>CM045761.1:120943369-121661249 GCA_025200525.1 Camellia lanceoleosa
GGATGCCAGTTATCGAACCACAAGAACACCTTAGCCCTGTTACCAATTTTGAACTTGATAAGAGGATAAATGAGATTTCTAAGAGACAAAATCTTACGCCAAACCCAAGAAGCGTCGCTAGGCATACTAACATGCCAAAGGCTCCTACCCTTGAGTAAGTAGGACTTGACCCATTGACACCACATGGAACCCTCCTCACCCGAAAACAGATACCAGACATGCATAGCTACAACCGCCCTATTCCAGACCCCCATATCTTTAAAACCTAAACCCCCTTCACTTTTAGGCCTACACACATTATTCCAAGCAATCTTAGCACTATGTTTCTTAAGATCAACACCAGACCACAGGAAAGCTCTCAGGATACTATCAATTTCGCTCATAACCTTCTTAGGAAGGATAAAAAGGGAAGACCAGTAGACTTGCATAGAGAAAAGGACAGTCTGGATAAGTTGAGCTCTACCCGCATAGGAAAGAGGCTTATTGGTCCAACTCTTAATCCTCTTGGTAATCATCTCAACCAGGATTTGACAGTCAGAGGCACACCCAGGTATCTCATTGGGAGAGTGCCCTCAGTAAATTTGGCAACACTAAGGATATCATTTTTAAGCTCATTGCTGCACCCAGAGAAAAACATGTTACTTTTGCTGGGACTAGGAGTAAGCCCAGACAGAAGTCTAAACTCTTCTAGGCCTTGCATGATAAGGTTAACAGTGCCAGTGTTACCCTTACTAAAGATCATGAGGTCATCAGCAAAACACAGATTGACAATCTTGGTCCTATCACACCTCCAATGAAATTTGAAACGAGGATCACTGGCTTTTTCAGCAAGAATCCTGGAAAGGATTTCCATAGCCAAAACAAACAAGTAAGGGGACATCGGATCCCCTTGTCTAAGCCCTCTCGCCCCTTTGAAATACCCATGAAGACTCCCATTGATGCATATAGAGAAAGAAGGGCTAGTCATACAAGCCTTGATCCAATTAATCATACAAGGAGGGAAATTCATGGCATACAATATGTCAAGAATGAATTCCCACCAAACATTATCATAGGCCTTCTTAATATCAACTTTCATAGCACACTTAGGGATTTTAGAATCCCGGTGATAGCCCATCATAAGCTCCTGAGACAAAAAAATATTATTTGAGATCCTTCTACCCTGGACAAAAGCTGACTGCATAGGGTCAATAAGGTCAGGAAGGACAATTTTGATTCTATTAGCAATGATTTTGGCTATGCATTTATAGATCGTATTACAGCAAGAAATAGGCCTATAGTCCCCCACCTTCATGGGGTTAGGAATTTTAGGAATCAGGGCTATGATCGTACTGTTAACCTCGGAGAGAAGTAAATTAAATCTTTACGAATCGGAGCGACGCAGGGCTGAATCTCACGTTTGGTGATTCGGGGCGTCAACACCTCGAACTCAAGTTTCTTAAAGAACTAGTTTGCCTAGATTGAAATCCAGCTCTAACTCCCAAACCGGGAACCCGATTGGAGTCCCGTCGTCTCCCACAAGTCTCTCGTGCCTAGGCGGTCGTGTGTGCCAAGTTTCGTCCCGAACCGACGCCTTTTGGTGATTTTGTGTCAGCAACACCTCGAATTGAAATTTCTTAAAGAACTAGTTTGGCTAGACCAGAATCCGGCTCTAACTTCCAAACCGGGAACCTGATTCGAACCTCATCTTCTGCCAAGAGTCTCTCCTGCCTAGGCGGTCGTGTGTGCCAGGTTTCGTGCCAATCCGACCCTGTTTGGGGATTTTAGGGCGTTAACACCTCGAATTTAAGTTTCTTAAGGAACTAGTTTGCCTAGAGTGAAATCTGGCTCTAACTCCCAAACCGGGAACTCGGTTGGAGTCCCGTCTTCTTCCACAAGTTTCTCGTTCCCAGGCGGTCATGTGTGCAAATTTCGTTCCAAATGGACGGCGTTTGGTTATTTTGGGGCATCAGCACCTCGAATTCAAGTTTCTTAAGAAACTAGTTTGCCAAGAGTGAAATCCGGACGTAACTCCCAATCCGGGAACCCGATTGGAGTCTTGTCTTCACCCACAAATCTCTCGTGCCTAGGCGGCCGTGTGTGCCAAGTTTCATGCAAAACCGACACCGTTTGGTGATTTTGGGGCGTTAACACCTCGAATTCAAGTTTCTTAAGGAACTAGTTTGCCCAGATTGAAATCTGGCTCTAACTCCAAAACCGAGAACCAGATTGGAGTCCCGTCTTCTGCCATAAGTCTCTCGTGCCTTGGTGGTTATGTGTGCCAAGTTTCGTCCCAAACCGACGCCTTTTGGTCATTTTGTGTCATCAACACCTCGAATTTAAATTTCTTAAGGAACTAGTTTGCCTAGACTAGAATCCAGCTCTAACTCGAAAATCGGGAACCAGTTCAAGCCCCGCCTTCTCCTACAAGTCTCTCTTACCTAGGCGGTCGTGTGCCATGTTTCGTGCCAAATCGAAGCCGTTTGGTGATTTTGGGCCGTCAACACCCCGAATTCAAGTTGTTGAAGAAACTAGTTTGCCTAGAGTGAAATCCGGCTCTAACTCCCAAACCGGGAGCGCGATTGGAGGCCTGTCTTCTCCCACAAGTCTCTCGTGCCTAAGAGGTCGTTTGTGCCAAGTTTCGTGCCAAACCGACGCCGTTTGGTGATTTTGGGGAGTCAACTCCTCGAATTCATATTTCTTAAGGAACTAGTTTGCCTAAAGTGAAATCCGGCTCTAACTCCCAAACTGGAAATCCGATTCGAGCCCCGTCTTCTCCCAAAAGTCACTAGTGCCTAAGCGGTCGTGTGTGCCAAGTTTCGTACCAAACCGACGCCGTTTGGTATTTTGGGGCGTCAACACCTCGAATTCAAATTTCCTAAGGAACTAGTTTGCCTAGACCGAAATCCAGCTCTAACTCCCAAACCAGGAACTCGATTCCAGCCCCGTCTCCTCCCACAAGTCTCTCGTGCATAGGCTGTCGTGTGTGCCAAGTTTCGTGCCAAACCGACGCCGTTTGGCGATTTTGGGGCGTCAACACCTCGAATTTAAGTTCCTTAAGGAACTAGTTTGCCCTGAGCAAAATCCGACTCTAACTCACAAACCGGGAACCCGATCGGAGTCCCTTCTTCTCCCACGAGTTTCTCGTACCTAGGCGGTCGTATGTGCCAAGTTTCGTTCCAAACCGACGCCGTTTGGTATTTTAAGGCGTCAACACCTCGAATTCAAGTTTCTTAAGGAACTAGTTTTCCTAGAGTGAAATACGGCTCTAAGTTCCAAACCGGGAACCCGACGAGAGCCCCGTCTTTTCCCACATGTATCTCGTGCCTAAACGGTTGTGTGTGCCAAGTTTCGTGCTAATCCTACCCTGTTTGGTGATTTTAGGGCATCAACACCTCGAACTAGAATTTCTGAAGGAACTAATTTGCCTAGACCGAAATCTAGCTCTAACTTCCAAACCGGGAACCCGATTCGAGCCCCGTCTTCTCCCACAAGTCTCTCGTGCCTAGGCAGTCGTATGTGCCATGTTTCGTGCTAATCCTACCCTGTTTGGTGATTTTGGGGAGTCAAGACCTCGAATTCAAGTTTCTTAAGGAACTAGTTTGCCTAGCGGAAAATCCGGCTCTAACTACCAAATCGAGAACCCGATTGGAGTCCCGTCTTCTCCCACAAGTTTCTCGTGCCTAGGCGGTCGTGTATGCCAAGTTTCGTGGCAAACCGACGCCGTTTGGTAATTTTGGGTAGTCAACATCTCGAATTCAAGTTTTTTAAGGAACTAGTTTGCGAGTGAAATCCGGCACTAACTCCCAAATCGGGATCCCGATTGGAGTCCCGTCTTCTCCTACAAGTCTCTCGTGCCTAGGCGGTCATGTGTGCGAAGTTTCGTCCCAAACCGATGCCGTTTGGTGATTTTGTGTCATCAACACCTCGAATTCAAATTTCATAAGGAACTAGTTTGCCTTGACCAGAATCCGGCTCTAACTCCCAAACCGGAACTAGATTCAAGCCCCGTCTCCTCCCACAAGTCTCTCCTGCCAAGTTTCGTGCCAATCTGACCCCGTTCGGTGATTTTGGGGCGTTAACACCCCGAATCCAAGTTTCTTAAGAAACTAGTTTGCCTCAAGCGAATTCCGGCGCTAACTACCAAACCGGTAACCTAGTTAGAGTCCTGTCTTCTCCCACAAGTCTCTCGTGCCTAGGCGGTCGTGTGTGCCAAATTTCGTGCTAATCCGACCCCGTTTGGTGATTTTGTGGCGTCAACAACTCGAATTCAAGTTTCTTAAGGAACGAGTTTGCCTAGAGTGAAATCCGGCTCTAACTCCCAAACCGAGAACCCGATTGGAGTCCCGTCTTCACCAACAAGTTTCTCGTGCCTAGGCGGTCGTGTGTGCCAAGTTTCGTGCCAAACAGCGGCCGTTTGCTGATTTTGGGGCGTCAACACCTCGAATTCAAGTTTCTTAAGGAACTAGTTTGCCTAGAGTGAAATCCGGCTCTAACTCCCAAACCGGGAACCCGATTGGAGTCCTGTCTTCTCGAACAAGTCTCTCATGCCTAGACGGTCGTATGTGCCAAGTTTCGTGCCAAGCAGATGCCGTTTGGTGATTTTGGGGCGTCAACACCTCGAATTCAAATTTCTTACGGAACTAGTTTGCCAAGAGTGCAATCCGGCTCTAACTCCCAAACCGAGAAGCCGATTGGTGTCCCGTCTTCTCCAACAAGCCTCTCGTGCCTAGGCGGTCGTGTGTGCCAAGTTTTGTGCTAAACAGTTGCCATTTGGTGATTTTGGGGTGTCAACACCTCGAATTCAAATTTCTTAAGGAACTACTTTTGCCTAGACCGAAACCCGGCTCTAACTCCCAAACCAGGAACTCGATTCGAGCTCCGTCTTCTCCCACAAGTCTCTTGTGACTAGGCAGTCGTGTGTGCCATTTTTGGTCCTAGTCCGACCCCGTTTGGTGATTTTGGGGCGTCAACATCTCGAATTCAAGTTTCTTAAGGAACTAGTTTTCCTAGAGCAAAATGCCGTTTGGTGATTTTAGGGCATCAACACCTCAACTTCAAATTTCTTAAGGATATAGTTTCCCTAGACCGAAATCCAGCTCTAACAACCAAACCGGGAACCCGATTCTAGCCCCGTCTTCTCCCACAAGTCTCTTGTGCCTAGGCGGTCGTGTGTGCCAAGTTTCGTGCTATTCCTACCCCGTTTGGTGATTTTGGGGCGTCAACACCTCGAACTCAAGTTTCTTAAGGAACTAGTTTGCCTAGAGCAAAATCCGGCTCTAACTCCCAAATCGGGAAGCTGATTGGAGTCCCGTCTTCTCCCACAAGTTTCTCGTGCCTAGGCGGGCGTGTGTGCCAAGTTTCGTGCCAAACCGATGCCGTTTGGTGATTTTGGGGCGTCAACAACTCGAATTCAAGTTTCTTAAGCAAGTAGTTTGCCTAGAGTGAAATCTAGCTCTAACTCCAAAATTGAGAACCAGATTGGAGTCCAGTCTTCTCTTACAAGTTTCTCATGCCTAGGCGGTCATGTGTGCCAAGTTTCGTGCCAAACCGACGCCGTTTGGTGATTTTGGGGCACCAACACATCGAATTCAAATTTCTTAAGGAACTAGTTTGCCTAGACCAACATCCCGCTCTAACTCCCAAGCCGGAAACCCGATTCGTGCCCCTTCCTCTCCAACAACTCTTTCGTGGCTAGGCGGTCGTGTGTGCCATGTTTCATGCTAATTCTATCCCGTTTGGTGATTTTGGGGCGCCAGCACCTCGAATTCAAGTTTCTTGAGGAACTAGTTTGCCTAAAGCAAAATCCGGTTCTAACTCCCAAATCGGAAACCCGATTGGAGTCCCGTCATATCCCACAAGTTTCTCGTGCCTAGGCGGTCGTGTGTGCCAAGTTTCGTGCCAAACCGACGCCGTTTGGTGATTTGGGGCGTCAACAGCTCGAATTCTATTTTCTTAAGGAACTAGTTTGCCTAGATTGAAATCCGACTCTAACTCCCAAACCGGGAACCCAATTGGAGTCCCGTCGTCTCCCACAAGTCTCTCGTGCCTAGGCGGTTGTGTGTGCCAAGTTTCGTCCCAAACCGACGCGTTTTTGTGATTTTGTGTCAGCAACACCTCGAATTGAAATTTCTTAAGGAACTAGTTTGCCTAGACCAGAATCCGGCTCTAACTCCCAAACCGGGAACCTGATTCGAACCTCGTCTTCTCCCAAGAGTCTCTCCTGCCTAGGCGGTCGTGTGTGCCAAGTTTCGTGCCAATCCGACCCCGTTTGGGGATTTTAGGGCGTTAACACCTCGAATTTAAGTTTCTTAAGGAACTAGTTTGCCTAGAGTGAAATCTGGCTCTAACTCCCAAACCGGGAACTCGGTTGGAGTCCCGTCTTCTCCCACAAGTTTCTCGTTCCCAGGCGGTCGTGTGTGCAAATTTCGTTCCAAATGGACGGCGTTTGGTTATTTTGGGGCGTCAGCACCTCGAATTCAAGTTTCTAAAGAATCTAGTTTGCCTAGAGTGAAATCCGGCTGTAACTCCCATATGGGGAACCCGATTGGAGTCCCGTCTTCTCCCACAAATCTCTCGTGCCTAGGCGGCCGTGTGTGCCAAGTTTCATGCAAAACCGACACCGTTTGGTGATTTTGCGCCGTCAACACCTCGAATTCAAGTTTCTTAAGGAACTAGTTTGCCCAGATTGAAATCTGGCTCTAATTCCAAAACTGAGAACCCAATTGGAGTCCCGTCTTCTCCCATAAGTCTCTCGTGCCTAGGTGGTTGTGTGTGCCAAGTTTCGCCCCAAACCGACGCCTCTTGGTCATTTTGTGTCATCAACACCTCAAATTCAAATTTCTTAAGGAACTAGTTTGGCTAGACCAGAATCCAGCTCTTACTCGAAAATCAGGAACCCGATTGAAGCCCCACCTTCTCCTATAAGTCGCTCTTACCTAGGCGGTCGTGTGCCATGTTTCGTGCCAAATCGACGCCGTTTGGTGATTTTGGGGCGTCAGCATCTCGAATTCAAGTTGTTGAAGAAACTAGTTTGCCTAGAGTGAAATCCGGCTCTAACTCCCAAACCGGGAGTGCGATTGGAGACCTGTCTTCTCCCACAAGTCTCTCATGCCTAAGAGGCCGTTTGTGCCAAGTTTCGTGCCAAACCGACTCCGTTTGGTGATTTTGGGGAGTCAACACCTCGAATTCAAGTTTCTTAAGGAACTAGTTTGCCCAAATTGAAATCCGGCTCTAACTCCAAAACCGGGAACCCGATTTGAGTCCCGTCTTGTCCCATAATTCTCTCGTTCCTAGGCGGTTGTGTGTGCCAAGTTTCATCCCAAACCGACGCCTTTTGGTCATTTTGTGTCATCAACACCTCGAATTCAAATTTCTTGAGGAACTAGTTTGCCTAGACCAGAATCCAGCTCTAACTCAAAAATTGGGAACCCGATTCAAGCCCCGCCTTCTTCTACAAGTCTCTCTTGCCTAGGCGGTCGTGTGCCATGTTTCGTGGCAAATCGACGCCGTTTGGTGATTTTGGGGCGTCAACACCCTGAATTCAAGTTTTTGAAGAAACTAGTTTGCCAAGAGTGAAATCCGGCTCTAACTCCCAAACCGGGAACGCGATTGGAGACCTGTCTTCTCCCACAAGTCTCTCGTGCCTAAGAGGTCGTTTGGGCCAAGTTTCGTGCCAAACCGACGCCGTTTGGTGATTTTGGGGAGTCAACACCTCGAATTCAAATTTCTTAAGGAACTAGTTTAGCTAAAGTGAAATCCGGCTCTAACTCCCAAACTGGAAACCCAATTCGAGCCCCGTCTTCTACCAAACGTCTCTAGCGCCTAAGCGGTCGTGTGTGCCAAGTTTCGTGCCAAACCGACGTCGTTTGGTATTTTGGGGCGTCAACACCTCGAATTCAAATTTCCTAAGGAACTAGTTTGCCTAGACCGAAATCCAGCTCTAACTCCCAAACCAGAAACCCGATTCGAGCCCTGTCTCCTCCCACGAGTGTCTTGTGCATAGGCTGCCGTCTGTGCCAAGTTTTTTGCAAAAACCGATGCCGTTTGACGATATCATCAATACCTCGAATTCAAATTTCTTAAGGAACTAGTTTGCCTAGACAAAAATCCGGCTCTAACTCCCAAACCAGGAACCCGATTAGAGCCCCGTCTTCTCCCAAAAGTCTCTCGCGCCTAGGCGGTCGTGTGTGCCAAGTTTCGAACAAATCCGACCCCATTTGGCGATTTTGGGGCATCAACACCTCGAATTTATGTTTCTTAAGGAACTAGTTTGCCCTGAGCAAAATCCAACTCTAACTCCCAAACCGGGAACCCGATCGGAGTCTCGTCTTCTCCCACGAGTTTCTCGTACCTAGACAGTCGTGTGTGCCAAGTTTCGTTCCAAACCGACGCCGTTTGGTATTTTAAGGCATCAACACCTCGAATTCAAGCTTGTTAGGGAACTAGTTTTCCTAGAGTGAAATCCGGCTCTAACTCCCAAACCAAAAACCCAATGGGAAACCCGTCTTTTCCCACAGGTCTCTCGTGCCTAGACGGTCGTGTGTGCTAAGTTTTGTGCTAATCCTACCCTATTTGGTGATTTTAGGGCATCAACACCTCGAACTAGAATTTCTTAAGGAACTAGTTTGCCTAGACCGAAATCCAGCTCTAAGTTCCAAACCAAGAACCCGATTCGAGCCCCGTCTTCTCCCACAAGTCTCTCGTGCCTAGGCAGTCATGTGTCCCATGTTTCGTGCCAATCCTACCCTGTTTGGTGATTTTGGGGCGTCAACACCTCGAATTCAAGTTTCTTAAGGAACTAGTTTGCCTAGAGCAAAATCCGGCTCTAACTCCCAAATCGCGAACCCGATTGGAGTTCCGTCATCTCCCACAAGTTTCTCGTGCCTAGGCGGTCGTGTGTGCCAAGTTTCGTGGCAAACCGACGCCGTTTGGTGATTTTGGGTAGTCAACATCTCGAATTCAAGTTTCTTAAGGAACTAGTTTGCCTAGAGTGAAATCCGGCGATAACTCCCAAACCGGGATCCCGATTGGAGTCTCGTCTTCTCCCACAAGTCTCTCGTGCCTAGGCGGTCGTGCGTGCCGTGTTTCGTGCCAAACCGACGCCGTTTGGTGATATTGAGGCATCAACATGTTGAATTCAAATTTCTTAAGGAACCATTTTGCCTAGACCGGCATCCGGCTCTAATTCCCAAACCGAGGACGCGACTCGAGTGCCGTCTTCTCCCACAAGTCTCTCGTGCCTAGACCGACATTTCGGGCCAAAGCGACGCCGTTTGGTGATTTTGGGACATCAACACATCAAATTCAAATTTCTTAACGAACTTGTTTGCCTAGACCGACATCCAGCTCTAACTCCCAAACCGGGAACCCGATTCGAGCCCCGTCTTCTCCCACAACTCTCTCGTGCCTCGGCGGTCGTGTTTGCCAAGTTTTGCCCAAATCCAACACCGTTTGGGGCGTCAACACCTCGAACTCAAATTTCTTAAGGAACTAATTTGCCTAGAGCAAAATCCGGTTCTAACTCCCAAATTGGGAATCCGATTGGAGTCCCGTCATCTCCCACAAGTTTCTCGTGCCTAGGCGGTCGTGTGTGCCAAATTCCGTGCCAAACCGACGCTGTTTGGTGATTTTGGGGCGTCAACACCTCGAATTCAAGTTTCTTAAGGAACTAGTTAGTCAAGATTGAAATTTGGCTGTAACTTCCAAACCGGGAGCCCGATTGGAGTCCCATCTTCTCCAATAAGCCTCTCGTGCCTAGGCGGTCATGTGTGCCAAGTTTCGTCCCAAACCGACGCCGTTTGGTGATTTTGTGTCATCAACACCTCGAATTCAAATTTCATAAGGAACTAGTTTGCGTAGATCAGAATCCAGCTCTAACTCCCAAACTGGCACCAGATTCGAGTCCCGTCTCCTCCCACAAGTCTCTCCTGCCAAGTTTCGTGCCAATCCGACCCCGTTTGGTGATTTTGGGGCGTTAACACCCCGAATTCAAGTTTCTTAAGAAGCTAGTTTGCCTCAAGCGAATTCCGGCGCTAACTACCAAACCGGTAACCTGGTTAGAGTCCTGTCTTCTCCCACAAGTCTCTCGTGCCTAGGCGGTCGTGTGTGCCAAATTTCTTGCTAATCCGACCCCGTTTGGCGATTGTGTGACGTCAACAACTCGAATTCAAGTTTCTTAAGGAACGAGTTTGCCTAGAGTGAAATCCCACTCTAATTCCCAAACCGGGAACCCGATTGGAGTCCCGTCGTCTCCAACAAGTCTCTCGTGCCTAGGCGGTCGTGTGTGCCAAGTTTCATGTCAAACCGACGCCGTTTGGTGTTTTTGGGGCGTCAACACCTCGAATTCAAGTTTCATAAGGAACTAGTTTGCCCTGATTCAAATTCGGCTCTAACTCCCAAACCGGGAACCCGATTGGATTCCCGTCTTCTCCCACACGTCTCTCGTGCCTAGGCGGTCGTGTGTGCCAAGTTTCGTCCCAAACCGACGCCTTTTGGTGATTTTGTGTCATCAAGACGTCGAATTGAAATTTCTTAACGAACTAGTTTACCTAGACCAGAATCCGGCTCTAACTCCCAAACCGGGAACCCGATTCGAACCTCGTCATCTCCCACAAGTCAATCCTGCCTAGGCGGTCGTGTGTGCCATGTTTCGCGCCAATCCGACCCCGTTTGGGGATTTTACGGCGTTAACACATCGAATTTAAGTTTCTTAAGGAACTAGTTTGCCTAGAGTGAAATCTAGCTCTAACTCCCAAACCGGGAACTCGGTTGGAGTCCCGTCTCTCCCACAAGTTTCTCGTTCCCAAGCGGTCGCGTATGAAAATTTCGTTCCAAATGAACGACGTTTGGTTATTTTGGGGCATCAGCACCTCGAATTCAAGTTTCTCAAGAAACTAGTTTGCCTAGAGTAAAATCCGGCTGTAACTCCCAAACCGGGAACCAGATTGGAGTCCCCTCTTCTCCCACAAATCACTCGTGCCTAAGAGGCCGTGTGTGCCAAGTTTCATGCCAAACCGACGCCGTTTGGTGATTTTGGGGCGTTAACACCTCGAATTCAAGTTTCCTCAGGAACTAGTTTGCCCAGATTGAAATCCGGCTCTAACTCCAAAACCGGGAACCCGATTGGAGTCCCGTCTTCTCCCATAAGTCTCTCATGCCTAGGTAGTTGTGTGTGCCAAGTTTCGTCCCAAACCGACGCCTTTTGGTCATTTTGTATCATCAACACCTCGAATTCAAATTTCTTAAGGAACTAGTTTGCCTAGACCAGAATCCGGCTCTAACTCGAAAACTGGGAACCCGATTCAAGACCCGCCTTCTCCTACAAGTCTCTCTTGCCTAGGCAATCGTGTGCGATGTTTCGTGCCAAATCGACGCCGTTTCGTAATTTTGGGGCGTCAACACCCCGAATTCAAGTTTTGGAAGAAACTAGTTTGCCTAGAGTGAAATCTGGCTCTAACTCCCAAACCGGATCTCGATTGGAGTCCCGTCTTCTCCCACAAGTCTCTCGTGCCTAGGCGGTCGTGTGTGCCAAGTTTCGTACCAAACCGACACTGTTTGGTGATATTGGGGCATCAACATGTCGAATTCAATTTTCTTAAAGAACCAGTTTGCCTAGACCGGCATCTAGCTCTAACTCCCAAACCGAGAACCCGATTTTGAGCCCCGTCTTCTCCCACAAGTCTGTCGTGCCTAGGCGGTCGTGTGTGCTACGTTTCGGGCCAAACCGACACCGTTTGGTGATTTTGGGACATCAACACATCGAATTCAAATTTCTTAAGGAACTTGTTTGCCTAGACCGACATCCGGCTGTAACTCCCAAACCGGGAAGCCGATTCGAGCCCCGTCTTCTCCCACAACTCTCTCGTGCCTAGACAGTTGTGTGTGCCAAGTTTCACCCAAATCCAACCCCGTTCGGGGCGTCAACACATCAAATTCAAATTTCTTAAGGAACTTGTCTGCCTAGATCGACATCCGGCTCTAACTCCCAAACCGGGAACCCGATTCGAGCACCATTTTGGAGCGTCAACACCTCGAATTCAAATTTCTTATGGAACTAGTTTGCCTAGATTGAAATCTGGCTGTAACTCCCAAACCGGGAACCCGATTGGTGTCCCGTCTTCTCCTACAAGTTTCATGTGCCTAGGCAGTCGTGTGTGCCAAGTTTCGTGTCAAACAGACGCCGTTTGCTGATTTTGGGACGTCAACACCTCGAAATCAAGTTTTTTAAGGAACTAGTTTGCCTAGAGTGAAATCCGGCTCGAACTCCCAAACCGGGAACCCGATTGGAGTCCTGTCTTCTCCAACAAGTCTCTCGTGCCTAGGCGGTCATGTGTGCCAAGTTTCGTGCCAAACAGACGCCGTTTGGGGATTTTGGGACGTCAACACCTCGAATTCAAATTTCTTAAGGAACTACTTTTGCCTAGACCGAAATCTGGCTTTAACTCCCAAACCAGGAACCCGATTCGAGCTCCGTCTTCTCCCACAAGTCTCTCGTGACTAGGAAGTCGTGTGTGCCATGTTTCGTCCTAATCCGACCCCGTTTGGTGATTTTGGGGCGTCAACATCTCGAATTCAAGTATCTTAAGGAACTAGTTTGCCTAGAGCAAAATCTGGCTCTAACTTCCAAACCGGGAACTCGATTGGAGTCTCGTCTGCTGCTACAAATTTCTCGTGCCTAGGCGGTCGTGTGTGCCAAATTTCGTTGCAAACCGACGCCGTTTGGTAATTTTAAGACGTCAACACCTCGAATTCAAGTTTCTTAAGGAACTAGTTTTCCTAGAGTGAAATCCGGCTCTAACTCTCGAATCGGGAACCAGATTGGAGTCCCGTCTTCTCCCACAACTCTCTCGTGCCTAGGAGGTCGCATGTGCCAAGTATCGTGCCAATCCGACGCCGTTTGGTGATTTTAGGGCATCAACACCTCATCTTCAAATTTCTTAAGGATATAGTTTCCCTAGACCGAAATCCGGCTCTAACAACCAAACCAGGAACCCGATTCTAGCCCGTCTTCTCCCACAAGTCTCTTGTGCATAGGCGGTCGTGCGTGCCAAGTTTCGTGCTATTCCTACCCCGTTTGGTGATTTTGGGGAGTCAACACCTCGAACTCAAGTTTCTTAAAGAACTAGTTTGCCTAGAGCAAAATCCGACTCTAACTCCCAAATCAGGAAGCTGATTGGACTCCCGTCTTCTCCCACAAGTTTCTCGTGCCTAGGCGGGCGTGTGTGCCAAGTTTCGTGCCGAACCTGTCACGCCCCAAACCCGCCCCTAAAAGTTTGGGCATGACCCATTCGAAAACAGACACAAACCTGTTATAATAGATCATACGGGGCCTGAACGGAAGCCTTTAATAATATAAAAGACATAAAACATCATCCATCGAGCTACTACTACCATGCCAGGACCGCACACATTGCATTAAATAAATATTATACAGAAAGTTTACACACATAAGACTCGACTCAGCCCCCTAAATAGGCACATAACAAAAATATAAATGAAGAAGAAATTATACAATCAACCCAAAAATATACATCTAATGCATAAGTCGGAACTCGGCAGAACTTTACAAAATGAACAGCCTTCGGTGGTGCCTGGACGCCTCATGGTTAACAAGAGAAATACAAGCCTTAAAGGTTGGGACTGAACTCCCGATTGGTTACCTACAGAAACAGACAGACAAGATATAGAATGAGCGAACTTCGGTGAATAATAGTACATAAACAATATAATGTTTAACTTGAATAATCACACACTAATCGAAGATATATCGATTAATTACATTCCATAATTATTTCCAAAAGTCGTGGGTCCTACTTTGCGTGAGAATAGCGTTAAGCTCGGTCTATCTGAGATCACAAGCCTCTGATCTTGATGCGACCAAAGGTCCAGATATATCGAACGACCACCGCCCATACATAACAGTAGTAGAAAGGATAACGGAAATAATAGATGAGCGTAATATGCGAAATAATGCGAGCGATAATATCGAAATAACGGATCGCATAAAGCGTAAGTAGCAGGTGACGCATATAAGCGTGTAACGAAATAACGGATGTATGGTCTCAAGAGGTGGCTCGTACGGATTCCAGAGGTGGCTCCCACCAAAGTGTAGCACTTCGTTCCGTACAGCACTTTGCTCCATACCAGAACATTACAGAATGACCTAACGGTCCAGAATATCAGAAATATAATCTTGTCAGAAACAGAGTCTTATGCATTTCCAGATTCCAAACCATTTTCATAATCATTTTCATAATCACTTCCATATTCAGATTTTGCATAAGATTATATGAGGTACACCCATAGTCCATCGTAATGTAGGTCAAAGACCACAAATGTAGGTCCAAGACCACATCGTAGGTCCGAAGACCTACGGGTAGGTCAGGAGACCACAAATGTAGGTCCAAGACCACAAATGGTGGTCAGGAGACCACAATGTAGGTCCAAGACCACTGACCACGGTATTGTTACCAGGCGAGGGCCATCGGACTAAGGGTGCCACAAATACTTTTTAGACAATGAACATTCGTTCGTTTATTCCCAACATATCATAGCTTTTCAGAAATCAATCATTTCGTTTCATAGTATCAAAAATACATAACATAAGTTTAATAGGGCGTTCTTGATATTTATTAGCAAATGTTGAACATATGTCATGATTGAACACTTTAAATCTGAAGGTACCATGGTTCTATACTTTAAATCAATAGATCTCGGGATACATAAGCATCATTGTTCTATTTACTCACCAATCTACGGATAACAGAATGTTAATAATGTTTCTTAATGGTAAATCAATCACAATACTATATAAACTATAGTGCAATACCGATAACCATTAATCGTGGACGGGATCTGAGAATAATTTGAGCCATCTCAATAGATGCCAAATCCTCCTATGCTCACACCAATTCTCAAATACAACCATGTTAGCATAATTGCCATGGAAAACAGAATATGCATAATCATAATAAGATTGATGTACATATGTAGTACTATTACTCACAGAGTTACAATGGAGCTTGTCCTCCCGAGTGCATTCGTACACAAACATAACTTACAAATTAACTCCTTTTCCTTTTTAAATCATTAAGGAATTCTTTCCTGAGCTATTACATTTGCATAAATTTATTATCGTCTTAAGGGCATCAGAATATTATTCTAAAAAATAACAGAGGACTGTGCATTCAAAACTTAGCAACCAATAATTTTGCCTGAAAAATGGGTTCCCGCCGGCGCCACTTTGGCGCCGAGCGATCGCACAAAAATACCAAACTCTTTGGAGGTCGATTTTCCGCTCGGCGGGACTTCCTCCGCCGGCGTCATCAAGCAAATTTCTGAAAAAACTGGATTTCCTATCTTTCTAAATCTTTCCAATCTTTAACAATGCAAACAAAGCTTCAAACTAGACAAACTTAATATCAAATTAAGGTGCTAAATCACCCAATAAACCAACCACAACCCTCCTCAAGCCTTCAATCATACAATCCCTCAATTTCATATGTAAAATAACCATAACTTCCTAAAATCCTCCTTATTCAAACCCAAACTTCCCAAAAATCTCATAATTCTTCTATACACTTCAAATATATAGAAATCACATAATTCAACAATAGAAATAACTCAAATCTGACTATGATTGTAAATATTGATGTGGATTCAACCCTTACCTCAATAATCAAACAAAAAGGTGAGCTAGAGATGGAGCCTTCACAATTCCAAGTTCTAATCGGATAAAAACGTTGATCTTCCCTTAATCCCCCTCCTTGATGCCAAAAATCATGGTGGATCATGAACAAAGTAAAGGAATTCAAGAGTTTAGGGCTAGGGTTTCGGACTAGGGAGAAAAGGAAAGAAGAAGGGGAAAGAAAATATCAAAAAGTGATCCAAAATCACGATTTAAAAGCTGCTGTCGAAAACTCCGCTCGAGCGCACCTTTTCCCGCTCGAGCGGACCTACTCAAAGAGATTCCAAAACTTCAAACAGGTGTAACTTTCCCATCCGGACTCCGTTTTAGGTCGTTCTTGTGTCCAAATTGAAGCCCCGGAAATAAGCTTTCCAATGGTTCTAACCTCATATCCAAATTCAAAATGTGGACAAAGAAAAGGGCAAAAGAGTGGCAGCTGTTCGTAAAATAACTATCCGAATCAAATTCTTTGGTTCAATCTTACCTTACCATCATATTGCCACCTCAATCAAAATCCCCAAATCCAAAAATAACACATGAGAGTCTCCACAACATTCACCGAACCTTTAATAACTTTACGTGCACCTAGCTTCAATTCCAAAAGATATAGTTGAATCAACGCGTATTGGGGTCGTTACAGAACCGATACCGTTTGGTGATTTTGGGGCGTCAACAACTTGAATTCAAGTTTCTTAAGCAACTAGTTTGCCTAGAGTGAAATCTGGCTCTAACTCCAAAACTGAGAACCCGATTGGAATCCAGGCATCTCTTACAAGTTTCTCATGCCTAGGCGGTCGTGTGTGCCAAGTTTCGTGCCAAACCGACGCCGTTTGGTGATTTTGGGGCACCAACACATCGAATTCAAATTTCTTAAGGAACTGGTTTGCCTAGACCAACATCTGGCTCTAACTCCCAAACCGGAAACCTAATTCGTGCCCCTTCCTCTCCAATAACTCTCTCGTGCCTAGGCGGTCGTGTGTGCCAAGTTTCGTGCTAATTCTATCCCGTTTGGTGATTTTGGGGCGTCAGCACCTCGAATTCAAGTTTCTTGAGGAACTAGTTTGCCTAAAGCAAAATCCGGCTCTAACTCCCAAATCGGGAACCTGATTGGAGTCCCGTCATCTCCCACAAGTTTCTCGTGCCTAGGCGGTCGTGTGTGCCAAGTTTCGTGCCAAACCGACGCCGTTTGGTGATTTTGGGGCGTCAACACCTCGAATTCAAGTTTCTTAAGGAACTAGTTTGCCTAGATTGAAATCCGGCTCTAACTTCCAAATCGGGAACCCGATTGGAGTCCCGTCGTCTCCCACAAGTCTCTCGTGCATAGGCGGTCGTGTGTGCCAAGTTTCACCCCAAACCGACGCCTTTTGGTGATTTTGTGTCAGCAACACCTCGAATTGAAATTTCTTAAGGAACTAGTTTGCCTAGAGCAGAATCTGGCTCTAACTCCCAAACCGGGAACTTGATTCGAACCTAGTCTTCTCCCAAGTGTCTCTCCTGCCAAGGCGGTCGTGTGTGCCAAGTTTCGTGCCAATCCGACCCCGTTTGGGGATTTTAGGGCATTAACACCTCGAATTGAAGTTTCTTAAGGAACTAGTTTGCCTAGAGTGAAATCTGGCTCTAACTCCCAAACCGGGAACGCGATTGGAGACCTGTCTTCTCCCACAACTCTCTCGTGCCTAAGAGGTCGTTTGTGCCAAGTTTCGTGCCAAACCGACGCCGTTTGGTGATTTTGGGGAGTCAACACCTCGAATTCAAATTTCTTAAGGAACTAGTTTGCCTAAAGTGAAATCCGGCTCCAACTCCCAAACTGGAAACGCGATTCGAGCCCCGTCTTCTCCCAAAAGTCTCTAGTGCCTAAGCGGTCGTGTGTGTCAAGTTTCGTGCCAAACCGACGCCGTTTGGTATTTTGGGGCGTCAACGCCTCGAATTCAAATTTCCTAAGGAACTTGTAATAACCCGACCCTCGCACATGATTTCTGTTATATTTTTAGTCCTCAATTGATACTATTAAATACTTGTTGCGAAATCCTATGGAAAGTTATGAATAAGTAAGTGAAAGCTATGGTTATAGATGCCTATCTGTCTCACAAGAAACCTATCTGTCACAATTAACACACTAGAGTCAAGAATTTGAAGCCTTAATGATTTAATTATCAGAAATTGAGACTATATTTGAGATCCTCATAATTTTAAGTAATTTTAAGTATGCTCGTGAAATTTTAATTTTGGAAGGATTAAACGATTCATTTTTGTCCTTATGTGCTTAGTTAAGACTTTATATATACTTGAGTCTTATTGATGTTTGGGGCAAAACGTGGAGCATCTTTTGGGAGGAACTAAGGGTTTGAGAGAAGAGAAAAGAAGAACAAAGAAGAGGTTCAAAAGGAAGGAAATTGAGGGGAAATTAGGAGATCAAACTTAAGGTATGTTCAATTTTATATATCTATGAGAATCATTATTTCAATTGTGAAGAAGAGTTGTTGTATGTTATGTTGATGATGTAGGGTTTCTCAATGATTGTTTACTTTGGCACTTAAATTAAGTGTTGTATGAATTTACACTTAAATCCTTGGTTTTATGTTATCATTTCATGGAAACATGATAGGGCCATGGCATATACATGTTGAATATGAATGGAGAGTGGGATTTGAGGAAGAGATGACTTGGTGAAGCCGTTAAACTAACTCAAATTGTTATAATCAAGCTATAATCTATGCTATGGTATTGTTGAGTTGACATGTTGCATGAATTTTGCCCTGGATTGCATGAAAAATGAGTTTGGGTGGTAGAATTTTGGATTGAAATCCTGAATTTGGGTTGTCGTCCGCTCGAGCGGAGGTCATGGCCGCTCGAGCGGGAAAATGCATCTCTCAGAAGTTCCTCGGAATTACCCTGTCCGCTCGAGCGGAGGAAATGTATGCTCGAGCGTAAATACCGACCTCTCAGCATTTTTGGATACCATTATCTTTGTCGCTCGGCGGACAATCTTGCTTCGGCGAGGACTGCTTCAAAGTGTATTATTCAGTTTTACGTGCTTATTCCTCTGGTATTTTTAGAATATTTTTCTGATGATCTTAGAATGGTTATAAATGCATATGAAATGTAAGGATTCAAGAAATAAAGTAAGAAAGAAAAGGAAACTGATGTGCAAGTTTAACTGTGTGCAGGACACACTTCAGGAGGAAGTAACACGCCATCTCAATACTGTGAGTAGTAATACCTCTCCACATGTTATACAGTTATGTCCATATACCAAAGCATGTGTTCAACGTAGGCTACATTAATGTTAATGTTAATGTCCATGTAAAGTATGTAAAGATTGCAAGGGCTTAATGCCGCCACATGTTTTCAAGGGCCATGGTGCCATTTTCAAGGGCCATAGTGCCATTTTCAAGGGCCATAGTGCCAACAAGTTTACAAGGGCTATATGCCACTTCCAAGGGCATCATGCCACTTTCAAGGGCCGAAGTGCCAACATGTTACTAAGGGCTTTACGCCACATTTTCAAGGGCCTCGTGCCACCACTTCCAAGGGCTTATAGCCACCAAGTTATGTTATAAGATTGGGCCTAAGGCCATTATATATATGACACAGAGTCAGACTCACGTATTGATACGTAATATGATCAAGTTAGCAGAATTTTATTTATGTATTATTACTCACTGAGCTCAACTCACTCTCGATTATATGCTTCAGAGGTCATTCGGTGGTCAATCCTAACTCGGGATGCCGTTTTCCTTGGTCAACCATTACGTGTCCAGGCACTAACCCAAACTACTTATTTTGATGAAACCGTGGAGATGTTTGCTTATCTTTTGAGTGCCATCCAAGTTCTTGTATATAACTTTTGTGGTCTTTTATCTATGCCCGTTTGAAATTTGGATCATAATATATGTGGTTGTAACCAATGTTTCAAGGACATAGTTTCCCACTTTACTAACTTATGCGAATGTTTACGTTTTTTGGGATCTGGCATGCTATGATAGCTCAATGGAATGTCTCTGGTATTTATATCATATTACTACTTTATGCTTCCGATAAGGCCCCTTCTGTTATATATTTATATATCAGGTTTGTTGTCCGTTTATGCTTAGGTCATGCCCAAACTTTTAGGGGCAGGTATGGGGCGTGACAAGTGGTATCAGAGCACGAGTTGCTATCTCACACACGGGTCCATTGAGCTTAGGGTGTCTAGAAAGCTTTAGGCATTTGCATGACATCCTGAAAGTATATGAGAGAGCGATGGCAACGTTACGTAAACTCTGATAGTGCTAACAATTTTAAATTAGATTTCCTGTATATCATTATTTGTTGTGCAGGAAATGGTGAGAACAAGGCGAACCGAACGAAGACGCCACTTGATGATTGGATAGGATGGAGAGAATGATTATGGAGATGGCTGAGACTTTACGACAGCAACAACAACAGCAACAGCCGCAAGACCAACCACCCCCACCGTTACCCCCACCAGTAGCACTAGATTACCATGCTGAAGACCGGACTATTACCCTTACCAAAGAGTTTAAAAAGATGAAACCGCCAGTCTTCAAGGGAGGAATAGAACCGATGAAAGCGGAGGCACAGGTGTTGGGCATAGAGAAATTATTTGAAGTTTTCCTTGCACGAAGCTCAAAAGTGCAATTGGTCGCCTTCACCCTAGAAGATGAAGCACGTGGTGGTGGATGCTCACGAGAACGACCCATCCAGGCTAACTTGGGATGATTCTGGGCTGTTTATGATAAATACTTCCCTCAAAGCATGCGGGATAAAAGGTGGCGGAATTTGAGACTCTCAGACAGGAGCAAGTGCGGAATATGAGGCCCAATTTATGAGCTAGCTCGGTTCGCCGCACATGGTGGACACGGATTACAAAAGGCACGAAAAATTTGAAGGGGATTACGAGGCGATTACGGATCGTGTCAATATGCTAAAGTTGCCCACTTATGTAGAAGTTTTGGAGAGTTTGTCATAGTGAGGAAATCTTCTTTTCGAGAATCGGGTTCTAAGTGGAAGGAAAAAGGCAAAACAATCAATGGTCAAAGGGAGTGATTACTCCACCAAACAAGAAACAAAATTCAGGGGCGACAAACAGTTCTGCTCCTAATCAGGGTGCGATCCCTACTTGTTCAGAATGTGTGAGGGGACATCGTGGGGTATGCCAATGGATGTCTGGAGCTTGTTATCATTGTGGCAAACGGGTCATTTGATCAAGGATTGCCCCCAAAGAATTCAGCGGAAGGCAGCAGGCTGTTACTAGTTTGGGGTCTACACCAACTATGAACACCAAGGCACGGTGAAACCTAACAACAACAAAGACACTGACAAGACAAGGCGAGTGTTTGCATTGGTTCGAGGGGACGTCTGAGAATGCAACAACGGTGGTATCGGTACATTTATGGTTCATGGTCATCTACATCTTATTTGATTAGGATCTACTCATTCTTATGTGTCAAAATTGTTTGCACCAAACTTAGATAAACACGAAAACAATTTGTCTTATCTGTTGTGCATATCTACACCCTTTGGGAGATTCTATGTTTTGTACTTGATTTACTTTAATTGTGAACTTGAACTTGGGGATATTGGGTATATGCCAACTTGCTACCCTTGACATGACTCATTTTGATATCATGCAGGAATGGATTGGTTAGCGAGAATGGTGCAACTATCAATTGTTTGACTAGGCCAACGAGTCTATGGTTGAGTGAGAAGTGACCTCCCCACCTTACCTGATTTCTGCGGCAAAGGCGTGTAAATTGATTCAAAAGGGGTGTCAGGGATACTTGTGCAGTATTTTGGAAGACCAAGTGGTGAATGAAGATGTCAACAAAATTTCAGTGGTTTGTGAATTTCCGGACGTTTTCCCTGAAGAGTTGCCAGGGCAGCTGATAGACCGGGAAATTGAATTCATAATTGAAGTGGTACCGGGAACTCAACCCATTTCAAAGACTCCGTATAGAATGTCGCCAGTTGAAATGAAGGAATTAAAACTGCAATTGCAAGATCTATTAGACAAGGGATTCATCCGTCCAAGTGTATCACCGTGGGGTGCGCCGGTTTTGTTTGTTAAGAAGAAGGACGGAACACTCCGGCTTTGTATTGATTATAGGGAACTGAATAAAGTTACCATCAAGAACAAGTATCCATTACCAAGGATCGATGACCTCTTTGATCAGCTTCAGGGAGCACAGGTCTTCTCCAAGATCGATCTGATGCGGCTACCATCAATTAAAAGTTAAGGCCGAGGATGTTGAAAGCGACTTTTCGAACCGGTATGGTCATTTTGAATTTTTGGTTATGCCCTTTGGAGTCACTAATGCTTGGCTTTTATGGATTTAATGAACCGTGTTTTCAAGCCCTATTTGGATGATTTTGTAGTGGTCTTCATTGGCGATATTCTCATCTACTCAAGGGATGTAAAGCTCATGAGACTCATCTTCGATTGATACTTCAAACCCTCAGAAAAGAAATTGTATGCAAAGTGAAGAAATGTGAATTTTGGCTACAAGAGGTGGCATTTACGGGGCATATTATCACGAAGGAAGGAGTTTCCGTTGACCCATACAAGATTGAGGCAATCATAAAGTGGCCGACTCCTACAAATGTGTTGAAGTCGCGTGGTTTTATGGGGTTGGTGGTTATTATCGGAGATTTGTTCAAGATTTTTCAAAAATTCGTGCCACTTACTGGCCCGACAAAAAAGGGGTTGCATTGAATGGTCAAGAATGAGAATTCGCTTTTCAAGAATTGAAGACAAGGTTGACAACAGCACCAGTGTTAGCCCTACCATCCGGAACAGAGGGATTTGTAATTTATAGTGACGCTTCGTACAAAGGGCTTGGTTGTGTGCTGATGCAACATGGAAGAGTCATCGCTTATGCTTCTCGGCGATTGAAACCCCACGAGAAGAATTATCCCACATGATCTCGAGCTAGCGGTGTAGTTTTTGCTTTGAAGATATGGAGACATTACCTGTATGGCACTACCTGCGAAGTCTATACTGATCACAAGAGTCTTAAGTACCTCTTTACTCAGAAAAGAGTTGAACATGCGGCGGCGATGGTTGGAATTACTTAAAGACTACGATCTCTGATCTGTTACCATCTGGTAAAGCCAACAGTTGCAGATGCTCTTAGTCGGAAAAATATGGGAGGTATGGCAAGTATGGTAACAGAGCAAAAGGAATTAGTGATTGAATTAGAGAAAATGGAACTGGAGTTTGTGTTGTATGGTCAAAAAGCTTTAGTGGCAGCAGTGGTCGCCCCACCCACCTTGCTTGAAGAAATGAAGGTGCACCAAATGGAAGATGACACTTTGAGGAAGATATATGATGAGTTAAAAACAAAACCAAAACTGGGATTTCACGTCGTAGGTTCAGTGCTCAAGTTTCAAAAACGAATATGTGTTCCCAATGTGATGAATTTTAAGCGAAGGCTGATGGAAGATGCACACGCCTCGAGGTTTGCGATGCACCCAGGGAGTACGAAAATGTACCGAGACTTGAAGCAAAATTTTTGGTGGCCAAGTATGAAGAAAGAGATCGCAGAATATGTCGCCAAGTGCCTACAATGCCAGCAAGTAAAAGTGGAGCATCAAAAACCTGCCGGACTGTTACAATCTCTTCCCATTCCGGAGTGGAAATGGGAGCATTTGACTATGGATTTTGTTGCGGGGTTACCTCGGACTCCCCGGGGTATGAATTCAATTTGGGTCATTGTAGACCGACTAACTAAGTCCGCCCACTCCTTCGGTGAAAACTTCGTATAATCTTGACAAATTGGCGAAATTTATGTGAATGAAATTGTGAAGCTTCATGGTGTTCGGTCTCGATTGTGTGGGATAGGGATCCTAAGTTTGTTTCCAAATTGGCGAGTTTACAAGAAGCGGGGACAGACTTAAAATTTAGCACTTTTCACCCCGAGACCGATGGTCAATCAGAGAACAATCAAACGCTAGAAGATATGCTTCGAATGTGTGTGTTGGATTTTCAAGGAAGTTGGGAAACTCACTTGCCGTTGATAGAATTTGCATACAACAATAGCTACCCCTCGAGTATAGATATGGCACCTTATGAGGCTCTGTATGGAAGACCATGTCGTCCTCCTGTATGTTGGGCTGAAGTTGGGGATAAATCCCTGTTAGGGCCTGAAATTATTCAATTAACAACGAAAAGGTTGAGTTATTAGAAAGGTTGAAAACGGCTCAAAGTAGGCGAAAAGCTATCAGATAATCGAAGGAGGATTTGCAATTTGAAGTTGTGATCACGTTTTGTGAAAGTCACCCGATGAAAGGACATCAAGATTTGAGAAGAAGGGTAAGTTGGCCTCGCTATGTTGGTCCTTCGGATTCGGAAGGAATTGGTCTGGCCTACGGTGCCCTTCCACCACATATGAGTCAAGTGCATAACGTGTTTCATGTCTCTATGCTTCGTGGATACCTTCCAGACCCATCACATGTTATTGATTACCATCAGATTGAATTGGATGACAAGTTGAGTTACGAAGAAAAACCAATTCGCATTTTGGACCGACAGGTAAAACAATTACGAAACCGTGAAATTTCCATGGTAAAGGTTGAGTGGCAAGAACATTATGGAACTGACGCAACATGGGAAAGAGAGGAAGAAATACAACATCAATACCCACACCTGTTTCAATCCTAAGGTAACACAAGTTTGGAGGACCAAACTTATTTAAGGGGGGGAGAGTGTAATAACCCGACCCTCGCACATGATTTCTGTTATATTTTTAGTCCTCAATTGATACTATTAAATACTTGTTGCGAAATCCTATGGAAAGTTATGAATAAGTAAGTGAAAGCTATGGTTATAGATGCCTATCTGTCTCACAAGAAACCTATCTGTCACAATTAACACACTAGAGTCAAGAATTTGAAGCCTTAATGATTTAATTATCAGAAATTGAGACTATATTTGAGATCCTCATAATTTTTAAGTAATTTTAAGTATGCTCGTGAAATTTTAATTTTGGAAGGATTAAACGATTCATTTTTGTCCTTATGTGCTTAGTTAAGACTTTATATATACTTGAGTCTTATTGATGTTTGGGGCAAAAGCGTGGAGCATCTTTTGGGAGGAACTAAGGGTTTGAGAGAAGAGAAAGAAGAACAAAGAAGAGGTTCAAAAGGAAGGAAATTGAGGGGAAATTAGGAGATCAAACTTAAGGTATGTTCAATTTTATATATCTATGAGAATCATTATTTCAATTGTGAAGAAGAGTTGTTGTATGTTATGTTGATGATGTAGGGTTTCTCAATGATTGTTTACTTTGGCACTTAAATTAAGTGTTGTATGAATTTACACTTAAATCCTTGGTTTTATGTTATCATTTCATGGAAACATGATAGGGCCATGGCATATACATGTTGAATATGAATGGAGAGTGGGATTTGAGGAAGAGATGACTTGGTGAAGCCGTTAAACTAACTCAAATTGTTATAATCAAGCTATAATCTATGCTATGGTATTGTTGAGTTGACATGTTGCATGAATTTTGCCCTGGATTGCATGAAAAATGAGTTTGGGTTGCTGAATTTTGGATTGAAATCGGGCTGCCCTGAATTTGGGTTGTCGTCCGCTCGAGCGGAGGTCAGGGCCGCTCGAGCGGGAAAATGCATCTCTCAGAAGTTCCTCGGAATTACCCTGTCCGCTCGAGCGGAGGAAATGTACGCTCGAGCGTAAATACCGACCTCTCAGCATTTTTGGATACCATTATCTTTGTCGGCCGAAGTGACAATCTTCCTTCGCGGAGGATCGCTTCAAAGTGTATTATTCAATATTACGTGCTTATTCCTCTGGTATTTTTAGAATATTTTTCGATGATCTTAGAATGGTTATAAATGCATATGAAATGTAAGGATTCAAGAAATAAAGTAAGAAAAAAAGAAACTGATGTGCAAGTTTAACTGTGTGCAGGACACACTTCAGGAGGAAGTAACACGCCATCTCAATACTGTGAGTAGTAATACCTCTCCACATGTTATACAGTTATGTCCATATACCAAAGCATGTGTTCAACGTAGGCTACATTAATGTTAATGTTAATGTCCATGTAAAGTATGTAAAGATTGCAAGGGCTTAATGCCGCCACATGTTTTCAAGGGCCATGGTGCCATTTTCAAGGGCCATAGTGCCATTTTCAAGGGCCATAGTGCCAACAAGTTTACAAGGGCTATATGCCACTTCCAAGGGCATCATGCCACTTTCAAGGGCCGAAGTGCCAACATGTTACTAAGGGCTTTACGCCACATTTTCAAGGGCCTCGTGCCACCACTTCCAAGGGCTTATAGCCACCAAGTTATGTTATAAGATTGGGCCTAAGGCCATTATATATATGACACAGAGTCAGACTCACGTATTGATACGTAATATGATCAAGTTAGCAGAATTTTATTTATGTATTATTACTCACTGAGCTCAACTCACTCTCAGTTATGTCTGTTTCTGTAGGTCATTCAGCAGGTGGTCAATCCTAACTCAGGATGCCGTTTTCCTTGGTCAACCATTACGTGTCCAGGCACTAACCCAAACTACTTATTTTGATGAAACCGTGGAGATGTTTGCTTATCTTTTGAGTGCCATCCAAGTTCTTGTATATAACTTTTGTGGTCTTTTATCTATGCCCGTTTGGGCTGGGACTGTAATATATGTGGTTGTAACCAATGTTTCAAGGACATAGTTTCCCACTTTACTAACTTATGCGAATGTTTACGTTTTTTTTTGGGATCCTGGCATGCTAACAGTAGCTCAATGGAATGTCTCTGGTATTTATATCATATTACTACTTTATGCTTCCGATAAGGCCCCTTTCTGTTATATATTTATATATCAGGTTTGTTGTCCGTTTATGCTTAGGTCATCCCAAACTTTTAGGGGCAGGTATGGGGCGTGACAGAACTAGTTTGCCTAGACCGAAATTCGGCGCTAACTGCCAAACCAGGAACCTGATTCCAGCCCCGTCTCCTCCTAGAAGTCTCTCGTGCATAGGCTGTCGTGTGTGCCAAGTTTCGTGCCAAACCGACGCCGTTTGGCGATTTTGGGGCGTCAACTCCTCGAATTTAAGTTTCTTAAGGAACTAGTTTGGCCTGAGCAAAATCCGACTCTAACTCCAAAACCGGGAACCCGATCGGAGTCCCTTCTTCTCCCACGAGTTTCTCGTACCTAGGCGGTCGTGCGTGCCAAGTTTCATTCCAAACCGACGCCGTTTGGTATTTTAAGGCGTCAACACCTCGAATTCAAGTTTCTTAAGGAACCAGTTTTCCTAGAGTGAAATCCGGCTCTAACTCCCAAACCGGGAACCCGATGAGAGCCCCGTCTTTTCCCACATGTATCTCATGCCTAGACGGTCGTGTGTGCCAAGTTTTGTACTAATCCTACCCTGTTTGGTGTTTTTAGGGCATCAACACCTCGAACTAGAATTTCATAAGGAACTAATTTGCCTAGACCGAAATCCATCTCTAACTTCTAAACCGGGAACCCGATTCGAGCCCCGTCTTCTCCCACAAGTCTCTCGTGCCTAGGCAGTCGTGTGTGCCATGTTTTGTGCTAATCCTACCCTGTTTGGTGATTTGGGGGCGTCACCTCGAATTCAAGTTTCTTAAGGAACTAGTTTGCCTAGAGCAAAATCCGGCTCTAACTCCCAAATCGAGAACCCGATTTGAGTCCCGTCTTCTCCCACAAGTTTCTCGTGCCTAGGTAGTCGTGTGTGCCAACCTTCGTGGCAAACCGACGCCGTTTGGTGATTTTGGGTAGTCAACATCTCGAATTCAAGTTTCTGAAGGAACTAGTTTGCCTAGAGTGAAATCCGGCGCTAACTCCCAAACCGGGATCCTGAGTGGAGTCCTGTCTTCTACCACAAGTCTCTCATGCCTAGGCGGTCGTGCGTGCCAAGTTTCGTGCCAAACCAACGCCGTTTGGTGATATTGGGGCGTCAACATGTCGAATTCAAATTTCTTAAGGAACCGGTTTGCCTAGACCGGCATCCGGCTCAAACTCCCAAATCGAGAACCCAATTCGAGCCCCGTCTTCTCCCACAAGTCTCTCGTGCCTAGGCGGTCGTGTGTACCACGTTTCGGGCCAAACCGACGCCGTTTGGTGATTTTAGGACATCAACACATCGAATTCAAATTTCTTAAGGAACTTGTTTGCCTAGACCGACATCCGGCTCTAACTGCCAAACCGGGAACCCGATTTGAGCCCCGTCTTCTCCCACAACTGTCTCGTGCCTAGGCGGTCGTGTGTGCCAAGTTTCGCCCAAATCTAACCCCGTTTGGGGCGTCAACCCCTCGAATTCAAATTTCTTAAGGAACTAATTTGCCTAGAGCAAAATCCGGTTCTAACTCCCAAATCGGGAATTCGATTGGAGTTCCGTCATCTCCCACAAGTTTCTCGTGCCTAGGCGGTCGTGTGTGCCAAATTCCGTGCCAAACCGACGCTGTTTGGTTATTTTGGGGCGTCAACACCTCGAATTTAAGTTTCTTAAGGAACTAGTTTATCAAGATTGAAATCCGGCTGTAACTCCTAAATCGGGAACCCGATTGGAGTCCCATCTTCTCCAATAACTCTCTCGTGCCTAGTCGGTCATGTGTGCCATGTTTCGTCCCAAACCAACGCCGTTTGGTGATTTTTTGTCATCAACACCTCGAATTCAAATTTCATAAGGAACTAGTTTGCCTAGACCAGAATCCGGCTCTAACTCCCAAACCGGAACCAGATTCGAGCCCCGTCTCCTCCCACAAGTCTCTCCTGCCAAGTTTCGTGCCAATCCGACCTCGTTTGGTGTTTTTGGGGCGTTAACACCTCGAATTCAAGTTTCTTAAGAAACTAGTTTGCCTAAAGCGAAATCCGGCTCTAACTCCTAAACCGGGAACCTGGTTAGAGTCCTGTCTTCTCCCACAAGTCTCTCGTGCCTAGGCGGTCGTGTGTGCCAAATTTCGTGCTAATCCGACCCCGTTTGGTGATTTTGGGGCGTCAACACCTCGAACTCAAGTTTCTTAAGGAACTAGTTTGCCTAGAGCAAAATCCGACTCTAACTCCCAAATCGGGAAGCGGATTGGAGTCTCGTCTGCTCCCACAAGTTTCTCGTGCCTAGGGGGTCGTGTGTGCCAAGTTTCGTGCCAAACCGATGCCGTTTGGTGATTTTGGGGCGTCAACAACTCGAATTCAAGTTTCTTAAGGAACTAGTTTGCCTAGACCAACATCCGACTCTAACTCCCAAACCGGAAACCCGATTCGTGCCCCTTCCTCTCCAAAAACTCTCTTGTGTCTAGGCGGTCGTGTGTGCCAAGTTTCGTGCTAATTCTATCCCGTTTGGTGATTTTAGGGCGTCAGCTCCTCGAATTCAAGTTTCTTGAGGAACTAGTTTGCCTAAAGCAAAATTCGGCTCTAACTCCCAAATCGGGAACCCGATTGGCGTCCCGTCATCTCCCACAAATTTCTCGTGCCTAGGCGGTCGTGTGTGCCATGTTTCGTGCCAAACCGACGCCGTTTGGTGATTTTGGGGCATCAACACCTCGAATTCAAGTTTCTTAGGGAACTAGTTTGCCAAGATTGAAATCCGGCTCTAACTCCCAAACCGGAAACCCGATTGGAGTCCCGTCGTCTCCCACAAGTCTCTCGTGCCTAGGCGGTCGTGTGTGCCAAGTTTCGTCCCAAACCGACGCCTTTTGGTGATTTCGTGTCATCAACACCTCGAATTGAAATTTCTTAAGGAACTAGTTTTCCTAGACCAGAATCCGGCTCTAACTCCCAAACTGGGAACCTGATTCGAACCTCGTCTTCTCCAAAGAGTCTCTCCTGCCTAGGCGGTCGTGTGTGCCAAGTTTCGTGCCAATCCGACCCCGTTTGGGGATTTTAGGGCGTTAACACCTCGAATTTAAGTTTCTTAAGGAACTAGTTTGCCTAGAGTGAAATCTACCTCTAACTCCCAAACCAGGAACCCGATTGGAGTCCCGTCTTCTCCCACATGTCTCTTGTGGCTAGGCTTTCGTGTGTGCCTAGTTTCGTCCCAAACTGACGACTTTTGGTGATTTTGTGTCATCAACACCTCGAATTGAAATTTCTTCAGGAACTAGTTTGCCTAGAGTAATCCAGAATAACTCCCAAACCGAACTCGATTGAGTCCGTCTTCTCCCACAAATCTCTCGTGCCTAGGCGGCTGTGTCCCAAGTTTCATGCCAAACCGACGCCGTTTGGTGATTTTGGGGCGTCAACACCTCGAATTCAAGTTTCTTAAGGAACTAGTTTGCCCAGATTGAAATCTGGCTCTAATTGCAAAACCGGGAACCCGATTGGAGTTCCGTTTTCTCCCATAAGTCTCTCGTGCCTAGGCAGTTGTGTGTGCCAAGTTTCGTCCCAAACCGACGCCTTTTGGTCATTTTGGGGCGTCAACACCTCGAATTCAAATTTCTTAAGGAACTAGTTTGCCTAGACCAGAATCCGGCACTAACTCAAAAACCGGGAACCTGATTCAAACCCCGCCTTCTCCTACAAGTCTCTCTTGCCTAGGCGGTCGTGTGCCATGTTTTGTGCCAAATCGACGCCGTTTGGTGATTTTAGGGCGTCAACACCCCGAATTCAAGTTTTTGAAGAAACTAGTTTGCCTAGAGTGAAATTCGGCTCTAACTCCCAAACCAGGAACGCAATTGGAGACCTGCCTTCTACCACAAGTCTCTCGTGCCTAAGAGGTCGTTTGTGCCAAGTTTCGTGCCAAACCGACACCGTTTGGTGATTTTGGGGAGTCAACACCTCGAATTCAAATTTCTTAAGCAACTAGTTTGCCTAAAGTGAAATCCGGCTCTAACTCCCAACCCGAAACCCGATTGAGTCCCATCTTCTCCCAAAGTCTCTAGTGCCTAGCGGTCATGTGTGCTAAGTTTAGTGCCAAACCGACGCGTTTGGTATTTTGGGGTGTCATCACCACGAATTCAAATTTCATAAGGTACTAGCTCGCCTAGACCGCAATTCGGCTCTAACTCCCAAACCAGAACTAGATTCAAGCCCGTCTCCTCCCACAAGTCTCTCGTGCATAGTTCGTGTGTGCCAAGTTTCATGCTGGGTGTTTGGCGATGTTAACAATACCTCAATTCAAATTTCTAAGAAACTAGTTTGCCTAAAGAAATCCGCTCTAACTCCCAAACCGGGAACCCGATTAGAGCCCCTTCTTCTCCCAAAAGTCTCTCGTGCCTAGGCGGTCGTGTGTGCCAAGTTTCGAACAAATCCAACCCCGTTTGGCAATTTTGGGGGGTCAACAACTCGAATTCAAGTTTCTTAAGGAACGAGTTTCCCTAGAGTGAAATTTGGCTCTAACTCCCAAACCGGGAAGCCGATTGGAGTCTCATCTTCTCCAACAAGTCTCTCGTGCCTAGGTAGTTGTGTGTGCCAAGTTTTGTGCCAAGCAGACGCCGTTTGGTGATTTTGGGGCGTCAACATCTCATATTCAAATTTCTTACGGAACTAGTTTGCCTAGAGTGCAATCCGGCTCTAACTCCCAAACCGGGAACCCGATTGGAGTCCCGTCTTCTCCAACAAGTCTCTCGTGCCTAGGTGGTCATGTGTGCCAAGTTTTGTGCCAAACAGATGCCGTTTGGTGATTTTGGGGCGTCAACAACTCGAATTCAAATTTCTTAAGGAACTACTTTTGCCTAGATTGAAATCCGGCTCTAACTCCCAAACCAGGAACTCGATTCGAGCTCCGTCTTCTCCCACAAGTCTCTGTGACTAGGCAGTCGTGTATGCCATTTTTGGTCCTAGTCCGACCCCGTTTGGTGATTTTGGGGTGTCAACATCTCGAATTCAAGTTTCTTAAGGAACTAGTTTTCCTAGAGCAAAATGCCGTTTGGTGATTTTAGGGCATCAACACCTCAACTTCAAATTTCTTAAGGATATGGTTTCCCTAGACCGAAATCCAGCTCTAACACCAAACCGGGAACCCGATTCTAGCCCCGTCTTCTCTCACAAGTCTCTTGTGCCTAGGCGGTCGTGTGTGCCAAGTGTCGTGCTGTTCCTACCCCGTTTGGTGATTTTGGGGCGTCAACACCTCAAACTCAAGTTTCTTAAGGAACTAGTTTGCCTAGAGCAAAATCCGGCTCTAACTCCCAAATTAGGAAGTTGATTGGAGTCTCGTTTTCTCGCACAAGTTTCTCATGCCTAGGGGGTCGTGTGTGCCAAGTTTCGTGCCAAACTGATGCCGTTTGGTGATTTTGGGGCGTCAACAACTCGAATTCAAGTTTCTTAAGCAACTAGTTTGCCTAGAGTGAAATCTGGCTCTAACTCCCAAATCGAGAACCCGATTGGAGTCCAGTCTTCTCCCACAAGTTTCTCATGCCCAGGCGGTCGTGTGTGCCAAGTTTTGTGCCAAACCGACGCCGTTTGGTGATTTTGGGGCATCAACGCATGAATTCAAATTTCTTAGGGAACTAGTTTGCCTAGACCAACATCCGGCTCTAATTCCAAAACCGGAAACCCGATTCATGCCCCTTCCTCTCCAACAACTCTCTCGTGCCTAGGCGGTCGTGTGTGCCAAGTTTCGTGCTAATTCTATCCCATTTGGTGATTTTGGGGCGTCAACACCTCGAATTCAAGTTTCTTGAGGAACTAGTTTGGCTAAGGCAAAATCTGGCTCTAACTCCCAAACCAGGAACCCGATTGGAGTCCCGTCATCTCCCACAAGTTTCTCGTGCCTAAGCGGTTGTGTGTGCCAAGTTTCGTGCCAAACCGACGCCGTTTGGTGATTTTGGGGCGTCAACACCTCGAATTCAAGTTTCTTAAGGAACTAGTTTGCCTAGATTGAAATCCGGCTCTAACTCCCAAACCGGGAACCCGATTGGAGTCCCGTCGTCTCCCACAAGTCTCTCGTGCCTAGGCAGTCGTGTGTGCCAAGTTTCGTCCCAAACCAACGCCTATTGTTGATTTTGTGTCATCAACACCTCTAATTGAAATTTCGTAAGGAACTAGTTTGCCTAGACCAGAATCCGGCTCTAACTCCCAAACCGGGAACCTGATTCGAACCTTGTCTTCTCCCATGAGTCTCTCCTGCCTAGGCGGTCGTGTGTGCCAAGTTTCGTGCCAATCCTTAGGGCGTTAACACCTCGAATTTAAGTTTCTTAAGGAACTAGTTTGCCTAGAGTGAAATCTGCCTCTAACTCCCAAACCGGGAACCCGATTGGAGTCCCGTCTTCTCCCACATGTCTCTTGTGGCTAGGCATTCGTGTGTGCCTAGTTTCGTCCAAAACTGACTACTTTTGGTGATTTTGTGTCATCAACACCTCGAATTGAAATTTCTTGAGGAACTAGTTTCCATAGACCAGAATCCGGCTCTAACTCCCAAACTGGGAACCTGATTGGAGTCCCGTCTTCTTCCATAAGTCTCTCGTCCCTAGGCGGTTGTGTGTGCCAAGTTTCGTCCCAAATCGACCCCTTTTGGTCATTTTGTGTCATCAACACCTCGAATTCAAATTTCTTAAGGAACTAGTTTGCCTAGACCAGAATCCGGCTCTAACTCGAAAACCGGGAACCCGATTCAAACCCCGCCTTCTCCTACAAGTCTTTTTTGCCTAGGCGGTCGTGTGCCATGTTTCGTGCCAAATCGACGCCGTTTGGTGATTGTAGGGCGTCAACACCCCGAATTCAAGTTTTTGAAGAAACTAGTTTGCCTAGAGTGAAATCCGGCTCTGACTCCCAAACCGGGAACGCAATTGGAAACCTGTCTTCTACCACAAGTCTCTCGTGCCTAAGTGGTCATTTGTGCCAAGTTTCGTGCCAAACTGACGCCGTTTGGTGATTTTGGAGAGTCAACACCTCGAATTCAAATTTCTTAAGGAACTAGTTTGCCTAAAGTGAAATCCGGCTCTAACTCCCAAACTGGAAACCCGATTCGAGCCCCGTCTTCTCCCAAAAGTTTTTATTGCCTAAGCGGTCGTGTGTGCCAAGTTTCGAGCCAAACCGACGCCGTTTGGTATTTTGGGGCGTCAACACCTCGAATTCAAATTTCCTAAGGAACTAGTTTGCCTAGACCGAAATCCGGCTCTAACTCCCAAACCAGGAACCCGATTCCAGCCCCGTCTCCTCCCACGAGTCTCTCGTGCATAGGCTGTCGTGTGTGCCAAGTTTCGTGCCAAACCGACGCCGTTGGCGATATTGGGGCGTCAATACCTCGAATTCAAATTTCCTGAAGAACTAGTTTGCCTAGACAGAAATCCGGCTCTAACTCCCAAACCGGGAACCCGATTAGAGCCCCGTCTTCTCCCAAAAGTCTCTCGCGCCTAGGCGGTCGTGTGTGCCAAGTTTCGAACAAATCCGACCCCGTTTGGCGATTTTGGGGCGTCAACACCTCGAATTTAAGTTTCTTAAGGAACTAGTTTGCCTTGAGCAAAATCTGACTCTAACTCCCAAACCGGGAACCCGATCGGAGTCCCGTCTTCTCCCACGAGTTTCTCGTACCTAGGCGGTCGTGTGTGCCAAGTTTCGTTCCAAACCGACGCCGTTTGGTATTTTAAGGCGTCAACACCTCGAATTCAAGTTTCTTAAGGAACTAGTTTTCCTAGAGTGAAATCCGGCTCTAACTCCCAAACCGGGAACCCGATGGGAGCCCCGTCTTTTCCCACAGGTCTCTCGTGCCTAGACGGTCGTGTGTGCCAAGTTTCGTGCTAATCCTACCCTGTTTGGTGATTTTAGGGCATCAACACCTCGAACTAGAATTTCTTAAGGAACTAGTTTGCCTAGACCGAAATCCAGCTCTAACTTCCAAACCGGGAACCCGATTCGAGCCCCGTCTTCTCCCACAAGTCTCTCGTGCCTAGGCAGTCGTGTGTGCCATGTTTCGTGCTAATCCTACCCTGTTTGGTGATTTTGGGGCGTCAACACCTCAAATTCAAGTTTCTTAATGAACTAGTTTGCCTAGAGCAAAATCCGGCTCTAACTCCCAAATCGGGAACACGATTGGAGTCCCGTCTTCTCCCACAAGTTTCTCGTGTCTAGGCGATCGTGTGTGCCAAGTTTCGTGGCAAACCGACGCCGTTTGGTGATTTTAGGGAGTCAACATCTCGAATTCAAGTTTCTTAAGGAACTAGTTTGCCTAGAGTGAAATCCGGCGCTAACTCCCAAACCGGGATCCCGATTGGAGTCCCGTCTTCTCCCACAAGTCTCTCGTGCCTAGGTGGTCGTGCGTTCCAAGTTTCGTGCCAAACCGACGCCGTTCGGTGATATTGGGGCATCAACATGTCGAATTCAAATTTCTTAAGGAACCAATTTGCCATGACCGGCATCCGACTCTAACTCCCAAACCGAGAACCCGATTCGAGCCCCGTCTTCTCCGACATGTCTCTCGTGCCTAGGCGGTCGTGGGTGCCACGTTTCGGGCCAAACCGACGTCGTTTGTTGATTTTGAGACATCAACACATCGAATTCAAATTTCTTAAGGAACTTGTTTTGCCTAGACCGACATCCGGCTGTAGCTCCCAAACTGGGAACCCGATTCCAGCCCCGTCTTCTCCCACAACTCTCTCGCGCCTAGGTGGTCGTGTCTGCCAAGTTTCGCCCAAATCCAACCCCGTTTGGGGTGTCAACACCTCGAATTTAAATTTCTTAAGGAACTAATATACCTAGAGCAGAATCCAGTTCTAACTCCTAAATCAGGAATTCGATTGGAGTCCCGTCATCTCCCACAAGTTTCTCATGCCTAGGCAGTCGTGTATGCCAAATTCCCTGCCAAACCGACGCTGTTTGGTGATTTTGGGGCGTCAACACCTCGAATTCAAGTTTCTTAAGGAACTAGTTTGTCAAGAATGAAATCTGGCTGTAACTCCAAAATGGGGAACCCGATTGGAGTCCCATCTTCTCCAATAAGTCTCTCGTGCCTAGGCGGTCATGTGTGCCAAGTTTCGTCCCAAACCGACGCCGTTTGGTGATTTTGTGTCATCAACACCTCGAATTCAAATTTCATAAGGAACTAGTTTGCCTAGACCAGAATCAATCTCTAACTCCTAAATCGGAACCAGATTCGAGCCCCGTCTCCTCCCACAAGTCTCTCCTGCCAAGTTTCGTCCCAATCCGACCACGTTTGGTGTTTTTGGGGCGTTAACACCTCGAATTCAAGTTTCTTAAGAAACTAGTTTGCCTAAAGCGAAATCCGGCTCTAACTCCTAGACTAGGAACCTGGTTAGAGTCCTATCTTCTCCCACAAGTCTCTCGTGCCTAGGCGGTCGTGTGTGCCAAATTTCGTGCTAATCCGACCCCGTTTGGTGATTTTGGGGCGTCAACAACGTGAATTCAAGTTTCTTAAGGAACGAGTTTTTCTAGAGTGAAATTCGGCTCTAACTCCCAAACCGGGAACTCGATTGGAGTCTCGTCTTCTCCTATAAGTTACTTGTGCCTAGGCGGTCGTGTGTGCCAAGTTTCGTGCCAAACAACGGCCGTTTGCTGATTTTGGGGCATCAACACCTCGAATTCAAGTTTCTTAAGGAACTAGTTTGCCTAGAGTGAAATCCGGCTCTAACTCCCAAACCGGGAACCTGATTGGAGTCCTGTCTTCTCGACCAAGTCACTCATGCCTAGACAGTCGTATGTTCCAAGTTTCGTGCCAAGCAGACGCCGTTTGGTGATTTTGGGGCATCAACACCTCGAATTCAAATTTCTTACGGAACTAGTTTGCCTAGAGTGCAATCCGGCTCTAACTCCCAAACCGGGAACCCGATTGGAGTCCCGTCTTCTCCAACAAGTCTCTCGTGCCTATGCGGTCGTGTGTGCCAAGTTTTGTGCCAAACAGATGCCGATTGGTGATTTTGGGGCGTCAACACCTCAAATTCAAATTTCTTAAGGAACTATTTTTGCCTAGACTGAAATCCGGCTCTAACTCCCAAACCAAGAACTCGGTTCGAGCTCCGTCTTCTCCCACAAGTCTCTCGTGACTAGGTAGTCGTGTGTGCCATTTTTGGTCCTAGTCCGACCCCGTTTGGTGATTTTGGGGCGTCAACACCTCGAACTCAAGTTTCTTAAGGAACTAGTTTGCCTAGAGCAAAATCCGACTCTAACTCCCAAATCGGGAAGCTGATTGGAGTCCCGTCTTCTCCCACAAGTTTCTCGTGCCTAGGCGGGCGTGTGTGCCAAGTTTCGTGCCAAACAGATGCCGTTTGGTGATTTTGGGGCGTCAACAACTCGAATTCAAGTTTCTTAAGCAACTAGTTTGCCTAGAGTGAAATCTGGCTCTAACTCCAAAATTGAGAACCCGATTGGAGTCCAGTCTTCTCTTACAAGTTTCTCATGCCTAGGCGGTCGTGTGTGCCAAGTTTCGTGCCAAACCGACGCCGTTTGGTGATTTTGAGGCATCAACACATCGAATTCAAATTTCTTCAGGAACTAGTTTGCCTAGACCAACATCCGGCTCTAACTCGCAAACCGGAAACCCGATTCGTGCCCCTTCCTCTCCAACAACTCTCTCGTGCCTAGGCAGTCGTGTGTGCCAAGTTTCGTGCTAATTCTATCCCGTTTGGTGATTTTGGGGCATCAGCACCTCGAATTCAAGTTTCTTGAGAAATCAAAATCCGGCTCTAACTCCTAAATCGGGAACCCGATTGGAGTCCCGTCATCTCCCACAAGTTTCTCGTGCTTAGGCGGTCGTGTGTGCCAAGTTTCGTGCCAAACCGACGCCGTTTGGTGATTTTGGGGCATCGACACCTCGAATTCAAGTTTCTTAAGGAACTAGTTTGCCGAGATTGAAATCCGGCTCTAACTCCCATACCGGGAACCCGATTGGAGTCCCATCGTCTCCCACAAGTCTCTCGTGCCTGGGCGATCGTGTGTGCCAAGTTTCGTCCCAAAGCGACCCCTTTTGGTGGTTTTTTGTCATCAACACCTCGAATTGAAATTTCTTAAGGAACTAGTTTGCCTAGACCAGAATCTGGCTCTAACTCCCAAACCGGGAACCTGATTCGAACCTCGTCTTCTCCCAAAAGTCTCTCTTGCCTAGGCGGTCGTGTGTGCCAAGTTTCGTTCCAATCCGACCCCGTTTGGGGATTTTAGGGCGTTAACACCTCGAATTTAAGTTTCTTAAGGAACTAGTTTGCCTAGAGTGAAATCTGGCTGTAACTCCCAAACCGGGAACTCGATTGGAGTCCCATCTTCTTCCACAAGTTTCTCGTTCCCAGGCGGTCGTGTGTGCAAATTTCGTTCCAAATGGACGGCGTTTGGTTATTTTGGGGCGTCAGCATCTCGAATTCAAGTTTCTTAAGGAAGTAGTTTGCCCAAATTGAAATCCGGCTCTAACTCCAAAACCGAAAACCCAATTGGAGTCCCGTCTTCTCCTATAAGTCTCTCGTGCCTAGGCGGTTGTGTGTGCCAAGTGTCGTCCCAAACCGACGCCTTTTGGTCATTTTGTGTCCAAAACACCTTGAATTCAAATTTCTTAAGGAACTAGTTTGCCTAGACTAGAATCCGGCTCTAACTCGAAAACCAGGAACCCGATTGAAGCCTCGCTTTCTACTACAAGTCTCTCTTGCCTAGGCGGTCGTGTGCCATGTTTCGTGCAAAATCGACGCCGTTTGGTGATTTTGGGGCGTCAACACATTCAAGTTTTTGAAGAAACTAGTTTGCCTAGAGTGAAATCCGGCTCTAACTCCCAAACCGAAAACGCGATTGGAGAACTGTCTTCTCCCACAAGTCTCTCGTGCCTAAGAGGTCGTTTGTGCCAAATTTCGTGCCAAATTGACGCCGTTTGGTGATTTTGGGGAGTCAACACCTCGAATTCAAATTTCTTAAGGAACTAGTTTTCCTAAAGGGAAATTTGGCTCTAACTGCCAAACTGGAAACCCGATTCGAGCCCAGTCTTCTCCCAAAAGTCTCTAGTGCCTAAGCGGTCGTGTGTGCCAAGTTTCGTGCCAAACCGACGCCGTTTGGTATTTTGGGGCGTCAACACCTCGAATTCAAATTTCCTAAGGAACTAGTTTGCCTAGACCAAAATCCGGCTCTAACTCCCATACCAGGAACCCGATTTGAGCCCCGTCTCCTCCCACGAGTCTCTCGTGCATAGGCTCTCGTGTGTACCAAGTTTCGTGCCAAACCGACGCCGTTTGGCGATATTGGGGCGTCAATACCTCGAATTCAAATTTCTTAAGGAACTAGTTTGCCTAGACGGAAATCCGGCTCTAACTCCCAAACTGGGAACCCGATTAGAGCCCCGTCTTCTCCCAAAAGTCTCTCGTGCCTAGGCGGTCGTGTGTGCCAAGTTTCGAACAAATCCGACCCCGTTTGGCGATTTTGGGGCGTCAACACCTCGAATTTAAGTTTATTAAGGAACTAGTTTGCCTTGAGCAAAATCTGACTCTAACTCCCAAACCGGGAACCCGATCGAAGTCCTGTCTTCTCCCATGAGTTTCTCGTACCTAGGCGGTCGTGTGTGCCAAGTTTCGTTCCAAACCGACGCCGTTTGGTATTTTAAGTCGTCAACACCTCGAATTTAAGTTTCTTAAGGAACTAGTTTTCCTAGAGTGAAATCCGGCTCTAACTCCCAAACCGGGAACCCGATGGGAGCCTCGGCTTTTCCCACAGGTCTCTCATGCCCAGACGGTCGTGTGTGTCAAGTTTCGTGCCAATCCTACCATGTTTGGCCATTTTAGGGCATGAACACCTCGAACTAGAATTTCTTAAGGAACTAGTTTGCCTAGGCCGAAATCCAGCTCTAACTTCCAAACCGGGGACCTGATTCTAACTCCCAAACCGGGAACCCGATCGGAGTCCCGTCTTCTCCCATGAGTTTTTCGTACCTAGGCGGTCGTGTGTGCCAAGTTTCGTTCCAAACCGACGTCGTTTGGTATTTTAAGACGTCAACACCTCGAATTCAAATTTCTTAAGGAACTAAGTTGCCTAGAGCAAAATCCAGTTCTAATTGCCAATTAGGAATCCGATTGGAGTCCTGTCATCTCCCACAAGCTTCTCGTGCCTAGGCGGTCGCGTGTGCCAAATTCCGTGCAAAACCGACGCTGTTTGGTGATTTTGGGGCGTCAACACCTCGAATTCAAGTTTTATAACGAACTAGTTTGTCAAGATTGAAATCTGGCTGTAACTCCCAAACCGGGAACCCGATTGGAGTCCTATCTTCTCCAATAAGTCTCTCGTGCCTAGGCGGTCATGTGTGCCAAGTTTCGTCCCAAACCGACACCGTTTGGTGATTTTGTGTCATCAACACCTCGAATTCAAAATTCATAAGGAACTAGTTTGCCTAGTCCAGAATACGGCTCTAACTCCCAAACCGGAACCAGATTCGAGCTCCCATCTCCTCCCACAAGTCCCTCCTTCCAAGTTTCGCACCAATCCGACCCCGTTTGGTGATTTTGGGGCGTTAATACCTCGAATTCAAGTTTCTTCTGAAACTAGTTTGCCTAAAGCGAAATCCAGCTCTAACTCCCAAACCGGGAACCTGGTTAGAGTCCTATCTTCTCCCACAAGTCTCTTATGCCTAGGCGGTCTTGTGTGCCAAGTTTCATGCTATTCCTACCGCGTTTGGTGATTTTGGGGCGTCAACACCTCGATCTCAAGTTTCTAAAGGAACTAGTTTGCCTAGAGCAAAATCCCGCTCCAACTCCCAAATCGGGAACCTGATTGGAGTCCCGTTTTCTCCCACAAGTTTCTCGTGCCTAGGCGGTCGTGTGTGCCAAGTTTCGTGCCAAACCGATGCCGTTTGGTGATTTTCGGGCATCAACAACTCGAATTCAAGTTTCTTAAGCAACTAGTTTGCCTAGAGTGAAATCTGGCTCTAACTCCCAAATCGAGAACCTGATTGGAGTCCAGTCTTGTCCCCCGAGGTTCTCATGCCTAGGCGGTCATGTGTGCCAAGTTTCGTACCAAACCGACGCCGTTTGGTGATTTTGGGGCATCAACACATCAAATTCAAATTTCCTAAGGAACTAGTTTGCCTAGACCAACATCCAGCTCTAACTCCCAAACCGGAAACCCGATTCGTGCCCCTTCCTTCCCCGCAACTCTCTCGTGCCTAGGCGGTCGTGTGTGCCCAGTTTCGTGCTAATTCTATCCCGTTTGGTGATTTTGGGGCGTCAGCACCTCGAATTCAAGTTTCTTGAGGAACTAGTTTGCCTAAAGCAAAATCCGGCTCTAACTCCCAAATCGAGAACCCGATTGGAGTCCCGTCATCTCCCACAAGTTTCTCGTGCCTAGGCGGTCGTGTGTGCCAAGTTTCGTGCCAAACCGACGCCGTTTGGTGATTTTGGGGCGTCAACACCTCGAATTCAAGTTTCTTAAGGAACTAGTTTGCCTAGATTGAAATCCGGCTCTAACTCCCAAACCGGGAACCCGATTGGAGTCCCGCCTTCTCCCACAAGTCTCTCGTGCCTAGGCGGTTGTGTGTGCCAAGTTTCGTCCCAAACCGACGCCTTTTGGTCATTTTGTGTCATCAACACCTCGAATTGAAATTTCTTAAGGAACCAGTTTGCCTAGACCAGAATCCGGCTCTAACTCCCAAACCGGAAACCTGATTCGAACCTTGTCTTCTCCCACAAGTCTCTCCTTCTCCCACAAGTTTCTCGTTCCCAGGCGGTCGTGTGTGCAAATTTTGTTCCAAATGGACTACGTTTTGTTATTTTGGGGCATTAGCACCTCGAATTCAAGTTTCTTAAGAAACTAGTTTGCCTAGAGTGAAATTCGGCTGTAACTCCAAAACCGGGAACCCGATTTGAGTCCCATCTTCTCCCACAAATCTCTCGTGCCTAGGCGGCCGTGTGTGCCAAGTTTCATGCCAAACCGATGCCGTTTGGCGATTTTGGGGCGTCAGCACCTCGAATTCAAGTTTCTTAAGGAACTAGTTTGCTTAGATTGAAATCCGGCTCTAACTCCAAAACCGTGAACCTGATTGGAGTCCCGTCTTCTCCCATAAGTCTCTCGTGCCTAGGCGGTTGTGTGTGCCAAGTTTCGTCCCAACCCGACACCTTTTGGTCATTTTGTGTCATCAACACCTCGAATTCAAATTTCTTAAGGAACTTGTGTGCCTAGACCAGAATCCGGCTCTAACTCGAAAACCAGGAACCCGATTCAAGCCTCGCCTTCTCCTACAAGTCTCTCTTTCCTAGGCGGTCGTGTGCCATGTTTCGTGCCAAATCGACGCCGTTTGGTGATTTTGGGGCGTCAACACCCCGAATTCAAGTTTTTGAAGAAACTAGTTTGCTTAGAGTGAAATCCGGCTCGAACTCCCAAACCGGGAACGCGATTGGAGACCTGTCTTCTCCCACAAGTCTCTCGTGCCTAAGAGGTCGTTTGTGCCAAGTTTCGTGCCAAACCGACGCCGTTTGGTGATTTTGGGCAATCAACACCTCGAATTCAAATTTCTTAAGGAACTAGTTTGGCTAAAGGAAATCCGGCTCTAACTCCCAAACTGGAAACCCGATTCGAGCCCCGTCTTCTCCCAAAAGTCTCTAGTGCCTAAGCGGTCGTCTGTGCCAAGTTTCGTGCCAAACCGACGCCGTTTGGTATTTTACGGCGTCAACACCTCGAATTCAAATTTCCTAAGGAACTAGTTTGCCTAGACCGAAATCCAGCTCTAACTCCCAAACTAGGAACCCGATTCGAGCCCCGTCTTCTCCCACGAGTCTCTCGTGCATAGGCTATCGTGTGTGCCAAGTTTCGTGCCAAACCGACGCCGTTTGGCGATATTGGGCCGTCAATACCTCGAACTCAAATTTCTTAAGGAACTAGGTTGCCTGGACAGAAATCCAGCTCTAACTCCCAAACCGGGAACCCGATTAGAGCCCCGTCTTCTCCCAAAAGTCTCTCGTGCCTAGGCGGTCGTATGTGCCAAGTTTCGTTCCAAACCGACGCCGTTTGGTATTTTAAGTCGTCAACACCTCGAATTTAAGTTTCTTAAGGAACTAGTTTTTCTAGAGTGAAATCCGGCTCTAACTCCCAAACCGGGAACCCGATGGGAGCCCCGTCTTTTCCCACAGGTCTCTCGTGCCTAGACGGTCGTGTGTGCCAAGTTTCGTGCTAATCCTACCCTGTTTGGTTATTTTAGGGCATCAACACCTCGAACTAGAATTTCTTAAGGAACTAGTTTGCCTAGACCGAAATCCAGCTCTAACTTCCAAACCGAGAACCTGATTCGAGCCCCGTCTTCTCCCACAAGTCTCTCGTGCCTAGGCAGTCGTGTGTGCCATGTTTCGTGCTAATCCTACCCTGTTTGGTGATTTTGGGGCGTCAACACCTCGAATTCAAGTTTCTTAAGGAACTAGTTTGCCTAGAGCAAAATCCAGCTCTAACTCCCAAATCGGGAACACGATTGGAGTCCCGTCTTCTCTCACAAGTTTCTCATGCCTGGGCGGTCATGTGTGCCACGTTTCATGGCAAACCAATGCCGTTTGGTGATTTTGGGTAGTCAACATCTCGAATTCAAGTTTCTTAAGGAACTAGTTTGCCTAGAGTGAAATCCGGCGCTAACTCCCAAACCGGGATCCCGATTGGAGTCCCGTATTCTCCCACAAGTCTCTCGTGCCTAGGTGGTCGTGTGTGCCAAGTTTCTTGCCAAACCGACACCGTTTGGTGATATTGGGGCATCAATATGTCGAATTCAAATTTTTTAAGGAACCAGTTTGCCTAGACTGGCATCCGGCTCTAACTTCCAAACCGAGAACCCGATTTGAGCCCCGTCTTCCCCCACAAGTCTCACGTGCCTGGGCGGTCGTGTGTGCCACGTTTCGGGCCAAACCGACGCTGTTTGGTGATTTTGGGACATCAACACATCGAATTCAAATTTCTTAAGGAGCTTGTTTGACTAGAACGACATCCAGCTCTAACTCCCAAACCGGGAACCCAATTCGAGCCCCGTCTTCTCCCACAACTCTCTCGTGCCTAGGCGGTCGTGTCTGCCAAGTTTCGCCCAAATCCAACCCCGTTTGTGGCGTCAACACCTCGAATTTAAATTTCTTAAGGAACTAATTTGACTAGAGAAAAATCCGGTTCTAACACGCAAATCGAGAATCCGATTGGAGTCCCATCGTCTCCAATAAGTTTCTCGTGCCTAGGCGGTCGTGTGTGCCAAATTCTATGCCAAACCGACGCTGTTTGGTGATTTTGGGGCGTTAACACCTCGAATTCAAGTTTCTTAACGAACTAGTTTGTCAAGATTGAAATCCGGCTGTAACTCCCAAACCGGGAACCTGATTGGAGTCCCATCTTCTCCAATAAGTCTCTCGTGCCTAGGTGGTCAAGTGTGCCAAGTTTCGTCCCAAACCGACGCCGTTTGGTGATTTTGTGTCATCAACACCTCGAATTCAAATTTCATAAGGAACTAGTTTGCGTAGACCAAAATCCAGCCCAAACTCCCAGATTCGAGCCCTGTCCCCTCCCACAAGTCTCTCCTGCCAAGTTTCGTACCAATCCGACCCCGTTTGGCGATTTTGGGGCGTTAACACCTCGAATTCAAGTTTCTTAAGAATCTAGTTTGCCTAAAGCGAAATCTGGCTCTAACTCCCAATCCGGGAACCTGGTTAGAGTCCTATCTTCTCCAACAAGTCTCTCGTGCCTAGGGATCATGTGTGCAAAGTTTCGTGCCAAACCGACGTCGTTTGATGATTTTGGAGCGTTAACACCTCGAATTCAAATTTCTTAAGGAACTAGTTTGCCTACAGTGAAATCCGGCTCTACCTCCCAAACCGGGAACCCGATTGGAATCCCGTCGTCTCCTACAAGTTTCTAGTGCCTAGGTGGTCGTGTGTGCCAAGTTTCGTTCCAAACAGACGCCGTTTGCTGATTTTGGGGCGTCAATACCTCGACTTCAAGTTTTTTAAGGAACTAGTTTGCCTAGAGTGAAATCCGGCTCGAATTCTGAAACCGGGAACCCGATTGGAGTCCCGACTTCTCCAACAAGTCTCTGGTGCCTAGGCGGTCGTGTGTGCCAAGTTTCGTGCCAAACAAACACCGTTTGGTGATTTTGGGGCGTCAACACCTCGAATTCAAATTTCTTAAGGAACTACTTTTGCCTAGACCGAAATCCGGCTCTAACTCCCAAACCAGGAACCCGATTCGAGCTCCGTCTTCTCCCACAAGTCTCTCGTGCCTAGGCAGTCGTGTGTGCCATGTTTCGCCCTAATCCGACCCCGTTTGGTGATTTTGGGGCATCAACATCTCGAATTCAAGTATTTTAAGGAACTAGTTTCCCTAGAGCAAAATCCAACTCTAACTCCCAAACCAGGAGCTCGATTGGAGTCTCGTCTTCGGCTAGAAATTTCTCGTGCCTAGGCGGTCGTGTGTGCCAAGTTTCGTTCCAAACCGACGTCGTTTGGTGATTTTAAGACGTCAACACCTCGGATTCAAGTTTATTAAGGAACTAGTTTTCCTAGAGTGAAATCCGGCTCTAACTCCCAAACCGGGAACCCGATTGGAGTCCCGTCTTATCCCACAACTCTCTCGTGCCTAGGAGGTCGTGTGTCCCAAGTTTCGTGCCAAACCGACGTCGTTTGGTGAATTTAGGGCATCAAAACTTCAACTTCAAATTTCTTAAGGATATAGTTTCCCTAGGCCAAAATCCAGCTCCAACATCCAAACCGGAAACCCGATTCGTGCCCCTTTCTCTCCCACAACTCTCTCGTGCCTAGGCGGTCGTGTGTGCCAAGTTTCGTGCTAATTCTTTCCCGTTTGGTGATTTTGGGGCGTCAGCACCTCGAATTCAAGTTTCTTGAGGAACTAGTTTGCCTAAAGCAAAATCCGGCTCTAACCCCCAAATCGGGAACCCGAATGGAGTCTCGTCATCTCCTGCAAGTTTCTCATGCCTAGGCGGTAGTATGTGCCAAGTTTCGTGCCAAACCGACGCCATTTGGTGATTTTGGGGCGTCAACACCACAAATTCAAGTTTCTTAAGGAACTAGTTTGCCTAGATTGAAATCCGGCTCTAACTCCCAAACCGGGAACCCGATTGGAGTCCCGTCTTCTCCCACAAGTCCCTCGTGCCTAGGCGGTCGTGTGTGCCATGTTTCGTCCCAAACCGACGCCTTTTGGTGATTTTGTGTTATCAACACCTCGAATTGAAATTTCTTAAGGAACGAGTTTGCCTAGACCAGAATCCCGCTCTAACTCCCAAACCGGGAACCCGATTCGAACCTCGGCTTCTCTCAAGAGTCTCTCCTGCCTAGGCGGTCGTGTTTGCCAAGTTTCGTGCCAATCCGACCCCGTTTGGGGATTTTAGGGCGTTAACACCTCGAATTTAAGTTTCTTAAGGAACTAGTTTGCCTAGAGTGAAATCTAGCTCTAACTCCCAAACCGGGATCCCGATCGAAGTCCTGTCTTCTCCCACAATTCTCCCGTGCCTAGGCGGTCGTGTCTGCCAAGTTTCATGCCAAGCCGACATCGTTTGGTGATATTGGGGCATCAACATGTCGAATTCAAATTTCTTAAGGAACCGGTTTGCCTAGACCAGCATTCGGCTCTAACTTCCAAACTGTGAACCCGATTCGAGCCCCGTCTTCTCCTGCAAGTCTCTCATGCCTGAGCGGTCGTGTGTGCCACGTTTCGGGCCAAATCCACGCCGTTTGGTGATTTTGGGACGTCAACACATCGAATTCAAATTTCTTAAGGAACTTGTTTGCCTAGACCGACATCCGGCTCTAACTCCCAAACCGGGAACCCGATTCGAGCCCCGTCTTCTCCCACAACTCTCTCGTGCCTAGGCGGTCGTGTGTGCCAAGTTTCGCCCAAATCCAACCCCAATTGCGACGTCAACACCTCGAATTTAAATTTCTTAAGGAACTAATATACCTAGAGCAAAATCCGGTTCTAACTCCCAAATCAGGAATCCGATTGGAGTCCCGTCATCTCCCACAAGTTTCTCATGCCTAGGCGGTCGTGTGTGCCAAATTCCGTGCCAAACCGACGCTGTTTGGTGATTTTGGGGCGTCAACACCTCGAATTCAAGTTTCTTAAGGAACTAGTTTGTCAAGATTGAAATCCAGCTGTAACTCCCAAACCGGGAACCCGATTGGAGTCCCATCTTCTCCAATAAGTCTCTCGTGCCTAGGCGGTCATGTGTGCCAAGTTTCGTCCCAAACCGACGCTGTTTGGTGATTTTGTGTCATCAACACCTCGAATTCAAATTTCATAAGGAACTAGTTTGCCTAGACGAGAATCCGACTCTGACTCCCAAACCGGAACCAGATTCGAGCCCCGTCTCCTCCCATAAGTCTCTCCTGCCAAGTTTCGTGCCAATCCGACCGCGTTTGGTGATTTTGGGGCGCTAACACCTCGAATTCAAATTTCTTAAGAAACTAGTTTGCCTAGAGCGAAATTCGGCTCTAACTCCCAAATCGGGAACCTGGTTAGTGTCTTGTCTTCTCCCACAAGTCTCTCGTGCCTAGGGGGTCGTGCGTGCAAAGTTTCGTGACAAACCGACGTCGTTTGATGATTTTGGATCGTCAACACCTCGAATTCAAATTTCTTAAGGAACTAGTTTGCCTAGAGTGAAATCTGGCTCTAACTCCCAAACCGAGAACCCGATTGGAGTCCCGTTTTATCCTACAAGTTTCTCGTGCCTAGGCAGTCGTGTGTGCCAAGTTTCGTGCCAAACAGACGCCGTTTGCTGATTTTGGGGCGTCAACACCTCGAATTCAAGTTTTTTTTCGGAACTAGTTTGCCTAGAGTGAATTCCGGCTCGAACTCCGAAACCGGGAACCCGATTGGAGTCCCGCCTTCTCCAATAAGTCTCTCGTGCCTCGGCGGTCGTGTGCCAAGTTTCGTGCCAAACAGATGCCGTTTGGTGATTTTGGGGTGTCAACACCTCGAATTCAAATTTCTTAAGGAACTACTTTTGCCTAGACCGAAATCCGGCTCTAACTCCCAAACCAGGAACCTGATTCGAGCTCCGTCTTCTCCCACAACTCTCTCGTGACTACGCAGTCGTGTGTGCCATGTTTCGTCCTAATCCGACCCCGTTTGGTGATTTTGGGGTGTCAACATCTCGAATTCAAGTTTCTTAACGAACTGGTTTGCCTTGAGCAAAATTTGGCTCTAACTCCCAAATCGGGAACTCGATTGGAGTCTCGTCTTCTTCTATAAATTTCTCGTGCCTAGGCGGTCGTGTGTGCCAAGTTTCGTTCCAAACCGACGCCGTTTGGTGATTTTAAGACGTCAGCACCTCGAATTCAAGTTTCATAAGGAACTAGTTTTCCTAGAGTGAAATCTGGCTCTAACTCCCGAACCGGGAACCCAATTGGAGTCCCGTCTTCTCCCACAACTCTCTCGTGCCTAGGCGGTCGTGTGTCCCAAGTATCGTGCCAAAACGACGCCGTTTGGTGATTTTAGGGCATCAACACCACAACTTCAAATTTCTTAAGGATATAGTTTCCCTAGACTGAAATCCAGCTCTAACAACCAAACCGGGAACCCGATTCTAGCCCCGTCTTCTCCCACAAGTCTCTTGTGCCTAGGCAGTCGTGTGTGCCAAGTTTCGTTCTATTCCTACCCCGTTTGGTGATTTTGGGGCGTCAACACCTCGAACTCAAGTTTCTTAAGGAACTAGTTTGCCTAGAGAAAAATCCGACTCTAACTCTCAAATTGGGAAGCGGATTGGAGTCCTGTCTTCTCCCACAAGTTTCTCGTGCCTAGGCGGGCGTGTGTGCCAAGTTTCGTGCCAAATCGATGCCGTTTTGTGATTTTGGGGCATCAACAACTCAAATTCAAGTTTCTTAAGCAACTAGTTTGCCTAGAGTGAAATCTAGCTCTAACTCCAAAATTGAGAACCCGATTGGAGTCCAATCTTCTCTTACAAGTTTCTCATGCCTAGGCGGTCGTGTGTGCCAAGTTTCGTGCCAAACCAACGCCGTTTGGTGATTTTGGGGCATCAACACATCGAATTCAAATTTCTTAAGGAACTAGTTTGCCTAGATGGAAATCTGGCTCTAACTCCCAAACCGGGAACCCGATTGGAGTCCCGTCGTCTCCCACAAGTCTCTCATGACTAGGCAGTCGTGTGTGCCAAGTTTTGTCCCAAACCGACGCCTTTTGGTGATTGTGTGTCATCAACACCTCGAATTGAAATTTCTTAAGGAACTAGTTTGCCTAGACCAGAATCCGGCTCTAACTCCCAAACCGGGAACCTGATTCAAACCTCGTCTTCTCCCAAGAGTCTCTCGTGCCTAGGCGGTCGTGTGTGCCAAGTTTCATGCCAATCCGACCCCATTTGGGGATTTTAGGGCGTTAACACCTCGAATTTAAGTTTCTTAAAGAACTAGTTTGCCTAGAGTGAAATCTAGCTCTACCTCCCAAACCAGGAACTCGGTTGGAGTCCCGTTTTCTCCCACAAGTTTCTCGTTCCCAGGCGGTCGTGTGTGCAAATTTCAATCCAAATGGACGGTGTTTGGTTATTTTGGGGCGTCAGCACCTCGAATTCAAATTTCTTAAGAAACGAGTTTGCCTATAGTGAAATCCGACTGTAACTCCAAAATCGGAAACCCGATTGGAGTCCCGTCTTCTCCCACAAATCGCTCGTGCCTAGGCGGCCGTGTGTGCCAAGTTTCATGCCAAACCGACGCCGTTTGGTGATTTTGGCGCGTTAACACCTTGGATTCAAGTTTCTTAAGGAACTAGTTTGCCCAAATTGAAATCCGGCTCTAACTCCAAAACCAGGAACCCGATTGGAGTCCCGTCTTCTCCCATAAGTCTCCCGTGCCAAGGCGGTTGTGTGTGCCAAGTTTCGTCCCAAACCGACGCCATTTGGTCATTTTGTGTCATCAACCCTCGAATTCAAATTTCTTAAGGAACTAGTTTGCCTAGACCAGAATCTGGCTCTAACTCGAAATTAGGAACTCGATTCAAGCCCCGCCTTCTCCTACAAGTCTCTCTTACCTAGGCGGTCGTGTGCCATGTTTCGTGCCAAATCGACGCCGTTTGGTGATTTAAGGGCGTCAACACCCCGAATTCAAGTTTTTGAAGAAACTAGTTTGCCTAGAGTGAATTCCGGCTCTAACTCCCAAACTGGGAACGCGATTGGAGACCTGTCTTCTCCCACAAGTCTCTCATGCCTAAGAGGTCGTTTGTGCCACGTTTCGTGCCAAACCGACGCCGTTTGGTGATTTTGGGGAGTCAACACCTCGAATTCAAATTTCTTAAGGAACTAGTTTGCCTAAAGTGAAATCCGGCTCTAACTCCCAAACTGGAAACCCGATTCGAGCCCCGTCTTCTCCCAAAAGTCTCTAGTGCCTAAGCGGTCGTGTGTGCCAAGTTTCGTGCCAAACCGACGCCGTTTGGTATTTTGGGGCGTCAACACCTCGAATTCAAATTTCCTAAGGAACTAGTTTGCTTAGACCGAAATTCGGCTCTAACTCCCAACCCAAGTACCCGATTCCAGCTCCGTCTCCTCCCACGAGTCTCTCGTGCATAGGCTGTCATGTGTGCCAAGTTTTGTGCCAAACCGACGCCGTTTGGCTATTTTGGGGCGTCAACACCTCGAATTTTAGTTTCTTAAGGAACTAGTTTGCCCTGAGCAAAATCCGACTCTAACTCCTAAACTGGGAACCCGATCGGAGTCCCTTCTTCTCCCACGAGTTTCTCGTACCTAAGCGGTCGTGTGTGCCAAGTTTTGTTCCAAACCAATGCCGTTTGGTATTTTAAGGCATCAAAACCTTGAATTCAAGTTTCTTAAGGAACTAGTTTGCCTAGAGCAAAATCCGTCTCTAACTCCCAAATCGAGAACCTGATTGGAGTCCAGTCTTCTCCCACAAGTTTCTCGTGCCTAGGCGGTCGTGTGTGCCTAGTTTCGTGGCAAACCAATGTCGTTTGGTGATTTTGGGTAGTCAACATCTCGAGTTCAAGTTTCTTAAGGAACTAGTTTGCCTAGAGTGAAATCCGGCGCTAACTCCCAAACCGGGATCCCGATTGGAGTCCCGTCTTCTCCCACAACTCTCTCGTGCCTAGGCGGTCGTGCGTGCCAAGTTTCGTGCCAAACCGACGCCGTTTGGTGATATTGGGGCATCAACATGTAGAATTCAAATTTCTTAAGGAACCGGTTTGCCTAGACTGGCATCCGGCTCTAACTCCACAACCGAGAACCCGATTCGAGCCCCGTCTTCTCCCACAAGTCTCTCGTGCCTAGGCGGTCGTGCATGCCAAGTTTCGTGCCAAATCGACGCCATTTGGTGATATTGGGGCGTCAACATGTCGAATTCAAATTTCTTAAGGAACCGGTTTGCCTAGACCGGCATTCGGCTCTAACTCCCAAACCGAGAACCCGATTCGAGCCCCGTCTTCTTCCACAAGTCTCTCGTGCCTGGACGGTCGTGTGTGCCACGTTTCGGGCCAAACCGACACCGTTTGGTGATTTTGGGACATCAATACATCGAATTCAAATTTCTTAAGGAACTTGTTTGCCTAGACCGACATCCGGCTCTAACTCCCAAACTGGGAACCCGATTCGAGCCCCGTCTTCTCCTACAACTCTCTCGTGCCTAGGCGGTCGTGTGTGCCAAGTTTCGCCCAAATCCAACCCCGTTTGGGGCGTCAACACCTCGAATTCAAATTTCTTAAGGAACTAATATACCTAGAGCAAAATCCGGTTCTAACTCCCAAATCAGGAATCCGATTGGAGTCCCGTCATCTCCTACAAGTTTCTCATGCCTAGGCGGTCGTGCGTTCCAAATTCTGTGCCAAACCGACGCTGTTTGGTGATTTTGGAGCGTCAACACCTCGAATTCAAGTTTCTTAAGGAACTAGTTATTCAAGATTGAAATCCGACTGTAACTCCCAAACCGAGAACCCGATTGGAGTCCCATCTTCTCCATTAAGTCTCTCATGCCTAGGCGGTCATGTGTGCCAAGTTTCGTCCAAAATCGACGCCGTTTGGTGATTTTGTGTCATCAACAGCTCGAATTCAAATTTCAGAAGGAACCAGTTTGCCTAGACCGAAATTCGGCGGTAACTCCCAAACCGGAACCAAATTTGAGCCCCGTCTCCTCCCACAAGTCTCTCTTGCTAAGTTTCGTGCCAAATAGACGCCATTTGGTGATTTTGGGGCATCAACACCTCGATTTCAAATTTCTTAAGGAACTACTTTTGCCTAGACCGAAATCCGGCTCTAACTCCCAAACCAGGAACTCGATTCGAGCTCCGTCTTCTCCCACAAGTCTCTCGTGACTAGGCAGTCGTGTGTGCCATTTTTGGTCCTAGTCCGACCCCGTTTGGTGATTTTGGGGCGTCAACATCTCGGATTCAAGTTTCTTAAGGAACTAGTTTTCCTAGAGCAAAATGCCGTTTGGTGATTTTAGGGCATCAACACCTCAACATCAAATTTCTTAAGGACATAGTTTCCCTAGACCGAAATCCAGCTCTAACAACCAAACCGGGAACCCGATTCTAGCCCCGTCTTCGCCCACAAGTCTCTTGTGCCTAGGCGGCCGTGTGTGCCAAGTTTTGTCCTATTCCTACCCCGTTTGGTGATTTTGGGGCGTCAACACCTCGAACTCAAGTTTCTTAAGGAACTAGTTTGCCTGGAGCTAAATCCGGCTCCAACTCCCAAATCGGGAAGCTGATTGGAGTCTCGTCATCTCCCACAAGTTTCTCGTGCCTAGGGGGTCGTGTGTGCCAAGTTTTGTGCCAAACCGATGCCATTTGGTGATTTTGGGGCGTCAACAACTCAAATTCAAGTTTCTTAAGCAACTAGTTTGCCTAGAGTGAAATCTGGCTCTAACTCCCAAATCGAGAACCCGATTGGAGTCCAGTCTTCTCCCACAAGTTTCTCATGCCTAGGCGGTCGTGTGTGCCAAGTTTTGTGCCAAACCGACGCCTTTTGGTGATTTTGGGGCCTCAACGCATGAATTCAAATTTCTTAAGGAACTAGTTTGCCTAGACCAACATCCGGCTCTAACTCCCAAACCGGAAACCCGATTCGTACCCCTTCCTCTCCAACAACTCTCTCGCCCCTAGGCGGTCGTGTTTGCCAAGTTTCGTGCTAATTCTATCCCGTTTGGTGATTTTGGGTCGTCAGAACCTTGAATTCAAGTTTCTTGAGGAACTAGTTTGCCTAGAGCAAAATCCGGCTATAACTCCCAAATCGGGAACCCGATTGGAGTCCCGTAATCTCCCACAAGTTTCTCGTGCCTTGGCGGTCGTGTGTGGCAAGTTTCGTGCCAAACCGACGCCGTTTGGTGATTTTGGGGCGTCAACACCTCGAATTCAAGTTTCTTAAGGAACAAGTTTTCCTAGAGTGAAATCCGGCTCTAACTCCCAAACCGGGAACCTGATTGGAGTCCCGTCTTCTCTCACAACTCTCTCGTGCCGAGGAGGTCGTGTGTGCCAAGTTTCGTGCCAAACCGACACCGTTTGGTGATTTTAGGGCATCAACACCTCAAACTAGAATTTCTTAAGGAACTAGTTTGCTTAGACTGAAATCCAGCTCTAACTTCCAAACCGACAACCCGATTCGAGCCCCGTCTTCTCCCACAAGTCTCTCATGACTAGGCAGTCGTGTGTGCCTTGTTTTGTGCTAATCCTACCCTGTTTGGTGATTTTGGGGCGTCAACACCTCGAATTCAAGTTTCTTAAGGAACTAGTTTGCCTAGACCAAAATCCGGCTCTAACTCCCAAATCGGGAACCCGATTGGAGTCCCGTCTTCTCCCACAAGTTTCTCGTGCCTAGGCGGTCGTGTGTGCCAAGTTTCGTGGCAAACCGACGGCGTTTGGTGATTTTGGGTAGTCAACATCTCGAATTCAAGTTTCTTAAGGAACTAGTTTGCCTAGAGTGAAATCCGGCGCTAACTCCCAAACCGGGATCCCGATTGGAGTCCCGTCTTCTCCCACAAGTCTCTCGTGCGTAGGCGGTCGTGCGTACCAAGTTTCGTGCCAAACCGACACCGTTTGGTGATATTGGGGCATCAACATGTCGAATTCAAATTTCTTGAGGAACCAGTTTGCCTAGACCGACATCCGGCTCTAACTCCCAAACCGAGAAGCCGATTCGAGCCCTGTCTTCTTCCACAAGTCTCTCGTGCCTGGGCGGTTGTGTGTGCCACGTTTCGGGCCAAACCGACGCCGTTTGGTGTTTTGGGACATCAACACATCAAATTCAAATTTCTTAAGGAACTTGTTTGCCTGGACCGACATCCGGCTCTAACTCCGAAACCGGGAACCCACTTCGAGCCCCGTCTTCCCCCACAACTCTCTCGTGCCTAGGCGGTCGTGTGTGCCAAGTTTCGCCCAAATCTAACCCCGTTTGGGGCGTCAACACCACGAATTCAAATTTCTTAAGGAACTAATTTGCTTAGAGCAAAATTCGGTTCTAACTCCCAAATCGGGAAACCGATTAGAGTCCCGTCATCTCCCACAAGTTTCTCGTGCCTAGGCGGTCGTGTGTGCCAAATTCCGTGCCAAACCGACGCTGTTTGGTGATTTTGCAACGTCAACACCTCGAATTCAAGTTTCTTAAGGAACTAGTTTGTCAAGATTGAAATCCGGCTGTAACTCCCAAACCGGGAACCCGATTGGAGTCCCATCTTCTCCAATAAGTCTCTCGTGCCTAGGCGGTCATGTGTGCCAAGTTTCGTCCCAAACCGACGCCGTTTGGTGATTTTGTGTCATCAACACCTCGAATTCAAATTTCATAAGGAACTAGTTTGCCTAGATCAGAATCCGGCTCTAACTCCCAAACCGGCACCAGATTCGAGCCCCGTCTCCTCCCACAAGTCTCTCCTGCCAAGTTTCGTGCCAATCCGACCCCGTTTGGTGATTTTGGGGCGTTAACACCTCGAATTCAAGTTTCTTAAGAAACTAGTTTGCCTAAAGCGAAATCCGGCTCTAACTTCCAAACCGGGAACCTGGTTAGAGTCCTGTCTTCTCCCACAAGTCTCTCGTGCCTAGGCGGTCGTGTGTGCCAAATTTCGTGCTAATCCGACCCCGTTTGGTGATTTTGTGGCGTCAACAACTCGAATTCAAGTTTCTTAAGGAACGAGTTTGCCTAGAGTGAAATCCGGCTCTAACTCGCAAACTGGGAACCCAATTGGAGTCTCATCTTCTCCAACAAGTCTCTCGTTGCCTAGGCGGTCGTGTGTGCCAATTTTCGTGCCAAACAGATGCCGTTTGTTGATTTTGGGGCGTCAACACCTCGAATTCAAGTTTCTTAAGGAACTAGTTTGCCTAGAGAGAAATCCGGCTATAACTCCCAAACCGGGAACCCGATTGAAGTCCCGTCTTCCCCAACAAGTCTCTCGTGCCTAGGCGGTCGTGTGTGCCAAGTTTCGTGGCAAACAGATGCCGTTTGGTGATTTTGGGGCGTCAACACCTCGAATTCAAATTTCTTAAGGAACTAGTTTGCCTAGAGTGAAATCCGGCTCTAACTCCCAAACCGGGAACCCGATTGGAGTCCCGTCTTCTCTAACAAGTCTCTCGTGCCTAGGCGGTCGTGTGTGCCAAGTTTCGTGCCAAATAGACGCCGTTTTATGATTTTGGGCCGTCAACACCTCGAATTCAAATTTCCTAAGGAACTACTTTTGCTTGGACCGAAATCCGGCTCTAACTCCCAAACCAGGAACCCAATTCGAGCTCCATCTTCTCCCACAAGTCTCTCGTGCGTAGGTAGTCGTGTGTGCCATGTTTCGTCATAATTCGACCCCGTATGGTGATTTTGGGGCATCAACATCTGGAATTCAAGTTTCTTAAGGAACTAGTTTGCCTAGAGCCAGCTCTAACTCCCAAACCAGGAACTCGATTGGAGTCTCATCTTCTGCTACAAATTTCTCGTGCCTAGGCGGTCGTGTGTGCCAAGTTTCGTTCCAAACCGACGCCGTTTGGTGATTTTAAGACGTCAACTCCTCGAATTCAAATTTCTTAAGGAACTAGTTTTCGTAGAGTGAAATCTGGCTCTAACTCCCAAACCCGGAACCCGATTGGAGTCCTGTCTTCTCCCACAACTCTCTCGTGCCTAGGAGGTCGAGTGTGCAAAGTTTCGTGCCAAACCGACGCCGTTTGGTGATTTTGGGGCATCAACACCTCAACTTCAAATTTCTTAAAGATATAGTTTCCCTAGACCAAAATCCAGCTCTAACAACCAAACCGTGAACCCGATTCCAGCCCCGTCTTCTCCCTCAAGTCTCTTGTGTCTAGGCGGGCGTGTGTGCCAAGTTTCGTGCTATTCCAACCCCGTTTGGTGATTTTGGGACGTCAACACCTCGAACTCAAGTTTCTTAGGGAACTAGTTTGCCTAGAGCAAAATCCGGTTCTAACTACCAAATCAGGAAGCTGATTGGAGTCCTGTCTTCTCCCACAAGTTTCTTGTGCCTAGGCGGTCGTGTGTGCCAAGTTTCGTGCTAAACCGATGCCGTTTGGTATTTTGGGGCGTCAACAACTCGAATTCAAGTTTCTTAAGGAACTAGTTTGCCTAGAGCAAAATCCGGCTCTAACTACCAAATCAGGAAGCTGATTGGAGTCCAGTCTTCTCCCACAAGTTTATCATGCCTAGGGGGTCGTGTGTGCCAAGTTTCGTGCCAAACCGACGCCGTTTGGTATTTTGGAGCATCAACACATCGAATTCAAATTTCTTAAGGAACTAGTTTGCCTAAAGTGAAATCCGGCTCTAACTCCCAAACCGGGAACTCGGTTGAAGTCCTGTCTTCTTCCACAAGTTTCTCGTTCCCAGGCGGTCGTGTGTGCAAATTTCGTTCCAAATGGACAGCGTTTGGTTATTTTGGGGAGTCAGCACCTCGAATTCTAGTTTCTTAAGAAACTAGTTTGCCTAGAGTGAAATCCGGCTGTAACTCTCAAACCGGGAACCTGATTGGAGTCTCGTCTTCTCCCACAAATCTGTCGTGCCTAGGCGGCTGTGTGTGCCAAGTTTCATGTCAAACTGATGCTGTTTGGTGATTTTGGGGCGTCAACACCTCGAATTCAAGTTTCTTAAGGAACTGGTTTGCCCAAATTGAAATCCGGCTCTAACTCCAAAACCGGGAACCCGATTGGAGTCCCGTCTTCTCCCATAAGTCTCTCGTGCCTTGGCGGTTGTGTATGCCAAGTTTCGTCCCAAACCGACGCCTTTTGGTCATTTTGTGTCATCAACACCTCGAATTCAAATTTCTTAAGGAACTAGTGAGCCTAGACCAGAATCCGGCTCTAACTCGAAAACCGGGAACTTGATTCGAGCCCGCCTTCTCCAACAAGTCTATCTTGCCTAGGCGGTCGTGTGCCATGTTTCGTGCCAAATCGACGCCGTTTGGTGATTTTGTGGCGTCAACACCCCGAATTCAAGTTTTTGAAGAAACTAGTTTGCCTAGAGTGAAATCCAGCTCTAATTCCAAAACCGGGAACGCGATTGGAGACCTGTCTTCTCCCACAAGTCTCTCATGCCTAAGAGGTCGTTTGTGCCAAGTTTCGTGCCAAACCGACGCCGTTTGGTGATTTCGGGGAGTCAACACCTCGAATGCAAATTTCTTAAGGAACTAGTTTGTCTAAAGTGAGATCCGGCTCTAACTCCCAAACTGGAAACCCGATTCGAGCCCTGGCTTCTCCCAAAAGTCTCTAGCGCCTAAGCGGTCGTGTGTGCCAAGTTTCGTGCCCAACCGACGCCGTTTGGTGTTTTGGGGCGTCAACACCTCGAGTTCAAATTTCCTAAGGAACTAGTTTGCCTAGACCGAAATCCAGCTCTAACTCCCAAACCAGGAACCCGATTCGAGCCCCGTCTTCTCCCACGAGTCTCTCGTGTGTGCCAAGTTTCGTGCCAAAACCGACGCCGTTTGACGATATCGTCAATACCTCGAATTCAAATTTCTTAAGGAACTAGTTTCCCTAGACAGAAATCCGGCTCTAACTCCCAAACCGGGAACCCGATTAGAGCCCCGTCTTCTCCCAAAAGTCTCTCGCGCCTAGGCGGTCGTGTGTGCCAAGTTTCGAACAAATCCGACCCCGTTTGGCGATTTTGAGGCGTCAACACCTCGAATTTAAGTTTCCTAAGGAACTAGTTTGCCCTGAGCATAATCCGACTCTAACTCCCAAACCGCGAACCCGATCAGAGTCCCGTCTTCTTCCACGAGTTTCTCGTACCTAGGCGGTCGTGTGTGCCAAGTTTCATTCCAAACCGACGCCGTTTGGTATTTTAAGGCGTCAACACCTCGAATTCAAGTTTCTTAAGGAACTAGTTTTCCTAGAGTGAAATCCAGCTCTAACTCCCAAACCGAGAACCCGAAGAGAGCCCCGTCTTTTCCCACATGTATCTCGTGCCTAGACAGTCGTGTGTGCCAAGTTTCGTGCTAATCCTATCCTGTTTGGTGATTTTAGGGCATCAACACCTCGAACAAGAATTTCTTAAGGAACTAGTTTGCCAAGACCGAAATCCAGCTCTAACTTCCAAATCGGGAACCCGATTCGAGCCCCGTCTTCTCCCACAAGTGTCTCAGGCCTAGGCAGCCGTGTGTGCCATGTTTCGTGCTAATCCTACCCTATTTGGTGATTTTGGGGCATCAACACCTCGAATTCAAGTTTCTTAAGGAACTAGTTTGCCTAGGGCAAAATCCGGCTCTAACTCCCAAATCGGGAACCCGATTAGAGTCCCATCTTCTCCCACAAGTTTCTCGTGCCTAGGCGGACGTGTGTGCGAAGTTTCGTGGCAAACCGACGCCATTTGGTGATTTTGGGTAGTCAACATCTCGAATTCAAGTTTCTCAAGGAACTGGTTTGCCTAGAGTGAAATCTGGCGCTAACTCCCAAACCTGGATCCTAATTGGAGTCCCGTCTTCTCACACAAGTCTCTCATGCCTAGGCGGTCGTGCGTGCCAAGTTTCGTGCGAAACCGACGCCGTTTGGTGATATTGGGGCATCAACATGTCGAATCAAATTTCTTAAGGAACCAGTTTGCCTAGACCGGCATTCGGTTCTAACTCCAAAACCGAGAACCCGATTCGAGCCCCGTCTTCTCCCACAAGTCACTCATGCCTGGACGGTCGTGTGTGCAAGGTTTCGTGCCAAACCGACGCCGTTTGGTGATTTTGGGACATCAACACATCAAATTCAAATTTCTTAAGGAACTTGTACGCCTAGACTGACATTCGGCTCTAACTCCCAAACCGGGAACCCGATTCGAGCCCCGTCTTCTCCCACAACTCTCTCGTGCCAAGGCGGTCGTGTGTGCTAAGTTTCGCCTAAATCCAACCCCGTTTGGGGCGTCAACACCTCGAATACAAATTTCTTAAGGAACTAATTTGCCTAGTGCAAAATCCGGTTCAAACTCCCAAATCGGGAATCCAATTGGAGTCCCGTCATCTCCCACAAGTTTCTCGTGCCTAGGCAGTCGTGTGTGCCAAATTCCGTGCCAAACCGACGCTGTTTGGTGATTTTGGGGCGTCAACACCTCGAATTCAAGTTTCTTAAGGAACTAGTTTGTGAAGATTGAAATCCGGCTGTAACTCCCAAACCAGGAACCCAATTAGAGTCCCATCTTCTCCAATAAGTCTCTCGTGCCTGGGCGGTCATGTGTTCCAAGTTTCGTCCCAAACAGACGCCGTTTGGTGATTTTGTGTCATCAACACCTCGAATTCAAATTTCATAAGGAACTAGTTTGCCTAGTCCAGAATCTGGCTCTAACTCCCAAACCGGAACAAGATTCGAGCCCCCGTCTCCTCCCACAACTCTCTCCTGCCAATTTTCGTACCAATCTGACCCCGTTTGGCAATTTTGGGGCATTACCACCTCGAATTCAAGTTTCTTAAGAAACTGGTTTGCCTAAAGCGAAATCCGGCTCAAACTCCCAAACCGGGAACCTGGTTAGAGTCCTGTCTTCTCCTACAAGTCTCTCGTGCCTAGGCGGTCGTGTGTGCCAAATTTCTTGCTAATCCGACCCCATTTGGTGATTTTGTGACGTCAACAACTCGAATTCAAGTTTCTTAAGGAACGAGTTTGCCTAGAGTGAAATCCGGCTCTAACTCCCAAACCGGGAACCCGATTGGAGTCTCGTCTTCTCCAACAAGTCTCCCATGCCTAGGCGGTCGTGTGTGCCAAGTTTCGTGTCAAACCGACGCCATTTGGTGTTTTTGGGGAGTCAACACCTCGAATTCAAGTTTCTTAAGGAACTAGTTTGCCTCGGTTGAAATTCGGCTCTAACTCCCAAACCGGGAACCCGATTGGAGTCCCATCTTCTCCCACAAGTCTCTTGTGCCTAGGCGGTCGATTGTGCCAAGTTGCGTGCCAAACAGACGCCGTTTGGTGATTTTCGGGCGTCAACACCTCGATTTCAAATTTCTTAAGGAACTGCTTTTGCCTAGACCGAAATCCGGCTCTAACTCCCAAACCAGGAACCCGATTCGAGCTCCGTCTTCTCCCACAAGTCTCTCGTGCCTAGGCAGTCGTGTGTGCCATGTTTCGTCCTAATCTGACCCCGTTTGGTGATTTTGGGGCGTCAACATCTCGAATTCAAGTTTCTTAAGGAACTAGTTTGCCTACAGCAAAATTCAGCTCTAACTCCCAAACCGGGAACTCGATTGGAGTCTCGTCTTCTGCTACAAATTTCTCGTGCCTAGGCGGTCGTATGTGTAGAGTTTCGTTCCAAACTGACGCCGTTTGGTATTTTAAGACGTTAACACCTCGAATTCAAGTTTCTTAAGGAACTAGTTTCCCTAGAGTGAAATCCGGCTCTAACTCCCAAACCGAGAACCCGATGGGAGTCCTGTCTTCTCCCACAACTCTCTCGTGCCTAGGAGGTCGTGTGTGCCAAGTTTCGTGCCAAACCGACGCCGTTTGGTGATTTTAGGGCATCAGCACCTCAACTTCAAATTTCTTAAGGAACTAGTTTGCCTAGACCAACATCCGCCTCTAACTCCCAAACCGGAAACCCGATTCGTGCCCCTTCCTCTCCAACAACTCTCTCATGCCTAGGTGGTCGTGTGTGCCAAGTTTCGTGCTAATTCTATCCCGTTTGTTGATTTTGGGGCGTCAGCACCTCGAATTGAAGTTTCTTGAGGAACTAGTTTGCCTAAAGCAAAATCCGGCTCTAACTCCCAAATCGGGAACCCGATTGGAGTCCCGTCATCTCCCACAAGTTTCTCGTGCCTAAGCGGTCGTGTGTCCCAAGTTTCGTGCCAAGCCGATGCCGTTTGGTGATTTTGGGGCGTCAACATCTCGAATTCAAGTTTTTTAAGGAACTAGTTTGCCTAGATTGAAATCCGACTCTAACTCCCAAACCGGGAACGCGATTGGAGACCTGTTTTCTCCCACAAGTCTCTCGTGCCTAACCGGTCGTGTGTGCCCAGTTTCGTCCCAAACCGACGCCTTTGGGTGATTTTGTGTCATCAACACCTCGAATTGAAATTTCTTAAGGAACTAGTTTGCCTAGACCAGAATCCGGCTCTTACTCCCAAACCGGGAACCTGATTCGAACCTCGTGTTCTCCCAAGAGTCTCTCCTGCCTAGGCGGTCGTGTGTGCCAAGTTTCGTGCCAATTCGACGCCGTTTGGGGATTTTAGGGTGTTAACACCTCGAATTTATGTTTCTTAAGGAACAAGTTTGCATAGAGTGAAATCTGGCTCTAACTCCCAAACCGGGAACTTGGTTGGAGTCCCGTCTTCTCCCACAAGTTTCTCGTTCCCAGGCGGTCGTGTGTGCAAATTTCGTTCCAAATGGACGGCGTTTGGTTATTTTGGGGCGTCAGCACCTCAAATTCAAGTTTCTTAAGAAACTAGTTTGCCTAGAGTGAAATCTGGCTGTAACGCCCAAACCGGGATCCCGATTGGAGTCCCGTCTTCTCCCACAAATCTCTCGTGCCTAGGCGGCCGTGTGTGCCGAGTTTCATGCCAAACCGACGCCGTTTGGTGATTTTGGGTCGTCAACACCTCGAATTCAAGTTTCTTGAGGAACTAGTTTGCCCAGATTGAAATCAGGGCTCTAACTCTGAAACCGGGAACCCAATTGGAGTCCCGCCTTCTCCCATAAGTCTCTCGTGCCTAGGCAGTTGTGTGTGCCAAGTTTCGTCCCAAACCGACGCCTTTTGGTCATTTTGTCTCATCAACACCTCGAATTCAAATTTCTTATGGAACTAGTTTGCCTGGACCAGAATCCGTCTCTAACTCGAAAACCGGGAACCCGATTGAAGCCCCGCCTTCTCCTACAAGTCTCTCTTGCCTAGGCGGTCGTGTGCCATGTTTCGTGCCAAATCGACGCCGTTTGGTGATTTTGGGGCATCAACACCCCGAATTCAAGTTTTTGAAGAAACTAGTTTGCCTAGAGTGAAATCCGTCTCTAACTCCCAAACCGGGAACCCGATTGGAGACCTGTCTTCTCCCACAAGTCTCTCGTGCCTAAGAGGTTGTTTGTGCCAAGTTTCGTGCCAAACCGACGCCGTTTGGTGATTTTGGGGAGTTAACACCTCGAATTCAAATTTCTTAAGGAACTAGTTTGCCTAAAGTGAAATTCGACTCTAACTCCCAAACTAGAAACCCGATTCGAGCCCCGTCTTCTCCCAAAAGTCTCAAGTGCCTAAGCGGTTGTGTGTGCCAAGTTTCGTGCCAAACCGACGCCGTTTCATATTTTGCGGCGTCAACACCTCGAATTCAAATTTCCTAAGGAACTAGTTTGCCTACACCGAAATCCGGCTCTAACTCCCAAACCAGGAACCCGATTCCAGCCCCGTCTCCTTCTACGAGTCTCTCGTCCATAGGCTATCGTGTGTGCCAAGTTTCATGCCAAACCGACGCCGTTTGGCGATATTGGGGAGTCAATACCTAAAATTCAAATTTCTTAAGGAACTAGTTTGCCTAGACAGAAATCCGGCTCTAACTCCCAAATCAAGAACCCGATTAGAGTCACGTCTTCTCCCAAAAGTCTCTCGTGCCTAGGCGGTCGTGTGTGCTGAGTTTCGAGCAAATACGACGCCATTTGGCGATTTTGGGGTGTCAACACCTCGAATTTAAGTTTCTTAAGGAACTAGTTTGCCCTGAGCAAAATCCGACTCTAACTCCCAAATCGAGTACCCGATCGGAGTCCCGTCTTCTCCCATGAGTTTCTCGTACCTAGGCGGTCATGTGTGCCAAGTTTCATTCCAAACCGACGCCGTTTGGTATTTTAAGGCGTCAACACCTCGAATTCAAGTTTCTTATGGAACTAGTTTTCCTAGAGTGAAATCCGGCTCTAACTCCCAAACCGAGAACCCGATGAGAGCCTCGTCTTTTCCCACATGTATCTCGCGCCTAGACGGTCGTGTGTGCCAAGTTTCGTGCTAATCCTATCCTGTTTGGTGATTTTAGGGCATCAACCCCTCGAACTAGAATTTCTTAAGGAACTAGTTTGCCTAGACCGAAATCCAACTCTAACTTCCACACCGGGAACCCGATTGGAGTCCCGTCTTCTCCCACAAGTCTCTCGTGCCTAGGCGGTCGTGCGTGCCAAGTTTCGTGCAAAACCAACGCCGTTTGGTGTTATTGGGGCCTCAACATGTCGAATTCAAATTTCTTGAGGAACCAGTTTGCCGAGACCGGCATCCGCCTCTAACTCCCAAACCGAGAACCCGATTCGAGCCCCGTTTTCTCCCACAAGTCTCTCATGCCTGGGCGGCTGTGTGTGTCACGTTTCGGCCCAAACCGACGCCGTTTGGTGATTTTGGGACATGAACACATCAAATTCAAATTTCTTGAGGAACTTGTTTGCCTAGACAGACATCCGGCACTAACTCCCAAACCGGGAACCCGATTCGAGCCCCGTCTTCTCCCACAACTCTCTCGTGCCTAGACAGTCGTGTGTGCCAAGTTTCGCCCAAATCCAACCCTGTTTGGGGCGTCAACACATCAAATTCAAATTTCTTAAGGAACTGGTTTGCCTAGACCGACATCCGGCTCTAACTCCCAAACCGGGAACCCGATTCGAGCCCCATCTTCTCCCACAACTCTCTCGTGCCTAGGTGGTCGTGTGTGTCAAATTCCGTGCCAAACCGACACTGTTTGGTGATTTTGTGGAGTCAACACCTCGAATTCGAGTTTCTTAAGGAACTAGTTTGTCAAGATTGAAATTCGGCTGTAACTCCCAAACCGGGAACCCGATTGGAGTCCCATCTTCTCCACTAAGTCTCTCGTGCCTAGGCGGTCGTGTGTGCCAAGTTTCGTCCCAAACTGACGCCGTTTGGTGATTTTGTGTCATCAACACCTTGAATTCAAATTTAATTAAGAACTAGTTTGCCTAGACCAAAATCCAGCTCTAACTCCCAAATCGGACCCAGATTCAAGCTTCGTCTCCTCCCACAAGTCTCTCGTGCCTAGGCAGTCGTGTGTGCCATGTTTCATCCTAATCCGACCCCGTTTGGTGATTTTGGGGCGTCAACATCTCGTGTGTGCCAAGGTTCGTTCCAAACCGACGCCGTTTGGTGATTTTAAGACGTCAACACCTCGAATTCAAGTTTCTTAAGGAACTAGTTTTCCTAGAGTGAAATCCCACTCTAACTCCCAAATCGGGAACCCGATTGGAGTCCCGTCTTCTCCCACAACTCTCTCGTGCCTAGGAGGTCGTGTGTGCCAAGTTTCGTGCCAAACCGACACCGTTTGGTGATTTTAGGGCATCAACACCTCAACTTCAAATTTCATAAGGATATAGTTTCCCTAACCGAAATCCAGCTCAAACAACCAAACCGGGAACCCGATGAGAGCCCCGTCTTCTCCCACAAGTCTCTTATGCCTAGGCGGTCGTGCGTGCCAAGTTTCATGCTATTCCTACCCCGTTTGGTGATTTTGGGGCGTCAACACCTCGAACTCAAGTTCCTTAAGGAACTAGTTTGCCTAGAGCAAAATCCGGCGCTAACTCCCAAATCGGGAACCTGATTGGAGTCCCGTCTTCTCCCACAAGTTTCTCGTGCCTAGGTGGTTGTGTGTGCCAGGTTTCGTGCCAAACCGATGCCGTTTGGTGATTTTAGGGCGTAAACACCCTGAATTCAAATTTTTGAAGAAACTACTTTTGCCTAGAGTGAAATCTGGCTCTAACTCCCAAACCGGGAACGCAATTGGAGACCTGTCTGCTCCCACGAGTCTCTCGTGCATAGACTGTCGTGTGTGCCAAGTTTCGTGCCAAACCGAAGCCGTTTGGCGATATTGGGGCATCAACACCTGAAATTCAAATTTCTTAAGGAACTAGTTTGCCTAGACAGAAATCCGGCTCTAACTCCCAAACCGGGAACCCGATTAGAGCCTCGTCTTCTCCCAAAAGTCTCTCGTGCCTAGGCAGTCGTGTGTGCTAAGTTTCGAACAAATCCGACCCCGTTTGGTGATTTTGGCGCGTCATCACCTCGAATTGAAGTTTCTTAAGGAACTAGTTTGCCTTGAGCAAAATCCGACTCGAACTCCCAAACCGGGAACCCGATCGGAGTCTCATTTTCTCCCACGAGTTTCTCGTACCAAGGCGGTCGTGTGTGCCAAGTTTCGTTCCAAACCGACGCCGTTTGGTATTTTAAGGCGTCAACACCTTGAATTCAAGTTTCATAAGGAACTAGTTTTCCTAGAGTGAAATCCGGCTCTAACTCCCAAACCGGGAACCCGATGGGAGCCCCGTCTTTTCCCACAGGTCTCTCGTGCCTGGACGGTCGTGTGTGCTAAGTTTCGTGCAAATCCTACCATGTTTGGTGATTTTAGGGCATCAAAACCTCGAACTAGAATTTCTTAAGGAACTAGTTTACCTGGACCGAAATCCAGCTCTAACTTCCAAACCGGGAACCCGATTCGACCTCGTCTTCTCCTACAAGTCTTTCGTGCCTAGGCAGTCGTGTGTGCCATGTTTCGTGCTAATCCTACCCTGTTTCGTGATTTTGGGGCGTCAACACCTCGAATTCACGTTTCTTAAGGAACTAGTTTGCCTAGAGCAAAATCCGGCTCTAGCTCCCAAATTGGGAACCCGATTGGAGTCCCGTCTTCTCCCACAAGTTTCTCGTGCCTAGGCGGTCGTGTGTGCCAAGTTTCGTGCCAAACAGACGCCGTTTGGTGATATTGGGGTACCAACATGTCGAATTCAAATTTCTTATGGAACCGGTTTGCCTAGACCAGCATTCGGCTCTAACTCCCAAACCGAGAACCTGATTCGAGCCCCGTCTTCTCCCACAAATCTCTCGTGCCTGGGTGGTCGTGTGTGCCACGTTTCGGGCCAAACCGACCCCATTCGGTGATTTTGGGACATCTACACATCGAATTCAAATTTCTTAAGGAACTTGTTTGCCTAGGCTGACATCCGGCTCTAACTCCGAAACCGGGAACCCGATTCGAGCTCCGTCTTCTCCGACAACGCTCTCGTGCCTAGGTGGTCGTGTGTGCCAAGTTTGCCCCAAATCCAACCCCGTTCGGGTCGTCAACACCTCGAATTTAAATTTCTTAAAGAACTAAGTTGCCTAGAGGATAATTCAGCTCTAACTCCCAAATCGGGAATCCGATTGGAGTCCCGTCATCTCCCACAAGTTTCTCGTGCCTAGGCGGTCGTGTGTGCCAAATTCCGCGCCAAACCGACGCTGTTTGGTGATTTTGGGGCGTCAACACCTCGAATTCAAGTTTCCTAAGGAACTAGTTTGTCAGGATTGAAATCCAGCTGTAACTCCCAAACCGGGAACCCGATCGGAGTCCCATCTTCTCCAATAAGTCTCTCGTGCCTAGGCGGTCATGTCTGCCAAGTTTCGTCCCAAACCGACGCCATTTGGTGATTTTGTGTCATCAACACCTCGAATTCAAATTTCATAAGGAACTAGTTTGGCTAGACCAGAATCCGGCCCTAAGTCCCAAACCGGAAATAGATTCGAGCACCGTCTCCTCCCACAAGTCTCTCCTTCCAAGTTTCGTGCCAATCCGACCCCGTTTGGTGATTTTGGGGCGTTAACACATCGAATTCAAGTTTCTTAAGAAACTAGTTTGCCTAAAGCGAAATCCAGCTCTAACTCCCAAACCGGGAACCTAGTTAGAGTCCTGTCTTCTCTCACAAGTCTCTCGTGCCTAGGGGGTCGTGTGTGCAAAGTTTCGTGCCAAACCGACGTCGTTTGACGATTTTGGAGCATCAACACCTCGAATTCAAATTTCTTAAGTAACTAGTTTACCTAGAGTGAAATCCGGCTCTAACTCCCAAACCGGGAACCCGATTGGAGTCCCGTCTTATCCTACAATTTTCTCGTGCCTAGGTAGTCGTGTGTGCCAGGTTTCGTGCCAAACAGAAGCCGTTCGCTGATTTTGGGTTGTCAACACCTCGAATTCAAGTTTCATAAGGAACTAGCTTGCCTAGAGTGAAATCCGGCTCTAACTCCCAAACCGTGAACCCGATTGGAGTCCCGTCTTCTCCTACAAGTTTCTCGTGCCTAGGCGGTCGTGTGTGCCAAGTTTCGTGCCAAACAGACACCGTTTGCTGATTTTGGGTCGTCAACACCTCGAATTCAAGTTTCTTAAGGAACTAGCTCGCCTAGAGTGAAATCCGGCTCTAACTCCCAAACCGGGAACCCGATTGGAGTCCCGTCTTCTCCAACAAGTCTCTCGTGCCTAGGCGGTCACGTGTGCCAAGTTTCGTGCCAAACATAAGCCGTTTGGTGATTTTGGGGCGTCAACACCTCGAATTGAAATTTCTTAAGGAACAACTTTTTTGCCTAGGCCGAAATCCGGCTCTAACTCCCAAACCAGGAACCCGATTCGAGCTCGGTCTTCTCCCCCAAGTCTCTCGTGCCTAGGCAGTCGTGTGTGCCATGTTTCGTCCTAATCCGACCCCGTTTGGTGATTTTGGGGCGTCAACATCTCGAATTCAAGTTTCTTAAGGAACTAGTTTGCCTAGAGCAAAATCCGGCTCTAACTCCCAAACCGGGAACTCGATTGGAGTCTCGTCTTCTGCTACAAATTTCTCGTGCCTAGGCGGTCGTGTGTGCCAAGTTTCGTTCCAAACCGACGCCGTTTGGTGATTTTAAGACGTCAACACCTCGAATTCAAGTTTCTTAAGGAACTAGTTTTCCTAGAGTGAAATCCGGCTCTAACTCCCAAACCGGGAACCCGATTGGAGTCCCGTCTTCTCCCACAACTCTCTCGTGCCTAGGAGGTCGTGTGTGCCAAGTTTCGTGCCAAACCGACGCCGTTTGGTGATTTTAGGGCATCAACACCTCAACTTCAAATTTCTTAAGGATATAGTTTCCCTAGACCGAAATCCAGCTCCGACAGCCAAACCGGGAACCCGATTCTAGCCCTGTGTTCTCCAACAAGTCTCTTGTGCCTAGCCGGTCGTGTGTGCCAAGTTTCGTGCTATTCCTACCCCGTTTGGTGATTTTGGGGCGTCAACACCTCGAACTCAAGTTTCTTAAGGAACTAGTTTGCCTAGAGCAAAATCCGACTCTAACTCCCAAATCGGAAAGCTGATTGGAGTCCCGTCTTCTCCCACAAGTTTCTCGTGCCTAGGCGGGCGTGTGTGCCAAGTTTCATGCCAAACCGATGCCATTTGGTGATTTTGGGGCGTCAACAACTCGAATTCAAGTTTCTTAAGCAACTAGTTTGCCTGGAGTGAAATCTGGCTCTAACTCCAAAATTGGGAACCCGATTAGAGTCCAGTCTTCTCTGATAAGTTTCTCATGCCTAGGCGGTCGTGTGTGCCAATTTTCGTGACAAACCGACGCCGTTTTGTGATTTTCGGGCACCAACACATCGAATTGAAATTTCTTAAGGAACTAGTTTGCCTAGACCAACATCCGGCTCTAACTCCCAAACCGGAAACCCAACCCGTGCCCCTTTCTCTCCAACAACTCTCTCGTGCCTAGGCGGTCGTGTGTGCCAAGTTTCGTGCTTATTCTATCCCGTTTGGAGATTTTGGGGCGTCAGCACCTCGAATTCAAGTTTCTTGAGGAACTAGTTTGCCTAAACCAAAATCTGGCTCTAACTCCCAAATCGGGAACCCGATTGGAGTCCCGTCATCTCCCACAAGTTTCTCGTGCCTAGGCGGTCGTGTGTGCCAAGTTTCGTGCCAAACTGACGCCGTTTGGTGATTTTGGGGCATCAACACCTCGAATTCAAGTTTCTTAAGGAACTGGTTTGCCTAGATTGAAATCCGGCTCTAACTCCCAAACCGGGAACCCGATTGGAGTCCCGTCGTCTCCCACAAGTCTCTCGTGCCTAGGCGGTCGTGTGTGCCAAGTTTCGTCCCAAGCCGACGCCTTTTGGTGATTTTGTGTCATCAACACCTCGAATTGAAATTTCTTAAGGAACTAGTTTGCCTAGACCAGAATCCGGCCCTAACTCCCAAACCAGGAACCTGATTCGAACCTTGTCTTCTCCCAAGAGTCTCTCCTGCCTAGGCAGTCGTGTGTGCCAAGTTTCGTGCCAATCCGACCCCGTTTGGGGATTTTAGGGCGTTAACACCTCGAATTTAAGTTTCTTAAGGAACTAGTTTGCCTAGAGTGAAATCTGGCTCTAACTCCCAAATCGGGAACTCGGTTGGAGTCCCATCTTCTCCCACAAGGTTCCCGTTCCCAGGCGGTCGTCTGTGTAAATTTCGTTCCAAATGGACGGCGGTTGGTTATTTTGGGGCGTCAGCACCTCGAATTCAAGTTTCTTAAGAAACTAGTTTGCTTAGAGTGAAATCCGGCTGTAACTTCAAAACCGGGAACCCGATTGGAGTCCCGTCTTCTCCCATAAGTCTCTCGTGCCTAGGCGGTTGTGTGTGCCAAGTTTCATCCCAAACCGACGCCTTTTGGTCATTTTGTGTCCAAAACACCTTGAATTCAAATTTCTTAAGGAACTCGTTTGCCTAGACCAGAATCCGGCTCTAACTCGAAAACCGGGAACCCGATTGAAGCCCCGCCTTCTCCTACAAGTCTCTCTTGTCTAGGCGGTCGTGTGCCATGTTTCATGCCAAATCGACGCCGTTTGGTGATTTTGGGGCGTCAACACGCCGAATTCAAGTTTTTGAAGAAACTTGTTTGCCTAGAGTGAAATCCGGCTCTAACTCCCAAACCAAAAACGCGATTGGAGACCTGTCTTCTCCCACAAGTCTCTCGTGCCTAAGAAGTCATTTGTGCCAAGTTTCGTGCCAAACTGACGCCGTTTGGTATTTTGGGGAGTCAACACCTCGAATTCAAATTTCTGAAGGAACTAGTTTGCCTAAAGTGAAATCCAGCTCTAACTCACAAACTGTAAACCCGATTCAAGCCCCGTCTTCTCCCAAAAGTCTCTAGTGCCTAAGCGGTCGTGTGTGCCCAATTTCGTGCCAAACCGACGCCATTTGGTATTTTGGGACGTCAACACCTCAAATTCAAATTTCCTAAGGAACTAGTTTGCCTAGACCGAAATCCGGCTCTAACTCCCAAACTAGGAACCCGATTCGAGCCCCGTCCCCTCCCACGAGTCTCTCGTGCATAGGTTGTCGTGTGTGCCAATTTCGTGCCAAACCGACGCTGTTTGGTTATATTGGGGCGTCAATAACTAAAATTTAAATTTCTTAAGGAACTAGTTTGCCTATACAGAAATTCGACTCTAACTCCCAAGCTGGGAACCCGATTAGAGCCCCGTCTTCTCCTAAAAGTCTCTCGTGCCTAGGCGGTCGTGTGTGCCAAGTTTCGAACAAATCCGACCCCATTTGGCGATTTTGGGGCGTCAACACCTCGAATTTAAGTTTATTAAGGAACTAGTTTGCCTTGAGCAAAATCCGACTCTAACTCCCAAACCGGGAACCCGATCGGAGTCCCGTCTTCTCCCACGAGTTTCTCGTATCTAGGCGGTCGTGTGTGCCAAGTTTCGTTCCGAACTGACGCCGTTTGGTATTTTAAGTCGTCAACACCTCGAATTCAAGTTTCTTAAGGAACTAGTTTTCCTATAGTGAAATCCGGCTCTAACTCCCAAACCGGGAACCCAACGGGAGCCTCGTCTTTTCCCACAGGTCTCTCGTTCCTAAATGGTCGTGTGTGCCAAGTTTCGTGCTAATCCTACCATGTTTGGTGATTTTAGGGCATCAACACCCCGAACTAGAATTTCTTAAGGAACTAGTTTGCCTAGACCGAAATCCAGCTCTAACTTCCAAACCGGAAACCCGATTCTAACTCCCAAACCGGGAACCCGATCGGAGTCCCGTCTTCTCCCATGAGTTTCTTGTACCTAGGCGGTCGTGTGTGCCAAGTTTTGTTCTAAACCAATGCCGTTTGGTATTTTAAGTCGTCAACACCTCGAATTCAAATTTCTTAAGGAACTAATTTGCCTAGAGCAAAATCCGGTTCTAACTCCCAAATCGGGAATCCGATTGGAGTCCCGTCATCTCCCACAAGTTTCTCGAGCCTAGGCGGTCGTGTGAGCCAAATTCCGTGCAAAACCGACGCTGTTTGGTGATTTTGGGGCGTCAACACCTCGAATTCAAGTTTCTTAACGAACTAGTTTGTCAAGATTGAAATCTGGCTGTAACTCCCAAACCGGGAACCCGATTGGAGTCCCGTCTTCTCCAATAAGTCTCTCGTGCCTAGGCAGTCATGTGTGCTAAGTTTCGTCCCAAACCGACGCCGTTTGGTGATTTTGTGTCATCAACACCTCGAATTCAAATTTCATAAGGAACTAGTTTGCCTAGTCTAGAATACGGTTCTAACTCGCAAACCGGAACCAGATTCAAGCACCCGTCTCCTCCCACAAGTCTCTCCTACCAAGTTTCGTACCAATCCGACCCCGTTTGGTGATTTTGGGGCTATAGCACCTCGAATTGAAATTTCTTAAGGAACTACTTTTGCCTAGACCGAAATCCGGGCTCTAACTCCCAAACCAGAAACCCGATTTGAGCTCCGTCTTCTCCCACAAGTCCCTCGTGCCTAGGCAGTCGTGTGCGCCTTGTTTCATCCTAATCCGACCCCGTTTGGTGATTTTGGGGCGTCAACATCTCGAATTCAAGTTTCTTAAGGAACTAGTTTGCCTAGAGCAAAATCCGGCTCTAACTCCCAAACCGGGAACTCGATTGGAGTCTCATCTTCTGCTACAAATTTGTCAAGCCTAGGCGGTCGTGTGTGCCAAGTTTTGTTCCAAACCGACGCCGTTTGGTGATTTTAAGACGTCAACACCTTGAATTCAAGTTTCTTAAGGAACTAGTTTTCCTAGAGTGAAATCCGGCTCTAACTCCCAAACCGGGAACCCGATTGGAGTCCCGTCTTCTCCCACAACTCTCTCGTGCCTAGGAGGTCGTGTGTGCCAAGTTTCGTGCCAAACCGACGCCGTTTGGTGATTTTAGGGCATCAACACCTCAACTTCAAATTTCTTAAGGATATAGTTTCCCTAGACCGAAATCCAGCTCTAACAACCAAACCGGGAACTCGATTCTAGCCCTGTCTTCTCCCACAAGTCTCTGGTGCCTAGGCAGTCGTGTGTGCCAAGTTTCGTGCTATTCCTACCCCGTTTGGTGATTTTGGGGCGTCAACACCTCGAACTCAAGTTTCTTAAGGAACTAGTTTGCCTAAAGCAAAATCCGGCTCTAATTCCAGAATCGGGAACCTAATTGGAGTCCCGTCTTCTCCCACAAGTTTCTCGTGCCTAGGCGGTCGTGTGTGCCAAATTTCGTTCCAAACCGATGCCGTTTGGTATTTTGGAGCGTCAACAACTCGAATTCAAGTTTCTTAAGCATCTAGTTTTCCTGGAGTGAAATCTGGCTCTAACTCCCAAATCGAGAACCCGATTAGAGTCCAGTCTACTCCCACAAATCTCTCGTGCCTAGGCGGCCGTGTGTGCCAAGTTTCATGCCAAACCGACGCCGTTTGGCGATTTTGGGGCGTCAACACCTCAAATTCAAGTTTCTTAAGGAACTAGTTTGCCTAGACTAGAATCCAGCTCTAACTCGAAAACCGGGAACCCGATTCAAGCTCCGCCTTCTCCTACAAGTCTCTCTTGCCGATGCGGTCGTGTGCCATGTTTCGTGCCAAATCGACACCATTTGGTGATTTTAGGGTGTCAACACCCCGAATTCAAGTTTTTGAGGAAACTAGTTTGCCTAGAGTGAAATCCGGCTCTAAGTCCCAAACCGGGAATGCGATTGGATACCTGTCTTCTCCCACAAGTCTCTCGTGCCTAACAGGTCGTTTGTGCCAAGTTTCGTGCCAAACCGACGCCGTTTGGTGATTTTGGGGAGTCAACACCTCGAATTCAAATTTCTTAAGGAACTAGTTTGCCTAAAGCGAAATCCGGCTCTAACTCCCAAACTGGAAACCCGATTCGAGCCACGTCTTCTCCCAAAAGTCTCTAGTGCCTAAGCGGTCGTGTGTGCCAAGTTTCGGGCCAAACCGACGCCGTTTGGTATTTTGGGGCGTCAACACCTCGTATTCAAATTTCCTAAGGAACTAGTTTGCCTAGACCGAAATCCGGCTCTAACTCTCAAACCAGGAACCCGATTCCAGCCCCGTCTTCTCCACAAGTCTCTCGTGGATAGGCAGTCGTGTGTGCCAAGTTTCGTGCCAAACCGACGCGGTTTGGCGATATTGGGGCGTCAATACCTCGAACTCAAATTTTTTAAGGAACTAGTTTGCCTGGACAGAAATCCGGCGCTAACTCCCAAACCGGGAACCCGATTAGAGCCCCGTCTTCTCCCAAAAGTCTCTCGTGCCTAGGCGGTCGTGTGTGCCAAGTTTCGAACAAATCCGACCCCGTTTGGCGATTTTGGGGCGTCAACACCTCGAATTTAAGTTACTTAAGGAACTAGTTTGCCTTGAGCAATATCCGACTCTAACTCCCAAACCGGGAACACGATCGGAGTTCCGTCTTCTCCCATGAGTTTCTTGTACCTAGGCGGTCCGGTGTGCCAAGTTTCGTTCCAAACCGACGCCGCTTGGTATTTTAAGTCGTCAACACCTCGAATTTAAGTTTCTTGAGGAACTAGTTTTCCTAGAGTGAAATCCGGCTCTAACTCTCAAACCGGGAACCCGATGGGAACCTCGTCTTTTCCCACAGGTCTCTCGTGCCTAGACGGTCGTGTGTGCCAAGTTTCGTGCTAATCCTACCATGTTTGGTGATTTTAGGGCATCAACACCTCGAACTAGAATTTCTTAAGGAACTAGTTTGCCTACACCAAAATCCAGCTCTAACTTCAAAACCGGGAATCCGATTCGAGCCCCGTCTTCTCCCACAAGCCTCTCATGCCTAGGCAGTCGTGTGTGCCATGTTTCGTGCTAATCCTACCCTGTTTGGTGATTTTGGCGCGTCAACACCTCGAATTTAAGTTTCTTAAGGAACTAGTTTGCCTAGAGCAAAATCCAGCTCTAACTCCCAAATCGGGAACCCGATCGGAGTCCCGTCTTCTCCCACAAGTTTCTCGTGCCTAGGCAGTCGTGTGTGCCAAGTTTAATGGCAAACCGATGTCGTTTGGTGATTTTGGGTAGTCAACATCTCGAATTCAAGTTTCTTAAGGAACTAGTTTGCCTAGAGTGCAATCCGGCGCTAACTCCCAAACCGGGATCCCGATTGGAGTCCCGTATTCTCCCACAAGTATCTCGTGCCTAGGTGGTCATGCGTGCCAAGTTTCGTACCCAACCGACACCGTTTGGTGATATTGGGGCATCAACATGTCGAATTTAAATTTCTTAAGGAACCAGTTTGCCTAGACCGGCATCCGGCTCTAACTCCCAAACCAAGAACCCGATTCGGGCCCCGTCTTCCCCCACAAGTCTCTTGTGCCTGGGTGGTCGTGTGTGCCACGTTTCAGGCCAAACCGACGCTATTTGGTAATTTTGGGACATCGACACATCGAATTCAAATTTCTTAAGGAGCTTGTTTGACTAGACCGACATCCAGCTCTAACTCCCAAACCGGGAACCCGATTCGGGCCCCGTCTTTTCCCACAACTCTCTCATGCCTAGGCGGTCGTGTGTGCCAAGTTTCGCCCAAATCCAACCCCGTTTGGGGCATCAACACCTCGAATTCAAATTTCTTAAGGAACTAATTTGCCTAGAGCAAAATCCAGTTCTAACTCCCAAATCGGGAATCCGATTGGAGTCCCGTCATCTCCCACAAGTTTCTTGTGCCTAGGCGGTCGTGTGTGCCAAATTCCGTGCCAAGTCGACGCTGTTTGGTGATTTTGGGGCGTCAACACCTCGAATTCAAGTTTCTTAACGAACTAGTTTGTCAAGATTGAAATCCGGCTGTAACTTCCAAACTGGGAACCCGATTGGAGTCCCATCTTCTCCAATAAGTCTCTCGTGCCTAGGCGGTCATGTGTGCCAAGTTTCGTCCCAAACCGACGCTGTAGACACCCCATTTTTGACCGTCCTCAAGACTTGGACGTCACCGTTGGGACACTCGGTGATTATCCATGTTTGTGTTCGTTTGGAGTTCCCGGAGTTCTCGGCTGCGCGCGCCCTGCCTCAGGATCTCCGAACTCGACCAGTTGTGTTTGGTTTTGCACCAAACACTTGTGTTTTGCCATGAAAAGGGTAGGGAATGCCTTTTTTAGGCATCCCTACACACCACCGGCTGGGGCTGGAGGCCACCGACTGGCTGGTTTGTCCATCGGCACTTTATTGTGCCGACCGGCACTATTTTGTGCCGACCGGCACTAAATTTTGCCAAATGGTACTCTTTGCCGGCCGAGAACTGTGCACTTGCTTTATCAGATATTTTCTTGCAGCTGTAAAGTGTTTTGCTCCCCTCCATACACGTGTATGGAGGGATGAGCCCTTGGCTTGCTTAGTTGCTAAGTTTTCCTTGCCTATAAGAGGAGGGCTCTTCCTCTTGTCTCAAGGGTAGCCTTTCAAGAGTCAAAAACCAGAGCATTATACATATATCTCTGATATACATCCATAGATACATAGATCTCCCTCTCTCTCCTCTTGTGTGTGTGTTTTTAGGCCAAAAAGTGTAGTTTTACCTCATTTTTGCTCCTTTACACACACCATTACACCTTAGCTTGAGATTGAGAGACTTAGGAGGTTGTTTGTGTTGGTTTTGGACTGGTTTTGAGCACTAGAGAGAGGCTACCTCACTTGTTCTTCAAAGGATCTTCAAGGGTAAGAACATCACTTTATATTCCCCATTCTTGCAACCTCTTTCTACCCTCTTTACTTTGTGTTTTTGAGTTTGTGTTTAAGATAAAAAAGTCTTGTTTTTACTTGTTCTTGAACCTTCATTAAGGTCCTTTTTTGGTTTGAGCAAAGGTCCATCCCATTAGGCCTTATATGGCCACTTTTGGTGCCTTTGCTTAAGACCTCCTTTGCTTGGTGTTCTTGGCCTTCTCACCACTGAAAACCAGTGGTTTTTTCAGTGGTGAGGGAGGTGTTTTTTAAGTCTCAAATAGGGGAGGGACACCCCTCTCCCCTTGGCCCTTTTGTTTGCCTTCATTTTTGGCTCATGAGGTAACATGTATGCATGCTTGTTTTAGCTTCATTTCAGAGACTTTTTGGGTGTTTTAGGTCATATTTCACCTCTGTTTTAAGTTGGTTTTGTACCCCTTAACATGTGTCTCATGCTTGCTTTGTAATGTTCCTTGATGCTTGGAAATATGCCATGCTTTGGGGGCCATGATTCTTGCATGTTTTAACTTAGTTTCATGAAGATAAGAGCATCACCTTGTTGTGTATAGGGGCTGTGAGCCACTGTTTTGGCCCCTTTTGGCATGCTTCTTATAGTTGTCTTGCATTTTGGCTTATAGGCCTTACTTGTATGGAGCTCTAGTATGATTAGCTTATCTTGATTTCATGATTTGGCATCATTATGGGTGGTATTTCAGTCCTCATATCATGTTCAAGAACCTCTATTTACCATCCTATCCATGCTTTGAATTGTTGGTCTTTTATGCCTTGAGAAGAGCATTGTGCATGCTTCCATGTTTAGTGCATTTTGGGGTTGCCATCAAGAGGGTTTGAGTGCCATTTTCCATGCCAAAAGTCTGTTTTTGGTTGTTAGATTCATGCCATGAGTGGTTGTGTAAGTGGTGTCAAGTTACTCTCTTTGGTGCCTTAGACTTAGGCCCATTGACTAGCATGCTTGTGTAGCATTTTAATCAGGTTTTGAGGCATATTTTGCCACTGTTTTAGAGGAGTTTGAGGGCTGCCTCATTGTGGTTAGTCCACCATTGTATGCTCATTACATGGTTGTTGCATGTTTGGTCAATGAGGCCTTGAGCACATGCTAGTTCTATGCTTAATTGGTCCCTCTTTGCATGACTTTTATGCCTTGCATATCCTAGCGTTTTGCATGCCTATTGTCCTAGCATCTTGATTTGCCATGTTGCATTGTTGATGCATACTTGCTTGAGTTGCATTCCATGGCTTGGTTTGGGGTTGTCAAACCAAGCATGAAGATTGAGAGGAGTTCACACTTCAAGTGGTGAAACTTGTCTCAATCCTCATGTCACTAAGGCCCTTGATTATGGCATGATAGGGACTTAGTTTTCATGTTTCTGTTGCATGCATTGTCACATCAAAATAGCAATCTTGGTTCCTTAGGCCATCATGCTCCAAATGCATAATTGATGGCCCTAGAACCAAGAGTCATGCCTCCTTGAGTCCCCAAGCATGATAGGAGGCAATGACCATGCTTACATGTCCTCCAAAACCCATGCCATGCATTGCTGTCTTGCTGCTGCTGTCAATCTGTCTGCTGCAGGGACTTTCTGCCGGCCGGCAGTTTATTGTGCCGATCGGCACCGTTTTTGTGCCGATAAACTCCATATGCAGCCGGTGGACAACTCAAATAGCCGATGACCACTCTTCCCAGCCGGTGGGGTACTTCAGACCATTTGGAAGGTATTCCAGAACTTTGGGAATTTTTAGAGAGGCAGGGCAGTAAAAACAGAAGCAGCAGTGCCATGACACGGGTTTTTCGGGCAAGACGGATCGAGCACGCATCATTTGCACATCCCAAGGCAGGGCTGAGGCCCCATTGCATTTATTTGTTTATTTGCTTTGATTTTAATAATTAGAATTGTGTAATAATTTATTTATTCGTTTATCTATTCGGTCTGTATTATTATTTGGTCCCTCCGAGTGAGGGCAAAAATGTAATAAGTGTGTGTGAGTGGGTGCATGTCTTCCAACCCCCATTTCTTTCTCCCTTTTACTTACCTGCTTACAGTGGTAGATTAGGGCATACTTATTTTTAGCATACCTTATGCAATGCATGCGTGCATCCATGCATTTGTTTACATACATCGGGCTCGGCACATCATGCAAACTGCATCGTACTTTTAATTCCAAATTGAATACGTGATAGTTGTTGCATCTCATGTGCCATGTTTAGGGTTAGCCGAGCCTACTCTAGATTACATCTCTGTGTGTGATGCATTAGCCACTTAACATGAACTAGGTCATGCATGTTTGCTAACTAGTTTACTGTTTTGGCACGGAGTACGATGTAAGTTTTTATGGCGTTAGCATATCGCATGCGTGTGAATGTTTACCATGACAGTATGCTTGCCATGCGGCTAAGTGCTTACATGATAAACTGTTTGAATGCCTGTGGGTGGAGGTTGGGTTGCCTGAGTTGGAACAACTCGTTGAAATCCGTATTTTAGCCTACTTGCGAGTAGCAAAATCTAACACGTTTTTCGAGACAAAACGGATATGCAATGTTTATTTCCAAATTAGGCAATCTAGTCTATACTTGTTTGCTGCGCGCATAACATAGTAACTCTAGGTTAATAATTGGAATAAGAACATGTAATGTTTTCAAAAACGGATATCACGGTTAGTAGAGGCCGGTCTTCGGACCGGCCGAAAGGGGGTGCTCATAGCTGACCTTCCCCGATCGTACCCAAGCTCCCGAGCCAAGACCACTTTGGTGATGACGGACGTGTGGCCTTCGGCACCGAGTCAGGGTTTCCTAAATTTCCCATTTTAAAATATTTAGGTGGCGACTCTGTAATCTGGCAAAGCAGTCCATGTTTGGCACTACTTTTTCAAAAATCTGTTTTCTCAAACGATTTGCCGGATTTGGACTCTTTGGTTCAGATTTAGAACCGCGACACAAAAAGGGAGTCCGAATCAGAATCGAGGTCCTCATGGACGCATGCGCTTCTGGCGACTCATTTGGGGAGTTTAGAGAGCTTGACTCGAAGTCGTGATATCTGTTTTTGACTACACTTATGTGTTTCTTTGCATTGCATGTGCATTGGTGCGCCTAGGACACCGTGTTGGCCATCTGCTATTCCTGAGCGGTTTGCTGGAGGCTTGTCTTGTCAAGGCATGACCATAAGGCTGACCGGTTGCGGGCTCTGCCAGTATGGGAACACAAACCCCGGTTTTACCGGGGCACCCTCTTTCGACCATTCGACCTAGTGCATATTTGAATCCATAGTGACCATCCCAAACTAGGACAGGTTGCTTACCCGATTATAGGTTGTTTGAAACCGCTGCGTGCATAGTGAAACCCTAGCTCCTGACAAAATAGGACAGGGAAACCCTACCCCAACATAGGGGTGTATTGGCTCTCTTTTACATGCTATGTGTTTTTGGAGTGTGTCTCTACAGGGAAATACGCGTATCAGTTCGCAAGATTAGGCATCAGGCCTGAGGGTGCCGACAACAGTATTGTTGAGAATCAGTTATCTATGGGTATCCGATTCAGACTTCGGGGAGGGCAGAGATTCAGAAACAGTGACCAGTGTTTGAGAAACAGTATACCCGGGTTTTGGCTATATATTATACCCGACCGTGTATTGTGTGTTTATTTACTTTGCACCGTTATGCTGTCCGATTTTCTGCTTATTTCTATGCTTTATTTATCTTTTTTTATTAGGGTAGTTGAGCACGATTGCTACCAACCCGATAGATGTCCCCCCAAGCACCCTGGGTCAGAGGCCGTTGACTCCTTCGATCTGAGGATCTGATAGACGGACAACCAGTGTACTACTCGCTACCCCCGGTTACTAAACGGAAGTCAATAAGGCAGAGGACATCAGTACAACAGTCAATTCAGAGAGCTCTATCTACCCCGCCTGTGTTTAGTAGGGATCAGGATTCTGTGTCACCAACAGAGAGGGAATATACACCAGTAATTCAATCAGAGCAGAATAGTATGGCTAGTTTGGAGGAGATGGTGCGCCACCTTCAAGAGAGCATGAAAGCAATGCAACAGGATGCCGTCCGTCAAGCAGATTTCGCCAGGCAACAGGCCACAGTTGTGAGGGAACAGGCAGAGACAATTGCCAGGCTAGAACAACAAACCGGAGCATCTGCTTCGCATCAAGTTCCTACCCCACCGGGAGCTCCTAATGTCGGGGAGACAGCCAATGCTCAGACTGATACAGAGCTGCCCACAGGACCACCCCCACCTCCGACCCTACCTCAAATTCAACCTCAGCTATCAAAAACACCCACCAACCTACCGGACTCTCCCTTTGAGTTCGAGACTGATCCCACTGCATTAAAATTGAGCAAGCTCGAAAAGGAGCTCAAAGGTCCCAAGGGGTCAAGACTATCCCGACATTGAAGATGGTTACACCGACGCAAATTGTGACGTTGCTGACAGATTCAAAATGCCTCATATCGACGGCTTTGATGGGTTCGACCCCATGGTACATTTGAGACTGCTGGACGCCCTAAGGCCAATGGGCCTCAAAGAAGTTTCGTGGTTGTCTTTATTCGCCGACCGTCGGTGTGGCGTCCGCATGGTATGCCAAGCTAGAAGACGACGTCAAGAGAAATTGGGACGAAATGGCTGAGGCCTTCATCGCGCAGTACTCATATAACACACAGATTGAGATCACTACCCGTGATCTCGAGACAACTAGGCAAGAGCCTAAGGAGAGTTTCTCAGAGTTTGTAACCAGATGGAGGGCCAAGGCTTCAATGATGACCTTAAGGCCCACGGACAAAGACCAGATTCGGATGATTGTGCGCAATCTACAGCCGAAGTTGATGCAAAAGATGATAGTAGTCCCCTTTCCTACTTTTTCTGACCTACATGAAATGGGGGTGCAGATTGAAGATGCCTTGAAACAAGGCTGGATTGATAATGATCGGGAGCAACCCCGAAGAACCTTCAACCGCAACGCTAATGCAGGCCCGAGTGGTACATCTGCTACGAGAGCCTCCGAAGTGAGTATGGTCACCACTAATCCCCCACAGAGAAATACGGCAGCCTCGCCCTTTTCCGGTGCATCCGGAAGCAACCCGCAAACAACCAAATACCCACCCAGGAACACCAGAACTTTCGCTCCACTCTATATGCCCCTATCCAAAGCTCTGGGGGTGTTGATCAAGAAAGGGCACCTGAAGCCCCTGGAGCCGCGGCCCCTACCAGAAAAACTCCCTCCTACCCATAACCCGGCCAAATATTGTGCATTTCACCAACAGCACGGTCACGACACCGATCAGTGCTTCCGGTTACGTCATGAGATTCAAGATCTCATTGATAACAGGGTGATTTTGCCTCCCGAGAAGCCCAATGTCACTACAAATCCCCTCCCTGCACATAACCAAGCTTCACCACCTAAAAGACTTAATTTCATCCATACTGGGGTCGTGTCTTATGACCCTAGTATCTATATCACACCCACCCACTTGCCTAAACCGGAGGTGTTCCTCCCCGATTGCACCGACTTGTGCATGATGGACATCTCCATAACCCAACCTAAGCTAGCGGTGGTGACCGCCGAGAACAGGAGAGAGGAGACCCCGAAGAAAGAAAAGGTTGTTGAATCAGAGTCTGCGGAATCTGGGAGTTACAGTGGGAAGACATACAGTCCGAGTGACTACATTTCGTTGATAGGCCAAGATAGGCCCAAGATAGAATTGCCAACAGGGGGAGACTTGTGTATGATCCAAGGGGACAGTCCGGGACAGGGAACAAATGATGTAACAGCTGTGGAGGAGGACCTGGCCAATCTCCAATTTTACAGCGACCAATACCCAGAGGACGCGGCAGTTGCGTGGTTCAATTATGAGGATTCAGTAGAAGCTACCGGGTGGTTGGACGAGCAGCCCGATGTGGTAGGAGAATTTCAGGCAGAGCAGAGCTCAGCAGGAATGAGAATATCAGCGACGGCCGGAAGGGTCGAAGAGCAGAGCATATTGCCGGGGGGCGTCGGTGTTAAGAATTTCGCCCAAGATTGGGACATTTTGAGTACGGAAATGAATGAACAGTCAACCATGTCAGAACAAGCAAGTTTTGAGGATTTCAAGAGGATCAGAAAGGCAAAGGCCCATGTGGGGACTGAAACCGCTGTGTGCACAGAGACAGATAATGCTACGAATACGAGAATGGAAAGTGCCGTGAGTACGAGAACAGCCATGCCAGAGCCCGACAGATGTTTGTCAGTTGCTGATGGGATGTGGTGGGAAGATGAGGATCTTTGTCTTGCCCATCTGCATTTAAAGACCGGGAAATGATCAACCCGACGGTATTCGTACTGGGGAAATCGACCATATGACTAGGCGTGGACGGTATTTCAAGCCTCCGCACCTGGATCAACCAGAGACGTCCGGAAAGGATAGGGAGGCAGAGAGACAGAAAGAAAAGCAACTCGAGGATGAGGCCGTATTAAGACAGTTGAAAAAGATACAAGCAGACATCTCCATCTGGGGACTGCTTATGGCTTCTCGAGTGCATAGGGAGGCTATTTTATCAGCCATGGATAAGGCAAAGCTTTCAATAGAGACAACACCAGAACAACTAGTAGGGTTAGTCTTTCCGGGAGGAGCTGCCCCGATGTTGACGTTTGCTGATAAGGAATTACCGCCTGAGGGCACAAATCACAATAAGCCACTCTACATCTCCGTGGAGTGTAGGAACAAATGGATACCAGTAGTCCTTGTTGATACAGGGTCCGCCATCAACGTCTGCCCGGCGAGGACAGCTTTTACGATTGGTGCGAAGTCGCAGAGTTTATACCAACAGTCCAGGTCATCAGGGCATATGACAATACAAGCCGAGAGGTGATGGGAACGGTAAAAGTACAGACTAAAGTTGGGCCTGGGCAGCACGAAATAGATTTCCATGTCCTGGAGGTGCCCGCGACCTTCAATTTGCTTTTGGGGCGGCCGTGGCTGCATCAGGTGAAGGCAGTATCATCTACTTTGCACCAAATGGTGAAATACCCCTATGGGAAGGGAGTAGCCATTGTTTTTGGTAATTCATCGATCCGTCCGCCACCGGAGGTATCTACCCCTGTTCTAGAAATTGAGCACGGGATGGAAGACGTGTTTATGTCCGGGTTTACCCTAGCAGAAGCTGAGGTGGTACAGAACATCATGGCAGTTAATGAAGGGATATATGTCAGTGCGCAGGCGGTATACCTCATGAACAAGCTCCAACACATCCCCGGGACGGGATTGGGAAAGAGTGGTCGGAAAGGCGTCGCAACCCTGGCCGAAATGCCACACAACCCTCACACCTTTGGATTGGGTTATCTGCCCACCAAGGAAGATTGGATAAGGAAAGGGAAGGAAATGGCTGGAAGAGCCAGAGCAAAGCAGGCCGGCAAGCCTTTTGAGTTGATACATCGGCCCATCCAGGGTACCCTGAACGGACGCTTCGTCCGGGAGGGGGAAGATTTTCCATTCTGTGGTTTTCCGAAGCCATGGCTGAATAAAGAAAAGAAACGCATGCCGGGATTTGAAATTTTCTTCGACTTGCAGTTATCCGGGGATGATGTTGCCGAAGAGCAGACAGACCCGACGGTTGAGGCTGAATATAGCAAGGAATTGGAGTCTACGGACACAGAGTTTGAAATGGGGGTAGCACTGGCCTGTCTACTTTCAGATCCTTTGATCAACCAGGTATGCTTGGGGGACGACTCTTCGGTGTCCATGATCGGAGATGAAACGGTCAGGCCAACCAATGCTATTTTGGATGCATCCATCGCACCTCCCTCATCCGCAAGACGAGGAGGATTTTTATCAAGCAAGACCGGGTCGTAGTGAGCCGGAATCGATTCTATCGAGTCTTGTGAGTCGAATCAGTTCCACTCGTCGAGTCCGAGTCCAAGATTCTCGGAGTTATAACCCGGATGCCACAGTCTGTCCAGTCATCTTTTTTCTTTCTTTTGAGTCTTGTAAATGTAAGAATCGAACGGTTTGGAAGTATCTAATGAGAATGAGGTAACTGTGGTTTCCGAGTACTTTTCTGTGCCTTGGGTTTATTGTTTAAATCAGGACTTTCAAAATTTTGATGAAAACGACGAGGACGAAATTCCTCCGGTTTTGCAACGATTAATTGAACAAGAGCAAGAGAGGTTTGTTAAACCCTTGATGGATGAAATCACTACCGTGAACGTTGGTACTGAGAAGGACCCGCGGCTGGTCCAGATCGGGTCCACGTTGTCTTCGGAGGAACGCGAGCGCTTAGTCGCTTTATTAAAAGATTTCAAAGATGTTTTCGCGTGGTCCTACGAAGACATGCCTGGAATCGATCCTGAGATTGTACAGCACCGGATCCCTCTCGACCCCGAGGCCCGACCTGTCAAACAGAAACTCAGTAGGATCCGCCCCGATTGGGCCATTAAAATCAAGGAAGAGGTCACCAAGCAGATTGATGCAGGCTTCCTGTTGGTATCCGAATACCCGACTTGGTTGGCCAACATTGTTCCAGTGCCGAAAAAGGATGGCAGAATCCGGGTATGTGTAGACTTCAGGGATTTGAACAGAGCCAGTCCGAAGGATGACTTTCCCTTGCCGCATATCGACGAGTTGGTAGATTTTACAGCAGGGCATGCTTTGCTTTCGTTCATGGATGGCTTTTCAGGCTATAATCAGATAGTAATGGCACCCGAAGACCGGGAGAAGACCGCTTTTACCCCGTAAGTACATATTGCTACTGAGTGATGCCATTTGGGCTAAAGAATCTCACATGATCAACGTGTCAGCAACCACAATATTACATGACATGATCCATAAAGAGGTCGAGGTGTATGTGGACGACATGATTGTCAAGTCCAAAGAAAGAGAGGGCCACTACACCGCCTTACAAAAGTTTTTTCAAAGGATTAGAGAATTTAATTGCATTTGAATCCTAAAAATGTACGCTCGGTGTTACAATGAAAAATCCGAGATTCCTGACACAAAAGGCATCGAAGTCGACCCTTCTAAAATCAAGGCCATCTTAGAAATGCCACCACCAATGACTGAGGTGCGAGGCTTTCTGGGTAAAGTGCAATTCATAAGGCGGTTTATCTCAAAACTAACCTTGACTTGTGAACCACTTTTTGGTCTTTTGAAGAAAGGAAAGAAGTTCCATAGGGACGGCCGATGCCAAGCTGCGTTTGAACAGATTAAAGAGTATTTACAGAATCCGCCCGTGTTGTCACCGCCAAAGCCGGGGAAGCCGTTGATATTGTATCTGTCAGTGACTGAAACCACAATGGGCTGTATGCTCACGCAAGAGTCGGAAGATAAAGTGGAAAGGGCCATCTACTATCTGAGCAAGAAGATGCTGGATTACGAGACCCGCTATACTCCGCTAGAGAAAGCTTGTTTGGCCTTGGTATGGGCTACCAGGAAGCTGCGGCACTACCTGTTAGCCCACTCTGTAATGTTGGTTTCACGACTTGATCCCATCAAATATCTTTTCGAGAAACCAGCGCTTACGGGTAGGCTAGCTCGTTGGTTGCTGTTGCTCTCAGAATTTGACCTCAAGTATGTGACACGCAAGTCCGTAAAAGGAAGAGTGGTGGCAGAGTTCCTTGCCGACCACCCGGTCGAAGGGGATGAAGCGGTTGAGTACCTATTCCCAGATGAAGCTATTTTGCACGTCGAAAATGAGACTTGGACAATGTACTTTGACGGAGCGTCAAATCAGTACGGGTACGGAATAGGGGTGTTGCTGATAGCGCCTGACGAGTCCCGTATCCCTTTAGCATTCAAGCTTCAGTTCAAGGTCTCGAACAATAAGGCGGAGTACGAGGCATGTATTGCCGGTCTGGAAGCGGCCCTAGAACTAGGGGCAAGGCGATTGGACGTCATTGGAGATTCGAACCTGGTTGTGTCTCAAGCGAAAGGAGATTGGAAAGTGAAGGAGGAGAAGATGATAATATACCACCAGACCTTGGATTTGTTAATCCCTCGGTTTGAAAAGCTAAAGTTCACTCACCTAGTGAGAGAGAACAACAGGTTTGCAGATTCGCTAGCAACTCTATCTTCTATGATAGACATCCCATCCGAGTCCGGATCGCCCAAATATTATTGACCAGAAATTTGCACCCGCCTACGAATCAATCTCTGCCATAGAAGAAGTGCAGGATAACAACCCTTGGTATTACGACATATGGAACTTCTTAGAGAAGGAGACGTACCCACCAGGGGCAAACGCCAAAGACAAGAGGGCAATCAGAAGAATGGCTGTTCAGTTTATCATCTGTGGGGGCAAGTTGTACAAAAGAGGTCATCTGGGAATGCACAAGCTGTGTGTGGAAGCCGAAGAGTCAAGGTGCCTGATGGAGGCCATCCATGGAGGAGAATGTGGGGCACACATGAATGGCGTGATGCTGGCAAGAAAGATCCTCAGACAAGGCTACTACTGGTCTACCATGGAGGAAGATTGTATCGGCTTTGTTCGGCGATGCCACAAATGCCAGATTCACGCAAACCGCATGAATGTCCCGCCACAAAGCATACAACATGACATCGCTGGCCGTTTTGCTTGGGGATCGATGTGATCGAGTCAGAATCTCGAAGGGGTCAAACGGGCATGAGTATATCTTGGTAGCGATAGATTACTTTACAAAGTGGGTCGAGGCCCAGTCTTATGCAGTGTTGAAGGCTTCGCATGTCGCGAAGTTTATCAGGAACAACATTATCTGCCGTTATGGAGTCCCGAACGAGATCATTTCAGACAATGGTTCTCACTTCAAGAAAGAGGTGATTGATTTGCTGGAGAAGTATAATGTGGCTTTTCATAAGTCGTCCACGTATCGGCCGCAGACCAACGGAGCAGTTGAGGCCGCCAACAAGAACATCAAACACATTTTGCAGAAGATGGTGGAAACCTATCGGGACTGGCCAGACAAGTTGCCATTCGCTCTGTGGGGCTACCGGACTTCAATTAGAACTTCAACTGGAGCAACTCCTTATTCACTGGTCTATGGGATGGAAGCCGTTCTACCAATTGAGATTGAGGTTCCATCATTGCGAGTGCTGGCTGAATGTCAGATAGCTGAGGCAGATTGGCAGCAGAGTAGATTCGAGGAACTCATGCTCTTTGATGAAAGAAGGCTGAAAGCACTGTACCATGTCCAAGGTTATCAGCGCAGAATCGCCCGGGCTTTCAACAAGAAAGTTAAGTCCAGGAATTTGAAAGAAGGAGATTTGGTGCTCAAAGACAATCGAGCTCCCATCCACGACCCAAGGGGCAAGTTCAGACCTAATTGGATGGGTCCCTATATCATCAAGTCTATCTGGTCAGGTGGAGCTATGGTTCTGATGGACCTAGATGGCCTAGAGTTCTCCCAACCGATCAACATGGACAAGCTGAAGAAATATCACCCCTGAGAGGCTCGCTAGGCCGAAAACCCGGAAGGGCGACCTAGGCAAAATTCAGAGCACGAAAAATTAGAAAATATAAAAACCGAGCTCGCAAGGTTGAAAACCCGCAAAGGGCGGCCTTGGCAAAAGTTAGAGCGTAAAAGGAGAGTGAAAATACTCGAGTGAACCCAAGCCTGAACTACGTAAGGCTTGATTCCCATCTTTGGGATACGTAGGCAGCTTCATCCTGAAGTTCGGCCATAAACTCTTCCCCGATCAACTTTGTCCATTTGATCATCTTGGTCATCTTTGTCCTTCAGCATTCATCGCAATCTCCGGTGCAGTGCTATTCAGACTAGGGGCAACTTTCCGTTGCCATGCAAAGGTCATGTACTATTCAAACTAGGGCAATTTTCCAATTGCAGAATCAGGGTTGTGCATCTCGTGACAAATTTCAGCGTGTCAGCTCGATCCATATCGAAAATGGTTTTGAAAAGTTTTGATAAAAGATGACTTTGTTCAAATAAATCTTTTACAACTAAGACCATTTCTCGACCAAACGGAAACTTTTCAAGACCACAACCTTCAATTTCATTGATTTCAAATAGAGTTCTCTTGCTCTTGCATACAATTGAAGTTGCTTTTTATTACATTCATAAAGAAAACTTGAAAGTACCAATAAAGCAATAAGCTCTGTGGCATGGTCAAGTCAAAGTCCTCGCGCCTCCCAGAGCTAGTAGAGGCCTCGATGCCAAAGTGGGCCCTTCTGTGCCTCTTCGTTAAGCCAATCCCAAAGACTCATCGACAAAAGTACAACCGAAAGTGGAACGGGGCCGGAGTTCTCTCGTCCTCCATCTTGTGGCATACCGCCACCAGGCGCCTCGAATTGGGAATGTAGCCGGGTACTCTATCCCTTTCGGCGGACAAGTTTGATTATGACCAAACTGGCGCAGGATACGGAATGGGAAGTAGAAAACACAGTGAGTCAAGCCAATCAATTGGATCCCCGGCTGACGGGTCATGCTATAACTCATCATTGGGAGATTGGTGATTTTGGGGAGTCAACACCTCGAATTCAAATTTCTTAAGGAACTAGTCGGCCTAAAGTGAAATCCGGCTCTAACTCCCAAACTGGAAACCCGATTCAAGCCCCCTCTTCTCCCAAAAGTCTCTAGTGCCTAAGCGGTCGTGTGTGCCAAGTTTCTTGCCAAACTGACGCCGTTTGGTGATTTTGGGGAGTCAACACCTCGAATTCAAATTTCTTAAGGAACTAGTTGGCCTAAAGTGAAATCCGGCTCTAACTCCCAAACTGGAAACCCGATTCAAGCCCCCTCTTCTCCCAAAAGTCTCTAGTGCCTAAGCAGTCGTGTGTGCCAAGTTTCTTGCCAAACCGACGCCGTTTGGTATTTTGGGGCGTCAACACCTCGAATTCAAATTTCCTAAGGAACTAGTTTGCCTAGACCGAAATTCGGCTCTAACTCCCAAACCAGGAACCCGATTCCAGCCCCGTCTCCTCCCACGAGTCTCTCGTGCATAGGCTGTCGTGTGTGCCAAGTTTCTTGCCAAACCGACGTCGTATGGCGATTTTGGGGCGTCAACATCTCGAATTTAAGTTTCTTAAGGAACTAGTTTGCCCTTAGCAAAATCCGACTCTAACTCCCAAACTAGGAACCTGATCAGAGTCCCTTCTTCTCCCACGAGTTTCTCGTACCTAGGCGGTCGTGTGTGCCAAGTTTCATTCCAAAGCGACGCCGTTTGATATTTTAAGGCGTCAACACCTCGAATTCTAGTTTCTTAAGGAACTAGTTTTCCTAGAGTGAAATGCGGCTCTAACTCTCAAACCGGGAACCCGATGAGAGCCCCGTCTTTTCCCACATGTATCTCGTGCCTAGACGGTCGTGTGTGCCAAGTTTCGTGCTAATCCTACCCTGTTTGGTGATTTTAGGGCATCAACACCTCGAACTAGAATTTCTTAAGGAACTAATTTGCCTAGACCGAAATCCAGCTCTAACTTCCAAACCGGGAACCCGATTCGAGCCCCGTCTTCTCCCACAAGTCTCTCGTGCCTAGGCAGTCGTGTGTGCCATGTTTCGTGCTAATCCTACCCTGTTTGGTGATTTTGGGGCGTCAACACCTCGAATTCAAGTTTCTTAAGGAACTAGTTTGCCTAGAGCAAAATCCGGCTCTAACTCCCAAATCGAGAACCCGATTGGAGTCCCGTCTTCTCCCACAAGTTTCTCGTGCCTAGGCGGTCGTGTGTGCCAAGTTTCGTGGCAAACCGACGCCGTTTGGTGATTTTGGGTAGTCAACATCTCGAATTCAAGTTTCTTAAGGAACTAGTTTGCCTAGAGTGAAATCCGGCGCTAACTCCCAAACTAGGATCCCGATTGGAGTCCCGTCTTCTCCCACAAGTCTCTCGTGCCTAGGCGGTCGTGCGTGCCAAGTTTTATGCCAAACCGACGCCGTTTGGGGATATTGGGGCATCAACGTGTCGAATTCAAATTTCTTAAGGAATTGGTTTGCCGAGACCGGCATCCGGCTCTAACTCCCAAACCGAGAACCCGATTCGAGCCCCGTCTTCTCCCACAAGTCTATCGTGCCTGGGCGGTCGTGTGTGCCACGTTTCGGGCCAAACCGACGCCGTTCGGTGATTTTGGGACATCAACACATCGAATTCAAATTTCTTAAAGAACTTGTTTGCCTAGACCGACATCCGGCTATAACTCCCAAATCAGGAATCTGATTGGAGTCCCGTCATCTCCCACAAGTTTCTCATGCCTAGGCGGTCGTGTGTGCCAAACCGACGCTGTTTGGTGATTTTGGGGTGTCAACACCTCGAATTCAAGTTTCTTATGGAACTAGTATGTCAAGATTGAAATCCGGCTATAACTCCCAAACTGGGAACCCGATTGGAGCCCCCATCCTCTCCGATAAGTCTCTCGTGCCGAGGCGGTCACGTGTGCCAAGTTTCGTCCCAAACCGACGCCGTTTGGTGATTTTGTGTCATCAACACCTCGAATTCAAATTTCTGAAGGAACCAGTTTGCCTAGACCAGAATCTGGCTCTAACTTCCAAACCGGAACCAGATTCAAGCCCCGTCTCCCCCCACAAGTCTCTCCTGCCAAGTTTTGTGCCAATCCGACCCCGTTTGGTGTTTTTGTGGTGTTAACACCTCGAATTCAAGTTTCTTAAGAAACTAGTTTGCCTAAAGCGAAATCCGGCCCTAACTCCTAAACCGGGAACCTGGTTAGAGTCCTGTCTTCTTCCATAAGTCTCTCGTGCCTAGGCAGTCGTGTGTGCAAAATTTCGTGCTAATCCGACCCCGTTTGGTGATTTTGTGGCGTCAACAACTCGAATTCAAGTTTCTTAAGGAACGAGTTTGCCTAGAGTGAAATCCGGCTCTAACTCCCAAACCGGGAACCCAATTGGAGTCCCGTCTTCTCCTACAAGTTTCTCGTGCCTAGGCGGTCGTGTGTGCCAAGTTTCATCCCAAACAGCGGCCGTTTGCTGATTTTGGGGCGTCAACACCTCGAATTCAAGTTTCTTAAGGAACTAGTTTGCCTAGAGTGAAATCCGACTCTAACTTCCAAACCGGGAACCCGATGTGAGTCCTGTCTTCTCGAACAAGTCTCTCATGCCTAGACGATCGTGTGTGCCAAGTTTCGTGCCAAGCAGACGTCGTTTGGTGATTTTGGGGCGTAAACACCTCAAATTCAAATTTCTTACGGAACTAGTTTGTCTAGAGTGCAATCCGGCTCTAACTCCCAGACCAGGAACCCGATTGGAGTCCCGTCTTCTCCAACAAGTCTCTCGTGCCTAGGCGAGCGTGTGTGCCAAGTTTTGTGCCAAACAGACGCCGTTTGGTGATTTTGGGGCGTCAACACCTCGAATTCAAATTTCTTAAGGAACTACTTTTGCCTAGACCAAAATCCGGCTCTAACTCCCAAACCAGGAACTCGATTCGAGCTCCGTCTTCTCCCACAAGTCTCTCGTGACTAGGCAGTCGTGTGTGCCATTTTTGGTCCTAGTCCAACCCCGTTTGGTGATTTTGGGGCGTCCACATCTCGAATTCAAGTTTCTTAAGGAACTAGTTTTCCTAGAGCAAAATCCGACTCTAACTCCCAAACCAGGAACTCGATTGGAGTCTCGTCTCCTGCTACAAATTTCTCGTGCCCAGGCGGTCGTGTGTGCCAAGTTTCATTCCAAACCGACACCGTTTGGGGATTTTAAGACGTCAACACGAATTCAAGTTTCTTAAGGAACTAGTTTTCCTAGAGTGAAATCCGGCTCTAACTCCCAAATCGGGAACCCAATTAGAGTCCCGTCTTCTCCCACAACTCTCTCGTGCCTAAGAGGTCATGTGTGCCAACTTTCGTGCCAAACCGACGCCGTTTGGTGATTTTAGGGCATCAACACCTCAACTTCAAATTTCTTAAGGATATAGTTTCCCTAGACCGAAATCCAGCTCTAACAACCAAACCGGGAACCCAATTCTATCCCCGTCTTCTCCCAAAAGTCTCTTGTGCCTAGGCGGTCGTGTGTGCCAAGTTTTGTGCTATTCCTACACCGTTTGGTGATTTTGGGGCGTCAACACCTCGAACTCAAGTTTCTTAAGGAACTAGTTTGCCTAGAGCAAAATCTGGCTCTAACTCCCAAATCGGGAAGCTGATTGGAGTCTCGTCTTCTCCCACAAGTTTCTCGTGCCTAGGGGGTCGTGTGTGCCAAGTTTTGTGCCAAACCGATGCCGTTTGGTGATTTTGGGGCCTCAACAACTCGAATTCAAGTTTCTTACACAACTAGTTTGCCTAGAGTGAAATCTGGCTCTAACTCCCAAATCGGGAACCCGATTGGAGTCCAGTCTTATCCCACAAGTTTCTCATGCCTAGGCGGTCGTGTGTGCCAAGTTTTGTGCCAAACCGACGTCGTTTAGTGATTTTGGGACATCAACGCATGAATTTAAATTTCTTAAGGAACTAGTTTGCCTAGACCACCATCCGGCTCTAACTCCCAAACCGGAAACCCGATTCGTGCCCCTTCCTCTCCAACCACTCTCCCGTGCCTAGGCGGTCGTGTGTGCCAAGTTTCGTGCTAATTCTATCCCGTTTGGTGACTTTGGGGCGTCAGCACCTCGAATTTAAGTTTCTTGAGGAACTGGTTTCCCTAAATCAAAATCCGGCTATAAGTCCCAAATCGGGAACCCGATTGGAGTCCCGTCATCTCCCACAAGTTTCTCGTGCCTAGGCGGTCGTGTGTGCCAAGTTTCGTGCCAATCCGACCCCGTTTGGGGATTTTTGGGCGTCAACACCTCGAATTCAAGTTTCTTAAGGAACTAGTTTGCCTAGATTGAAATCCGGCTCTAACTCCCAAACCAGGAACCCGATTGGAGTCCCGTCGTCTCCCACAAGTCTCTCGTGCCTAGGCGGTCGTGTGTGCCAAGTTTCGTCCCAAACCGACGCCTTTTGGTCATTTTGTGTCATCAACACCTCGAATTGAAATTTCTTAAGGAACTAGTTTGCCTAGACCAGAATCCGGCTCTAACTCCCAAACCGGGAACCTGATTCGAACCTCGTCTTCTCCCAAGAGTCTCTCCTGCCTAGGCGGTCGTGTGTGCCTAGTTTCGTGCCAATCCAACCCCGTTTGGGGATTTTAGGGCGTTAACACCTCGAATTTAAGTTTCTTAGGGCGTTAACACCTAGAGTGAAATCTGCCTCTAACTCCCAAACCGGGAACCCGATTGGAGTCCCGTCTTCTCCCACATGTCTCTTGTGGCTAGGCTTTCGTGTGTGCCTATTTTCGTCGCAAACCGACGACTTTTGGTGATTTTGTGTCATCAACACCTCGAATTGAAATTTCATAAGGAACTAGTTTTCGTAGACCAGAATCCGGCTCTAACTCCCAAACTGGGAACCCAATTGGAGTCCCGTCTTCTCCCACAAATCTCTTGCTCCTAGCCGACCGTGTGTGCCAAGTTTCATGCCAAACCGACGCCGTTTGGTGATTTTGGGGCGTCAACACCTCAAATTCAAGTTTCTTACGGAACTAGTTTGCCCAGATTGAAATCCGGCTCTAACTCCAAAACCGGGAACCCGATTTGAGCCCCGTCTTCTCCAATAAGTCTCTCGTGCCTAGTCGGTTGTGTGTGCCAAGTTCCATCCCAAACTGACGCCAGTTTGTCATTTTGTGTCATCAACACCTCGAATTCAAATTTTTTAAGGAACTAGTTTGCCTAGAGCAGAATCCGGCTCTAACTCGAAAACCGGGAACCCGATTCAAGCCCCGCTTTCTCCTACAAGTCTCTCTTGCCCAGGCGGTCGTGTGCCATGTTTCGTGCCAAATCGATGCCGTTTGGTGATTTTAGGGCGTCAACACCCCAAATTCAAGTTTTTGAAGAAACTTGTTTGAGAGTGAAATCCGGCTCTAACTCCCAAACCGGAAACGCAATTGGAGACCTGTCTTCTACCACAAGTCTCTCGTGCCAAAGAGGTCATTTGTGCCAAGTTTCGTGCCAAACCGACACCGTTTGGTGATTTTGGGGAGTCAACACCTCGAATTCAAATTTCTTAAGGAACTAGTTTGCCTAAAGTGAAATCCGGCTCTAACTCCCAAACTGGAAACCCGATTCGAGCCCCGTCTTCTCCCAAAAGTCTCTAGTGCCTAAGCGGTCGTGTGTGCCAAGTTTCGTGCCAAATCGATGCCGTTTGGTATTTTGGGGCGTCAACACCTCGAATTCAAATTTCCTAAGGAACTAGTTTGCCTAGACCGAAATCCGGCTCTAACTCCCAAACCAGGAACCCGATTCCAGCCCCGTCTCCTCCCACGAGTCTCTCGTGCATAGGCTGTCGTGTGTGCCAAGTTTCGTGCCAAACCGACGCCGTTTGGCGATATTGGGGCGTCAATACCTCGAATTCAAATTTCCTAAGGAACTTGTGACGACCCAGAATCTTTCCCTCCGCTCGAGCGGAGGAGTTGACGCTCGAGCGAACATTTGGGGTTCCCAGCAAATTTCGCAGACGGCTTGAGATTCTGGGAGTTGTGATTTTCCGCTCGAGCGGGGGAGTTGACGCTCGAGCGGACGTCTTTGTTGGTCTTCGCGCTCGAGCGCAAGGTTGGGCGCTTGAGCAGGTCTCCAGGTTGAGTTGTATTTCTGAGGCACGTGGGTTCGTTTTCGACATTTTATTAGTGTACTTAGAACCTTCTTATGTTATTTTGGAGTACGGGTTGAGGTGGTAAAATGAAGGTAAAGTAGGATGGAATCAAAAGCTTTAATTTAAATGATTCGTCTACGACCAGCCGCCACTCTTTTGCCCTTTTCTTTCTCCACACTTTGAATTTGGACGTGAGGTTAGAACCATTGGAAAGCTTATTTCCGGGGCTTCAATTTGGACACAAGAACGACCTAAAACGGAGTCCGGATGGAAAAGTTATACCTTTTTGAAGTCTTTGAGGTGCGGAGTCCGCTCGAGCGGGAAAAGGGACGCTCGAGCAGGAATAGCGAGTACAGCAGCCTTAAATCGGGATTTTTAGATCATTTCTCACATTTTCTTTTTCCCTCTTCTTTCCTTTGTCTTAGGACCGAAAAACCCTAGGTTCTTGATCTCCAATACTTCCATTTCCCTTAGGTTTGAGCAAGATCTTCCACCAAGAAATGAAGAATGCAAGAAGGTGAATATTTTCAACCGATTGGAATTTTGGGATTTTGGAGGATTCGTCTCAAAGCTTTGCTCCTTGCTTGATTTTGAGGTAGGGGTTCTAGTTCTCTTCAATACCTATATCAATAGATAGATTTGTGGTATTTTCATGATATAAATGTACAAATTTCTATTTTTGAGTATGTAATGTCTAATATGAGAATTGGGGGTTTTAGGGTTTGTGATGTTGGGAGTTAAATTGGTGGGTTTAAATGATGGATTGAGAATTCTAGATGTAGAATCATTGAGAAATTGGGATGTAAGGTAATAGTATGAGAAGGTTGAATATTTATGAAAACTTTATTTTTTTGTTTGGAAACCCTAGATTAATTTGTAATGATAAATAATGATTTTGCCCAAATTGATAATAGAATCATGGAATTGATGGGTTGAATTATACGTGTACAAGTTTAATTGGATTTCTGAGATGTTTTGAAATAACGTTAAAAATTTACGAATGAACGTTGTTATGAGCATTGTAACTCATGTTAAAATGAGAAAGGAATTTAGGGAAATGATTTAGAGAATTAATGTGTGACTTCGTATGTGTGTAGGACACGCTTCGGGAGGAATAAATGCTCCACCAAAACATTGTGAGTAATAGTACAGGAATCGCACATTTAATTACCAGTAATGATTCTTTTGTTTAACGTTCTATTCTTCACAAATAGTTATGTGAATATTATGTTGGGAATCAGTGGAAACATTGAAAGATTTTGGTGTACATTGGTATGACTCTGAACCTCCTCTCAGATTTTGGTTATGGCTAATGTTTATTATTAATGTACCTTCCTACGAATTACTCAGGCTTCTGCATAAGAATTGCATACAAACTATTAACACTGTGAAGTTGGTTAACAGAAAGGAATTAAGTATTAATAACATTGTTACATGATTCATGCTATGATATGAGCTGTTCTGACTTATTGATGTGATTATGTGTATTATGAAACTATAATATCTACGTATCTCTGGAATGTGGTTCCCTTTTGCTAACAAATATCAGTAACGTTCTGTTAAACTTATATTATCGATGGTTATGCATGTGAATAATGGGAAGAATGTATGTACTTTTTGCATAATTATGAAGTTAATATGTTATGATGATTTCTGGTATGGAACAAAGTGCTGTACGGAACTAAGTGCTACACGTTAGTGGGAGCCACCTCTAGAATCCGTACGAGCCACCTCTTGAGTCCGTACATATGTGAACGTTATGAGGCCTAAGGCCGTTCTGTGAAAGATATAATTTGTGAAGTTATGAAAGATACAACTTGTGAATTACGAACCTATGAGGCCAAGGGCCATTTGTGAATTATGAACTTATGTGGCCATGGGCCATTTGTGAACTATGAACCTATGAGGCCAAGGGCCATTTGTGAACTATGAACTCATGTGGCCAGGAGCCATTTGTGAAGTTATGAATCTAAGAGGCCGAGGGCCAATTTGTGAAGCTATGAAGTTATGAATTTAAGAGGCCGAGGGCCAATTTGTGAAGCTATGAAGTTATGAATCAATGAGGCCGAGAGCCAATTTGTGAAATTATGGATATGTTCCAAGATAAGGTCTAAGACCATTATGATTAAATACAAATTCAGACTCGTTATGTGAACTCTACATTGGTATATGAAAGTGTGTTTAATGAAATCCATATTTTGGGTTACGAAATGTTTAGTATGATAAGTATTTTCTGAAATGATAAAAATGCTATGAACTTCCGACATATTTATGATATGATACGTTTTCTGGATAATTTTCCCAAAATGCCTAGATATGCTACGAAACTCCGAATGTTCAAGATATGACAAGTTCTTTGAATAAGATACCTTGCTATGCATACAGAAACAAATTAACTATATGTTCTCTTTATTGATAAATGCACAGATATGTATTATAATTCATGTTGTACATTGAATTGTTATGTGCTACTATTCACTGAGCTTGGCTCACTTTATTTTATGTCTGTTTCTATAGGCACTCAACCTAGAGGTCAACCTTAACCTGTGGCTTCCGTTACCCAGTTGTCAATTCCGGAATATCTAAGCTCTTAGGTGTTGACCGTTCAAGTTATGGAGTTTTACTAAATTATTAATTTGTACCCTAAATGTTTGTTAAGATTGATGTGTATGTAATGTCTATATATATATATATATATATATGTACATAGCTATCTTTATGTGTTATGTTCTGTTTGCGATCCTGGCATAGTAGTGGTAGCTCAATGGATATTATTTTACACTGTTATATGATATTTAATGCTTCCGTTTAGGCCCCATAAATTATATTCATCAGGTTTTATGTCCATTTCTGAGGTGGTCATGCCCAAACTTTTAGGGGAGAGTTTGGCGCGTGACAGAACTAGTTTGCCTAGACTGAAATCTGGCTCTAACTCCCAAACCGGGAACCCGATTAGAGCCCCGTCTTCTCCCAAAAATCTCTCGTGCCTAGGCGGTCGTGTGTGCCAAGTTTTGAACAAATCCGACCCCGTTTGGCGATTTTCGGAGTCCCGTCTTCTCCCACAAGTTTCTCGTACCTAGGCGGTCGTGTATGCCAAGTTTCGCTCCAAACCGACGCCGTTTGGTATTTTAAGGCGTCAACACCTCGAATTCAAGTTTCTTAAGGAACTAGTTTTCCTAGAGTGAAATGCGGCTCTAACTCCCAAACCGGTAACCCGATGGGAGCCCCATCTTTTCCCACAGGTCTTTCGTGCCTAGACGGTCGTGTGTGCCAAGTTTCGTGCTAATACTACCCTGTTTGGTGATTTTAGGGCATCAACACCTCAAACTAGAATTTCTTAAGGAACTAGTTTGCCTAGACTGAAATCCTGCTCTAACTTCCAAACCGGGAACCCGATTCGAGCCCCGTCTTCTCCCACAAGCCTCTCGTGCCTAGGCAGTCGTATGTGCCATGTTTCGTGCTAATCCTACCCTGTTTGGTGATTTTGGGGCGTCAACAACTCGAATTCAAGTTTCTTAAGGAACTAGTTTGCCTAGAGCAAAATTCGGCTCTAACTCCCAAATCGGGAACCCGATTGGAGTCCCGTCTTCTCCCACAAGTTTCTCGTGCCTAGGCGGTTGTGTGTGCCAAGTTTCGTGGCAAACTGACGCCGTTCGGTGATTTTGGGTAGTCAACATCTCGAATTCAAGTTTCTTAAGGAACTAGCCTGCCTAGAGTAAAATCCGGCGGTAACTCCCAAGCCGAGATCCCGATTGGAGTCCCGTCATCTCCCACAAGTCTCTTGTGCCGAGGCGGTCGTGCGTGCCAAGTTTCGTGCCAAACCGACGCTGTTTGGTGATATTGGGGCATCAACATGTCGAATTCAAATTTCTTAAGGAACCAGTTTGCCTAGACCGGCATCCGGCTCTAACTCCCAAACCGAGAACCCGATTCGAGCCCCGTCTGCTCCCACAAGTCTCTCATGCCTGGGCGGTCCTGTGTGCCAGGTTTCAGGCCAAACCGACGCTGTTTGGTGATTTTGGGATGTCAACACATCAAATTCAAATTTCTTAAGGAACTTGTTTGCCTAGACCGACATCCGGCTCTAACTCCCAAACCGGGAACCCGATTCGAGCCCCGTTTTCTCCCATAACTCTCTCGTGCCTAGGCGGTCGTGTGTGCCAAGTTTTGCCCAAATCCAACCCCATTTGGGGCGTCAACACCTCGAATTCAAATTTCTTAAGGAACTAATTTGCCTAGACCAAAATTCGGTTCTAACTCCCAAATCGGGAATCCGATTGGAGTCCCGTCATCTCCCACAAGTTTTTCGTGCCTAGGCGGTCGTGTGTGCCAAATTCCGTGCGAAACCGACGTTGTTTGGTGATTTTGCGACGTCAACACCTCAAATTCAAGTTTCATAAGGAACTAGTTTGTCAAGATTGAAATCCGGCTATAACTCCCAAACCGGGAACCCGATTGAAGTCCCATCTTCTCCAATAAGTCTCTCGTGCCTAGGCGGTCATGTGTGCCAAGCTTCGTCCCAAACCAACACCGTTCGGTGATTTTGTGTCATCAACGCCTCGAATTCAAATTTCATAAGGAACTAGTTTGCCAAGATCAGAATCCGGCTCTAACTCCCAAACCGGCACCAGATTCGAGCCCCGTCTCCTCCCACAAGTCTCTCCTGCCAAGTTTCGTGCCAATTCGACCCCGTTTGGTGATTTTGTGGCGTTAACACCTCGAATTTAAGTTTCTTAAGAAACTAGTTTGCCTAAAGCGAAATTCGGCTCTAACTTCCAAACCGGGAACCTGGTTAGAGTCCTGTCTTCTCCCACAAGTCTCTCATGCCTAGGCGGTCGTGTGTGCCAAATTTTGTGCTAATCCGACCCCGTTTGGTGATTTTGTGGCGTCAACAACTCGAATTCAAGTTTCTTAAGGAGCGAGTTTGCCTAGAGTGAAATCCGGCTCTAACTCCCAAACCGGGAACCCGATTGGAGTCCCGTCTTCTCCAACAAGTCTCTCGTGCTTAGGCGGTCGTGTGTGCCAAGTTTTGTGCCAAACAGACGCCGTTTGCTGATTTTGGGGCGTCAACACCTCGAATTCAACTTTCTTAAGGAACTAGTTTGCCTAGAGTGAAATCCGGCTCTAACTCCCAAACCGGGAACCCGATTGGAGTCTCGTCTTCTCTAACAAGTCTCTCGTGCCTAGGCGGTCGTGTGTGCCAAGCTTCGTGCCAAACAGACGCCGTTTGGTGATTTTGGGCCGTCAACACCTCGAATTCAAATTTCCTAAGGAACTACTTTTGCCTAGACCGAAATCCGGCTCTAACTCCCAAACCAGGAACCCAATTCGAGCACTGTCTTCTCCCACAAGTCTCTCGTGCGTAGGCAGTCGTGTGTGCCATGTTTCGTCCTAATCTGACCCCGTTTGGTGATTTTGGGACGTCAATATCTCGAATTCAAGTTTCTTAAGGAACTAGTTTGCCTAGAGCAAAATCGGGCTCTAACTCCTAAACTGGGAACTCGATTGGAGTCTCGTCTTCTGCTACAAAATTCTCGTGCCTAGGTGGTCGTGTGTGCCAAGTGTCGTTCCAAACTGACGCCGTTTGGTGATTTTAAGACGTCAACACCTCGAATTCAAATTTCTTAAGGAACTAGTTTTCCTAGAGTGAAATCCGGCTCTAACTCCCAAACAGGGAACCCGATTGGAGTCCCGTCTTCTCCCACAACTCTCTCGTGCCTAGGACGTCGTGTGTGCAAAGTTTCGTGCCAAACCGACACCGTTTGGTGATTTTAGGGCATCAACACCTCAACTTCAAATTTCTTAAGGATATAGTTTCCCTAGACCAAAATCCAGCTCTAACAACGAAACCGTGAACCCGATTCTAGCCCCATCTTCTCCCTGAAGTCTCTTGTGCCTAGGCGGTCGTGTGTGCCAAGTTTCGTGCTATTCCTACCCCGTTTGGTGATTTTGGTGCGTCAATACCTCGAACTCAAGTTTCTTAAGGAACTAGTTTGCCTAGAGCAAAATCCGACTCTAACTCCCAAATCGGGAAGCTGATTGGAGTTCCGTCTTCTCCCACAAGTTTCTCGTGCCTAGGCGGTCGTGTGTGCCAAGTTTCGTGCCAAACCGATGCCGTTTGGTGATTTTGGGGCGTCAACAACTCGAATTCAAGTTTCTTAAGGAACTAGTTTGCCTAGAGTGAAATCTGGCTCTAACTCCCAAATCGAGAACCCCATTGGAGTCCAGTCTTCTCCCACAAGTTTCTCATGCCTAGGTGGTCGTGTGTGCCAAGTTTCGTGCCAAACCGACGTCGTTTGGTATTTTGGGGCAATAACACATCGAATTCAAATTTCTTAAGGAACAAGTTTGCCTAAAGTGAAATTCGGCTCTAACTCCCAAACCAGGAACTCGGTTGAAGTCCTGTCTTCTCCCACAAGTTTCTCGTTCCCAGGCAGTCGTGTGTGCAAATTTCGTTCCAAATGGACGGCATTTGGTTATTTTGGGGCGTCAGCACCTTGACTTCAAGTTTCTTAAGAAACCAGTTTGCCTAGAGTGAAATCCGGCTATAACTCCCAAACCGGGAACCCGATTGGAGTCTCGTCTTCTCCCACAAATCTCTTGTGCCAAGGCGGCCCTGTGTGCCAAGTTTCATGCCAAACCGACGCCGTTTGGTGATTTTGGGGCGTTAACACCTTGAATTCAAGTTTCTTAAGGAACTAGTTTGCCCAAATTGAAATCCGGCTCTAACTCCAAAACCGGGAACCCGATTGGAGTCCCGTGTTCTCCCATAAGTCTCTCGTGCCTAGGCGGTTGTGTATGCCAAGTTTCGTCCCAAACCGACGCCTTTTGGTCATTTTGTGTCATCAACACCTCGAATTCAAATTTCTTAAGGAACTAGTTTGCCTAGACCAGAATCCGGCTCTAACTTGAAAATCGGGAGCCCGATTCAAGTCCCGCCTTCTCCTACAAGTCTCTCTTGCCTAGGCGGTCGTGTGCCATGTTTTGTGCCAAATCGACGCCGTTTGGTGATTTTGGGGCGTCAACACCCCGAATTCAAGTTTTGGAAAAAACTAGTTTGCCTAGTGTGAAATCCGGCTCTAACTCCCAAACCGGGAACCCGATTGGAGACCTGTTTTCTCCCACAAGTCTCTCGTGCCTAAGAGGCCGTTTGTGCCAAGTTTCGTGCAAAACCGACGCCGTTTGGTGAATTTGGAGAGTCAACACCTCGAATTCAAATTTCTTAAGGAACTAGTTTGTCTAAAGTGAAATCCGGCTCTAACTCCCAAACTGGAAACCCGATTCGAGCCCCGTCTTCTCCCAAAAGTCTCTAGCACCTAAGCGGTCGTGTATGCCAAGTTTCGTGCCAAACAGACGCTGTTTGGTATTTTGGGGCGTCAACATCTCGAATTCAAATTTCCTAAGGAACTAGTTTGCCTAGACCGAAATCCGACTCTAACTCCCAAAACTAGTTTGCCTAGAGAGAAATCTGGCTCTAACTCCCAAACCGGGAACTTGATTAGAGCCCCGTCTTCTCCCAAAAGCCTCTCGTGCCTAGGCGGTCGTGTGTGCCAAGTTTCGAACAAATCCGACCCCGTTTGGCGATTTTGGGGTGTCAACACCTCGAATTTAAGTTTCTTAAGCAACTAGTTTGCCCTGAGCAAAATCCGACTCTAACTCCCAAACCGGGAACCCGATCGGAGTCCCGTCTTCTCCCATGAGTTTCTCGTACCTAGGCGGTCGTGTATGTAAGTTTCGTTCCAAACCGACGCCGTTTGGTATTTTAAGGCGTCAACACCTCGAATTCAAGTTTCTTAAGGAACTAGTTTTCCTAGAGTGAAATGCGGCTCTAACTCCCAAACCGGGAACCCGATGAGAGCCCCGTCTTTCCCCACATGTATCTCGTGCCTAGACGATCGTGTGTGCCAAGTTTCATGCTAATCCTATCCTGTTTGGTGATTTTAGGCCATCAACACCTCGAACTAGAATTTCTTAAGGAACTAGTTTGCCTAGACCGAAATCCAGCTCTAACTTCCAAACCGGGAACCCGATTCGAGCCCCGTCTTCTCCCACAAGTCTCTCGTGCCTAGGCAGTCGTGTGTGCCATGTTTCGTGCTAATCCTACCCTATTTGGTGATTTTGGGGCGTCAACACCTCGAATTCAAGTTTCTTAAGGAACTAGTTTGCCTAGAGTGAAATCCGGCTCTAACTCCCAAATTGGGAACCCGATTGGAGTTCCGTCTTCTCCCACAAGTTTCGCGTGCCTACGCGGTCGTGTGTGCCAAGTTTCGTGGTAAACTGACGCCGTTTGGTGATTTTGGGTAGTCAACATCTCGAATTAAAGTTTCTAAAGGAACTAGTTTGCCTAGAGTGAAATCCGGCGCTAACTCCCAAACCGGGATCCCGATTGGAGTCCTGTCTTCTCCCATAATTCTCTCGTGCGTGCCAAGTTTCGTGCCAAACCGACGTTGTTTGGTGATATTGGGGCATCAACATGTCGAATTCAAATTTCTTAAGGAACCAGTTTGCCTAGACCGGCATCCGGCTCTAACTCCCAAACCGAGAACCCGATTCGAGCCCCGTCTTCTCCCACAAATCTCTCGTGCCTAGACAGTCGTGTGTTCCAAGTTTCGCCCAAATCCAACCCCGTTTGGGGCGTCAACACATCAAATTCAAATTTCTTAAGGAACTTGTTTGCCTAGACCGACATCCGGCTCTAACTCCCAAACCGGGAACCCGATTCGAGCCCCATCTTCTCCTACAATTCTCTCATGCCTAGGCGGTCGTGTGTGCCAAGTTTCGCCGAAATTCAACCTCGTTTGGGGCGTCAACACCTCGAATTCAAATTTCTTAAGGAACTAATTTGCCTAGAGCAAAATCCGGTTCTAACACACAAATCGGGAATCCGATTGGAGTCCCGTCATCTCCTGCAAGTTTCTCTTGCCTAGGCGGTCGTGTGTGCCAAATTCCATGCCAAACCGATGCTGTTTGGTGATTTTGGGGCGTCAACACCTTGAATTCAAATTTCTTAAGGAACTAGTTTGTCAAGATTGAAATCCGGCTGTAACTCCCAAACCGGGAACCCGATTGGAGTCCCATCTTCTCCAATAAGTCTCTCGTGCCTAGGCGGTCATGTGTGCCAAGTTTCGTCCCAAACCGACGCCGTTCGGTGATTTTGTGTCATCAACACCTTGAATTCAAATTTAATAAAGAACTAGTTTGCCCAGACTAGAATCCAGCTCTAACTCCCAAACCGGAGCCAGATTCGAACTTCGTCTCCTCCCACAAGTCTCTCGTGCCTAGGCAGTCGTGTGTGCCATGTTTCGTCCTAATCCGACCCTGTTTGGTGATTTTGGGGCGTCAACACCTCGAATTTAAGTTTCTTAAGGAACTAGTTTGCTTAGAGCAAAATCCGGCTCTAACTCCCAAACCGGGAACCCGATCGGAGTCCCGTCTTCTCCCACGAGTTTCTCGTGCCTAGGCGGTCGTGTGTGCCAAGTTTCGTTCCAAACCGATGCCGTTTGGTATTTTAAGTGGTCAACACCTCGAATTCAAATTTCTTAAGAAACTAGTTTTCCTAGAGTGAAATCCGACTCTAACTCCCAAACCGGGAACCCGATGGGAGCCTCATCTTTTCCCACAGGTCTCTCGTGCCTAGACGGTCGTGTGTGCCAAGTTTTGTGCTAATCCTACCGTGGTTGGTGATTTTAGGGCATCAACACCTCGAACTAGAATTTCTTAAGGAACTAGTTTGCCTAGACCGAAATCCAACTCTAACTTCCAAATCGGGAACCCGATTCGAGCCTTGTCTTCTCCCACAAGTCTCTTGTGCCAAGGCAGTCGTGTGTGCCTTGTTTCGGGCTAATCCTACCTTGTTTGGTGATTTTGGGGCGTGAACACCTCGAATTCAAGTTTCTTAAGGAACTAGTTTGCCTAGAGCAAAATCCAGCTCTAACTCCCAAATCGGGAACCTGATTGGAGTCCCGTATTCCCCCACAAGTTTCTCGTGCCTAGGCGGTCGTGTGTGCCAAGTTTCATGGCCAACCGACGCCGTTTGGTGATTTTGGGTTGTCAACATCTCGAAGTCAAGTTTCTTAAGGAACTAGTTTGCCTAGAGTGAAATTCAGCGCTAACTCCCAAACCGGGATCACGATTGGAGTCCCGTCTTCTACCACAAGTCTCTCATGCCTAGGCGGTCGTGCGTGCCAAGTTTCTTACGGAGCTTGTTTGACTAGACCGACATCCGGCTCTAACTCCCAAACCAGAAACCCGATTCGAGCCCCGTCTTCTCCCACAACTCTCTCGTGCCCAGGCGGTCGTGTCTGCCAAGTTTCGCCCAAATCCAACCCCGTTTGTGGCGTCAACACCTTGAATTCAAATTTCTTAAGGAACTAATTTGTCTAGAGTAAAATCCGGTTCTAACTCCCAAATCGGGAATCCGATTGGAGTCCCGTCATCTCCCATAAGTTTCGCGTGCCTAGGTGGTCGTGTGTGCCAAATTCCGTGGAAAATCAACGCTGTTTGGTGATTTTGGAGCGTCAACACCTCGAATTCAAATTTCTTAACGAACTAGTTTGTCAAGATTGAAATCCGGCTGTAACTCCCAAACCGGGAACCCGATTGGAGTCCCATCTTCTCCAATAAGTCTCTCGTGCCTAGGTGGTCATGTGTGCCAAGTTTCGTCCCAAACCGATGCCGTTTGGTGATTTTGTGTCATCAACCCCTCGAATTCAAATTTCATAAGGAACTAGTTTGCCTAGTCTAGAATACGGCTCTAACTCCCAAACCGAAACCAGATTCGAGCCCCTGTCTCCTTCCACAAGTCCTTCCTGCCAAGTTTCGTACCAATACGACCCCGTTTGGTGATTTTGGGGCGTTAACACCTCGAATTCAAGTTTCTTAAGAAACTAGTTTGCCTAAAGCGAAATCCGACTCTAACTCCCAAACCGGGAACCTGGTTAGAGTCTTGTCTTCTCACACAAGTCTCTCATGCCTAGGCAGTCTTCTGTGCCAAGTTTCGTGCTATTCCTACCCCGTTTGGTGATTTTGGGGCGTCAACACCTCGAACTCAAGTTTCTTAAGGAACTAGTTTGCCTAGAGCAAAATCCGGCTCTAACTCCCAAATCGGGAACCTGATTGGACTCCCGTCTTCTCACACAAGTTTCTCGTGCCTTGGCGGTCGTGTGTGCCACGTTTCGTGCCAAACCGATGCCGTTTGGTGATTTTGGGGCGTCAACAACTCGAATTCAAGTTTCTTAAGCAACTAGTTTGCCTAGAGTGAAATCTGGCTCTAACTCCCAAATCGAGAACCCGATTGGAGTCCAGTCTTCTCCCACGAGTTTCTCATGCCTAGGCGGTCGTGTGTGCCAAGTTTCGTGCCAAATCGACGCCGTTTGGTGATTTTGGGGCATCAACACATCGAATTCAAATTTCTTAAGGAACTAGTTTGTCTAGACCAACATCCGGCTCTAACTCCCAAATCGGAACCCCGATTCGTGCCCCTTCCTTTCCCACAACTCTCTAGTGCCTAGGCGGTCGTGTGTGCCAAGTTTCGTGCTAATTCTATCCCGTTTGGTGATTTTGGGGCGTCAGCACCTCGAATTCAAGTTTCTTGAAGAACTAGTTTGCCTAAAGCAAAATCTAGCTCTAACTCCCAAATCGAGAACCCAATTGGAGTCCCGTCATCTCCCACAAGTTTCTCGTGCCTAGGCGGTCGTGTGTGCCAAGTTTCATGCCAGACCGACGTCGTTTGGTGATTTTGGGGCGTAAACACCTCGAATTCAAGTTTCTTAAGGAACTAGTTTGCTTGGATTGAAATCCGGCTCTAACTCCCAAACCGGGAACCCGATTGGAGTCCCGTCATCTCCCACAAGTTTCTCGTGCCTAGGCGGTCGTGTGTGCCAAGTTTCGTCCCAAACCGACGCCTTTTGGTGATTTTGTGTCATCAACACCTCGAATTGAAATTTCTTAAAGAACTAGTTTGCCTAGACCAGAATCCAGCTCGAACTCCCAAACTAGGAACCCGATTCGAACCTTGTCTTCTCCCACAAATCTCTCCTTCCTAGGTGGTCGTGTGTGCCAAGTTTCGTACCAATCCGACCCCGTTTGGGGATTTTAGGGCGTTAACACCTCGAATTTAAGTTCCTTAAGGAACTAGTTTGCCTAGAGTGAAATCTGGCTCTAACTCCCAAACCGGGAACTCGGTTGGAGTCCCTTCTTCTCCCACAAGTTTCTCGTTCCCAGGCGGTCGTGTGTGCAAATTTCGTTCCAAATGGACTGCGTTTTGTTATTTTGGGGCGTCAGCACCTCGAATTCAAGTTTTTTAAGAAAATAGTTTACCAAGAGTGAAATCCGACTGTAACTCCCAAACTGGGAACCCGATTGGAGTCCCGTCTTCTCCCAACATTCTCTCGTGCCTAGGCGGCCGTGTGTGCCAAGTTTCATGCCAAACCAATGCCGTTTGGCGATTTTGGGGTGTCACCACCTCGAATTCATGTTTGTTAAGGAACTAGCTGGCCTAGATTGAAATCCGGCTCTAACTTCAAAATCGGGAACCCGATTGGAGTCCCGTCTTCTCCCCATAAGTCTCTCGTGCCTAGACGGTTGTGTGTGCCAAGTTTCGTCCCAACCCGACGCCTTTTGGTCATTTTGTCTCATCAAAACCTCGAATTCAAATTTCTTAAGGAACTAGTGTGCCTAGACCAGAATCCGGCTCTAACTCGAAAATCAGGAACCCGATTCAAGCCCCGCCTTCTCCTACAAGTCTCTCTTGCCTAGGCGGTCGTGTGCCATGTTTCGTGCCAAATCGACGCCGTTTGGTGATTTTGGGGCGTCAACACCCCAAATTCAAGTTTTTGAAGAAACTAGTTTGCTTAGAGTGAAATCCGGCTCGAACTCCCAAACCGGGAACGCGATTGGAGACCTGTCTTCTCCCACAAGTCTCTCGTGCCTAAGAGGTCGTTTGTGCCAAGTTTCGTGCCAAACCGACACCGTTTGGTGATTTTGGGGAGTCAACACCTCGAATTCAAATTTCTTAAGGAACTAGTTTGTCTAAAGGAAATCCGGCTCTAACTCCCAAACAAGAAACCCGATGCGAGCCCCGTCTTCTCCCAAAAGTCTCTAGTGCCTAAGCGGTCGTGTGTGCCAAGTTTCGTGCCAAACCGACGCCGTTTGGTATTTTGGGGCGTCAACACCTCGAATTCAAATTTCCTAAGGAACTAGTTTGCCCAGACCGAAATCTGGCTCTGACTCCCAAACCAGGAACCCGAGTCGAGCCCCGTCTTCTCCCACGAGTCTCTCGTGCATAGGCTGTCGTGTGTGCCAACTTTCGTGCCAAACCGACACCGTTTGGCAATATTGGGGCGTCAATACCTCGAACTCAAATTTCCTAAGGAACTAGTTTGCCTGGACAGAAATCCGGCTCTAACTCCCAAACCGGGAACCCGATTAGAGCCCCGACTTCTCCCAAAAGTCTCTCGTTCCTAGGCGGTCGTGTGTGCCAAGTTTCAAACAAATCCGACCCCGTTTGGCGATTTTGGGGCGTCAACACCTCGAATTTAAGTTTCTTAAGGAACTAGTTTGCCTTGAGAAAAATCCGACTCTAACTCCCAAACCGGGAACCCGATCGGAGTTCCGTCTTCTCCCACGAGTTTCTCGTATCTAGGCGGTGGTATGTGCCAAGTTTCGTTCCAAACCGACGCCGTTTGGTATTTTAAGTCGTCAACACCTCGAATTTAAGTTTACTAAGGAACTAGTTTTCCTAGAGTGAAATCCGGCTCTAACTCCCAAACCGGAAACCCGATGGGAGCCCCGTCTTTTTGCACAGGTCTCTCGTGCCTAGACGGTCGTGTGTGCCAAGTTTCATGCTAATCCTACCATGTTTGGTGATTTTAGGGCATCAACACCTCGAACTAGAATTTCTTAAGGAACTAGTTTGCCTAGACCGAAATCCAGCTCTAACTTCCAAACCGGGAACCCGATTCGAGCCCCGTCTTCTCCCACAAGTCTCTCGTGCCTAGGTAGTCGTGTGTGCAATGTTTCATGCTAATCCTACCCTGTTTGGTGATTTTGGGGCGTCAACAACTCGAATTCAAGTTTATTAAGGAACTAGTTTGCCTAGAGCAAAATCCAGCACTAACTCCCAAATCGGGAACCCGATTGGAGTCCCGTCTTCTCCCACAAGTTTCTCGTGCCTAGGCGGTCGTGCGTGCCAAGTTTCATGCCAAACCGACGCCGTTTGGTAATTTTGGGTAGTCAACATCTCGAATTCAAGTTTCTTAAGGAATTTGTTTGCCTGGAGTGAAATCCGGCGCTAACTCCCAAACCGGGATCCCGATTGGAGTCCCGTATTCTCCCAAGAGTCTCTCGTTCCTAGGCGGTCGTGTGTGCCAAGTTTCGTGCCAAAGCAACGTCGTTTGGTGATATTGGGGCATCAACATGTCGAATTCAAATTTCTTAAGGAACCGATTTGCCTAGACCGGCATCCGGCTCTAACTCCCAAACTGCGAACCCAATTCGAGCCCCGTCTTCTCCCACAAGTCTCTCATGCCTGGGCGGTCGTGTGTGCCACGTTTCGGACAAAACCCACGCCGTTTGGTGATTTTGGGATGTCAACACATCGAATTCAAATTTCTTAAGGAACTTGTTTGCCTAAACCGACATCCGGCTCTAACTCCCAAACCGAGAACCCGATTCGAGCCCCGTCTTCTCCCACAACTCTCTCGTGCCTAGGTGGTCGTGTGTGCCAAGGTTCGCCCAAATCCAACCCCGTTTGGGGCGTCAACACCTCGAATTCAAATTTCTTAAGGAACTAATTTGCCTAGAGGAAAATCCGGTTCTAACTCCCAAATCGGGAATCCGATTGGAGTCCCGTCATCTCCCACAAGTTTCTCGTGCCTAGGCGGTCGTGTGTGCCAAATTCCGTGCCAAAGTGACGCTATTTGGTGATTTTGGGGCGTCAACACCTCGAATTCAAGTTTCTTAAGGAACTAGTTTGTCAAGATTGAAATCCGGCTGTAACTCCCAAACCGGAAGCCCGATTGGAGTCCCATGTTCTCCAATAAGTCTCTCGTGCCTAGGCGGTCATGTGTGCCAAGTTTCGTCCCAAACCGACGCTGTTTGGTGATTTTGTGTCATCAATACCTCGAATTCAAATTTCATAAGGAACTAGTTTGCCGAGACCAGAATCCGACTCTAACTCCCAAACCAGAACCAGATTCGAGCCCCGTCTCCTCCCATAAGTCTCTCCTGCCAAGTTTCGTGCCAATCCGACCCCGTTTGGTGATTTTGGGGCATTAACACCTCGAATTCAAATTTCTTAAGAAACTAGTTTGCCTAAAGCGAAATTCGGCTCCAACTCCCAAACCGAGAACCTGGTTAGAGTCTTGTATTCTCCCACAAGTTTCTCGTGCCTAGGGGGTCGTGTGTGCAAAGTTTCATGCCAAACCGATGTCGTTTGATGATTTTGGAGCGTCAACACCTCGAATTCAAATTTCTTAAGAAACTAGTTTGCCTAGAGTGAAATCCGGCTCTAACTCCCAAACCGGGAACCTGTAGACGTCGCTCGAACGCCCCGGGAGGGTGAACTCCCGTTCCGTCCGTATCGGGTTCACTACAGTTCGGACTCGATTTGTGTCGGTTCTAAATCTGAACCAAAGAGTCCAAATCCAGCAAATCGTTTTGAAGAAAAACAGATTTTGAAAAGTAGTGCCAAACATGGACTGCTTTGCCAAATTACAGAGTCGCCACCTAAATATTTAAAAATGAAAAATTTAGGAAACCCTGACTCGGTGCCGAAGGCCACGTGTCCGTCATCACCAAAGTGGTCTTGGCTCGGGAGCTTGGGTACGATCGGGGAAGGTCAGCTATGAGCACCCCCTTTCGCCTGGTCCAAAGACCGGCCTCTACTAACCGTGATATCCATTTTTGAAAACATTACATGCTCTTATTCCAATTATTAACCTAGAATTACTATGTTATGCGCGCAGCAAACAAGTATAGACTAGATTGCCTAATTTGGAAACAAACATTGCATATCCGCTTGTTTGGAAAACAGTTTGAAATTGCTACTCGCAAGTAGGCTAAAATACGGATTTCAACGAGTTTTCCAACTCAAGCAATCCAACCTCCACCCACAGGCATTCAAACAGTTTATAACACATAAGCATTTAGCCGCATGGCAATCATACTGTCATGGCAAACATTCACACGCATGCGATATGCTAAAGCGTAAAAAACTTACATCAGATTGTACAAAACAAAAACCCGGTTAGCAAACATGCATGACCTAGTTCATGTTAAGTGGCTAATGCAACACAGGCATAGATGCAATCTAGAGTAGGCTCGGCTAACCCTAAACATGGCATGTGAAATGCGCAAGTAGCACGTATTCAATTTGGAATTGAAAATACAATGCGGTTTGTATGATGTACCGAGCCCGGTGCATGTCAACAAATGCATGGATGCACGCATGCATAGCATAAGGTATGCTAATTTTAAATATGCCCTAATCTACCATCATAAGCAGGTAAATAAAAGGGATAGAAAGAAATGGGGATTGGAAGACATACACCCACTCACACACCCTTATTACAATTTTGCCCTCACTCGAAGGGACCAAATAATAATACAGTCCGAAGAATAAATGAATAAATTATTACAGAATTCTAATTATTAAAATTAAATCAAATAAATAAAAGAAATGGGGCCTCGGCCTTGCCTCGGGATGCGTGAATGATGCATGCTCGATCCGACTTGCCCGGAAAGCCTACACCGTGCCACTGCTGCCTTTGTTTTTACTGCCCTACTTCTCCAAAATTTGCCAAAGCCCCAGAACACCTTCCTTGCATGCTGCTGAGTGCCACCGGCTGGAAGAAATTCCCACCGGCTGCTTATAGTGGCTATCGGCTGCAAAATAATCTATCGGCTAGCAATACAGTGCCGGTCAGCACTCTTTCCTGCCGATCGGCACAAAATTCCTGCAGAAGACAGTTTGACAGCAACAGCAGGCAGCAGTGCATGGTATTGGATTTTTGAGCATATTTATGCATGGCCAATGCTTCCTATCATGAATGGGACTCAAAGAACATGGCTCTTGATTCTAGGACCATCAATTGTGCACCTTGGTGCATGATAGCCTAAAGAACCAAGATTGCACTTTGATGTAAAAATGCATGCAACGCGAACATGGGAACCAAGGCCCTATCATGCTAAGGTCAAGGGCCCTAGTGACATGGGAATTAAGGTGTGTTTTGTCACTTGAGGTACAAACACCCCTTTATTTCCCACACTTGGTTTGACACCCCAAACCAAGTAATGAAGTGCAACTCATGCAAACATGCATCAATAATGCATTATGGAAATTAGGATGCTAGCAAACTAAGTACCACACAACTAACATACTAGGCATGCAAAATGCGAAAGTGCGTGAGATGCTAGTGTGATGCAAACATGAGCCAAGTATGCAATGGAATCAATGTGCTACAACACCTAGTGGACCAAACATGCAACAAGCATATAATGAGCATATATTGGTGGCCTTAACCACCATGGGGGAGGCCTCAAACCTCCCCAAAACAGTGGCCGAAATGGACTGAAATCATGGGCAAAATGCCATACAAGCATGCAAGCCAATAAGCCCAAAACCAAGGGCACTCAAGAGAGCATCTAACCATCCCTTACACAACCACTCATGGCATGAATCTAACAACCAAAAACAGATTTTTGGTATCCAAAATGACACCCAAATCCCCTCATATGGCAGCCCCAAAATGCCCCAAGTATGCAAGCATGCACAATGCCAAGTCCTAGACATACATGAGCACACCCTTAAAGCATGAAATAGGCTACATATACAAACATTCAAACATGACTTATGGACTGAAATAAGGTCACAAATGATGCCAAATCATGAGGATGATCAATGTTGAACATGCTAGGGGCCAAAATACATAAGGCTTACAAGCCTAAAATGCAACACAACCATGTCAAGCACACTATACATGGCAAAATCAGTGGCTCACGACCCTTATACATGGTAATATGATGCTAATGCCCTTATGGAACCAAGCTAAAACATGCAAAGAACATGGCCTAGATGCATGGCATGCTTTTAGGCATAAGAGAGCATTTCAAAGCAAGTATAAGAAGCATGTTAAGGGCTATAAATCTAACCTCAAACAGAGGCATAACACATCATATGGACCACAAATATGCTCTGAAATGAAGCCAAAACCAACCAAGCACACATGCTATTCTTTAGGCCAAGAACAAAGGCAAACAAGGGGCCAAGGGGGAGAGGGGTGTCCCTCCCCTATATGTGACCTAAAATCATCTTCCTCACCACTGAAAACCCACTGGTTTTCAGTGGTGAGAAGGCCAAAAACACCAAGTAAAGAAGGCCTTAGGAAATGGCACCAAAAATGGCCAAACAGGGCCTAATAGGATGAGCCTCTACCCAAACCACAAAATGACCTTAATGAAGGTTCAAGAACAAGTAAAAACAAGAGTTTTTTCAGTTATAGACAAAGCTCAAAACACAAAACACAAAGGGTAGAAACTAGTTGCAAAAATGGGGAATCTAAAGTGATGTTCTTACCCTTGAAGATCCTTTGAAGAACAAAAGGTCCAGCCCTCTTTTAGTGATCAAAACCAGTACAAGATCACACAAAACAACCCTCCAAGCCTCCCAATCTCAAGCTAAGGTGTAGTAGTGTGTGTAATGGTGCAAAAGTAAGGTAAAACCGCACTTTTTGGTCCAAAAACACACACACAAGAGGGGAGAGATGGAGATATATGTATCCATGGATATATAACAGAGATATATATGTATAAGCTCTGGTTTTGCCCTCCAAAATTCTAACCTTGAGCCAAGAGGAGAAGCCTTTCTCTTATAGGCAAGCAAAGCTTACAAGCTAAGCAAACTAAAGGCTCATCCCTCCATACACGTGTATGGAGGGGAGCAAAAGGTGATACAGCTGTCTAAAAATATCTCATAAAGCAATTGCAGACAAGACTGCAAGAAGAGTGCCATTTTGGCAAAACTTAGTGCCAGTCGGCACAATAAAGTGCCGATGGCAACACCAGCCAGCCGGTGGCCTCTGGCTAGTGCCGGTGGTGTATGGGGATGCCTCACAAAGCATTCCCTGCCCTTCCAAGGCAAAACACAAGTGTTTGGTGCAAAACCAAACACCAAACGGTCGAGTTTGGAGGTCCTGAGGCAAGGCGCGTAGCCGAGAACTCCGGGAACTCCAAACGAACACAAACAAGGATGATCACCGAGTGTTCCAACGGTGACGTCCAAGTCTTGAGGACGGTCAAAAATGGGGTGTCTACAGAACCCGATTGGAGTCCTGTCTTATCCTACAAGTTTCTCGTGCCTAGGCAGTCGTGTGTGCCAAGTTTCGTGCCAAACAGACGCCGTTTGCTGATTTTGGGGCGTCAACACCTCGAATTCAAGTTTTTTAAGGAACTAGTTTCCTAGAGTGAAATTCGGCTCGAACTCCGAAACCAGGAACCCGATTAGAGTCCTGTCTTCTCCAACAAGTCTCTCGTGCCTAGGCAGTCGTGTGTGCCAAGTTTCGTGCCAAACAGACGCCGTTTGGTGATTTTGGGGCGTCAACACCTCGAATTCAAATTTCTTAAGGAACTACTTTTGCCTAGACTGAAATCTGGCTCTAACTCCCAAACCAGGAACCCGATTCGAGCTCCGTCTTCTCCCACAAGTCTCTCGTGCCTAGGCAGTTGTGTGTGCCATGTTTCGTCCTAATCCGACCCCGTTTGGTGATTTTGGGGCGTCAACATCTCGTATTCAAGTTTCTTAAGGAACTAGTTTACCTAGAGCAAAATCCAGCTCTAACTCCTAAACCGGGAACTCGATTGGAGTCTCGTCTTCTGCTACAAATTTCTCGTGCCTAGGCGGTCGTGTGTGCCAAGTTTCGTTCCAAACCGATGCTGTTTGGTGATTTTAAGACGTCAACACCTCGACTTCAAGTTTCTTAAGGAACTAGTTTTCCTAGAGTGAAATCCGGCTCTAACTCCCGAACCGGGAACCCAATAGGAGTCCCGTCTTCTCCCACAACTCTATCATGCCTAGGAGGTCGCATGTGCCAAGTATCGTGCCAAACCGATGTTGTTTGGTGATTTTAGCGCATCAACACCTCAACTTCAAATTTCTTAAGGATATAGTTTCCCTAGACCGAAATCCAGCTCTAACAACCAAACCGGGAACCCGATTCTAGCCTCGTCTTCTCCCACAAGTCTCTTGTGCCTAGGCGGTCGTGTGTGCCAAGTTTCGTGCTATTCCTACCCCGTTTGGTGATTTTGGGGCGTCAACACCTCGAACTCAAGTTTCTTAAGGAACTAGTTCTCCTAGATTGAAATCCGGCTCTAACTCCCAAACCGGGAACCCGATTGGAGTCCCGTCGTCTCCCACAAGTCTCTCATGCCTAGGCGGTCGTGTGTGCCAAGTTTCATCCCAAACCGACATCTTTTGTTGATTTTGTGTCATCAACACCTCGAATTGAAATTTCTTAAGGAACTAGTTTGCCTAGACCAGAATCCAGCTCTAACTCTCAAACCGGGAACCTGATTCGAACGTCGTCTTCTGCCAAGAGTCTCTTCTGCCTAGGCGGTCGTGTCTGCCAAGTTTCGTGCCAATCCGACCCCGTTTGGGGATTTTAGGGCGTTAACACCTCGAATTTAAGTTTCTTAAGGAACTAGTTTGCCTAGAGTGAAATCTAGCTCTAACTCCCAAACCGGGAACTCGGTTGGAGTCCCGTCTTCTCCCACAAGTTTCTCGTTCCCAGGCGGTCGTGTGTGCAAATTTCAATCCAAATGGACGGCGTTTGGTTATTTTGGGGCGTCAGCACCTCGAATTCAAGTTTCTTAAGAAACTAGTTTGCCTAGAGTGAAATCCGGTTGTAACTCGCAAACCGGGAACCCGATTGGAGTCCCGTCTTCTTCCATAAATCTCTCGTGCCTACGCGGCCGTGTGTGCCGAGTTTCATGCCAAACCGATGCCGTTTGGTGATTTTGGGGCGTCAACACCTCGAATTCAAGTTTCTTAAAGAACTAGTTTGCCCAGATTGAAATCTGGCTCTAACTCCAAAACCGAGAACCCGATTGGAGTCCCGTCTTCTCCCATAAGTCTCTCGTGCCTAGGCGGTTGTGTGTGCCAAGTTTCGTCAGAAACCGACGCCTTTTGGTCATTTTGTGTCATCAACACCTCGAATTCAAATTTCTTAAGGAACTAGTTTGCCTAGACCAGAATCCAGCTCTAACTCGAAAATCGGGAACCCGATGCAAGCCCCGCCTTCTCCTAAAAGTCTCTCTTACCTAGGCGGTCGTGTGCCATGTTTCGTGCCAAATCGACGCCGTTTGGTGATTTTGGGGCGTCAACACCCCGAATTTAAGTTTTTGAAGAAACTAGTTTGCTTAGAGTGAAATCCGGCTCTAACTCCCAAACCGGGAACGCGTTGGAGACCTATCTTCTCCCACAAGTCTCTCGTGCCTAAGAGGTCGTTTTTGCCAAGTTTCGTGCCAAACCGACGCCGTTTGGTGATTTTGGGGAGTGAACACCTCGAATTCAAATTTCTTAAGGAACTAGTTTGCCTAAAGTGAAATCCAGCTCTAACTCCCAAACTGGAAACCCGATATGAGCCCCGTCTTCTCCCAAAAGTCTCTAGTGCCTAAGCGGTCGTGTGTGCCAAGTTTTGTGCCAAACCGACGCCGTTTGGTATTTTGGGGCGTCAACACCTCGAATTCAAATTTCCTTAGGAACGAGTTTGCCTAGACCGAAATTCGGCTCTAACTCCCAAACCAGGAACCCGATTCCAGCCCCGTCTCCTCCCACGAGTCTCTCGTGTATAGGCTGTCGTGTGTGCCAAGTTTCGTGCCAAACCAACGACGTTTGGCAATTTTGAGGCGTCAACACCTCGAATTTAAGTTTCTTAAGGAACTAGTTTGCCCTGAGCAAAATCCGACTCTAACTCCCAAACTGGGAACCCAATCGGAGTCCCTTCTTGTCCCACGAGTTTCTTGTACCTAGGCGGTCGTGTGCGCCAAGTTTCGTTCCAAACCGACGCCGTTTGGTATTTTAAGGCGTCAACACATCGAATTCAAGTTTCTTAAGGAACTAGTTTTCCTAGAGTGAAATCCGGCTGCCTAGGCACGAGAGACTTACGGGGCTCGAATTGGGTTCTCGGTTTGGGAATTAGAGCCGGATGCCGGTCTAGGCAAACCGGTTCCTTAATAAATTTGAATTCGACATGTTGATGCCCAAATATCACCAAACGGTATCGGTTTGGCACGAAACTTGGCACGCACGACCGCCTAAGCACGAGAGACTTGTGGGAGAAGACGAGACTCCAATCAGGATCCCGGTTTGGGAGTTAGCGCCGGATTTCACTCTAAGCAAACTAGTTGCTTAAGAAACTTGAATTCGAGTTGTTGACGCCCCAAAATCACAAAACGGCATCGATTTGGCACGAAACTTTGCACACACGACCCCCTAGGCACAAGAGACTTGTAGGAGAAGACGGGACTCCAATCGGGTTCTCGATTTGGGAGTTAGAGTCGGATTTTGCTCTAGGCAAACTGGTTCCTTAAGAAACTTGAATTCGAGGTGTTGACACCCCAAAATCACCAAACAGGGTAGGATTAGCACGAAACATGGCACACACGACTGCCTAGGCACGAGAGACTTGTGGGAGAAGACGGCTCATTCGGTTCCTGCTTTGAAGTTAGAGTCGATTTCTGATGGCAAACTAGTTCCTTAAGAAATTCTAGTTCGAGGTGTTGATGCCCTAAAATCACCAAACAGGGTAGGATTAGCACGAAACTTGGCACACACGACCGGCTAGGCACGAGATACATGTGGGAAAAGACGGGGCTCTCATCGGGTTCCCGGTTTGGAAGTTAGAGCCGGATTTCACTCTAGGAAAACTAGTTCCTTAAGAAACTTGAATTCGAGGTGTTGACGCCTTAAAATACCAAACGGCGTCGGTTTGGAACGAAACTTGGCACACACGACCGCCTAGGTACAAGAAACTCGTGGGAGAAGAAGGGACTCCGATCGGGTTCCCAGTTTGGGAGTTAGAGTCGGATTTTGCTCAGGGCAAACTAGTTCCTTATGAAACTTAAATTCGAGGTGTTGATGCCCCAAAATCGCCAAACGGCGTCGGTTTGGCACGAAACTTGGCACACACGACCGCTTAAGCACTAGAGACTTTTGGGAGAAGACGGTGCTCGAATCGGGTTTCCAGTTTGGGAGTTAGAGCCGGATTTCACTTTAGGCAAACTAGTTCCTTACGAAATCTGAATTCGAGGTGTTGACTCCCAAAAATTAGCAAACGGCGTCGGTTTGGCACGAAACTTGGCACAAACGACCTCTTAGGCACGAGAGACTTGAGGGAGAAAACGGGGTCGGATTAGCAAGAAATTTGGCACAGATGACCGCCTAGGCACGAGAGACTTGTGGGAGAAGACAGGACTCTAACCAGGTTCCCGGTTTGGTAGTTAGCGCAGGATTTCGCTTGAGGCGAACTAGTTTCTTAAGAAACTTGAATTCGAAGTGTTAATGCCCCAAAATCACCAAACGGGGTCGGATTGGCACGAAACTTGGCAGGAGAGACTTGTGGGAGGAGACGGGGCTCGAATCTGGTGCCGGTTTGGGAGTTAGAGCTGGATTCTAATCTAGGCAAACTAGTTCCTTATGAAATTTGAATTCGTGGTGCTGATGACACAAAATCACCAAACGGCGTCGGTTTGGGACGAAACTTGGCGCACATAACCGCCTAGGCACAAGAGACTTATTGGAGAAGATGGGACTCCAATCGGGTTCCCGGTTTGGGAGTTACAGCCGGATTTCAATCTTGACAAACTAGTTCCTTAAGAAACTTGAATTCGAGGTGTTGACGCCCCAAAATCACCAAACAGCGTCGGTTTGGCACGGAATTTGGCACACACGACCGCCTAGGCACGAAAAACTTGTAGGAGATGGCAAGACTCCAATCGGATTCCCGATTTGGGAGTTAGAACCGGATTTTGCTCTAGGCAAATTAGTTCCTTAAGAAATTTGAATTCGAGGTGTTGACGCCCCAAACGGGGTTGGATTTGGGCGAAACTTGGCAGACACGACCGCCTAGGCACGAGAGAGTTGTGGGAGAAGACGGGGCTCGAATCGGGTTCCCGGTTTGGGAGTTAGAGCCGGATGTCGGTCTAGGCAAACAAGTTCCTTAAGAAATTTGAATTTGATGTGTTGATGTCCCAAAATCACCAAACGGCGTCGCTTTGGCCCGAAACGTGGCACACACGACCGCCCAGGCACGAGAGACTTGTGGGAGAAGACGGGGCTCGAATCGGGTTCTCGGTTTGGGAGTTAGAGCCGGATGCCGGTCTAGGCAAACTGGTTCCTTAAGAAATTTGAATTCGACATGTTGATGCCCCAATATCACCAAACGGCGTCGGTTTGGCACGAAACTTGGCACGCACGACCGCCTAGGCACGAGAGACTTGTGGGAGAAGACGGGACTCCAATCGGGATCCCGGTTTGGGAGTTAGCGCCGGATTTCACTCTAGGCAAACTAGTTCCTTAAGAAACTTGAATTCGAGATGTTGACTACCCAAAATCACCAAACGGCATCGGTTTGCCACGAAACTTGGTACACATGACCGCCTAGGCACGAGAAAGTTGTGGGAGAAGAGGGAACTCCAATCAGGTTCCCGATTTGGGAGTTAGAGCCGGATTTTGCTTTAGGCAAACTAGTTCCTTAAGAAATTTGAATTCGAGGTGTTGACGCCCCAAAATCACCAAATAGGGTAGGATTAGCACGAAACATGGCACACACGACAGCCTAGGCACGAGAAATTTGTGGGAGAAGACGGGGCTCGAATCGGGTTCCCGGTTTGGAAGTTAGAGCTGGATTTCGGTCTAGGCAAACTAGTTCCTTAAGAAATTCTAGTTCGAGGTGTTGATGCCCTAAAATCACCAAACAGTGTAGGATTAGCACGAAACTTGGCACACACGACTGTCTAGGCACAAGAGACCTGTGGGATAAGACGGGGCTCCCATCGGGTTCTCGGTTTGGCAGTTAGAGCCAGATTTCACTCTAGGAAAACTAGTTCCTTAAGAAACTTGAATTCGAGGTGTTGACACCTTAAAATACCAAACGGCGTCAGTTTGGAACGAAACTTGGCACACACGACCGTCTAGGTACGAGAAACTCGTGGGAGAAGATGGGACTCCGATTGGGTTCCCAATTTCGGAGTTGGTGTCGGATTTTGCTCAAGGCAAACTAGTTCCTTAAGAAACATAAATTTGAGGTGTTGACGCCCCAAAATCGCCAAACGGGGTCGGATTTGTTCGAAACTTGGCACACACGACTGCCTAGGCACGAGAGACTATTGGGAGAAGACGGAGCTCTGATCGGGTTCCCGGTTTGGGAGTTAGAGCCGGATTTCTGTCTAGGAAACTAGTTCCTTAAGAAATTTGAATTCGAGGTGCTGATGCCCCAAAATAACCACGCGTCGTCCATTTGGAACGAAATTTGCACACGCGACCGCCTGGGAACGAGAAACTAGTAGGAGAAGACGGGACTCCAACCGAGATCCCGGTTTGGGAGTCAGAGCCAGATTCCACTGTAGGCAAACTATTTCCTTAGGAAACTTAAATTCGATGTGTTAACGCCGTAAAATCCGCAAACGGGGTCGGATTGGCGCGAAACTTGGCACACACGACTGCCTAGGCAGGAGAGACTTGTGGGAGAAGACGAGGTTCGAATCGGGTTTCCGGTTTGGGAGTTAGAGCCGGATTCTAGTCTAGGTAAACTAGTTCCTTAAGAAATTTCCATTCGAGGTGTTGATGACACAAAATCACCAGAAGGCGTCGATTTCGGACGAAACCTGACACACACGTCCGCCTAGCCACAAGAGACATGTGGGAGAAGACGGGACTCCAATCGGGTTCCCGGTTTGGGGGTTAGAGCCAGATTTCACTCTAGGCAAACTAGTTCCTTAAGAAACTTAAATTCGAGGTGTTAACGCCCTAAAATCCCCAAACGGGGTCGGATTGGCACGAAACTTGGCACACACGACCGCCTAGGCAGGAGAGACTCTTGGGAGAAGACGAGGTTCGAATCAGGTTCCCGGTTTGGGAGTTAGAGCCGGATTCTGGTCTAGGCAAACTAGTTCCTTAAGAAATTTCAATTCGAGGTGTTGATGACACAAAATCACCAAAAGGCGTCGGTTTGGGACGAAACTTGGCACACACGACCGCCTAGGCACGAGAGACTTGTGGGAGACGACGGGACTCCAATCGGGTTCCCGGTTTGGGAGTTAGAGCCGGATTTCAATCTAGGCAAACTAATTCGTTAAGAAACTTGTATTCGAGGTGTTGACGCCCCAAAATCACCAAACGGCCTCGGTTTGGCACGAAACTTGGCACACACGACCGCCTAGGCACGAGAAACTTGTGGGAGATGACGGGACTCCAATCGGGTTCCCGATTTGGGAGTTAGAGCCGGATTTTGCTTTAGGAAAACTAGTTCCTCAAGAAACTTGAATTCGAGGTGCTGACGCCCCAAAATCACCAAACGGGATAGAATTAGCACGAAACTTGGCACACACGACCGCCTAGGCACGAGATAGTTGTTGGAGAGGAAGGGGCACGGGTCGGGTTTCCGGTTTGGGAGTTAGAGCCGGATGTTGGTCTAGGCAAACTACTTCCTTAAGAAATTTGAATTCGATGTGTTGGTGCCCCAAAATCACCAAACGACGTCGGTTTGGCACGAAACTTGGCACACACGACCGCCTAGGCATGAGAAACTTGTAAGAGAAGACTGGACTCCAATCGGGTTCTCAATTTTGGAGTTAGAGCCAGATTTCACTCTAGGCAAACTAGTTCCTTAAGAAATTTGAATTCAAGGTGTTGATGACACAAAATGACCAAAAGGCGTCGGTTTGGGACGAAACTTGGCGCACACAACCGCCTATACTGAGAGACTTATGGGAGAAGACGGGACTCCAATCGGGTTCCCGGTGTTGGAGTTAGAGCCGGATTTCAATCTGGGCAAACCAGTTCCTTAGGAAACTTGAATTCGAGGTGTTAACGCCCCAAAATTACCAAACGGCGTCGGTTTGGCTTGAAACTTGGCACACACGGCCTGTTAGGCACGAGCGATTTGTAGGAGAAGACGGGACTCCAATCGGGTTCCCGGTTTGGGAGTTACAGCCAGATTTCACTCTAGGCAAACTAGTTTCTTAAGAAACTTGAATTCGAGATGCTGACGCCCCAAAATAACCAAACGTCGTCCACTTGGAACGAAATTTGCACACACGACCGCTTGGGAACGAGAAACTTGCGGGAGAAGACGAGACTCTAACCGAGTTTCCAGTTTGGGAGTTAGCGCCAGATTTCACTCTAGGCAAACTAGTTCCTCAAGAAACTTAAATTCGATGTGTTAACGCCGTAAAATCCCCAAACGGGGTCGGATTGGCGCGAAACTGGCACACACGACCGCAGGCAGGATAGACTTGTGGGAGAAAACGAGGTTCGAATCGGGTTCCCGGTTTTGTAGTTAGAGTCGGATTCTGGTCCAGGCAAACTAGTTCCTTTAGAAATTTGAATTCCACGTCTTCATAACACAAAATCACCAAAAGGCGTCGGTTTGGGACGAAACTTGGCACACACGACCGCCTAGGCACGAGAGACTTGTTGGAGAAGACGGGAATCCAATCGGGTTCCCGGTTTGGGAGTTAGAGCCGAATTTCAATCGAGGCAAACTAGTTCCTTAAGAAACTTGAATTCGAGGTGTTGACGCCCCAAAAACACCAAACGGCGTCGGTTTGACACGAAACTTGGCACACACGACCGCCTAGGCACGAGAGACTTGTTGGAGAAGACGGGACTCCAATCGGGTTCCCGGTTTGGGAGTTAGAGCCGGATTTCACTCTAGGCAAACTCGTTCTTTAAGAAACTTGAATTCGACTTGTTGACGTCACAAAATCACCAAAGGGCGTAGGATTAGCAAGAAATTTGTCACACACGACCGGCTAGGCACAAGGGACTTATGGGAGAAGACAGGACTCTAACCAGGTTCCCGGTTTGGTAGTTAGCGCCGGATTTCGCTTGAGGCAATCTAGTTTCTTAACAAACTTGAATTCGAGGTGTTAACGCTCCAAAATCACCAAACGGGGTCGGATTGGCACGAAACTTGGCAGAAGAGACCTGTGGGAGGAGACGGGGCTTGAATCTAGTGCCGGTTTGGGAGTTAGAGCTGGATTCTGATCTAGGCAAACTAGTTCCTTATGAAATTTGAATTCGAGGTGTTGATGACACAAAATCACCAAACGGCGTCGGTTTGGGATGAAACTTGGCACACATGACCGCCTAGGCACGAGAGACTTATTGGAGAAGATGGGACTCCAATCGGGTTCTCGGTTTGGGAGTTACAGCCGGATTTCAATCTTGACAAACTAGTTCCTTAAGAAACTTGAATACGAGGTGTTGACGCCCCAAAATCACCAAACAGCATCGGTTTGGCACGGAATTTGGCACACGACCGCGTAGGCACGAGAAACTTGTGGGAGATGCCGGGACTCCAATCGGATTCCCGATTTGGGAGTTAGAACCGGATTTTGCTCTAGGCAAATTAGTTCCTTAAGAAATTTGAATTCGAGATGTTGACGCCTCGAACGGGGTTGGATTTGGGCGAAACTTAGCAGACACGACTGCCTAGGCACGAGAGAGTTGTGGGAGAAGACGGGGCTCGAATCGGGTTCCTAGTTTGGGAGTTAGAGCCGGATGTCGGTCTAGGCAAACATGTTCCTTAAGAAATTTGAATTTGATGTGTTGATGTCCCAAAATCACCAAACGGCGTCGCTTTGGCCCGAAACGTGGCACACACGACCGCCCAGGCACGAGAGACTTGTGGGAGAAGACGGGGCTAGAATCGGGTTCTCGGTTTGGGAGTTAGAGCCGGATGCCGGTCAAGGCAAACTGGTTCCCTAAGAAATTTGAATTCGACATGTTGATGCCCCAATATCACCAAACGGCATCGGTTTGGCACGAAACTTGGCACGCACGACCGCCTAGGCACGAGAGACTTGTGGGAGAAGACAGGACTCCAATCGGGATCCCGGTTTGGGAGTTAGCGTCAGATTTCACTCTAGGCAAACTAGTTCCTTAAGAAACTTGAATTCGAGATGTTGACTACCCAAAATCACCAAACGGCGTTGGTTTGCCACGAAACTTGCACACACGACCGCCTAATCGGGTTCCCAATTTGGGAGTTAGAGCCGGATTTTGCTCTAGGCAAACTAGTTCCTTAAGAAACTTGAATTCGAGGTGTTGACGCCCCAAAATCACCAAACAGGGTAGGATTAGCACGAAACATGGCACACATGACTGCCTAGGCACAAGAGACTTGTGGGAGAAGACGGGGCTCGAATCAGGTTCCCGGTTTGGAAGTTAGAGCTGGATTTCGGTCTAGGCGAACTAGTTCCTTAAGAAATTCTAGTTCGAGGTGTTGATGCCCTAAAATCACCAAACAGGGTAGGATTAGCACGAAACTTGGCACACACGACCGTCTAGGCACGAGAGACCTGTGGGAAAAGACGGGGCTCCCATCGGGTTCCCGGTTTGAGAGTTAGAGCCAGATTTCATTCTAGGAAAACTAGTTCCTTAAGAAACTTAAATTCGAGGTGTTGACGCCTTAAAATACCAAACGCCGTCGGTTTGGAACGAAACTTGGCACACAGGACCGCCTAGGTACGAGAAACTCGTGGGAGAAGACGGGACTCCGATCGGGTTCCCGGTTTGGGAGTTAGAGTCAGATTTTGCTCTAGGCAAATTTGTTCCTTAAGAAATTTGAATTTGATGTGTTGATGTCCCAAAATCACCAAACGGCGTCGCTTTGGCCCGAAACGTGGCACACACGACCGCCCAGGCACGAGAGACTTGTGGGAGAAGACGGGGCTCGAATCGGGTTCTCGGTTTGGGAGTTAGAGCCGGATGCCGGTCTAGGCAAACTGGTTCCTTAAGAAATTTGAATTCGACATGTTGATGCCCTAATATCACCAAACGGCGTCGGTTTGGCGCGAAACTTGGCACGCACGACCGCCTAGGCACGAGAGACTTGTGGGAGAAGACGGGACTCCAATCGGGATCTCGGTTTGGGAGTTAGCGCCGGATTTCACTCTAGGCAAACTAGTTCCTTAAGAAACTTGAATTTGAGATGTTGACTACCCAAAATCACCAAACGGCGTCGGTTTGCCACGAAACTTGGCACACACGACCGCCTAGGCACGAGAAACTTGTGGGAGAAGACGGGACTCCAATCGGGTTCCCGATTTGGGAGTTAGAGCCGGATTTTGCTCTAGACAAACTAGTTCATTAAGAAACTTGAATTCGAGGTGTTGACGCCCCAAAATCACCAAACAGGGTAGGATTAGCACGAAACATGGCACACACGACTGCCTAGGCACGAGAGACTTGTGGGAGAAGACGGGGCTCGAATCGGGTTCCCGGTTTGGAAGTTAGAGCTGGATTTCGGTCTAGGCAAACTAGTTCCTTAAGAAATTCTAGTTTGAGGTGTTGATGCCCTAAAATCACCAAACAGGGTAGGATTAGCACGAAACTTGGCACACACGACCGTCTAGGCACGAGAGACCTGTGGGAAAAGACGGGGCTCCCATCGGGTTCCCGGTTTGGGAGTTAGAGCCGGATTTCACTCTAGGAAAACTAGTTCCTTAAGAAACTTGAATTCGAGGTGTTGACGCCTTAAAATACCAAACGGCGTTGGTTTGGAACGAAACTTGGCACACACGACCGCCTAGGTACGAGAAACTCGTGGGAGAAGACGAGACTCCGATCGGGTTCCCGGTTTGGGAGTTAGAGTCGGATTTTGCTCAAGGCAAACTAGTTCCTTAAGAAACTTAAATTCGAGGTGTTGACGCCCCAAAATCGCCAAACGGGGTCGGATTTGTTCGAAACTTGGCACACACGACCGCCTAGGCACGAGAGACTTTTGGGAGAAGACGGGGCTCTAATCGGGTTCCCGGTTTGGGAGTTAGAGACGGATTTCTGTCTAGGCAAACTAGTTCCCTAGGAAATTTGAATTCGAGGTATTGACGCCACAATATCGCCAAACGGCGTCGGTTTGGCACGAAACTTGGCACACACGACAGCCTATGCACGAGAGACTCGTGGGAGGAGACGGGGCTGGAATCGGGTTCCTGGTTTGGGAGTTAGAGCTGGATTTCGGTCTAGGCAAACTAGTTCCTTAGGAAATTTGAATTCAAGGTGTTAATGCCCTAAAATACCAAACGGCGTCGATTTGGCCCGAAACTTGGCACACACGACCGCTTAGGCACTAGAGACCTTTGGGAGAAGACGGGGCTCGAATTGGGTTTCCAGTTTGGGAGTTAGAGACGGATTTCACTTTAGGTAAACTAGTTCCTTAAGAAATTTGAATTCAAGGTATTGACTCCCCAAAATCACCAAACGGCGTCGGTTTGGCACAAAACTTGGCACAAACGACCTCTTAGGCACGAGAGACTTGTGGTAGAAGACAGGTTTCCAATTGCGTTCCCGGTTTGGGAGTTAGAGCCAGATTTCATTGTAGGCAAACTAGTTTCTTCAAAAATTGAATCCGGGATGTTGACGCCCTAAAATCACCAAACGGCGTCGATTTGGCACGAAACATGGCACACGACCGACATGGCACACGACCGCCTAGGCAAGAGAGACTTGTAGGAGAAGGCGGGGTTTGAATCGGGTTCCCGGTTTTCGAGTTAGAGCCGAATTCTAGTCGGGGCAAACTAGTTCCTTAAGAAATTTGAATTCGAGGTGTTGATGACACAAAATGACCAAAAGGCGTCGGTTTGGGACGAAACTTGGCACACACAACTGCCTAGGCACGAGAGACTTATGGGAGAAGACGGGACTCCAATCGAGTTCCCGGTTTTGGAGTTAGAGCCAGATTTCAATATGGGCAAACTAGTTCATCAAGAAACTTGAATTCGAGGTGTTGACGCCCCAAAATTACCAAACGGCGTCGGTTTGGCATGAAACTTGGCACACACGGCCGCCTAGGCATGAGAGATTTGTGGGAGAAGACGGGACTCCAATCGGGTTCCCGGTTTGGTAGTTAGAGCCGGATTCTGGTCTACGGAAACAAGTTCCTTAAGAAATTTCAATCCGAGGTGTTGATGACACAAATCACCAAAAGTCATCGGTTTGGGACGAAACTAGGCACACACGAAAGCCTAGCCACAAGAGATATGTGGGAGAAGATGGGACTCCAATCGGGTTCCCGGTTTGGGACTTAGAGGCAGATTTCACTCTAGGCAAACTAGTTCCTTAAGAAACTTAAATTCGAGGTGTTAACGCCCTAAAATCCAAAAACGGGGTCGGATTGGCACGAAACTTGGCACACACGACTGCCTAGGCAGGAGAGACTCTTGGGAGAAAACGAGGTTCGAATCAGGTTCTCGGTTTGGGAGTTGGTGACACAAAATCACCAAAAGGCGTCGGTTTGGGACGAAACTTGGCACACAAGACCGCCTAGGCACGAGAGACTTGTGGGAGACGACGGGACTCCAATCGGGATCCCGGTTTGGGAGTTAGAGCCGGATTTCAATCTAGGCAAACCAGTTCCTTAAGAAACTTGAATTCGAGGTGTTGACGCCCCAAAATCACCAAACGGCGTCGATTTGGCACAAAACATGGCACACGACCGCCTAGGCAAGAGAGACTTGTAGGAGAAGGCGGGTCTTGAATCGGGTTCCCGGTTTTCGAGTTAGAGCCGGATTCTGGTCTAGGCAAACTAGTTCCTTAAGAAATTTGAATTCGAGGTGTTGATGACACAAAATGACCAAAAAGCGTCGGTTTGGGACGAAACTTGGCACACACAACCGCCTAGGCATGAGAGACTTATGGGAGAAGACGGGACTCCAATCGGGTTCCCGGTTTTGGAGTTAGAGCCGGATTTCAATCTAGGCAAACTAGTTCCTTAGGAAACTTGAATTCGAAGTGTTAACGCCCCCAAAATTACCAAACGGCGTCGTTTTGGCATGAAACTTGGCACACACGGCCTCTTAGGCATGAGTGATTTGTTGGAGAAGATGGGACTCCAATCGGGTTTTCGGTTTGGGAGTTACAGCCGGATTTCACTCTAGGCAAACAAGTTTCTTAAGAAACTTGAATTCGAGGTACTGACATCCCAAAATAACCAAGCGTCGTCCATTTGGAACGAAATTTGCACACACGACCGCTTGGGAACGAGAAACTTGTGGGAGAAGACGGGACTCCAACCGAGTTCCCGGTTTGGGAGTTAGAGCCAGATTTCACTCTAGGCAAACTAGTTCCTGAAGAAACTTAAATTCGATGTGTTAACGCCGTAAAATCCCCAAACGGGGTCGGATTGGCGCGAAACTTGGCACACACGACCGCCTAGGTAGGATAGACTTGTGGGAGAAGACGAGGTTCGAATCGGGTTACCGGTTTGGGAGTTAGAGCCGGATTCTGGTCTAGGCAAACTAGTTCCTTAAGAAATTTCAATTCGACGTCTTGATGACACAAAGTCACCAAAAGGCGTCGGTTTGGGACGAAACTTGGCACACATGACCACCTAGGGACGAGAGACTTGTGGCAAAAGACGGGACTCCAAACGGATTGCTGGTTTGGGAGTTAGAGTCGAATTTCAATCAAGGCAAACTAGTTCCTTAAGAAACTTAAATTCGAGGTGTTAACGCCCCAAAAACACCAAACGGCGTCGGTTTGACACGAAACTTGGCACACACGACCGCCTAGGCACGAGAGACTTGTTAGAGAAGACGGGACTCTAATTGGGTTCACTCTAGGCAAACTCGTTCCTTAAGAAACTTGAATTCGACTTGTTGACGTCACAAAATCACCAAACGGGGTCGTATTAGCAAGAAATTTGGCACACACGACCGCCTAGGCACGAGAGACTTGTGGGAGAAGACAGGACTTTAACCAGGTTCCCGGTTTGGTAGTTAGCGCCGGATTTCGCTTGAGGCAAACAAGTTTCTTAAGAAACTTGAATTGGAGGTGTTAACGCCCCAAAATCACCAAACGGGGTCGGATTGACACGAAACCTGGCAGGAGAGACTTGTGGGAGGAGACGGCGCTCAAATCTGGTGCCGGTTTGGGAGTTAGAGCTGGATTCTGATCTAGACAAACTAGTTCCTTATGAAATTTGAATTCGAGGTGCTGATGACACAAAATCAGCAAACGGCGTCGGTTTGGGACGAAACTTGGCGCGCATGACCGCCTAGGCACGAGAGACTTATTGGAGAAGATGGGACTCCAATCGGGTTCCCGGTTTGGGAGTTACAGCCGGATTTCAATCTTGACAAACTAGTTCCTTAAGAAACTTGAATTCGAGGTGTTGACGCCCCAAAATCACCAAACAGCGTCGGTTTGGCACGGAATTTGGCACACACGACCGTGTAGGCACGAGAAACTTCTGGGAGATGACGGGACTCCAATCGGATTCCCGATTTGGGAGTTAGAACCGGATTTTGCTCTAGGCAAATTAGTTCCTTAAGAAATTTGAATTCGAGGTGTTGACGACCCAAACGGGGCTGGATTTGGGCGAAACTTGGCAAACACGACCGCCTAGGCACGAGAGAGTTGTGGGAGAAGACGGGGCTCGAATCGGGTTCCCGGTTTGGGAGTTAGAGTCGGATGTCGGTCTAGGCAAACAAGTTCCTTAAGAAATTTGAATTTGATGTGTTGATGTCCCAAAATCACCAAACGGCGTCGCTTTGGCCCGAAACGTGACACACACGACCGCCCAGGCACGAGAGACTTGTGGGAGAAGACGGGCCTCGAATCGGGTTCTCGGTTTGGGAGTTAGAGCCGGATGCCGGTCTAGGCAAACTGGTTCCTTAAGAAATTTGAATTCGACATGTTGATGCCCCAATATCACCAAACGGCGCCGGTTTGGCACGAAACTTGGCACGCACGACCGCCTAAGCACGAGAGACTTGTGGGAGAAGACGAGACTCCAGTCGGGATCCCGGTTTGGGAGTTAGCGCCGGATTTCACTCTAGGCAAACTAGTTCCTTAAGAAACTTGAATTCGAGATGTTGACTACCCAAAATCACCAAACAGCGTCGGTTTGCCACGAAACTTGGTACACACGACCGCCTAGGCACGAGAAAGTTGTGGGAGAAGACGGAACTCCAATCAGGTTCCCGATTTGGAAGTTAGAGCTGGATTTCAGTCTAGGCAAACTAGTTCCTTAAGAAATTCTAGTTCGAGATGTTGATGCCCTAAAATCACCAAAACAGGGTAGGATTAGCACGAAACTTGGCACACACGACTGTCTAGGCACAAGAGACCTGTGGGAAAAGACGGGGCTCCCATCGGGTTACCGGTTTGGGAGTTAGAGCCGGGTTTCACTCTAGGAAAACTAGTTCCTTAAGAAACTTGAATTCGATGTGTCGACGCCTTAAAATACCAAACGGCGTTGGTTTGGAACGAAACTTGGCACACACGACCGTCTAGGTACGAGAAACTCGCGGGAGAAGACAGGACTCCGATCGGGTTCCCGGTTTGGGAGTTGGAGTCAGATTTTGCTCAAGGCAAAGTAGTTCCTTAAGAAACATAAATTTGAGGTGTTGACGTCCCAAAATCACCAAACGGGGTCGGATTTGTTCGAAACTTGGCACACACGACCGCCTAGGCACGAGAGACTATTGGGAGAAGACGAGGCTTTGATCGGGTTCCCGGTTTGGGAGTTAGAGCCGGATGTCTATATAAGAAACTAGTTCCTTAAGAAATTTGAATTCAAGGTGCTGATGCCCCAAAATGACCAAACGTCATCCATTTGGAACGAAATTTGCATACACGACCACCTGGGAACGAGAAACTAGTGGCAGAAGACGGGACTCCAACCGAGTTCCCGATTTGGGAGTTAGAGCCAGATTCCACTCTAGGCAAACTAGTTCCTTAAGAAACTTAAATTCGATGTGTTAACGCTGTAAAATCCCCAAACGGGGTCGGATTGGCGCGAAACTTGGCACACACTACTGCCTAGGCAGGAGAGACTTGTGGGAGAAGACGAGGTTCGAATCCGGTTCCCGGTTTGGGAGTTAGAGCCAGATTCTGGTCTAGGTAAACTAGTTCCTTAAGAAATTTCAATTCGAGGTGTTGATGACACAAAATCACCAAAAGGCGTCGGTTTAGGACGAAACTTGACACACACGACCGCCTAGCCACAAGAGACATGTGGGAGAAGACGGGACTCCAATCGGGTTTCCGGTATGGGGGTTAGAGCCAGATTACACTCTAGGCAAACTAGTTCCTTAAGAAACTTAAATTCTAGGTTTTAACGCCCTAAAATCCCCAAACGGGGTCGGATTGGCACGAAACTTGGCACACACGACCGCCTAGGCAGGAGAGACTCTTGGGAGAAGACGAGGTTCGAATCAGGTTCCCGGTTTGGGAGTTAGAGCCGGATTCTGGTCTAGGCAGACTAGTTTCTGAAGAAATTTCAATTCGAGGTGTTGATGACACAAAATCACCAAAAGGTGTCGGTTTGGAACGAAACCTGGCACACACGACCGCCTAGGCACGAGAGACTTGTGGGAGACGACGGGACTCCAATCGGGTTCCCGGTTTGGGAGTTAGAGCCAGATTTCAATCTAGGCAAACTAATTCGTTAAGAAACTTGTATTCAAGGTGTTGACGTCCCAAAATCACCAAACGGCATCGGTTTGGCACGAAACTTGGCACACACGACCGCCTAGGCACGAGAAACTTGTGGGAGATGACGGGACTCCAATCGGGTTCCCGATTTGGTAGTTAGAGCCGGATTCTGCTTTACGAACACTAGTTCCTCAAGAAACTTGAATTCGAGGTGCTGACACTCCAAAATCACCAAACGGGAAAGAATTAGCACGAAACTTGGCACACACGACCGCCTAGGCACGATATAGTTGTTGGAGAGGAAGGGGCACGGGTCGGGTTTCCGGTTTGGGAGTTAGAGTCGGATGTTGGTCTAGGCAAACTACTTCCTCAAGAAATTTGAATTCGATGTGTTGGTGCCCCAAAATCACCAAACGGCGTCGGTTTGGCACGAAACTTGGCACACACGACCGCCTAGGCATGAGAAACTTGTAAGAGAAGACTGGACTCCAATCGGGTTCTCAATTTTGGAGTTAGAGCCAGATTTCACTCTAGGCAAACTAGTTCCTTAAGAAATTTGAATTCGAGGTGTTGATGACACAAAATGACCAAAAGGCGTCGGTTTGGGACGAAACTTGGCACACACAACCGCCTAGGCATGAGAGACTTATGGGAGAAGACGGGACTCCAATCGGGTTCCCGGTTTTGGAGTTAGAGCCGGATTTCAATCTGGGCAAACTAGTTCCTTAGGAAACTTGAATTCGAGGTGTTAACGCCCCAAAATCACCAAACGGCGTCGGTTTGGCATGAAACTTGGCACACACGGCCTCTTAGGCACGAGTGATTTGTAGGAGAAGACGGGACTCCAATCGGGTTCCCGGTTTGGGAGTTACAGCCGGATTTCACTCTAGGCAAACTAGTTTCTTAAGAAACTTGAAGTCGAGGTGCTGACGCCCCAAAATAGCCAAACGTCATCCACTTGGAACGAAATTTGCACACACGACCGCTTGGGAACGAGAAACTTGTGGGAGAAGACGGGACTCCAACCGAGTTTCCGGTTTGGGAGTTAGAGCCAGATTTCACTCTAGGCAAACTAGTTCCTCAAGAAACTTAAATTCGATGTGTTAACGCCGTAAAATCCCCAAACGGGGTCGGATTAGCGCGAAACTTGGCACACCAGACCGCCTAGGTAGGATAGACTTGTGGGAGAAAACGAGGTTCGAATCGGGTTCCCGATTTTGGAGTTAGAGCTGGATTCTGGTCCAGGCAAACTAGTTCCTTTAGAAATTTCAATTTGACGTCTTGATAACACAAAATCACCAAAAGGCGTCGGTTTGGGACGAAACTTGGCACACACGACCGCCTAGGCACGAGAGACTTGTTGGAGAAGAAGGGACTCCGATCGGGTTCTCGGTTTGGGAGTTAGAGCCGAATTTCAATCGAGGCAAACTAGTTCCTTAAGAAACTTGAATTCGAGGTGTTAACGCCCCAAAAACACCAAACGGCGTCGGTTTGACACGAAACATGGCACACACGACTGCCTAGGCACGAGAAACTCGTGGGAGAAGACGGGACTCCGATCGGGTTCCCGGTTTGGGAGTTGGAGTCGGATTTTGCTCAAGGCAAACTAGTTCCTTAAGAAACATAAATTTGAGGTGTTGACGCCCCAAAATCGCCAAACGGGGTCGGATTTGTTCGAGACTTGGCACACACGACCGCCTAGGCACGAGAGACTATTGGGAGAAGACGGTGCTCTGATCGGGTTCCCGGTTTGGGAGTTAGAGCCGAATTTCTGCCTAGGAAACTAGTTCCTTACGAAATTTGAATTCGAGGTGCTGATGCCCCAAAATAACCAAACGTCGTCCATTTGGAACGAAATTTGCACACACGACCGCCTAGGAACGAGAAACTAGTGGGAGAAGACGGGACTCCAACCGAGTTCCCGGTTTGGGAGTTAGAGCCAGATTCCACTCTAGGCAAACTAGTTCCTTAAGAAACTTAAATTCGATGTGTTAACGCCGTAAAATCCCCAAACGGGGTCGGATTGGCGCGAAACTTGGCACACACGACTGCCTAGGCAGGAGAGACTTGTGGGAGAAGACGAGGTTTGAATAGGGTTCCCAGTTTGGGAGTTAGAGCCGGATTCTGGTCTAGGTAAACTAGTTCCTTAAGAAATTTCAATTCGAGGTGTTGATGACACAAAATCACCAAAAGGCGTCAGTTTCGGACAAAACTTGACACACACGACTGCCTAGCCACAAGAGACTTGTGGGAGAAGACGGGACTCCAATCGGGTTCCCGGTTTGGGGGTTAGAGCCAGATTTCACTCTAGGCAAACTAGTTCCTTAAGAAACTTAAATTCGAGGTTTTAACGCCCTAAAATCCCCAAACGGGGTCGGATTGGCACGAAACTTGGCACACACGACCGCCTAGGCAGGAGAGACTCTTGGGAGAAGACGAGGTTCGAATCAGGTTCCCTGTTTGGGAGTTAGAGCCGGATTCTGGTCCAGGCAAACTAGTTCCGGAAGAAATTTCAATTCGAGGTGTCGATCACACAAAATCACCGAAAGGCGTCGGTTTGGAACGAAACTTGGCACACACGACCACCTAGGCACGAGAGACTTGTGGGGGACGACGAGACTCCAATCGGGTTCCCGGTTTTGGAGTTAGAGCCAGATTTCAATCTAGGCAAACTAATTCGTTAAGAAACTTGTATTCGAGGTGTTGACGTCCCAAAATCACCAAACGGCGTCGGTTTGGCATGAAACTTGGCACACACGACCGCCTAGGCACGAGAAACTTGTGGGAGATGATGGGACTCCAATCGGGTTCCCGATTTGGGAGTTAGAGCCGGATTTTGCTTTAGGAAAACTAGTTCCTCAAGAAACTTGAATTCGAGGTGCTGACACTCCAAAATCAACAAACGGAAAAGAATTAGCACGAAACTTGGCACACACGACCGCCTAGGCACGAGATAGTTGTTTGAGAGGAAGGGGCACGGGTCGGGTTTCCGGTTTGGGAGTTAGATCCGGATGTTGGTCTAGGCAAACTACTTCCTCAAGAAAATTGAATTCGATGTGTTGGTGCCCCAAAATCACCAAACAGCGTCGGTTTGGCACGAAACTTGGCACACACGACCGCCTAGGCATCAGAAACTTGTAAGAGAAGACTGGACTCCAATCGGGTTCTCAATTTTGGAGTTAGAGCCATATTTCACTTTAGGCAAACTGGTTCCTTAAGAAATTTGAATTCGAGGTGTTGATGACACAAAATGACCAAAAGGCGTCGGTTTGGGACGAAACTTGGCGCACACAACCGCCTAGGCATGAGAGACTTATGGGAGAAGGCGAGACTCCAATCGGGTTCCCGGTTTTGGAGTTAGAGCCGGATTTCAATCTGGGCAAACTAGTTCCTTAGGAAACTTGAATTCGAGGTGTTAACGCCTCAAAATTACCAAACGGTGTCAGTTCGGCATGAAACTTGGCACATACGGCCTCTTAGGCACGAGTGATTTGTAGGAGAAGACGGGACTCCAATCGGGTTCCCGGTTTGGGAGTTACAGCCGGATTTCACTCTAGGCAAACTAGTTTCTTAAGAAACTTGAATTCGAGGTGCTGACGCCCCAAAATAACCAAACGTCGTCCACTTGGAACGAAATTTGCACACACGACCGCTTGGGAACGAGAAACTTGTGGGAGAAGACGGGACTCCAACCGAGTTCCCGGTTTGGGAGTTAGAGCCAGATTTCACTCTAGGCAAACTAGTTCCTCAAGAAACTTAAATTCGATGTGTTAACGCCGTAAAATCCCCAAACGGGGTCGGATTGGCGCGAAACTTGGCACACACGACCGCCTAGGCAGGATAGACTTGTGGGAGAAGACGAGGTTCGAATCGGGTTCCCGGTTTGGGAGTTAGAGCCGGATTCTGGTCTAGGCAAACTAGTTCCTTTAGAAATTTCAATTCGACGTCTTGATGACACAAAATCACCAAAAGGCGTCGGTTTGGGACGAAACTTGGCACACACGACCGCCTAGGCACGAGAGACTTGTTGGAGAAGACGGGACTCCAATCGGGTTCCCGGTTTGGGAGTTAGAGCCGAATTTCAATCGAGGCAAACTAGTTCCTTAAGAAACTTGAATTCGAGGTGTTGACGCCCCAAAAACACCAAACGGCGTCGGTTTGACACGAAACTTGGCACACACGACCGCCTAGGCACGAGAGACTTGTTGGAGAAGACGGGACTCCAATCGGGTTCCCGGTTTGGGAGTTAGAGCCGGATTTCACTCTAGGCAAACTCGTTCCTTAAGAAACTTGAATTCGACCTGTTGACGTCACAAAATCACCAAACGGGGTAGGATTAGCAAGAAATTTGTCACACACGACCGCCTAGGCACGAGAGACTTGTGGGAGAAGACAGGACTCTAACCAGGTTCCCGGTTTGGTAGTTAGCGCCGGATTTCGCTTGAGGCAAACTAGTTTCTTAAGAAACTTGAATTCGAGGTGTTAACGCCCCAAAATCACCAAACGGGGTCGGATTGGCACGAAACTTGGCAGGAGAGACTTGTGGGAGGAGACGGGGCTCGAATCTGGTGCCGGTTTGGGAGTTAGAGCTGGATTCTGATCTAGGCAAACTAGTTCCTTATGAAATTTGAATTCGAGGTGTTGATGACACAAAATCACCAAACGGCGTCGGTTTGGGACGAAACTTGGCACACATGACCGCCTAGGCACGAGAGACTTATTGGAGAAGATGGGACTCCAATCGGGTTCTCGGTTTGGGAGTTACAGCCGGATTTCAATCTTGACAAACTAGTTCCTTAAGAAACTTGAATTCGAGGTGTTGACGCCCCAAAATCACCAAACAGCGTCGGTTTGGCACGGAATTTGGCACACACGACCGCGTTGGCACAAGAAACTTGTGGGAGATGACGGGACTCCAATCGGATTCCCGATTTGGGAGTTAGAACCGGATTTTGCTCTAGGCAAATTAGTTCCTTAAGAAATTTGAATTCGAGGTGTTGACGCCCCAAACGGGGTTGGATTTGGGCGAAACTTAGCAGAAACTTAAATTCGAGTTGTTAATGCCCAAAAATCGCCAAACGGGGTCGGATTGGCACGAAACTTGGCACACACGACCGCCTAGGCAGGAGAGACTCTTGGGAGAAGACGAGGTTCGAATCAGGTTCCCGGTTTGGGAGTTAGAGCCGGATTCTGGTCTAGGAAAACTAGTTCCTTAAGAAATTTCAATTCGAGGTGTTGCTGACACAAAATCACCAAAAGGCGTCGGTTTGGGACGAAACTTGGCACACACGACCGCCTAGGCACGAGAGACTTGTGGGAGACGACGGGACTCCAATCGGGTTCCCGGTTTGGGAGTTAGAGCCGGATTTCAATCTAGGCAAACTAGTTCCTTAAGAAACTTGAATTCGAGGTGTTGACGCCCCAAAATCACCAAACGGCGTCGATTTGGCACGAAACATGGCACACGACCGCCTAGGCAAGAGAGACTTGTAGGAGTAGGCGGGTCTTGAATCGGGTTCCCGGTTTTCGAGTTAGAGCCGGATTCTGGTCTAGGCAAACTAGTTCCTTAAGAAATTTGAATTCGAGGTGTTGATGACACAAAATGACCAAAAAGCGTCGGTTTGGGACGAAACTTTGCACACACAACCGCCTAGGCATGAGAGACTTATGGGAGAAGACGGGACTCCAATCGGGTTCCCAATTTTGGAGTTAGAGCCGGATTTCAATCTGGGCAAACTAGTTCCTTAGGAAACTTGAATTCGAGGTGTTAACGCCCCAAAATTACCAAACGGTGTCGGTTTGGCATGAAACTTGGCACACACGGCCTCTTAGGCACGAGTGATTTGTAGGAGAAGACGGGACTCCAATCGGGTTCCCGGTTTGGGAGTTACAGCCGGATTTCACTCTAGGCAAACTAGTTTCTTAAGAAACTTGAATTCGAGGTGCTGACGCCCCAAAACAACCAAACGTCGTCCATTTGGAACGAAATTTGCACACGAGCGAAACTTGTGGGAGAAGACGGGACTCCAACCGAGTTCCCGGTATGGGAGTTAGAGCCAGATTTCACTCTAGGCAATCTAGTTCCTTAAGAAACTTAAATTCGATGTGTTAACGCCGTAAAATCCCCAAACGGGGTCGGATTGGCGCGAAACTTGGCACACACGACCGCCTAGGTAGGATAGACTTGTGGGAGAAGACGAGGTTCGAATCGGGTTACCAGTTTGGGAGTTAGAGCCGGATTCTGGTCTGGGCAAACTAGTTCCTTAAGAAATTTCAATTCGACGTCTTGATGACAGAAAATCACCAAAAGGCGTCGGTTTGCGACGAAACTTGGCACACATGACCGCCTAGGCACGAGAGACTTGTGGGAAAAGACGAGACTCCAATCGGGTTGCCGGTTTGGGAGTTAGAGTCGAATTTCATTCAAGGCAAACTAGTTCCTTAAGAAACTTAAATTCGAGGTGTTGACGCCCCAAAAACACCAAACGGCATCGGTTTGACCCGAAACTTCGCACACACGACCGCCTAGGCACGAGAGACTTGTTGGAGAAGACGGGACACCAATCGGGTTCCCGGTTTGGGTGTTAGAGCCGGATTTCACTCTAGGCAAACTCGTTCCTTAAGAAACTTGAATTCGAGTTGTTGACGTCACAAAATCACCAAACGGGGTCGGATTAGCAAGAAATTTGGCACACACGACCGCCTAGGCACGAGAGACTTGTGGGAGAAGACAGGACTCTAACCAGGTTCCCGGTTTGGTAGTTAGCGCCGGATTTCGCTTGAGGCAAACTAGTTTCTTAAGAAACTTGAATTCGAGGTGTTAACGCCCCAAAATCACCAAACGGGGTCGGATTGGCACGAAACTTGGCAGGAGAGACTTGTGGGAGGAGACGGGGCTCGAATCTGGTGCCGGTTTGGGAGTTAGAGCTGGATTCTGATCTAGGCAAACTAGTTCCTTACGAAATTTGAATTCGAGGTGCTGATGACACAAAATCAGCAAACGGCGTCGGTTTGGGACGAAACTTGGTGCACATGACCGCCTAGGCACGAGAGACTTATTGGAGAAGATGGGACTCCAATCGGGTTCCCGGTTTGGGAGTTACAGCCGGATTTCAATCTTGACAAACTAGTTCCTTAAGAAACTTGAATTCGAGGTGTTGACGCCCCAAAATCATCAAACAGCTTTGGTTTGGCACGGAATTTGGCACACACGACCGCGTAGGCACGAGAAACTTGTGGGAGATGACGGGGCTCCAATCGGATTCCCGATTTGGGAGTTAGAACCGGATTTTGCTCTAGGCAAATTAGTTCCTTAAGAAATTTGAATTCGAGGTGTTGACGACCCAAACGGGGCTGGATTTGGGCGAAACCTGGCAGACACGACCGCCTAGGCACGATAGAGTTGTGGGAGAAGACGGGGCTCGAATCGGGTTCCCGGTTTGGGAGTTAGAGCCGGATGTCGGTCTAGGCAAACAAGTTCCTTAAGAAATTTGAATTTGATGTGTTGATGTCCCAAAACCACCAAACGACGTCGCTTTGGCCTGAAACGTGACACACACGACCGCCCAGGCACGAGAGACTTGTGGGAGAAGACGGGGCTCAAATCGGGTTCTCGGTTTTGGAGTTAGAGCCGGATGCCGGTCTAGGCAAACTGGTTCCTTAAGAAATTTGAATTCGACATGTTGATGCCCCAATATCACCAAACGGCGTCGGTTTGGCACGAAACTTGGCACGCACGACCGCCTAGGCACGAGAGACTTGTGGGAGAAGACGGGACTCCAATCGGGATCCCGGTTTGGGAGTTAGCGCCGGATTTCACTCTAGGCAAACTAGTTCCTTAAGAAACTTGAATTCGAGATGTTGACTACCCAAAATCACCAAACGGCGTCGGTTTGCCACGAAACTTGGTACACACGACCGCCTAGGCACGAGAAAGTTGTGGGAGAAGACGGAACTCCAATCAGGTTCCCGATTTGGGAGTTAGAGCCGGGTTTTGCTCTAGGCAAACTAGTTCCTTAAGAAATTTGAATTCGAGGTGTTGACGCCCCAAAATCACCAAACAGGGTAGGATTAGCACGAAACATGGCACACACGACTGCCTAGGCACGAGAAACTTGTGGGAGAAGACGGGGCTCGAATCGGGTTCCCGGTTTGGAAGTTAGAGCTGGATTTCAGTCTAGGCAAACTAGTTCCTTAAGAAATTCTAGTTCGAGGTGTTGATGCCCTAAAATCACCAAACAGGGTAGGCTTAGCACGAAACTTGGCGCACACGACTGTCTAGGCACAAGAGACCTGTGGGAAAAGACGGGGCTCCCATCAGGTTCCCGGTTTGGTAGTTAGAGCCGGATTTCACTCTAGGAAAACTAGTTCCTTAAGAAACTTGAATTCGAGGTGTCGACGCGTTAAAATGCCAAACGGCGTCGGTTTGGAACGAAACTTGGCACACACGACCGTCTAGGTACGAGAAACTCATGGGAGAAGACGGGACTCCGATCGGGTTCCCAGTTTGGGAGTTGGAGTCGGATTTTGCTCAAGGCAAACTAGTTCATTAAGAAACATAAATTTGAGGTGTTGACGCCCCAAAATCACCAAACGGGGTCGGATTTGTTCGAAACTTGGCACACACGACCGCCTAGGCACGAGAGACTATTGGGAGAACACGGGGCTCTGATCGAGTTCCCGGTTTGGGAGTTAGAGCCAGATTTCTGTCTAGGAAACTAGTTCCTTAAGAAATTTGAATTCGAGGTGCTGATGCCCCAAAATAGTCAAACGTCGTCCATTTGGAACGAAATTTGCACACACGACCGTCTGGGAACGAGAAACTAGTGGGAGAAGACGGGACTCCAACCGAGTTCCCGGTTTGGGAGTTAGAGCCAGATTCCACTGTAGGCAAACTAGTTCCTTAAGAAACATAAATTCGATGTGTTAACGCCGTAAAATCCCCAAACGGGGTCGGATTGGCGCGAAACTTGGCACACACGACTCTCTAAGCAGGAGAGACTTATGGGAGAAGACGAGGTTCGAATCGGGTTCCCGGTTTCGGAGTTAGAGCCGGATTCTGGTCTAGGTAAACTAGTTCCTTAAGAAATTTCAATTCGAGGTGTTGATGACACAAAATCACCAAAAGGCGTCGGTTTCGGACGAAACTTGACAGGCACGACCGCCTAGCCACAAGAGACATGTGGGAGAAGACGGGACTCCTATCGGTTTCCCGGTTTGGGGGTTAGAGCCAGATTTCACTCTAGGCAAACTAGTTCCTTAAGAAACTTAAATTCGAGGTTTTAACGCCCTAAAATCCCCAAACGGGGTCGGATTGGCACGAAACTAGGCACACACGACCGCCTAGGCAGGAGAGACTCTTGGGAGAAGATGAGGTTCGAATCAGGTTCCCGGTTTGGGAGTTAGAGCCGGATTCTGGTCTAGGCAAACTAGTTCCTGAAGAAATTTCAATTCGAGGTGTTGATGACACAAAATCACCAAAAGGCGTCAGTTTGGAACGAAACTTGGCACACACGACCGCCTAGGCACGAGAGACTTGTGGGAGACGATGGGACTCCAATCGGGTTCCCGGTTTGGGAGTTAGAGCCGGATTTCAATCTAGGCAAACTAATTCGTTAAGAAACTTGTAGTCGAGGTGTTGATGTCCCAAAATCACCAAACGGCGTTGGTTTGGCACGAAACTTCGCACACACGACCGCTTAAGCACGAGAAACTTGTGGGAGATGACGGGACTCCAATCGGGTTCCCGATTTGGGAGTTAGAGCCGAATTTTCCTTTAGGAAAACTAGTTCTTCAAGAAACTTGAATTCGAGGTGCTGACACCCCAAAATCACCAAACGGGAAAGAATTAGCACGAAACTTGGCAGACACGACCCCCTAGGCACGAGACAGTTGCTGGAGAGGAAGGGGCACGGGTCGGGTTTCCTATTTGGGAGTTAGAGCCGGATTTCACTTTAGGCAAACTAGTTCCTTAAGAAATTTCAATTCGAGGTGTTGACTCCCCAAAATCACCAAACGGCGTCGGTTTGGCACGAAACTTGGCACAAACGACCTCTTAAGCACGAGAGACTTGTGGTAGAAGACAGGTCTCCAATTGCGTTCCTAGTTTGAGAGTTAGAGCCAGATTTCACTGTAGGCAAACTAGTTTCTTCAAAAACTTGAATCCGGGGTGTTGACGCCCTAAAATCACCAAACGGCGTCGATTTGGCACGAAACATGGCACTTGACCGCCTAGGCAAGAGAGACTTGTAGGAGAAGGCGGGGTTTGAATCGGATTCCCAGTTTTCGAGTTAGAGCCGGATTCTGGTCTGGGCAAACTAGTTCCTGAAGAAATTTGAATTCGAGATGTTGATGACACAAAATGACCAAAAGGCGTCGGTTTGGGACGAAACTTGGCACACACAACCGCCCAGGCAAGAGAGACTTATGAGAGAAGACGGGACTCTAATCGGGTTCCCGGTTTTGCAGTTAGAGCCGGATTTCAATATGGGCAAACAAGTTCCTTAAGAAACTTGAATTCGAGGTGTTGACGCCCCAAAATCACTAAACGGCGTCGGTTTGGCATGAAACTTGGCACACACGACCGCCTAGGCATGAGAGATTTGTGGGAGAAGACGAGACTCCAATCGGGTTCCCGGTTTGGGAGTTAGAGCCGGATTTTGGTCTACGGAAACTAGTTCCTTAAGAAATTTCAATTCGAGGTGTTGATGACACAAAATCACCAAAAGTCGGCGGTTTGGGACGAAAGTAGGCACACATGAAAGCCTAGCCACAAGAGACATGTGGGAGAAGACGGGACTCCAATCGGGTTCCCGGTTTGGGAGTTAGAGGCAGATTTCACTCTAGGCAAACTAGTTCCTTAAGAAACTTAAATTCGATGTGTTAACGTCGTAAAATCCCCAAACGGGGTCGGATTGGCACGGAACTTGGCAGACACAACCGCCTAGGTAGGATAGAGTTGTGGGAGAAGACGAGGTTCGAATCGGGTTACCGGTTTGGGAGTTAGAGCCGGATTCTGGTCTAGGCAAACTAGTTCCTTAAGAAATTTCAATTCGACGTCTTGATGACACAAAATCACCAAAAGGCGTCGGTTTGGGACGAAACTTGGCACACACGACCGCCTAATCACAAGAGACTTGTGCGAAAAGACGGGACTCCAATCGGGTTCCCGGTTTGGGAGTTAGAGTCGAATTTCAATGAAGGCAAACTACTTCCTTAAGAAACTTAAATTCGAGTGTTGACGCCACAAAAACACCAAACGGCGTCGGTTTGACACGAAACTTCGCACACACGACCGCCTAGGCACGAGAGACTTGTTGGAGAAGACGGGACTCCAATCGGTTTCCCGGTTTGGGAGTTAGAGCCAGATTTCACTCTAGGCAAACTCGTTCCTTAAGAAACCTGAATTCGAGTTGTTGACGTCACAAAATCACCAAACGGGGTCGGATTAGCAGGAAATTTGGCACACACGACCGCCTAGGCACGAGAGACTTGTGGGAGAAGACAGGACTCTAACCAGCTTCCCGGTTTGGTAGTTAGCGCCGGATGTCGCTTGAGGCGAACTAGTTTCTTAAGAAACTTGAATTGGAGGTGTTAACGCCCCAAAATCACCAAACGGGGTCAGATTGGCACGAAACTTGGCAGGAGAGACTTGTGGGAGGAGACGGGGCTCGAATCTGGTGCCGGTTTGGGAGTTAGAGCTGGATTCTGATCTGGGCAAACTAGTTCCTTATGAAATTTGAATTCGAGGTGCTGATGACACAAAATCACCAAACGGCTTCGGTTTGGGGCAAAACTTGGCGCACATGACCGCCTAGGCACGAGAGACTTATTGGAGAAGATGGGACTCCAATCGGGTTCCCGGTTTGGGAGTTACAGCCGGATTTCAATCTTGACAAACTAGTTCCTTAAGAAACTTGAATTCGAGGTGTTGACGCCCCAAAATCACCAAACAGCTTCGGTTTGGCACGGAATTTGGCACACACGACCGCGTAGGCACGAGAAACTTGTGGGAGATGTTAGGACTCCAATCGGATTCCTGATTTGGGAGTTAGAACCGGATTTTGCTCTAGGCAAATTAGTTCCTTAAGAAATTTGAATTCGAGGTGTTGACGACCCAAACGGGGCTGGATTTGGGCGAAACTTGGCAGACACGACCGCCTAGGCACGAGAGAGTTGTGGGAGAAGACGGGGCTCGAATCGGGTTCCCGGTTTGGGAGTTAGAGCCGAATGTCGGTCTAGGCAAACAAGTTCCTTAAGAAATTTGAATTTGATGTGTTGATGTCCCAAAATCACCAAACGGCGTAGCTTTGGCCCGAAACGTCACACACACGACTGCCCAGGCACGAGAGACTTGTGGGAGAAGACGGGGCTCGAATCGGGTTCTCGGTTTGGGAGTTAGAGCCGGATGCCGGTCAAGGCAAACCGGTTCCTTAAGAAATTTGAATTCGACATGTTGATGCCCCAATATCACCAAACGGCGTCGGTTTGGCACGAAACTTGGCACGCACGACCGCCTAGGCACGAGAGACTTGTGGGAGAAGACGGGACTCCAATCGGGATCCCGGTTTGGGAGTTAGCGCCGGATTTCACTCTAGGCAAACTAGTTCCTTAAGAAACTTGAATTCGAGATGTTGACTACCCAAAATCACCAAACGGCGTCGGTTTGCCACGAAACTTGGTACACACGACCGCCTAGGCACGAGAAAGTTGTGGGAGAAGACGGAACTCCAATCAGGTTCCCGATTTGGGAGTTAGAGCCGGGTTTTGCTCTAGGCAAACTAGTTCCTTAAGAAATTTGAATTCGAGGTGTTGACGCCCCAAAATCACCAAACAGGGTAGGATTAGCACGAAACATGGCACACACGACTGCCTAGGCACGAGAAACTTGTGGGAGAAGACGGGGCTCGAATCGGGTTCCCGGTTTGGAAGTTAGAGCTGGATTTCAGTCTAGGCAAACTAGTTCCTTAAGAAATTCTAGTTCGAGGTGTTGATGCCCTAAAATCACCAAACAGGGTAGGATTAGCACGAAACTTGGCACACACGACTGTCTAGGCACAAGAGACCTGTGGGAAAAGACGGGGCTCCCATCGGGTTCCCGGTTTGGGAGTTAGAGCCGGATTTCACTCTAGGAAAACTAGTTCCTTAAGAAACTTGAATTCGAGGTGTTGACGCCTTAAAATACCAAACGGCGTCGGTTTGGAACGAAACTTGGCACACACGACCGTCTAGGTACGAGAAACTCGTGGGAGAAGACGGGACTCCGATCGGGTTCCCGGTTTGGGAGTTGGAGTCGGATTTTGCTCAAGGCAAACTAGTTCCTTAAGAAACATAAATTTGAGGTGTTGACGCCCCAAAATCGCCAAACGGGGTCGGATTTGTTCGAAACTTGGCACACACGACCGCCTAGGCACGAGAGACTTTTGGGAGAAGACGGGGCTCTGATCGGGTTCCCGGTTTGGGAGTTAGAGCCGGATTTCTGTCTAGGAAACTAGTTCCTTAAGAAATTTGAATTCGAGGTGCTGATGCCCCAAAATAACCAAACGTCGTCCATTTGGAACGAAATTTGCACACACGACCGCCTGGGAACGAGAAACTAGTGGGAGAAGACGGGACTCCAACCGAGTTCCCGGTTTGGGAGTTAGAGCCAGATTCCACTCTAGGCAAACTAGTTCCTCAAGAAACTTAAATTCGATGTGTTAACGCCGTAAAATCCCCAAACGGGGTCGAATTGGCGCGAAACTTGGCACACACGACTGCCTAGGCAGGAGAGACTTGTGGGAGAAGACGAGGTTCGAATCGGGTTCCCGGTTTGGGAGTTAGAGCCGGATTCTGGTCTAGGAAAACAAGTTCCTTAAGAAATTTCAATTCGAGGTGTTGATGACACAAAATCACCAAAAGGCGTCGGTTTCGGACGAAACTTGACACACACGACCGCCTCGCCACAAGAGACATGTGGTAGAAGACGGGACTCCAATCGGGTTCCCGGTTTGGAGGTTAGACCCAGATTACACTCTAGGGAAACTAGTTCCTTAAGAAACTTAAATTCGAGATTTTAACGCCCTAAAATCCCCAAACGGGGTCGGATTGGCACGAAACTTGGCACACACGATCGCCTAGGCAGGAGACACTCTTGGGAGAAGACGAGGTTCAAATCAGGTTCCCGGTTTGGGAGTTAGAGCCGGATTCTGGTCTAGGCAAACTAGTTCCTGAAGAAATTTCAATTCGAAGTGTTGATGACACAAAATCACCAAAAGGCGTCGGTTTGGAACGAAACTTGGCACACAAGACCGCCTAGGCACGAGAGACTTGTGGAAGACGATGGGACTCCAATCGGGTTCCCGATTTGGGAGTTAGAGCCAGATTTCCCTAAAGCCAAACTAGTTTCTTCAAAAACTTGAATCCGGGGTATTGACGCCCTAGAATCACCAAACGGCGTCGATTTGGCACGAAACATGGCACACGGCCGCCTAGGCAAGAGAGACTTGTAGGAGAAGGCGGGGTTTGAATCGGGTTCCCGATTTTCGAGTTAGAGCCGGATTCTGGTCTGGGCAAACTAGTTCCTCAAGAAATTTGAATTCGAGGTGTTGATGACACAAAATGACCAAAAGGCGTCGGTTTGGGACGAAACTTGGCACACATAACCGCTTAGGCACGAGAGACTTATGGGAGAAGGCGGGACTCCCATCGGGTTTCCGGTTTTGGAGTTAGAGCCGGATTTCAATATGGGAACACTAGTTCCTTAAGAAACTTGAATTCGAGGTGTTGACGCCCCAAAATCACCAAACGGCGTCGGTTTGGCATGAAACTTGGCACACACGGCCTCCTAGGCATGAGAGATTTGTGGGAGAAGACGAGACTCCAATCGGGTTCCCGGTTTGGGAGTTAGAGCCGGATTCTGGTCTACAGAAACTAGTTCCTTAAGAAATTTCAATTCGAGGTGTTGATGACACAAAATCACCAAAGTCGTCGGTTTGGGACGAAACTAGGCACACACGAAAGCCTAGCCACAAGAGACATGTGGAAGAAGACGGGACTCCAATCGGGCTCCCGGTTTGGGAGTCAGAGGCAGATTTCACTCTAGGCAAACTAGTTCCTTAAGAAACTTAAATTCGATGTGTTAACGCCGTAAAATCGCCAAACGGGGTCGGATTGGCGCGAAACTTGGCACACACGACCGCCTAGGTAGGATAGACTTGTGGGAGAAGACGAGGATCGAATCGGGTTACCGGTTTGGGAGTTAGAGCCGGATTCTGGTCTAGGCAAACTAGTTCCTTAAGAAATTTCAATTCGACGTCTTGATGACACAAAATCACCAAAAGGCGTCGGTTTGGGACGAAACTTGGCACACATGACCGCCTAGGCACGAGAGACTTGTGGGAAAAGACGGGACTCCAATCGGGTTGCCGGTTTGGGAGTTAGAGTCGAATTTCAATCAAGGCAAACTAGTTCCTTAAGAAACTTAAATTCGAGGTGTTGACGCCCCAAAAACACCAAACGGCGTCGGTTTGACACGAAACTTCGCACACACGACCGCCTAGGCACGAGAGACTTGTTGGAGAAGATGGGACACCAATCGGGTTCCCGATTTGGGTGTTAGAGCCGGATTTCACTCTAGGCAAACTCGTTCCTTAAGAAACTTGAATTCGACTTGTTGACGTCACAAAATCACCAAACGGGGTTGGATTAGCAAGAAATTTGGCACACACGACTGCCTAGGCACGAGAGACTTGTGGGAGAAGACAGGACTCTAACCAGGTTCCCGGTTTGGTAGTTAGCGCCGGATTTCGCTTGAGGCAAACTAGTTTCTTAAGAAACTTGAATTCGAGGTGTTAACGCCCCAAAATCACCAAACGGGGTCGGATTGGCACGAAACTTGGCAGGAGAGACTTGTTGGGGGAGACGAGGCTCGAATCTGGTGCCGGTTTGGGAGTTAGAGCTGGATTCTGATCTAGGCAAACTAGTTCCTTACGAAATTTGAATTCAAGGTGCTGATGACACAAAATCCGCAAACGGCGTCGGTTTGGGACGAAACTTGGTGCACATGACCGCCTAGGCACGATAGACTTATTGGAGAAGATAGGACTCCAATCGGGTTCCCGGTTTGGGAGTTACAGCCAGATTTCAATCTTGACAAACTAGTTCCCTAAGAAACTTTAATTCGAGGTGTTGACGCCCCAAAATCACCAAACAGCGTCGGTTTGGCACGGAATTTGGCACACACGACTGCGTAGGCACGAGAAACTTGTGGGAGATGACGGGACTCCAATCGGATTCCCGATTTGGGAGTTAGAACCGGATTTTGCTCTAGGCAAATTAGTTCCTTAAGAAATTTGAATTCGAGGTGTTGACGACCCAAACGGGGCTGGATTTGGGCGAAACTTGGCAGACACGACCGCCTAGGCACAAGAGAGTTGTGGGAGAAGACGGGGCTCGAATCGGGTTCCCGGTTTGGGAGTTAGAGCCGGATGTCGGTCTAGGCAAACAAGTTGCTTAAGAAATTTGAATTTGATGTGTTGATGTCCCAAAATCACCAAACGGCGTCGCTTTGGCCCGAAACGTGACACACACGACCGCCCAGGCACGAGAGACTTGTGGGAGAAGACGGGGCTCGAATCGGGTTCTCGGTTTGGGAGTTAAGAGCCGGATGCCGGTCTAGGCAAACTGGTTCCTTAAGAAATTTGAATTCGACATGTTGATGGCCCAATATCACCAAACGGCGTCGGTTTGGCATGAAACTTGGCACGCACGACCGCCTAGGCACGAGAGACTTGTGGGAGAAGATGGGACTCCAATCGGGATCCCGGTTTGGGAGTTAGCGCCGGATTTCACTCTAGGCAAACTAGTTCCTTAAGAAACTTGAATTCGAGATGTTGACTACCCAAAATCACCAAACGGCGTCGGTTTCCCACGAAACTTGGTACACACGACCGCCTAGGCACGAGAAAGTTGTGGGAGAAGACGGAACTCCAATCAGGTTCCCGATTTGGGAGTTAGAGCCGGGTTTTTCTCTAGGCAAACTAGTTCCTTAAGAAATTTGAATTCGAGGTGTTGACGCCCCAAAATCACCAAACAGGGTAGGATTAGCACAAAACATGGCACACACGATTGCCTAGGCACGAGAGACTTGTGGGAGAAGACGGTGCTCGAATCGGGTTCCCGGTTTGGAAGTTAGAGCTGGATTTCAGTCTAGGCAAACTAGTTCCTTAAGAAATTCTAGTTCGAGGTGTTGATGCTCTAAAATCACCAAACAAGGTAGGATTAGCACGAAACTTGGCACACACGACTGTCTAGGCACAAGAGACCTGTGGGAAAAGACGGGGCTCCCATCGGGTTCCCGGTTTGGGAGTTACAGCCGGATTTCACTCTAGGAAAACTAGTTCCTTAAGAAACTCGAATTCGAGGTGTCGACGCCTTAAAATACCAAACGGCGTCGGTTTGGAACGAAACTTGGCACACACGACCGTCTAGGTACGAGAAACTCGTGGGAGAAGACGGGACTCCGATCGTGTTCGCGGTTTGGGAGTTGGAGTCGGATTTTGCTCAAGGCAAACTAGTTCCTTAAGAAACATAAATTTGAGGTGTCGACGCCCCAAAATCGCCAAACGGGGTCGGATTTGTTCGAAACTTGGCACACACGACCGCCTAGGCACGAGAGACTATTGGGAGAAGACGGTGCTCTGAACGGGTTCCCGGTTTGGGAGTTAGAGCCGGATTTCTGTCTAGGAAACTAGTTCCTTACGAAATTTGAATTCGAGGTGCTGATGCCCCAAAATAACCAAACGTCGTCCATTTGGAACGAAATTTGCACACACGACCGCCTGGGAACGAGAAACTAGTGGGAGAAGACGGGACTCCAACCGAGTTCCCGGTTTGGGAGTTAGAGCCAGATTCCACTCTAGGCAAACTAGTTCCTTAAGAAACTTAAATTCGATGTGTTAACGCCGTAAAATCCCCAAACGGGGTCGGATTGGCGCGAAACTTGGCACACACGACTGCCTAGGCAGGAGAGACTTGTGGGAGAAGACGAGATTCGAATCGGGTTCCCGGTTTGGGAGTTAGAGCCGGATTCTGGTCTAGGTAAACTAGTTCCTTAAGAAATTTCAATTCGAGGTGTTGATGACACAAAATCACCAAAAGGCGTCGGTTTCGGACAAAACTTGACACACACGACCGCCTAGCCACAAGAGACATGTGGGAGAAGACGGGACTCCAATCGGGTTCCCAGTTTGGGGGTTAGAGCCAGATTTCACTCTAGGCAAACTAGTTCCTTAAGAAACTTAAATTCGAGGTTTTAACGCCCTAAAATCCCCAAACGGGGTCGGATTGGCACGAAACTTGGCACACACGACCGCCTAGGCAGGAGAGACTCTTGGGAGAAGACGAGGTTCGAATCAGGTTCCCGGTTTGGGAGTTAGAGCCAGATTCTGGTCTAGGCAAACTAGTTCCTGAAGAAATTTCAATTCGAGGTGTTGATGACACAAAATCACCAAAAGGCGCCGGTTTGGAACGAAACTTGGCACACACGACCGCCTAGGCACGAGAGACTTGTGGGAGACGACGAGACTCCAATCGGGTTCCCGGTTTGGGAGTTAGAGCCGGATTTCAATCTAGGCAAACTAATTCGTTAATAAACTTGTATTCGAGGTGTTGACGTCCCAAAATCACCAAACGGCGTCGGTTTGGCACGAAACTTGGCACACACGACCGCCTAGGCACGAGAAACTTTTGGGAGATGACGGGACTCCAATCGGGTTCCCGATTTGGGAGTTAGAGCCAGATTTTGCTTTAGGAAAACTAGTTCCTCAAGAAACTTGAATTCGAGGTGCTGACACTCCAAAATCACCAAACGGAAAAGAATTAGCACGAAACTTGGCACAGACGACCGCCTAGGCACGAGATAGTTGTTGGAGAGGAAGGGGCACGGGTCGGGTTTCCGGTTTGGGAGTTAGAGCCGGTTGTTGGTCTAGGCAAACTACTTCCTCAAGAAATTTGAATTCGATGTGTTGGTGCCCCAAAATCACCAAACGGCGTCGGTTTGGCACGAAATTTGGCACACACGACCGCCTAGGCATGAGAAACTTGTAAGAGAAGACTGGACTCCAATCGGGTTCTCAATTTTGGAGTTAGAGCCAGATTTCACTTTAGGCGAACTAGTTCCTTAATAAATTTGAATTCGAGGTGTTGATGACACAAAATGACCAAAAGGCGTCGGTTTGGGACGAAACTTGGCGCACACAACCGCCTAGGCATGAGAGACTTATGGGAGAAAACGAGACTCCAATCGGGTTCCCGGTTTTGGAGTTAGAGCTGGATTTCAATCTGGGCAAACTAGTTCCTTAGGAAACTTGAATTCGAGGTGTTAACGCCCCAAAATCACCAAACTGCGTCGATTTGGCACGAAACATGGCACACGACCGCCTAGGCAAGAGAGACTTTGTAGGAGAAGGCGGGTCTTGAATCGGGTTCCCGGTTTTCGAGTTAGAGCCGGATTCTGGTCTAGGCAAACTAGTTCCTTAAGAAATTTGAATTCGAGGTGTTGATGACACAAAAAGACCAAAAAGCGTCGGTTTGGGACGAAACCTGGCACACACAACCGCCTAGGCATGAGAGACTTATGGGAGAAGACGGGACTCCAATCGGGTTCCCGGTTTTGGAGTTAGAGCCGGATTTCAATCTGGGCAAAATAGTTCCTTAGGAAACTTGAATTCGAGGTGTTAACGCCCCAAAATTACCAAACGGTGTCGGTTTAGCATGAAACTTGGCACACACGGCCTCTTAGGCACGAGTGATTTGTAGGAGAAAACGGGACTCCAATCGGGTTCCCGGTTTGGGAGTTACAGCCGGATTTCACTCTAGGCAAACTAGTTTCTTAAGAAACTTGAATTCGAGGTGCTGACGCCCTAAAACAACCAAACGTCGTCCATTTGGAACGAAGTTTGCACACGCGACCGCTTGGGAACGAGAAACTTGTGGGAGAAGACGGGACTCCAACCGAGTTCCCGGTATGGGAGTTAGAGCCAGATTTCACTCTAGGCAATCTAGTTCCTTAAGAAACTTAAATTCGATGTGTTAACGTCGTAAAATCCCCAAACGGGGTCGGATTGGCACGAAACTTGGCAAACACGACCGCCTAGGTAGGATAGACTTGTGGGAGAAGATGATGTTCGAATCGGGTTACCGGTTGGGGAGTTAGAGCCGGATTCTGGTCTAGGCAAACTAGTTCCTTAAGAAATTTCAATTCGACGTCTTGATGACACCAAATCACCAAAAGGCGTCGGTTTGGGACGAAACTTGGCATACACGACCGCCTAGGCACGAGAGACTTGTTGGAGAAGACGGGACTCCAATCGGGTTCTCGGTGTGGGAGTTAGAGCCGAATTTCAATCGTGGCAAACTAGTTGATTAAGAAACTTGAATTCGAGGTGTTAACGCCCCAAAAACACCAAACGGCGTCGGTTTGACACGAAACTTGGCACACACGACCGCCTAGGCACGAGAGACTTGTTGGAGAAGACGGGACTCCAATCGGGTTCCCGGTTTGGGAGTTAGAGCCGGAATTCACTCTAGGCAAACTCGTTCCTTAAGAAACTTGAATTCAACTTGTTGACGTAACAAAATCACCAAACGGGGTAGGATTAGCAAGAAATTTGTCACACACGACCGCCTAGGTGCAAGAGACTTATGGGAGAAGACAGGACTCTAACCAGGTTCCCGGTTTGGTACTTAGCGCCGGATTTCGCTTGAAGCAATCTAGTTTCTTAAGAAACTTGAATTCGAGGTGTTAACGCCCCAAAATCACCAAACGGGGTCGGATTGGCACGAAACTTGGCAGGAGAGACTTGTGGGAGGAGACGGGGCTCGAATCTGGTGCCAGTTTGGGAGTTAGAGCTGGATTCTGATCTAGGCAAACTAGTTCCTTATGAAATTTGAATTCGAGGTGTTGATGACACAAAATCACCAAACGGCGTCGGTTTGGGACGAAACTTGGCACACATGACCGGCCAGGCATGAGAGACTTATTGGAGAAGATGGGACTCCAATCGGGTTCCCGGTTTGGGAGTTACAGCCGGATTTCAATCTTGGCAAACTAGTTCCTTAAGAAACTTGAATTCGAGGTGTTGACGCCCCAAAATCACCAAACAGCTTCGGTTTGGCACGGAATTTGGCACACACGACCGCGTAGGCACGAGAAACTTGTGGGAGATGACGGGACTCCAATCGGATTCCCGATTTGGGAGTTAGAACCGGATTTTGCTCTAGGCAAATTAGTTCCTTCACAAATTTGAATTCGAGGTATTGAAGACCCAAACGGGGCTGGATTTGGGCGAAACTTGGCAGATACGACCGCCTAGGCACGAGAGAGTTGTGGGAGAAGACGGGGCTTGAATCGGGTTCCCGGTTTGGGAGTTAGAGCCGGATGTCGGTCTAGGCAAACAAGTTCCTCAAGAAATTTGAATTTGATGTGTTGATGTCCCAAAATCACCAAACGGCGTCGCTTTGGCCCAAAACGTGACACACACGACCGCCCAGGCACGAAAGACTTGTGGGAGAAGACGGGGCTCGAATCGGGTTCTCGGTTTAGGAGTTAGAGCCGTTTGCCGGTCTAGGCAAACTGGTTCCTTAAGAAATTTGAATTCGAAATGTTGATTCCCTAATATCACCAAACGGCGTCAGTTTGGCACGAAACTTGGCATCCACGACGGCCTAGGCACGAGAGACTTGTGGGAGAAGACGGGACTCCAATCGGGATCTCGGTTTGGGAGTTAGCGCCGGATTTCACTCTAGGCAAACTAGTTCCTTAAGAAACTTGAATTTGAGATGTTGACTACCCAAAATCACCAAACGGCATCGGTTTGCCACGAAACATGGTACACACGACCGCCTAGGCACGAGAAAGTTGTGGGAGAAGACGGAACTCCAATCGGGTTCCCGATTTGGGAGTTAGAGCCGGATTTTGCTCTAGGCAAACTAGTTCCTTAAGAAATTTGAATTCGAGGTGTTGACGCCCCAAAATCACCAAACAGGGTAGGATTAGCAAGAAACATGGCACACACGAGTGCCTAGGCACGAGAGACTTGCGGGAGAAGACGGGGCTCGAATCGGGTTCCTGGTTTGGAAGTTAGAGCTGGATTTCGGTCTAGGCAAACTAGTTCCTTAAGAAATTCTAGTTCGAGGTGTTGATGCCCTAAAATCACCAAACAGGGTAGGATTAGCACGAAACTTGGCACACACGACTGTCTAGGCACAAGAGACCTGTGGGAAAAGACGGGGCTCCCATCGGGTTCCCGGTTTGGGAGTTAGAGCCGGATTTCACTCTAGGAAAACTAGTTCCTTAAGAAACTTGAATTCGAGGTGTCGACGCCTTAAAATACCAAACAGCGTCGGTTTGGAACGAAACTTGGCACACACGACCGTCTAGGTACAAGAAACTCGTGGGAGAAGACGGGACTCCGATCGGGTTCCCGGTTTGGGAGTTGGAGTCGGATTTTGCTCAAGGCAAACTAGTTCCTTAAGAAACATAAATTTGAGGTGTTGACGCCCCAAAATCGCCAAACGGGGTCGGATTTGTTCGAAACTTGGCACACACGACCACCTAGGCACGAGAGACTATTGGAGAAGACGGTGCTCTGATCGGGTTCCCGATTTTGAAGTTAGAGCCGGATTTCTGTCTAGGAAACTATTTCCTTACGAAATTTGAATTCGAGATGCTGATGCCCCAAAATAACCAAACGTCGTCCATTTGGAACGAAATTTGCACACAGGACCGCCTGGGAACGAGAAACTAGTGGGAGAAGACGGGACTCCAACCGTGTTCCCGGTTTGGGAGTTAGAGCCAGATTTCACTCTAGGCAGACTAGTTCCTTAAGAAACTTAAATTCGATGTGTTAATGCCGTAAAATTCCCAAACGGGGTCGGATTGGCGCGAAACTTGGGTTCCCGGTTTGGGAGAAGACGATGTTCGAATCGGGTTCCCGGTTTGGGAGTTAGAGCCGGATTCTGGAGTAGGGTAAACTAGTTCCTTAAGAAATTTCAATTCGAGGTGTTGATGACACAAAATCACCAAAAGGCGTTGGTTTCGGACGAAACTTGACACACACGACCGCCTAGCCACAAGAGACATTTGGGAGAAGACGGGACTCCAATCGGGTTCCCGGTTTGGGGGTTAGAGCCAGATTTCACTCTAGGCAAACTAGTTCCTTAAGAAACTTAAATTCGAGGTTTTAACGTCCTAAAATCCCCAAACGGGGTCGGATTGGCACGAAACTTGGCACACACGACCGCCTAGGCAGGAGAGACTCTTGGGAGAAGACGAGGTTCGAATCAGTTTCCCGGTTTGGGAGTTAGAGCCGGATTCTGGTCTAGGCAAACTAGTTCCTGAAGAAATTTCAATTCGAGGTGTTGATGACACAAAATCACCAAAAGGCGTCGGTTTGGAACGAAACTTGGCACACACGACCGCCTAGGCACGAGAGACTTGTGGGAGACGACAAGACTCCAATCGGGTTCCCGGTTTGGGAGTTAGAGCCTGATTTCAATCTAGGCAAACTAATTCGTTAAGAAACTTGTATTCGAGGTGTTGACGTCCCAAAATGACCAAACGGCGTCGATTTGGCACGAAAATTGGCACACACGACCGCCTAGGCACGAGAAACTTGTGGGAGATGACGGGACTCCAATCGGGTTCCCGATTTGGGAGTTAGAGCCGGATTTTGCTTTAGGAAAACTAGTTCCTCAAGAAACTTGAATTCGAGGTGCTGACACTCCAAAATCACCAAACGGAAAAGAATTACCACGAAACTTGGCACACACGACCGCCTAGGCACGAGATAGTTGTTGGAGAGGAAGGGGCACGGGTCGGGTTTCCGGTTTGGGAGTTAGAGTCGGATGTTGGTCTAGGCAAACTACTTCCTCAAGAAATTTGAATTCGATGTGTTGGTTCCCCAAAATCACCAAACGGCGTCGGTTTGGCACGACACTTGGCACACACGACCGCCTAGGCATGAGAAACTTGTAAGAGAAGACTGGACTCCAATCGGGTTCTCAATTTTGGAGTTAGAGCCAGATTTCACTTTAGGCAAACTAGTTCCTTAAGAAATTTGAATTCGAGGTGTTGGTGACACAAAATGACCAAAAGGCGTCAGTTTGGGACGAAACTTGGCGCACACAACCGCCTAGACATGAGAGACTTATGGGAGAAGACGGGACTCCAATCGGGTTCCCGGTTTTGGAGTTAGAGCCGGATTTCAATTTGGGCAAACTAGTTCTTTAGGAAACTTGAATTCGAGGTGTTAACGCCCCAAAATTACCAAACGGCGTCGGTTTGGCATGAAACTTGGCACACACGGCCTCTTAGGCACGAGTGATTTGTAGGAGAAGACGGGACTCCAATCGGGTTCTCGGTTTGGGAGTAACAGCCGGATTTCACTCTAGGCAAACTAGTTTCTTAAGAAACTTGAATTCGATGTGCTGACGCCCCAAAATAACCAAACGTCGTCCACTTGGAACGAAATTTGCACACACGACCGCTAGGGAACGAGAAACTTGTGGGAGAAGACGGGACTCCAACTGAGTTTCTGGTTTGGGAGTTAGACCCAGATTTCACCCTAGGCAAACTAGTTCCTCAAGAAACTTAAATTCGATGTGTTAACGCCGTAAAATCCCCAAACGGGGTCGGATTGGCGCGAAACTTGGCACACACGACCGCCTAGGCAGGATAGACTTGTGGGAGAAGACGAGGTTCGAATCGGGTTCCCGGTTTGGGAGTTAGAGCCGGATTCTGGTCCAGGCAAACTAGTTCCTTTAGAAATTTCAATTCGACGTCTTGATAACACAAAATCACCAAAAGGCGTCGGTTTGGAACGAAACTTGGCACACACGACCGCCTAGGCACGAGAGACTTGTTGGAGAAGACGGGACTCCAATCGGGTTCTCGGTTTGGGAGTTAGAACCGAATTTCAATCGTGGCAAACTAGTTGATTAAGAAACTTGAATTCGAGGTGTTAACGCCCAAAAACACCAAACGGCATCGGTTTGACACGAAACTTGGCACACACGACCGCCTAGGCACGAGGGACTTGTTGGAGAAGACGGGACTCCAATCGGGTTCCCGATTTGGGAGTTAGAGCCGGAATTCACTCTAGGCAAACTCGTTCCTTAAGAAATTCTAGTTCGAGGTGTTGATGCCCTAAAATCACCAAACAGGGTAGGATTAGCACGAAACTTGGCACACATGACTGTCTAGGCACAAGAGACCTGTGGAAAAAGACAGGGCTCCCGTCGGGTTCCCGGTTTGGGAGTTAGAGCCGGATTTCACTCTAGGAAAACTAGTTCCTTAAGAAACTTGAATTCGAGGTGTCGACGCCTTAAAATACCAAACGGCGTCGGTTTGGAACGAAACTTGGCACACGCGACCGTCTAGGTACGAGAAACTCGTGGGAGAAGACGGGACTCCAATCGGGTTGCCGGTTTGCGAGTTGGAGTCAGATTTTGCTCAAGGCAAACTAGTTCCTTAAGAAATATAAATTTGAGGTGTTGACGCCCCAAAATCGCCAAACGGGGTCGGATTTGTTCGAAACTTGGCACACACGACCGCCTAGGCACGAGAGACTATTGGGAGAAGACGGGGCTCTGATCGGGTCCCCGGTTTGAGAGTTAGAGCCGGATTTCTGTCTAGGAAACTAGTTCCTTAAGAAATTTGAATTCGAGGTGCTGATGCCCCAAAATAACCAAACGTCGTCCATTTGGAACGAAATTTGCACACACGACCGCCTGGGAACGAGAAACTAGTGGGAGAAGACGGGACTCCAACCGAGTTCCCGGTTTGGGAGTTAGAGCCAGATTCCACTCTAGGCAAACTAGTTCCTTAAGAAACTTAAATTCGATGTGTTAACGCCGTAAAATCCCCAAACGGGGTCGGATTGGCCTTGAAACTTACACACATTGCCTAGGCAGGAGAGACTTGTGGGAGAAGACGAGGTTCGAATCGGGTTCCCGGCTTGGGAGTTAGAGTCGGATTCTGGTCTAGGTAAACTAGTTCCTTAAGAAATTTCAATTCGAGGTGTTGATGACACAAAATCACCAAAAGGCGTCGGTTTCGGACGAAACTTGACACACACGACCGCCTAGCCACAAGAGACATGTGGGAGACGACGGGACTCCAATCGGGTTCCCGGTTTGGGGGTTAGAGCCAGATTTCACTCTAGGCAAACTAGTTCCTTAAGAAACTTAAATTCGAGGTTTTAACGCCCTAAAATCCCCAAACGGGGTCGGATTGGCACGAAACTTGGCACACACGACTGCCTAGGCAGGAGAGACTCTTGGGAGAAGACGAGATTCGAATCAGGTTCCCGGTTTGGGAGTCAGAGCCGGATTCTGGTCTAGGCAAACTAGTTCCGGAAGAAATTTCAATTCGAGGTGTTGATGACATAAAATCACCAAAAGGCATCGGTTTGGAACGAAACTTGGCACACACGACCGCCTAGGCACGAGAGACTTGTGGGAGACGATGGGACTCCAATCGGGTTCCCGGTTTGGGAGTTGGAGCCGGATTTCAATCTAGGCAAACTAATTCGTTAAGACACTTGTATTCGAGGTGTTGACGTCCCAAAATCACCAAACGGCGTCAGTTTGGCACGAAACTTGGCACACACGACCGCCTAGGCACGAGAAACTTGTGGGAGATGACGGGACTACAATCGGGTTCCCGATTTGGGAGTTAGAGCCGGATTTTGCTTTAGGAAAACTAGTTCCTCAAGAAACTTGAATTCGAGGTGCTGACACCCCAAAATCACCAAACGGGAAAGAATTAGCACGAAACTTGGCACACACGACCGCCTAGGCACGAGATAGTTGCTGGAGAGGAAGGGGCACGGGTCGGGTTTCCAGTTTGGGAGTTAGAGCCAGATTTCACTTTAGGCAAACTAGTTCCTTAAGAAATTTGAATTCGAGGTGTTGACTCCCCAAAATCACCAAACGGCGTCGGTTTGGCACGAAACTTGGCACAAACGACCTCTTAGGCACGAGAGACTTGTGGTAGAAAACAGGTCTCCAATTGCGTTCCCGGTTTGGGAGTTAGAGCCAAATTTCACTGCAGGCAAACTAGTTTCTTCAAAAACTTGAATCCGGGGTGTTTACGCCCTAAAATCACCAAACGGCGTCGATTTGGCACGAAACATGGCACACGACCGCCTAGGCAAGAAAGACTTGTAGGAGAAGGCGGGGTTTGAATCGGGTTCCCAGTTTTCGAGTTAGAGCCAGATTCTGGTCTGGGCAAACTAGTTCCAGAAGAAATTTAAATTCGAGGTGTTGATGACAGAAAATGACCAAAAGGCGTCGGTTTGGGACGAAACTTTGCACACACAACCGCCTAGGCACGAGAGACTTATGGGAGAAGATGGGACTCCAATCGGGTTCCCGGTTTTGGAGTTAGAGCCGGATTTCAATATGGGCAAACTAGTTCCTTAAGAAACTTGAATTCGAGGTGTTGACGCCCCAAAATCACCAAACGGCGTCGGTTTGGCATGAAACTTGGCACACACGGCCGCCTAGGCATGAGAGATTTGTGGGTGAAGACGAGACTCCAATCGGGTTCCCGGTTTGGGAGTCAGAGCCGGATTCTGGTCTACGGAAACTAGTTCCTTAAGAAATTTCAATTCGAGGTGTTGATGACACAAAATCACCAAAAGTCGTCGGTTTGGGACGAAACTAGGCACACACGAAAGCCTAGCCACAAGAGACATGTGGGAGAAGACGGGACTCCAATCGGGTTCCCGGTTTGGGAGTTAGAGGCAGATTTCACTCTAGGCAAACTAGTTCCTTAAGAAACTTAAATTCGATGTGTTAACGCCGTAAAATCCCCAAACAGGGTCGGATTGGCGCGAAACTTGGCACATACGACCGCCTAGGTAGGATAGACTTGTGGGAGAAGACGAGGTTCGAATCGGGTTATCGGTTTGGGAGTTAGAGCCGGATTCTGGTCTAGGCAAACTAGTTCCTTAAGAAATTTCAATTCGACGTCTTGATGACACAAAATCACCAAAAGGCGTCGGTTTGGGACGAAACATGGCACACATGACCGCCTAGGCACGAGAGACTTGTGGGAAAAGACGAGACTCCAATCGGGTTGCCGGTTTGGGAGTTAGAGTCGAATTTCAATCAAGGCAAACAAGTTCCTTAAGAAACTTAAATTCGAGGTGTTGACGCCCCAAAAACACCAAACGGCGTCGGTTTGACCCGAAACTTCGCACACACGACCGCCTAGGCACGAGAGACTTGTTGGAGAAGACGGGACACCAATCGGGTTCCCGGTTTGGGTGTTAGAGCCGGATTTCACTCTAGGCAAACTCGTTCCTTAAGAAACTTGAATTCAACTTGTTGACGTCACAAAATCACCAAACGGGGTCAGATTAGCAAGAAATTTGGCACACACGACCGCCTAGGCACGAGAGACTTGTGGGAGAAGACAGGAGTCTAACCAGGTTCCCGGTTTGGTAGTTAGCGCTGGATTTCGCTTGAGGCAAACTAGTTTCTTAAGAAACTTGAATTAGAAGTGTTAACGCCCCAAAATCACCAAACGGGGTCGGATTGGCACGAAACATGGCAGGAGAGACTTGTGGGAGGAGACGGGCCTCGAATCTGGTGCCGGTTTGGGAGTTAGAGCTGGATTCTGATCTAGGCAAACTAGTTCCTTATGAAATTTGAATTCGAGGTGCTGATGACCCAAAATCACCAAACGCCGTCGGTTTGGGACGAAACCTGGCGCACATGACCGCCTAGGCACGATAGACTTTTTGGAGAAGATGGGACTCCAATCGGGTTCCCGGTTTGGGAGTTACAGCCGGATTTCAATCTTGACAAACTAGTTCCTTAAGAAACTTGAATTCGAGGTGTTAATGCCCCAAAAACACCAAACGGCGTCGGTTTGACACAAAACTTGGCACACACGACCACCTAGGCACGAGAGACTTGTTGGAGAGGACGGGACTCCAATCAGGTTCCCGGTTTGGGAGATAGAGCCGGAATTCACTCTAGGCAAACTCGTTCCTTAAGAAACTTGAATTCGACTTGTTGACGTCACAAAATCACCAAACGGGGTAGGATTAGCAAGAAATTTGTCACACACGACCGTCTAGGCACGAGAGACTTATGGGAGAAGACAGGACTCTAACCAGGTTCCCGGTTTGGTAATTAGCGCCAGATTTCGCTTGAGGCAATCTAGTTTCTTAAGAAACTTGAATTCGAGGTGTTAACGCCCCAAAATCACCGAACGGGGTCGGATTGGCACGAAACTTGGCAGGAGAGACTTGTGGAGGAGACGGGGCTCGAATCTGGTGCCGGTTTGGGAGTTAGAGCTGGATTCTGATCTAGGCAAACTAGTTCCTTATGAAATTTGAATTCGAGGTGTTGATGACACAAAATCACCAAACGGCGTCGGTTTGGGACGAAACTTGGCACACATGACCGCCTAGGCACGAGAGACTTATTGGAGAAGATGGGACTCCAATCGGGTTCTCGGTTTGGGAGTTACAGCCGGATTTCAATCTTGACAAACTAGTTCCTTAAGAAACTTGAATTCGAGGTGTTGACGCCCCAAAATCACCAAACAGCGTCGGTTTGGCACGGAATTTGGCACACACGACCGCCTAGGCACGAGAAACTTGTGGGAGATGACGGGACTCCAATCGGATTCCCGATTTGGGAGTTAGAACCGGATTTTGCTCTAGGCAAATTAGTTCCTTAAGAAATTTGAATTCGAGGTGTTGACGCCCCAAACGGGGTTGGATTTGGGCGAAACTTGGCAGACACGACCGCCTAGGCACGAGAGAGTTGTGGGAGAAGACGGGGCTCGAATCGGGTTCCCGGTTTGGGAGTTAGAGCCGGATGTCGGTCTAGGCAAACAAGTTCCTTAAGAAATTTGAATTTGATGTGTTGATGTCCCAAAATCACCAAACGGCGTCGCTTTGGCCCGAAACGTGGCACACACGACCGCCCTGGCACGAGAGACTTGTGGGAGAAGACGGGACTGCAATCGGGTTCCCGATTTGGGAGTTAGAGCCGGATTTTGCTCTTGACAAACTAGTTCATTAAGAAACTTGAATTCGAGGTATTGACGCCCCAAAATCACCAAACAGGGTAGGATTAGCACGAAACATGGCACATACGACTGCCTAGGCACGAGAGACTTGTGGGAGAAGACGGGGCTCGAATCGGGCTCCCGGTTTGGAAGTTAGAGCTGGATTTCGGTCTAGGCAAACTAGTTCCTTAAGAAATTCTAGTTTGAGATGTTGATGCCCTAAAATCACCAAACAGGGTAGGATTAGCACGAAACTTGGCACACACGACCATCTAGGCACGAGAGACCTGTGGGAAAAGACGGGGCTCCCATCGAGTTCCCTGTTTGGGAGTCAGAGCCGGATTTCACTCTAGGAAAACTAGTTCCTTAAGAAACTTGGATTCGAGGTGGTGATGCCTTAAAATACCAAACGGCGTTGGTTTGGAACGAAACTTGGCACACACGACTGCCTAGGTACGAGAAACTCGTGGGAGAAGACGGGACTCCAATCGGGTTCCCAGTTTGGGAGTTAGAGTCGGATTTTGCTCAAGGCAAACTAGTTCCTTAAGAAACTTAAATTCGAGGTGTTGACGCCCCAAAATCGCCAAACCGGGTCGGATTTGTTCGAAACTTGGCACACACGACCGCCTAGGCACGAGAGACTTTTAGGAGAAGACGGGGCTCTAATCGGGTTCCCGGTTTGGGAGTTAGAGACGGATTTCTGTCTAGGCAAACTAGTTCCCTAGGAAATTTGAATTCGAGGTATCGACGCCACAATATCGCCAAACGGCGTCGGTTTGGCACGAAACTTGGCACACACGACAGCATATGCACGAGAGACTCGTGGGAGGAGACGGGGCTGGAATCGGGTTCCCAGTTTGGAAGTTAGAGCCGGATTTCGGTCTAGGCAAACTAGTTCCTTAGGAAATTTGAATTCGAGGTGTTGACGCCCCAAAATACCAAACGGCGTCGATTTGGCATGAAACTTGGCACACACGACCGCTTAGGCACCGGATTCTGGTCTGGGCAAACTAGTTCCTTAAGAAATTTGAATTCGAGGTGTTGATGACACAAAATGACCAAAAGGCGTCGGTTTGGGATGAAACTTGGCACACACAACCGCCTAGGCACGAGAGACTTATGGGAGAAGACGGGACTCCAATCGGGTTCCCGGTTTTGGAGTTAGAGCCGGATTTCAATCTGGGCAAACTAGTTCCTTAAGAAACTTGAATTCGAGGTGTTGACGCCCCAAAATCACCAAACGGCGTCGGTTTGGCATGAAACTTGGCACACACGGCCGCCTAGGCACGAGAGATTTGTGGGAGAAGACGGGACTCCAATCGGGTTCCCGGTTTGGGAGTTAGAGCCGGATTCTGGTCTACGGAAACTAGTTCCTTAAGAAATTTCAATTCGAGGTGTTGATGACACAAAATCACCAAAAGTCGTCGGTTTGGGACGAAACTAGGCACACACGAAAGCCTAGCCACAAGAGACATGTGGGAGAAGACGGGACTCCAATCGGGTTCCCGGTTTGGGAGTTAGAGCCGGATTCTGGTCTAAGAAAACTAGTTCCTGAAGAAATTTCAATTCGAGGTGTTGATGACACAAAATCTCCAAAAGGCGTCGGTTTGGGACGAAACTTGGCACACACGGCGGCCTAGGCACGAGAGACTTGTGGGTGATGACGGGACTCCAATTGGGTTCCCGGTTTGGGAGTTACGCATTTAAATATAAAATACATAAAACATCATCCGTTGAGCTACTACTACTATGCAATACTTTTTCAAAATCAATACTTTTGGTAATCAAAATATATAAAGCAATAGCATAAGTTTATCGCTATTAGCATTTATTATTAAATGTTGAACATTATTTACGGATTGATTACTTTCTTTAAATATAAAAATAGGATTATAGTTAGTAACTTAAATCAAACATAAACACATCATTGTTTTGTTTATATCATATACATTATATTCACTATTAATCTTGATGAATTATGTTAATATTCTTTAGAATTAAATAAAAATAATAAGATTATATATAATGTTATATAAACATTACCAATAAGCGATAATCGTTACCAATAGAATAGTTCGTGAGCCCCCAACGTCATCCAATAGGATGCCAAATCCCACCAATGCCACACCAATTCATGTTCACGCAATTCTCAAATACAACCATGTTAGCATAACAAAATGAATAATATACAATGTGAATAATAACAATAAGAGTGATGTACATATGTAGTACTATGTGACACAGTGTCAGAAGCTGCTCACCCTACACAATTGTACACAATACAAAGAAATCGATCACATAACTTATTTCGCTTTAATTAATTTCTTATTTCCTTTACACATCACTTGCGCACTTTACTTCAACAAACTAATCACTGAATCTCTCAATCACATTCCAACATTAGAGTTCATGTCCATTTGTGATCTTTACTAAATTATTATTTTCCTTAATTTTTTTTTTTATTACTTTACATGAATTCCAAAACATATATTACAAGGTTTCAAATGCTAAATTTAAACTTATAATTTCACAAAATACCAACCACCAATTAATTGCACACATGAAATTAAACCCACTACTAATTCAATTATTTACTTCTAATTGGCCAAATCATCCAATTATTCATTAACCAACCTAGGGTTTCAAGAAAACATTAAGATTCAAGACACAAATTCACTAATACTTCATCAATTTTCTATTCTAAATTCATCAATTATTACACAAGGGCTTCTCAATTAACTCCCTCTAAACATCAAACAACAAAAAAACCCCCTCAAACATAAAAATTCCTAAATCAAAAATCTAAATTTTTCCTATATATATATGGAATTTGCACCAACATACCAATATATTACTGTAATATTCTCAAATTCATAATGTAATAAACATTAAAGTAAAAAAACTTACCTCCATAATCAAGCAAATGGTGAGTTTGAAGAAACTTTCACCAATCCAAATTCTAATCGGGTAAAAACTTTGATCTTTCTAGTTCTCCATCCCATGCCAAAAAATGGTGGATTGTTGATAGAAATGGTGAAATCAAGGAGAAATGAGGTGAGCTCCGGACTAAGGCAAAGAGGGGCAAGAGGTTGAAGAAAAAAAAAGAAAAAAATGATCCAAAAAATCGCGTTTTTGTCCTTTAATCTTCTTTCGAAAGGCACCTTTTCGCACCTTCGACCTACGGCGCGGACATTGCATTCCAAAACTTCCAAACAACAGTACAGTGTAACTTTTCCTCCGGACGCCGTTTTAGTGTCCTTGTGTATTGTCAGTTTGAAATATAAGCAAAAATGGTTCAAAAACTCACATCCAAATTCAAAGTGTGGCAAAAGAAAAGGGCAAAAGAGTGGCAGTCGTAAAATAACTATCCAAATTAAAATCTTTTGATCCAATCTACCCTACCATCATATTACCACACCTCACCAATACTCTAAAATAAGATAAGAACATTTCCAAATCGTTAATTAAAAAAAAACAAGCCCGGATTTCAATCTAGGCAAACTAGTTCCTTAAGAAACTTGAATTCGAGGTGTTGACGCCCCAAAATCACCAAACGGCGTCGGTTTGGCACGAAACTTGGCACACACGACTGCCTAGGCACGAGAAACTTGTGGGAGATGACAGGACTCCAATCGGGTTCCCGATTTGGTAGTTAGAGCCGGATTTTGCTTTAGGCAAACTAGTTCCTCAAGAAACTTGAATTTGTGGTGCTGACGCCCTAAAATCACCAAACGGGATAGAATTAGCACGAAACTTGGCACACACGACCGCCTAGGCACGAGAGAGTTGTTGGAGAGGAAGGGGCACGAATCGGGTTTCCGGTTTGGGAGTTAGAGCCGGATGTTGGTCTAGGCAAACTAGTTCCTTAAGAAACTTGAATTCGAGTTGTTGACGCCCCAAAAATCACCAAACGGCATCGGTTTGGCACGAAACTTGGCACACACGACCCCCTAGGCACGAGAAACTTGTGGGAGAAGACGAGACTCTAACCAAGTTCCCGGTTTAGGAGTTAGAGCCGGATTTCGCTTTAGGCAAACTAGTTTCGGAAGAAACTTGAATTCGATGTGTTAATGCCCCAAAAAAACCAAACGGGGTCAGATTGGCACGAAACTTGGCAGGAGAGACTTGTGGGTGGAGACGGGGCTCGAATCTGGTACCGGTTTGGGAGTTAGAGCCGGATTCTGCTCTAGGCAAACTAGTTCCTTATGAAATTTGAATTCGAGGTGTTGATGACAAAAAATCACCAAACGGCGTCGGTTTGGGACGAAACTTGGCACACATGACCGACTAGGCACGAGAGACTTATTGGAGAAGAAGGGACTCCAATCGGGTTCTCGGTTTGGGAGTTACAGCCGGATTCCAATCCTGACAAACTAGTTCCTTAAGAAACTTGAATTCGAGGTGTTGACGCCCTAAAATCACCAAACAGCATCGGTTTGGCTCGGAATTTGGCACACACAACCGCCTAGGCACGAGAAACTTGTGGGAAATGACGAGATTCCAATCGGATTCCCGATTTGGGAGTTAGAACCAGATTTTGCTCTAGGCAAATTAGTTCCTTAAAAAATTTGAATTCGAGGTGTTGACGCCCAAAACGGGGTTAGATTTGGGCAAAACTTGGCACACACGACCGCCTAGGGACGAGAGAGTTGTGGGAGAAGACGGGGCTCGAATCGGGTTCCCGGTTTGGGAGTTAGAGCCGGATGTCAGTCTAGGCAAACAAGTTCCTTAAGAAATTTGAATTCGATGTGTTGATGTCCCCAAATCACCAAACGGCGTCGGTTTGGCCCGAAACGTGGCACACACGACCGCCCAAGCACGAGAGACTTGTGGGAGAAGACGGGGCTCGAATTGGGTTCTCGGTTCGGGAGTTAGAGCCGGATGCCGGTCTAGGCAAACCGGTTCCTTAAGAAATTTGAATTCGAAATGTTGATGCCCTAATATCACCAAACGGCGTCGGTTTGGCACGAAACTTGGCACGCACGACCGCCTAGGCACAAGAGACTTGTGGGAGAAGACGGGACTCCAATCGGGATCCCGGTTTGGGAGTTAGCGCCGGATTTCACTCTAGGCAAACTAATTGCTTAAGAAACTTGAATTCTAGTTGTTGACGCCCCAAAATCACCAAACGGCTTCGATTTGGCACGAAACTTGGCACACACGACCCCTTAGGCATGAGAGACTTCTAGGAGAAGACGGGACTGCAATCGGGTTCTCGATCTGGGAGTTAGAGCCGGATTTTGCTCTAGGCAAACTAGTTCCTTAAGAAACTTGAATTCGAGGTGTTGACGCCCCAAAATCACCAAACAGGGTAGGATTAGCACGAAACATGGCACACACGACTGCCTAGGCACGAGAGACTTGTGGGAGAAGACGGGGCTCGAATCGGGTTCCCGGTTTGGAAGTTAGAGCTGGATTTCGGTCTAGGCAAACTAGTTCCTTAAGAAATTCTAGTTCGAGGTGTTGATGCCCTAAAATCACCAAACAGGGTAGGATTAGCACGAAACTTGGCACACACGACCGTCTAGGCACGAGATACATGTGGGAAAAGACGGGGCTCTCATCGGGTTCCCGGTTTGGGAGTTAGAGCCGGATTTCACTCTAGAAAAACTAGTTCCTTATGAAACTTGAATTCGAGGTGTTGACGCCTTAAAATACCAAATGGCATCGGTTTGGAACGAAACTTGGCACACACGACCGCCTAGGTACGTGAAACTCATGGGAGAAGAAGGGGCTCCGATCGGGTTCCCGGTTTGGGAGTTAGAGTCGGATTTTGCTCAGGGCAAACTAGTTCCTTTGGAAATTTGGATTCGAGGTGTTGACTCCCCAAAATACCAAACGGCGTCGGTTTGGCACGAAACTTGGCACACACGACCGCTTAGGCACTAGAGACTTTTGGGAGAAGACGGGGCTCGAATCGGGTTTCCAGTTTGGGAGTTAGAGCCGGATTTCACTTTAGGCAAACTAGTTCCTTAAGAAATTTGAATTCGAGGTGTTGACTCCCCAAAATCACCAAACGGCGTCGGTTTGGCACGAAACTTGGCACAAACGACCTCTTAGGCACGAGAGACTTGTGGGAGAAGACAGGTCTCCAATCGCGTTCCCGGTTTGGGAGTTAGAGCCGGATTTCACTCTAGGCAAACTAGTTTCTTCAAAAACTTGAATTCGGGGTGTTGACGCCCCAAAATCACCAAACGGCGTCGATTTGGCACGAAACATGGCACACGACCGCCTAGGTAAGAGAGACTTGTAGGAGAAGGCGGGGCTTGAATCGGGTTCCCGATTTTCGAGTTAGAGCCGGATTCTGGTCTAGGCAAACTAGTTTTTTAAGAAATTTGAATTCGAGGTGTTGATGACACAAAATGACCAAAAGGCGTCGGTTTGGGACGAAACTTGGCACACACAACCGCCTAGGCACGAAAGACTTATGGGAGAAGACGGGACTCCAATCGGGTTCTCGGTTTTGGAGTTAGAGCCAGATTTTGCTTTAGGCAAACTAGTTCCTCAAGAAACTTGAATTCGAGGTGCTGACGCCCCAAAATCACCAAACGGGATAGAATTAGCACGAAACTTGGCACACACGACCGCCTAGGCACGAGAGAGTTGTTGGAGAGGAAGGGGCACGAATCGGGTTTCCGGTTTGGGAGTTAGAGCCGGATGTTGGTCTAGGCAAACTAGTTCCTTAAGAAATTTGAATTCGATGTGTTGGTGCCCCAAAATCACCAAACGGCGTCAGTTTGGCACGAAACTTGGCACACACGACCGCCTAGGCATGAGAAACTTGTAAGAGAAGACTGGACTCCAATCGGGTTCTATATTTTGGAGTGAGAGCCAGATTTCACTCTAGGCAAACTAGTTGCTTAAGAAACTTGAATTCGAGTTGTTGACGCCCCAAAATCACCAAACGGCATCTGTTTGGCACGAAACTTGGCACACACACGCCGCCTAGGCACGAGAAACTTGTGAGAGAAGACGGGACTCCAATCAGCTTCCCGATTTGGGAGTTAGAGTCAGATTTTGCTCTAGGCAAACTAGTTCCTTAAGAAACTTGAGTTCGAGGTGTTGACGCCCCAAAATCACCAAACGGGGTAGGAATAGCACGAAACTTGGCACACACGACCGCCTAGGCACAAGAGACTTGTGGGAGAAGACGGGGCTAGAATCGGGTTCCCGGTTTGGTTGTTAGAGCTGGATTTCGGTCTAGGGAAACTATATCCTTAAGAAATTTGAAGATGAGGTGTTGATGCCCTAAAATCACCAAACGGCGTCGGTTTGGCACGATACTTGGCACACGCGACCTCCTAGGCACGAGAGAGTTGTGGGAGAAGACGGGACTCCAATCGGGTTCCCGGTTCGGGAGTTAGAGCCGGATTTCACTCTAGGAAAACTAGTTCCTTAAGAAACTTGAATTCGAGGTGTTGACGTCTTAAAATCACCAAACGGCGTTGGTTTGGAATGAAATTTGGCACACACGACCGCCTAGGCACGAGAAATTTGTAGCAGAAGACGAGACTCCAATCGAGTTCCCGGTTTGGGAGTTCGAGCCAGATTTTGCTCTAGGCAAACTAGTTCCTTAAGAAACTTGAATTCGAGGTGTTGACGCCCAAAATCACCAAGCGGCTTCCATTTGGAACGAAATTTGCACACACGGCCGCCTAGGAACTAGAGATTTGTGGGAGAAGACGGGACTCCAATCGGGTTCCTGGTTTGGGAGTTCGAGCCGGATTTCACTCTAGGCAAACTAGCTCCTTAAAAAACTTGAATTCGAGGTGTTGACGCCCCAAAATCAGCAAACGGCCTCTGTTTGACACGAAACTTGGCACACAGGACCGCCTAGGCACGAGAAACTTGTAGGAGAAGACGGGACTCCAATCGGGTTCCCGGTTTGGCAGTTAGAGCCAGATTTCAATCTAGGCAAACTAGTTCCATAAGAAATTTGAATTCGAGGTGTTGACGCTCCAAAATCATCAAACGACGTCGGTTTTGCACGAAACTTTGCACACACAACCCCCTAGGCACGAGGGAGTTGTGGGAGAAGACAGGACTCTAACCAGGTTCCCGGTCTGGGAGTTAGAGCCGGATTTCGCTTTTGGCAAACTAGTTTCTTAAGAAACTTGAATTCGAGGTGTTAACTCCCCAAAATCACCAAACGGGGTCGGATTGGCACGAAACTTGGCAGGAGAGACTTGTGGGAGGAGACGGGGCTCGAATCTGGTTCCGGTTTGGGAGTTAGAGCCGGATTCTGGTCTAGGCAAACTAGTTCCTTATGAAATTTGAATTCAAGGTGTTGATGACACAAAATCACCAAACGGCGTCGGTTTGGGACGAAACTTGGCACACATAACCGCCTAGGCACGAGAGACTCATCGGAGAAGATGGGACTCCAATCAGGTTCCCGATTTGGGAGTTACAGCCGGATTTCAATCTTGACAAACTAGTTCCTTGAGAAACATGAATTCGTGGTGTTGACGCCCCAAAATCACCAAACAGCGTCAGTTTGGCACACACGACCGCCTAGGCACGAGAAACTTGTGGGAGTTGACGGGACTCCAGTCTGATTCCCGATTTGGGAGTTAGAACCGGATTTTGCTCTAGGCAAATTAGTTCCTTAAGAAATTTGAGTTCGAGGTGTTGACGCCCCAAACGGGGTTGGATTTGGGCGAAACTTGGCACACACGACCGCCTAGGCACGAGAGAGTTGTGGGAGAAAACAGGGCTCGAATCGGGTTCCCGATTTGAGAGTTAGAGCCGGATGTCGGTCAAGGAAAACAAGTTCCTTAAGAAATTTCAATTCGATGTGTTGATGTCCCAAAATCACCAAACGGCGTCGGTTTGGCCCGAAACGTGGCACACACGACCGCCCAGGCACGAGAGACTTGTGGGAGAAGATGGGGCTCGAATCGGGTTCTCGGTTTGGGAGTTAGAGCCGGATGCCGGTCTAGGCAAACCGGTTCCTTAAGAAATTTGAATTCGACATGTCGATGCCCCAATATCACCAAACGGCGTCGGTTTAGCAAGAAAATTGGCATGCACGACAGCCTAGGCACGAGAGACTCGTGGGAGAAGACGGGACTCCAATCGGGATCCCGGTTTGGGAGTTAGCGCCGGATTTCACTCTAGGCAAACTAGTTGCTTAAGAAACTTGAATTCGAGTTGTTGACGCCCCAAAATCACCAAACGGCATCGATTTGGCACGAAACTTGGCACACACGACCCCCTAGGCACGAGAGACTTGTGGGATAAGACGGGGCTCGAATCGGGTTCCCGGTTTGGAAGTTAGAGCTGGATTTCGGTCTAGGCAAACTAGTTCCTTAAGAAATTCTAGTTCGAGGTGTTGATGCCCTAAAATCACCAAACAGGGTAGGATTAGCACGAAACTTGGCACACACGACTGCCTAGGCACGAGAGACTTACGGGGCTCGAATCGGGTTCTCGGTTTGGGAGTTAGAGCCGGATGCTGGTCTAGGCAAACCGGTTCCTTAATAAATTTGAATTCGACATGTTGATGCCCCAATATCACCAAACGGCGTCGGTTTGGCACGAAACTTGGCACACACGACCGCCTAAGCATGAGAGACTTGTGGGAGAAGACGGGACTCCAATCGGGATCCCGGTTTGGGAGTTAGCGCCGGATTTCACTCTAGGCAAACTAGTTCAGTAAGAAACTTGAATTCGAGATGTTGACTACCCAAAATCACCAAACGGCGTCGGTTTGCCACGAAACTTGGCACACACGACCGCCTAGGCACGAGAAACTTGTGGGAGAAAACAGGACTCCAATTGGGTTCCCGATTTGGGAGTTAGAGCCGGATTTTGCTCTAAGCAAACTACTTCCTTAAGAAACATGAATTCGAGGTGTTGACGCCCCAAAATCACCAAACAGGGTAGGATTAGCACGAAACACGGCACACACGACTGCCTAGGCACGAGAGACTTGTGGGAGAAGACGGGGCTCAAATCGGATTCCCGGTTTGGAAGTTAGAGCTGGATTTCGGTCTAGGCAAACTAGTTCCTTAAGGAATTCTAGTTCGAGGTGTTGATGCCCTAAAATCACCAAACAGGGTAGGATTAGCACGAAACTTGGCACACACGACTGTCGAGGCACAAGAGACCTGTGGGAAAAGACGCGGCTCCCATCGGGTTCCCGGTTTGGGAGTTAGAGGCGGATTTCACTCTAGGAAAACTAGTTCTTTAAGAAACTTGAATTCGAGGTGTTGACGCCATAAAATACCAAACGGCGTCGGTTTGGAACGAAACTTGGCACACACGACCGTCTAGGTACGAGAAACTCGTGGGAGAAGACGAGACTCCGATCGGGTTCCCGGTTTGGGAGTTGGAGTCGGATTTTGCTCAAGGCAAACTCGTTCCTTAAGAAACTTAAATTTGAGGTGTTGACGCCCCAAAATTGCCCAACGGGGTCGGATTTGTTCGAAACTTGGCACACACGACCGCCTAGGCACGAGAGACTTTTGGGAGAAGACGGGGCTCTAATCGGGTTCCCGGTTTGGGAGTTAGAGCCAGATTTCTGTCTAGGAAACTAGTTTCTTAAGAAATTTGAATTCGATGTGTTGATGCCCCAAAATAACCAAACGTCGTCCATTTGGAACGAAATTTGCACACACGACCGCCTGGGAACGAGAAACTAGTGGGGGAAGACGGGACTCCAACCGAGTTCCTGGTTTGGGAGTTAGAGCCAGATTTCACTCTAGGCAAACTAGTTCCTTAAGAAACTTAAATTCAATGTGTTAACGCCGTAAAATTCCCAAACGGGGTCGGATTGGCGCGAAACTTGGCACACACGACCGCCTAGGCAGGAGAGACTTGTTGGAGAAGACGACGTTCGAATCGGGTTCCCGGTTTGGGTGTTAGAGCCGGATTCTGGTCTAGGTAAACTAGTTCCTTAAGAAATTTCAATTCGAGGTGTTGATGACACAAAATCACCAAAAGGCGTCGGTTTCGGACGAAACTTGACACACACGACCGCCTAGCCACAAGAGACATGTGGGAGAAGACGGGACTCCAATCGGGTTCCCGGTTTGGGGGTTAAAACCAGATTTCACTCTAGACAAACTAGTTCCTTAAAAAAGTTAAATTCGAGGTGTTAACGCCCTAAAATCCCCAAACGGGGTCGGATTGGCACGAAACCTGGCACACACGACTGCCTAGGCAGGAGAGGCTCTTGGGAGAAGACGAGGTTCGAATCAGGTTCCCGGTTTGGGAGTTAGAGCTGGATTCTGGTCTAGGTAAACTAGTTCCTTAAGAAATTTCAATTTGAGGTGTTGATGACACAAAATCACCAAAAGGCGTCGATTTGGGACAAAACTTGGCACACACGAACGCCTAGGCACGAGAGACTTGTGGGAGACGACTGGACTCCAATCGGGTTCCTGGTTTGGGAGTTAGAGCCGGATTTCAATCTAGGCAAACTAATTCGTTCAGAAACTTGTATTCGAGGTGTTGACGCCCCAAAATCACCAAACGGCGTCGGTTTGGCACGAAACTTGGCACACACGACCGCCTAGGCACGAGAAACTTGTGGGAGATGACGGGACTCCAATCGGGTTCCCGATTTGGGAGTTAGAGCCGGATTTTGCTTTAGGAAAACTAGTTCCTCAAGAAACTTGAATTCGAGGTGCTGACGCCCCAAAATCACCAAACGGGATAGGATTAGCACGAAACTTGGCACACACGACCGTCCAGGCACGAGAGACCTGTGGGAAAAGACGGGGCTCCCATCGGGTTCCCGGTTTGGGAGTTAGAGCCGGATTTCACTCTAGGAAAACTAGTTCCTTAAGAAACTTGAATTCGAGGTGTTGACGCCGTAAAATACCAAACGGCGTCGGTCTGGAACGAAACTTGGCACACATGACCGCCTAGGTACGAGAAACTCATGGGAGAAGACGGGACTCCGATCGGGTTCCCGGTTTGGGAGTTAGCGTCAGATTTTGCTCAAGGCAAACTAGTTCCTTAAGAAACTTAAATTCGAGGTGTAGACTCCCCAAAATCGCCAAACGGGGTCAGATTTGTTCGAAACTTGGCACACACGACCGCCTAGGCGCGAGAGACTTTTGGGAGAAGACGGGGATCTAATCGGGTTCCCGGTTTGGGAGTTAGAGCCAGATTTCTGTCTAGGGAAACTAGTTACCTACGAAATTTGAATTCGAGGTATTGACGATATCGTTAAACGGCGTCGGTTTTGGCACGAAACTTGGCACACACGACAGCCTATGCACGAGACACTCGTGGGAGTAGACGGGGCTCAAATCGGGTTTCTGGTTTGGGAGTTATAACCGGATTTCAGTCTAGGCAAACTAGTTCCTTCGGAAATTTGAATTCGAGGAGTTGACCCACCAAAATACCAAACGGCGTCAGTTTGGCACGAAACTTGGCACACACGACCGCTTAGGCGCTAGAGACTTTTGCGAGAAGACGGGGCTCGAATCGGGTTTCCAGTTTGGGAGTTAGAGCCGGATTTCACTTTAGATAAACTAGTTCCTTAAGAAATTTGAATTCGAGGTGTTGACTCCCCAAAATCACCAAACGGCGTCGGTTTGGCACGAAACTTGGCACAAACGACCTCTTAGGCACGAGAGACTTGTGGTAGAAGACAGGTCTCCAATCGCGTTTCCGGTTTGGGAGTTAGAGCCGGATTTCACTCTAGGCAAACTAGTTTCTTCAAAAACTTGAATTCGGGGTGTTGACGCCCCAAAATCACCAAACGGCGTTGATTTGGCACGAAACATGGCACACGACCGTCTAGGCAAGAGAGACTTGTGGAAGAAGGCGGGGCTTGAGTCGGGTTCCCGGTTTTCGAGTTAGAGCCGGATTCTGGTCTAGGCAAACTAGTTCATTAAGAAATTTGAATTCGAGGTGTTGATGACACAAAATGACCAAAAGGCGTCGGTTTGGGACGAAACTTGGCATACACAACCGCCTAGGCACGAGAGACTTATGGGAGAAGACGGGACTCCAATCGGGTTCCCGATTTTGGAGTTAGAGCCGGATTTCAATCTGGGTAAACTAGTTCCTTAAGAAACTTGAATTCGAGGTGTTGACGCCACAAAATCACCAAGCGGCTTCCATTTGGAACGAAATTTGCACACACGGCCGCCTAGGCACGAGAGATTTGTGGGAGAAGACGGGACTCCAATCGGGTTCCCGGTTTGGGAGTTCGAGCCAGATTTCACTCTAGGCAAACTAGCTCCTTAAAAAACTTGAATTCGAGTTGTTGACGCCCCAAAATTAGCAAACGGCCTCTGTTTGACTCGAAACTTGGCACACAGGACCGCCTAGGCACGCGAAACTTGTAGGAGAAGACGGGACTCCAATCAGGTTCCCGGTTTGGCAGTTAGAGCCAGATTTCAATCTAGGCAAACTAGTTCCATAAGAAATTTGAATTCGAGGTGTTGACGCTCCAAAATCATCAAACGACATCGGTTTTGCACGAAACTTTGCACAACCGACCCCCTAGGCACGAGAGAGTTATGGGAGAAGACAGGACTCTAACCAGGTTCCCGGTCTGGGAGTTAGAGCCGGATTTCGCTTTTGGCAAACTAGTTTCTTAAGAAATTTGAATTCGAGGTGTTAACGCCCCAAAATCACCAAACGGGGTCGGATTGGCACGAAACTTGGCAGGAGAGACTTGTGGGAGGAGACGGGGCTCGAATCTGGTTCCGGTTTGGGAGTTAGAGCCGGATTCTGGTCTAGGCAAACTAGTTCCTTATGAAATTTGAATTCGAGGTGTTGATGACACAAAATCACCAAACGGCGTCGGTTTGGGACGAAACTTGGCACACATGACCGCCTAGGCACGAGAGACTTATTGGAGAAGATGGGACTCCAATCGGGTTCCCGGTTTGGGAGTTACAAATGATTTCAATCTCGATTTAACTAGTTCCTTAGGAAACTTGAATTCGAGGTGTTGACGCCCCAAAATCACCAAACAGCGTCGGTTTGGCACAGAATTTGGCACACACGACCGCCTAGGCACAAGAAACTTGTGGGAGATGACGGGACTCCAATCGGATTCCCGATTTGGGAGTTAGAACCGGATTTTGCTCTAGGCAAATTAGTTCCTTAAGAAATTTGAATTCGAGGTGTTGACGCCCCGAACGGGGTTGGATTTGGGCGAAACTTGGCACACACGACCACCTAGGCACGAGAGCGTTGTGGGAGAAGACGGGGCTCGAATCGGGTTCCTGGTTTCGGAGTTAGAGCCGAATGTCGGTCTAGGCAAATAACTTCCTTAAGAAATTTGAATACGATGTGTAGATGTTCCAAAATCACCAAAAGTCGTCGGTTTGGCCCTAAACGTGGCACACACGACCGCCCAGGCACGAGAGACTTACGGGGCTCGAATCAGGTTCTCGGTTTGGGAGTTAGAACCGGATGCCGGTCTAGGCAAACCGGTTCCATAAGAAATTTGAATTCGACATGATGCCCCAATATCACCAAACGGCGTCGGTTTGGCACGAAACTTGGCACGCATGACCGCCTAGGCAAGAGAGAGTTGTGGGAGAAGACGGGACTCCAATCGGGATCTCGGTTTGGGAGTTAGCGCCGGATTTCACTCTAGGCAAACTAGTTCCTTAAGAAACTTGAATTCGAGATGTTGACTACCTAAAATCACCAAACGGCGTCGGTTTGCCACGAAACTTGGCACACACGACCACCTAGGCAAACGAAACTTGTGGGAGAGGACGGGACTCCAATCGGGTTCCCGATTTTGGAGTTAGAGCCAGATTTTGCTCTAGGCAAACTAGTTCCTTAAGAAACATGAATTCGAGGTGTTGACGCCCCAAAATCACCAAACAGGGTAGGATTAGCACGAAACACGGCACACACGACTGCCTAGGCACGAGAGACTTGTGACAGAAGACGGGGCTCGAATCGGATTCCCGATTTGGAAGTTAGAGCTGGATTTCGGTCTAGACAAACTAGTTCCTTAAGGAATTCTAGTTCGAGGTGTTGATGCCCTAAAATCACCAAACAGGGTAGGATTAGCACGAAACCTGGCACGCACGACTGTCTAGGCACAAGAGACCTGTGGGAAAAGACGGGGCTCCCATCGGGTTCCCGGTTTGGGAGTTAGAGCCGAATTTCACTCTAGGAAAACTAGTTCCTTAAGAAACTTGAATTCGATGTGTTGACGCCTTAAAATACCAAACGGCGTCGGTTTGGAACGAAACTTGGCACACACGACTGCCTAGGTACGAGAAACTCGTGGGAGAAAACAGGACTCTTTTCGGGTTCGCGGTTTGGGAGTTCGAGTCGGATTTTGCTCAAGGCAAACTAGTTCCTTAAGAAACTTAAATTCGAGTTGTTGACGCCCCAAAATCGCCAAACGGGGTCGGATTTGTTCGAAACTTGGCACACACGACCGCCTAGGCACGAGAGACTTTTGGGAGAAGACGGGGCTCTAATCGTGTTCCCGGTTTGGGATTTAGAGCCGGATTTCTGTCTAGGCAAACTAGTTCCTTAAGAAATTTGAATTTCAGGTATTGATGCCCCAATATCGCCAAACTTGGCACACACGACAGCCTATGCATGAGAGACTCGTGGGAGAAGACAGGCCTCCAATCACGTTCCCGGTTTGGGAGTTAGAGCCGGATTTCACTCTACGCAAAGTAGTTTCTTTAAAAACTTGAATTCGGGGTGTTCACGCCCTAAAATCACCAAACGGCATCGGTTTGGCACGAAACTTGGCACACACGACCGCCTAGGCACGAGAAACTTGTGGCAGAAGACGGGACTCCAATCAGGTTCCCGATTTGGGAGTTAGAGCCGGATTTTGCTCTAGGCAAACTAGTTCCTTAAGAAACTTGAGTTCGAGGTGTTGATGTCCCAAAATCACCAAACGGGGTAGGAACAGCACGAAACTTGGCACACACGACCGCCTAGGCACAAGAGACTTGTGGGAGAGGACAGGGCAAGAATCGGGTTCCCGGTTTGGTTGTTAGAGCTGGATTTCGGTCTAGGGAAACTATATCCTTAAAAAATTTGAAGTTGAGATGTTGATGCCCTAAAATCACCAAACGGTGTTGGTTTGGCACGAAACTTGGCACACACGACCTCCTAGGCACGAGAGAGTTGTGGGAGAAGATGGGACTCCAATCGGGTTCCCGGTTTGGGAGTTAGAGCCGGATTTCACTCTAGGAAAACTAGTTCCTTAAGAAACTTGAATTCGAGGTGTTGACGTCTTAAAATTACCAAACGGCATCGGTTTGGAACGAAACTTGGCACACACGACCGCCTAGGCACGAGAAATTTGTAGCAGAAGACGAGACTCCAATCGAGTTCCCGGTTTGGGAGTTAGAGCCGGATTTTGCTCCAAGCAAACTAGTTCCTTAAAAAACTTCAATTCGAGATGTTGACGCCCCAAAATCACAAAACGGGTTCGGATTAGGACGAAACATGGCACACACGACTGCCTAGGCACAAGAGACTTGTGGGAGGAGACGGAGCTTGAATCTGGGTCCGGTTTGGGAGTTAGAGCCGGATTCTGGTCTAGGCAAACTAGTTCTTTATGAAATTTGAATTCAAGGTGTTGATGACACAGAATCACCGAACGGCGTCGGTTTAGGACGAAACTTGGCACACATGACCGCCTAGGCACGAGAGACTTATTGGAGAAGATGGGACTCCAATCGGGTTCTCGGTTTGCGAGTTATAGCCAGATTTCAATCTTGACAAACTAGTTCCTTAAGAAACTTGAATTCAAGGTGTTGACGCCCCAAAATCACCAAACAGCGTCAGTTTGGCACAGAATTTGGCACACACGACCGCCTAGGCACGAGAAACTTGTGGGAGATGACGGGGCTCCAATCGGATTCCCGATTTGGGAGTTAGAACCGGATTTTGCTCTAGGTAAATTAGTTCCTTAAGAAATTTGAATTCAAGGTGTTGACGCCCCAAACGAGGTTGGATTTGGGCGAAACTTGGCACACACGACCGCCTAGGCACGAGAGAGTTGTGGGAGAAGATGGGGCTCGAATCGGGTTCCCGGTTTGGGAGTAAGAGCCGGATGTCAGTCTAGGCAAACAAGTTCCTTAAGAAATTTGAATTTGATGTGTTGACGTCCCAAACGGGGTTGGATTTGGGAAAAACTTGGCACACACGACTGTCTAGGCAGGAGAGAGTTGTGGGAGAAGACGGGGCTCGAATCGGGTTCCCGGTTTGGGAGTTAGAGCCAGATGTCGGTCTAGGCAAACAAGTTCCTTAAGAAATTTGAATTCGATGTGTTGATGTCCCAAAATCACCACACGGCGTTGGTTTGGCCCGAAACGTGGCACACACGACCGCCTAGGCACGAGAGACTTGTGGGAGAAGACGGGGCTCGAATCGGGTTCTCGGTTTGGGAGTTAGAGCTGGATGCCCGTCTAGGAAAACTGGTTCCTTAAAAAAATTGAATTCGACATGTTGATGCCCCAATATCACCAAACGGCGTCGGTTCGGTACGAAACTTGGCACACATGACCGCCTAGGCACGAGAGACTTGTGGGAGAAGACGGGACTCCAATCGGGATCCCGGTTTGGGAGTTAGAGCCGGATTTCACTCTAGGCAAAATAGTTTCTTCAAAAACTTGAATTCGGGGTGTTGACGCCCCAAAATCACCAAACGGCGTCGATTTGACACGAAACATGGCACACGACCGCCTAGGCAAGAGAGACTTGTAGAAGAAGACGGGTCTTGAATCAGGTTGCCGATTTTCGAGTTAGAGCTGGATTCTAGTCTAGGCAAACTAGTTCCTTAAGAAATTTGAATTCGAGGTGTTGATGACACAAAATGACCAAAAGGCGTCGGGTTGGGACGAAACTTGGCACACACAACCGCCTAGGCATGAGAGACTTATAGGAGAAGACAGGACTCCAATCGGGTTCCCGGTTTTGGAGTTAGAGCCGGATTTCAATCTGGGCAAACTAGTTCCTTAGGAAACTTGAATTCGAGGTGTTAATGCCCCAAAATCACCAAATGGCGTTGGTTTGGCATGAAACTTGGCACACACGGCCTCTTAGGCACGAGTGATTTGTGGGAGAAGACAGGACTCCAATCAAGTTCCCGGTTTGGGAGTTACAGCCAGATTTCACTCAAGGCAAACTAGTTTCTTAAGAAACTTGAATTCGAGGTGCTGACGCCCCAAAATAACCAAACGTCGTCCATTTGGAACAAAATTTGCACACACGACCGCTTGGGAACGAGAAACTTGTGGGAGAAGACGGGACTCCAACCGAGTTCCCGATTTGGGAGTTAGAGCCAGATTTCACTCTAGGCAAACTACTTCATCAAGAAACTTAAATTCGATGTGTTAACGCCGTAAAATCCCCAAACGGGGTCGGATTGGCACGAAACTTGGCACACACGACCGCCTAGGCAGGATAGACTTGTGGAAGAAGACGAGGTTCGAATCGGGTTCCCGGTTTGGGAGTTAGAGTCGGATTCTGGTCTAGGCAAACTAGTTCCTTAAGAAATTTCAATTCGACGTCTTGATGACACAAAATCACCAAAAGGCGTCAGTTTGGGACGAAAGTTGGCACACACGACCGCCTAGGCACAAGAGACTTGTGGGAGAAGACGGGACTCCAATTGGGTTCCCGGTTTGGGAGTTAGAGCCGAATTTCAATAGAGGCAAATTAGTTCCTTAAGAAACTTGAATTCGAGGTGTTGACGCCCCAAAAACACCAAACAGAGTTGGTTTGACACGAAACTTGGCACACACGACCGCCTAGGCACGAGAGACTTGTTGGAGAAGACGGGACTCCAATCGGGTTCCCAGTTTGGGAGTTAGAGCTGGATTTCACTCTAGGCAAACTCCTTCCTTAAGAAACTTGAATTCGAGTTATTGACGTCACAAAATCACCAAACGGGGTCGGATTAGCAAGAAAATTGGCACAGACGACCGCCTAGGCACGAGAGACTTGTGGGAGAAGACAGGACTCTAACCAGGTTCCAATTTGGTAGTTAGAGCCGGATTTCGCTTTAGGCAAACTAGTTACTTAAGAAACTTGAATTCGAGGTGTTAACGCCCCCAAAATCACCAAACGGGGTCAGATTGGCACGAAACTTGGCAGAAGAGACTTGTAGGAGGAGACAGGGCTCGAATCTGGTGCCGGTTTGGGAGTTAGAGCTGGATTCTGATCTAGGCAAACCAGTTCCTTATAAAATTTGAATTCGAGGTGTTGATGACACAAAATCACCAAACGGCGTCGGTTTGGGACGAAACTTGGCACACATGACCGCCTAGGCACAAGAGACTTATTGGAGAAGATGAGACTCCAATCGGGTTCCCGTTTTGGGAGTTACAGCCGGATTTCAATCTTGACAAACTAGTTCCTTAAAAAATTTCAATTCGAGGTGTTGATGCCCCAAAATCACCAAACAGCGTCGGTTTGGCACGGAATTTGGCACACACAACCGCCTAGGCACGAGAAACTTGTGGGAGATAACGGGACTCCAAACGGATTCCCGATTTGGGAGTTAGAACCGGATTTTGCTCTAGGCAAATTAGTTCCTTAAGAAATTTGAATTCGAGGTGTTGACACCCCAAACGGGGTTGGATTTGGGCGAAACTTGGCACACACGACCGCCTAGGCACGAGAAACTTGTGGGAGATGACGGGACTCCAGTCCGATTCCCGATTTGGGAGTTAGAACCGAATTTTGCTCTAGGCAAATTAGTTCCTTAAGAAATTTGAATTCAAGGTGTTGACGCCCCAAACGGGGTTGGATTTGGGCGAAACTTGGCACACACGACCGCCTAGGCACGAGAGAGTTGTGGGAGAAGACGGGGCTCGAATCGGGTTCCCGGTTTGGGAGTTAGAGCCGGATGTCGGTCTAGGCAAACAAGTTCCTTAAGAAATTTGAATTCGATGTGTTGATGTCCCAAAATCACCAAACGGCGTCGGTTTGGCCCGAAACGTGGCACACACGACCGCCCAGGCACGAGAGACTTGTGGGAGAAGACGGGGCTCGAATCGGGTTCTCGGTTTGGGAGTTAGAGCCGGATGCCGGTCTAGGCAAACCGGTTCCTTAAGAAATTTGAATTCGACATGTTGATGCCCCAATATCACCAAACGGCGTCGGTTTGGCACGAAACTTGGCACGCACGACCGCCTAGGCACGAGAGACTTGTGGGAGAAGACGGGACTCCAATCGGGATCCCGGTTTGGGAGTTAGCGCCGGATTTCACTCTAGGCAAACTAGTTCCTTAAGAAACTTGAATTCGAGATGTTGACTACCCAAAATCACCAAACGGCGTCGGTTTGCCACGAAACTTGGCACACACGACCGCCTAGGCACGAGAAACTTGTGGGAGAAGACGGGACTCCAATCGGGTTCCCGATTTGGGAGTTAGAGCCGGATTTTGCTCTAGGCAAACTAGTTCCTTAAGAAACTTGAATTCGAGGTGTTGACGCCCCAAAATCACCAAACAGGGTAGGATTAGCACGAAACATGGCACACACGACTGCCTAGGCACGAGAGACTTGTGGGAGAAGACGGGGCTCGAATCGGGTTCCCGGTTTGGAAGTTAGAGCTGGATTTCGGTCTAGGCAAACTAGTTCCTTAAGAAATTCTAGTTCGAGGTGTTGATGCCCTAAAATCACCAAACAGGGTAGGATTAGCACGAAACTTGGCACACACGACTGTCTAGGCACAAGAAACCTGTGGGAAAAGACGGGGCTCCCATCGGGTTCCAGGTTTGGGAGTTAGAGCCGGATTTCACTCTAGGAAAACTAGTTCCTTAAGAAACTTGAATTCGAGGTGTCGACGCCTTAAAATACCATGGCCGGCTGGAATCTAAACCGTCGGTTTGGCACACACGACCGTCTAGGTACGAGAAACTCGTGGGAGAAGACGGGACTCCGATCGGGTTCCCGGTTTGGGAGTTGGAGTCGGATTTTGCTCAAGGCAAACTAGTTCCTTAAGAAACTTAATTTGACGTGTCGACGCCCCAAAATCGCTAAACGGGGTCGGATTTGTTCGAAACTTGGCACACACGACCGCCTAGGCACGAGAGACTATTGGGAGAACACGGGGCTCTGATCGGGTTCCCGGTTTGGGAGTTAGAGCCGGATTTCTGTCTAGGAAACTAGTTCCTTAAGAAATTTGAATTCGAGGTGCTGATGCCCCAAAATAACCAAACGTCGTCCATTTGGAACGAAATTTGCACACACGACCGCCTGGGAACGAGAAACTTGTGGGAGAAGACGGGACTCCAACCGAGTTCCCGGTTTGGGAGTTAGAGCCAGATTTCACTCTAGGCAAACTAGTTCCTTAAGAAACTTAAATTCGATGTGTTAACGCCGTAAAATCCCCAAACGGGGTCGGATTGGCGCGAAACTTGGCACACACGACCGCCTAGGCAGGAGAGACTTGTGGGAGAAGACGAGGTTCGAATCGGGTTCCCGGTTTGGGAGTTAGAGCCGGATTCTGGTCTAGGTAAACTAGTTCCTTAAGAAATTTCAATTCGAGGTGTTGATGACACAAAATCACCAAAAGGCGTCGGTTTCGGACGAAACTTGACACACACGACCGCCTAGCCACAAGAGACATGTGGGAGAAGACGGGACTCCAATCGGGTTCCCGGTTTGGGGGTTAGAGCCAGATTTCACTCTAGGCAAACTAGTTCCTTAAGAAACTTAAATTCGAGGTGTTAACGCCCTAAAATCCCCAAACAGGGTCGGATTGGCACGAAACTTGGCACACACGACCGCCTAGGCAGGAGAGACTCTTGGGAGAAGACGAGGTTCGAATCAGGTTCCCGGTTTGGGAGTTAGAGCCGGATTCTGGTCTAGGCAAACTAGTTCCTTAAGAAATTTCAATTCGAGGTGTTGATGACACAAAATCACCAAAAGGCATCAGTTTGGGACGAAACTTGGTACACACGACCGCCTAGGGACGACAGACTTGTGGGAGACGACGGCACTCCAATCGGGTTCCCGGTTTGGAAGTTAGTTCAAGATTTCAATCTAGGCAAACTAGTTCCTTAAGAAACTTGAATTCGAGGTGTTGACGCCCCAAAATCACCGAACGGTGTCGGTTTGGTACGAAACTTGGCACACACGACCGCTTAGGCACGAGAAACTTGTGGGAGATGACGGGACTCCAATCTGGTTCCCGATTTGGGAGTTAGAGCCGGATTTTGCTTTAGGAAAACTAGTTCCTCAAGAAACTTGAATTCGAGGTGCTGACGCCCCAAAATCATAAAACAGGATAGAATTAGCACGAAACTTGGCACACACGACCGCCTAGGCACAAGAGAGTTGTGGGAGAGGAAGGGGCACGAATCGGGTTTCCGGTTTGGGAGTTAGAGCCGGATGTTGGTCTAGGCAAACTAGTTCCTTAAGAAATTTGAATTCATCCGTTGATGCCCCAAAATCACCAAGCGGCGTCGGTTTGGCACGAAACTTGGCACACACGACCGCCTAGGCATGAGAAACTTGTGGGAGAAGACTGGACTTCAATCGGGTTCTCGATTTGGGAGTTAGAGCCAGATTTCACTCTAGGCAAACTAGTTGCTTAAGAAACTTGAATTCGAGTTGTTGACGCCCCAAAATCACCAAACGGCATCGGTTTGGCACGAAACTTGGCACACACGACTGCCTATGCACGAGAAACTTGTGGCAGAAGACGGGACTCCAATCAGGTTCCCGATTTGGGAGTTAGAGCCGGATTTTGCTCTAGGCAAACTAGTTCCTTAAGAAACTTGAGTTCGCGGTGTTGACGCCCCAAAATCACCAAACGGGGTAGGAATAGCACGAAACATGGCACACACGACCGCCTAGGCACAAGAGACTTGTGGAATAAGACGGGGCTAGAATCGGGTTCCCGGTTTGGTTGTTTGAGCTGGATTTCGGTCTAGGGAAACTATATCCTTAAGAAATTTGAAGTTGAGGTGTTGATGCCCTAAAATCACCAAACGGCGTCGGTTTGGCACGAAACTTGGCACACACGACCTCCTAGGCACGAGAGAGTTGTGGGAGAAGACGGGACTCCAATCGGGTTCCCGGTTTGGGAGTTAGAGCCGGATTTCACTCTAGGAAAACTAGTTCCTTAAGAAACTTGAATTCGAGGTGTTGACGTCTTAAAATCACCAAACCGCATCGGTTTGGAACGAAACTTGGCACACATGACTGCCTAGGCACGAGAAATTTGTAGCAGAAGACGAGACTCCAATCGAGTTCCCGGTTTGGGAGTTAGAGCTGGATTTTGCTCTAGGAAAACTAGTTCCTTTAAGAAACTTGAATTCGAGATGTTGACGCCCCAAAATCACCAAACGGGGTCGGATTAGGACGAAAAGTGGCACACACGACTGCCTAGTCACGAGAGACTTGTGGGAGAAGACAGAGCTCGAATCGGGTTTCTGGTTTGGGAGTTAGAGCCGGATTTCGGTCTAGGCAAACTAGTTCCTTAACAAATTTGAATTCGAGGTGTTGACGCCCCAAAATCACCAAACGGCGTCTGTTTGGCATGAAACTTGGCACACACGACCGCCTACGCACGAGAGGCTTGTTGGAGAAGACGAGACTCCAATCGGGTTCCCGGTTTGGGACTTAGAGCCGGATTGCACTCTAGGCAAACTAGTTCCTTAAGAAATTTGAATTCGAGGTGTTGACGGCGCAAAATCACCAAATGGCGTCTGTTTGGCACGAAACTTGGCACACAAGACCGCCTAGGCACGAGAGACTTGTTGGAGAAGACGGGACTCCAATCGGGTTCCCGGTTTGGGAGTTAGAGCCGGATTTCACTCTAGGCAAACTAGTTCCTTAAGAAACTTGAATTCGAGGTGTTGACGCCCCAAAATCAGCAAACGGTGTCTGTTTGGCACGAAACTTGGCACACACGGCCGCCTAGGCACGAGAAACTTGTAGGAGAAGACGGGACTCCAATCGGGTTCTCGGTTTGGGAGTTAGAGCCAGATTTCACTTTAGGCAAACTTGTTCCTTAAGAAACTTGAATCCGAGTTGTTCACGCCACAAAATCTCCAAACGGGGTTGGATTAGCACGAAATTTGGCACACACGACCGTCTAGGCACGAGAGACTTGTAGGAGAAGACGGGACTCCAATCGGGTTATCAATTTGGGAGTTGGAGCCGGATTTTGCTCTAGGCAAACTAGTTCTTTAAGAAACTTGAATTCGAGGTGTTGACGCCCCAAAATCACCAAACAGGGTACGATTAGCACGAAACATGGCACACACGACTGCCTAGGCACGAGAAACTTGTGGGAGAAGACGGGGCTCGAATCGGGTTCCCGGTTTGGAAGTTAGAGCTGGATTTCAGTCTAGGCAAACTAGTTCCTTAAGAAATTCTAGTTCGAGGTGTTGATGCCCTAAAATCACCAAACAGGGTAGGATTAGCACGAAACTTGGCACACACGACTGTCTAGGCACAAGAGACCTGTGGGAAAAGACGGGGCTCCCATCGGGTTCCCGGTTTGGGAGTTAGAGCCGGATTTCACTCTAGGAAAACTAGTTCCTTAAGAAACTTGAATTCGAGGTGTCGACGCCTTAAAATACCAAACGGCGTCGGTTTGGAACGAAACTTGGCACACACGACCGTCTAGGTACGAGAAACTCGTGGGAGAAGACGGGACTCCGATCGGGTTCCCGGTTTGGGAGTTGGAGTCGGATTTTGCTCAAGGCAAACTAGTTCCTTAAGAAACATAAATTTGAGGTGTTGACGCCCCAAAATCGCCAAACGGGGTCGGATTTGTTCGAAACTTGGCACACACGACCGCCTAGGCACGAGAGACTTTTGGGAGAAGACGGGGCTCTAATCGGGTTCCCGGTTTAGGAGTTAGAGCCGGATTTCCGTCTAGGCAAACTAGCTCCTTAAGAAATTTGAATTCGAGGTATTGACGCCTCAATATCTCCAAACAGCGTCGGTTTGGCATGAAACTTGGCACACACGATAGCCTATGCACGAGAGACTCGTGGGAGGAGACGGGGCTGGAATAGGGTTCTTGGTTTGGGAGTTAGAGCCGGATTTCGGTGTAGGCAAACTAGTTCCTTAGAAAATTTGAATTCGAGGCGTTGACGCCCCAAAATACCAAACGGCGTTGGTTTGGCACGAAACTTGGCACACACGACCGCTTAGGCACTAGAGACTTTTGGGAGAAGACGGGGCTTGAATCGGGTTTCCAGTTTGGGAGTTAGAGCCGGATTTCACTTTAGGCAAACTAGTTCCTTAAGAAATTTGAATTCGAGGTGTTGACTCCCCAAAATCACCAAACGACGTCGGTTTGGCACGAAACTTGGCACAAACGACATTAGGCATGAGAGACTTGTGGGAGAAGACAGGTCTCCAATCGTGTTCCCGGTTTGGGAGTTAGAGCCGTATTTTACTCTAGGCAAACTAGTTTCTTCAAAAACTTGAATTCGGGGTGCTGACGCCCCAAAATCACCAAACGGCGTCGATTTGGCACGAAACATGGCACACGACCGCCTAGGCAAGAGAGACTTGTAGGAGAAGGCGGGGCTTGAATCAGGTTCCCGGTTTTCGAGTTAGAGCCGGATTCTGGTCTAGGCAAACTAGTTCCTTAAGAAATTTGAATTCGAGGTGTTGATGACACAAAATGACCAAAAGGCGTCGGTTTGGGACGAAACTTGGCACACACAACCGCCTAGGCACGAGAGACTTATGGGAGAAGACGGGACTCCAATCGGGTTCCCGGTTTTGGAGTTAGAGCCGGATTTCAATCTGGGCAAACTAGTTCCTTAAGAAACTTGAATTCGAGGTGTTGACGCCCCAAAATCACCAAACGGCGTCGGTTTGGCATGAAACTTGGCACACACGGCCGCCTAGGCACGAGAGATTTGTGGGAGAAGACGGGACTCCAATCGCGTTCCCGGTTTGGGAGTTACAGCAGAATTTCACTCTAGGTAAACTAGTTTCTTAAGAAACTTGAATTCGAGGTGCAGACGTCCCAAAATAACCAAACGCCGTCCATTTGGAACGAAATTTGCACACACGACCGCCTCGGAACGAGAAACTTGTGGGAGAAGACGGGACTCCAACCGAGTTCCCGGTTTGGGAGTTAGAGCTAGATTTCACTCTAGGCAAACTAATTCCTTAAGAAACTTAAATTCGAGGTGTTAACGCCCTAAAATCCCCAAACGGGGTCGGATTGGCACGAAACTTGGCACACACGACCGCCTAGGCAGGAGAGACTCTTGGGAGAAGACGAGGTTCGAATCAGGTTCTCGGTTTGGGAGTTAGAGCCGGATTCTGGTCTAGGCAAACTAGTTCGTTAAGAAATTTCAATTCGTGGTGTTGATGACACAAAATCACCAAAAGGCGTCGGTTTGGGACGAAACTTGGCACATACGACCGCCTAGGCACGAGAGACTTGTGGGAGACGACGGGACTCCAATCGGGTTTCCGGTTTGGGAGTTAGAGCCGGATTTCAATCTAGGCAAACTAGTTCCTTAAAAAACTTGAATTCGAGGTGTTGACGCCCCAAAATCACCAAACGGCGTCGGTTTGGCACGAAACATGGCACACACGACCGCCTAGGCACGAGAAACTTGTGGGAGATGACGGGACTCCAATCGGGTTCCCGATTTGGGAGTTAGAGCCGGATTTTGCTTTAGGCAAACTAATTCCTCAAGAAACTTGAATTCGAGGTGCTGACGCCCCAGAATCACCAAATTATTTATCAAAATAATAAAATTGAACTAAAACAGGGATAATATGGAGGCCATGTAACTACCACTTTCATGATTATGACAACACTGGCCAGGGCTTTCATCATCATAACCAGTGAAAGCTTGAGAAATTAAATTCAATTGAAGCGAGAAATTTACCAGTGATCCCTGATCACGGGTGGTAATGTCACCAGCCCAAGGTCCGTAGCTATCAAATATTGTATTTAGAATTGTTGTTCCCCGAGAAGCAGTTAAAATTGCATTCCGCAAACCAAGGAGCCCACAAGTGGGTATCTTATATTTAAGGAAAGTTGTTCCTTCCGACCTAGTGGACAAGTGAAATTAAGATTGTCAGAAAGATGCGAAAAAGAATAACAATAATAAAAAATTAAATTAAATTAAAGTGTAATAAAGAAACGGGCATACCCGAAAAAGAACTTCAAACAACTCAATTAGATTTAACATTGTAAGAATGATAAAGACAATTATTGATGCAATTTCTATAAAAGGGTGCAGAACCTTAAATTTAACTCAAGAAAAGTTAATATTGAATGCATTTGGAAGTCAAGGAAACATCACTGATTCTTTACATTTATGTCGTATTATGCCATCGCAAAATTCATTTGAAAGTTGGAACAAAAAAGAACCACATAAATGCACATTGGCAACAAGAGCATTTCACATACCCTAGCCCTTGCATATCAAACATCTGCCCACACCTTTTACCAAGAAGTTCAACAACAGGTCCCATGTGTTGTTCTGGCACCTCCACAAAGGGCAACTGCTCAAAACACACGCTAAGTTAGTCCTTTCATCACTAAAGCCTTGAGAGCAAAGTTGATGACATCACAGAGGCCAGCATACAAGATTTTGCTAGGATTGGAAGATCATGTCCTCTTCAGCTAGTGTAATCAAAATTGTTGCTTCAATCGGTTGATTATACAAGAATAATCATATATGTGCAGAGCAATTGGTACGTTCAGCCATTAATAGGCCATTAGATGATACCCGATTACTAAAAATAAAGGCAATTAGATGGGCCTTCAGAGGTATATAAACAATACTGATGAATGTTCTGACTTGAAGGTGCCAACCAAGTACTCTCTTACTAGTTATACTGGACACTTAAGATCAATCCTGCCTGCCTCCATCTAGGTTTTGAAAGAACAGAGAGAAAAGAGATAATAGAGAACTCTCCAGCCTGTTCCCTAACATTGAACATAACCATTTGAAGTATTCTATAAACCCTTTAAAGAGGAAAGGAGGGAAACGAAAAGCAACATGAACACACAAGCATGCCGTTAGAATAACATTAAAGCATATCAGTATAAAGTTTGGGAGCATACACATCTCTGTCCTTCTCTATATTATTACAAAAGAGAAAATAGAAGAAAAATCACCTCATAAGGTTCCAGCAACTTGTTATCCACCCTTTTATTGATCACTTTTGGTGGGCCCACCATAAATTCATAACCTTCCCTTCGCCTGATAAGCAACGTTATTATACAAAATATGCGAGTTCGTAACAATACAAATAAGAGTCACAAAGATAGCTTATACTTAAAACTTACATGTTCTCTATCAATATGGTAATATGCAAAGTACCCCTTCCACTAATAATGAATGTATCTGCAGTTTCACCATCTTCAACTTTCATGGCCAAATTTCTCTCAAGCTCACGATAGAGACGATCTCTTAAGTTTCTACTAGTAACATACTTTCCCGAGAGCAAACATTGAAAATAGCAAACCTGTCAATGCTGCATCACAATGAGGAAATGCTTATTAACGCAAAGGTTGATACTCCAACCTAAGTAAGGCACATGAAGCGCTTAGGTTCTTATTGCCCCAGAGAGAAATAGAAGTGTTAAAAATTGAGAAAAACGAAGTACAACATGATTCAAACACACATCAGGAATGGGAACCACCAAACCAGGAAGAAATAAGAAATTATATTAAAAGTTTAAAAGAACCTCTTGAAAAGGTTTGATAAATAAAATGGAACACACAAGAACTATAATGATTAGTCCAACTAAGGGAACAATTAAAGAAACTTGTAAAAAATGTCATGTATCATCTTCTCAAAAAGGCTTCAAGACCATAGAGAAAAAAAAAACCCACTAACTACATTTCCCATAATTTTTTCCTCATCTTTTCCTAGTAGGTCTTTTTTTTTTTTTTTCTTCTCAAAAGTTCCCAATGAATTTTCTGAAGGTTCTAGACATTTCTAAAATGTTTCCAGTGGTTTCTTCTAAAATTTTTAGGATGTTCTATTACATACAAATGTGAAATAGTAAGAGAGTTTTGTAGGTACCCTATGTAAAATTACATCAATGCTGTGTTTGGATCAAGCATTTGAGGGAGAACTGGTGAAGGGAAAGTGAATAATATAAACTAAATTTCTGGATTTGCTGTTTCTAGATGAGTCCCATAAGTCTGTTTTGCTGGTTTTGCACCATATGCATTTCTGGATTGCATCAATATTTATTATGTAATTGTCAACTAACATCATAGTAGATGAGTGGCCCTCATGTTCTTTTTACAGTAATATTTTTTTTATTGTATATTTGATTTATTTTATGGATCCATTGTATTTTGCTTGATAATTCTAAATTTGTTAAGATTCTTTCTACTTTTCATGAACCTCGATTGCAGTGTATTACCCTACATGGAGTCAACACATCATGACCAATCATACCAATTTGCTCCTAGACAGAGACCAAGAGAGAGACTTTGAACCATGATGGCTGTAGCATGTTTCAGCTCTAGCCTTGGCATGAATTGGAAAAATTGTTTTCTTGTGTCTATGCTGTCTAATTTTCCAAAATCTCAATCAAAGTACTGCTTTGAACTGCTGTAGCATTTGTTAAACAGATATGTATTAACAAGAAGTGCCCTTCTATCCAGAAAAAACTTTGTTCTCTATTAGTCACTAATAGATTTAGTTGCTTTAAAAATTAAGAAATCATGAGGCTTGAGCTTCACTCATGCAGAGATTCCAATAGCACGATTCAAGCATTCATGCTTTGTTATTCTTAGGACACTGATACACACTGAAAAGTTCAGATCTAATATAAGTTTTATGAATTTGTAAAGTTGAAAAAGAAATGTGATAGCAGGTTTTGAGGATGAAACAGTATATAATGTATCAAGAATATCTTATATTGTTCATAACATGCAACAATACGCTTAAGGTACTGTTGCAAATTCCCTGGGCTTGTCGCATCATTATCAAGTAACATTACAAAAGATCCATCCAGAAACAGATGAACACGAGAATTTCAGATTTCCCAACTTGTTTTTGACAAAGGGACATGACCCATGAATTAGGAAGAAATCACATGAACACAAGAATCATGCAGTAAAGACTTACTAGTATCAATGGCTACAAACTTCGAGAATAAAATTGTTTTGATGATTCAATCAGTACTAAATTGTGAAACTAGGGATCAAATTTTCAAAGTCACAGTTTCATAACATACCTCTCCTCTTACCCAAAAAAAAAGAAAAAAACAAACGAACAAACAAACAAACAAACCAACATACCTCAAGGCCAACAAAAGGTGAAGTATTGATAGAAAAAGCCATTTTCACTGTAGGTTCTTCCACCTTAATGGCATGTAGTGGCTTCCCAGAAATTTTGTCAGCAATTGTCTCACCAATCTAAGAAAAATAAATCAGTTACCACAATTTCAACAAAGAAAATGATTGATACAAATATTCATCTTACAAGTACTGTTAGAGAGAAAAAATCAATGCAAAACAAGTTTTTTTCTACCTGAATATCATCAATACCACAAACAGCACAGATATCACCAGCCTCCACAGCCTGTGCAGCAACCCTACTAAATTTCTCATACACAAAAAGTTCACTAACTCTTACATATCTGCATGTCTCATCCGTTGTGCATACCTTCAAAGATTCAAATTATTAAAATTATTAGATTTTTTTCTATGTCCACAGGAAAAAACCATAAATTATGCAAGAGGCATTTGCTTACTTAAACATGGATTAAATATCCAAAAAAAAAAGAACACAAAAAGAACTTCACTCTATACCATAAGAAAACATAGAAATTCTAGAGAAAATCTTCAGATTATAGAATGAACTCATCTGAGCATGATATTTCTTATCACAATCTCCAAAGAGTAGCTTACCTTGCCATGGATCCTTCATCATTTCACAAGTCACAAATTCAAGAATAGCACATACAACTTAAACATCATAAGAGTCTTGGAAAAGACACACACTACGTATGCATGTGTGTGTATGTGTGTACTATGTATATTTGTAATGCAAAATCATACGTTGATATAACATGCATGAGAATCCGTGCAAAATAGTTTCATAGAGCAAATCAGGTCAGGCAAGAGAAACATATGATATCATCCATTTTGGTTTCATAATATGAAACTATGACCTAATATCGAATAGGGAGATGGGTAAGACAAGAACTGGACCTCCTGTTGCAACAAAGATAATTAGTCATCATCAACTTACACTTACTGCACCAAAAATTGGAAGTGCTCACTCATCACACCACTATGAAATACACCCCATTTTTGTAACGTTAGTCCTGAATAGGACGAATTCCTAATTAGTATTTAACACATATGTTTGCCATTTCTTTTTTTATTTAAATAAACATAAATTTTATATAGGATCTTTTCAATTGTTTGAGCCTTTGTATATCATTAATAAGGTCTCTCACTTATAGACCATTACTCCACCTAGCACAGCCCAACTTGCATAACCCGGCCACATAACATGGCAAAAGTCCAGATAGGAACTTCAAGTGAAAGCCAAACAAGATAACAAGAGTGCGATTTCTTTAAGAGACATCATTTCAAGAAATTCAAATTAATTGATAACAGTAATCTCACATAACAGTGATAATGATCAATGATTGTCATATTAAAGTAATCAGAATACACAACACAGTCAGCCCTTAATATGATAATTCTAAAAATTGAACAAATGCCATAAGGAACAGATGTTAGCTCCAAAGCATACTCACTTGCACATCCAATCCTCTCCGCAAAACACCGGCATGCAAGCGCCCAATGGCTATCCGTCCTTTATGTTCCTCGTACTCAATATTTGTCACCTAGAAGTATGTCTAGCAGCAATCAACTATAGCATAATAATATGATATTGACATTTGACAAGATAATACAAAAGAAAACTTCCTTCACTTAAGTTTGAAAACAGGCCATCGGGGGCCAAAAAAATCCTGTAACAGTCTCGAGAAGGCCCTTGGAACACCTCCAACACTTCGGGAGAAACCAATGTAAGTTGTGGAAACATACGGAACTAGCGCGGGACTTCCGGATTGAAAACTACGTTAGAAAGGGTACTTTTTTCACACTTAAGCTATGAAAACAGGCCTCGGCGGGCCGAAATCGTGTAACAATCACGAGAAGGCCCGGGAAACACCTCGAACGTCTCAAGAGGGACCAATTTGAGTTGTAAAAACTTAACGAATAGGCACGGGACTCCCGATTTGAAAACTAGGTCGGAAAATACACTTTTCTAACACTTAAGCTTGGAAATAGGCCATCGGGGGGCCAAAATCATGTAACAGTCGCAAGAAGGGCCGGGAACACCTCAAACATCTTGGAACTGACCAACGCGAGCTGTGAAAACTTACGAAACTAGCACGGGGACTCCCGGTTTGAAAACTAAGTTGGAAAGAGACACTTTTTCCACACTTAAGCTCAGAAATAGGACACCGGGGGGGCGGAGCCAAAACCATGTCACAGTCACGAGAAGGACCGGGAAATGCCCCAAACACCTCGGGAGGGTCCAAGGTAAGTTGCGAAGACTTACGGAACTAGCACGGGACTCTCGGTTTGAGAACTAAATCAAAAAATACACTTTTTCCACACTTAAGCTCGAGATTAAGCCGTCGGGGGCCAAAGTCGTATAACAGTCACGAGAAGGCTCGAGAAACACGTCAAACACCCCGGGAGTGACCGATGTAAGCTGTGAAAACTTACGGAACTAACACGGGACTCCCGGTTTAAAAACTAAGTTCGAAACAGCACTTTCCTCGCACCAAAGCTTGAAAATAGTCCATCGGGGGGCCAAAATCATGTGACCGTTAAGAGAAGGTCCGGGGAACACCTCAAACACCTAGGGAGGGACCAACGTGAGTTCTGGAAACTTACGGAACTCGCATGGGACTTCCAGTTTGGAAACTAAGTCAAAAAATGCACTTCCTAAACACTTAAGTTTGAAAATAGGCCATCGGGGGAAAAAAAATCCTATAACAGTCTTGAGAAGGCCTGTGGAACACCTCCAACACCTCGGGAGAAACCAATGTAAGTTGTGGAAACTTACAGAAGTAGCGCGGGACTTCCGGTTTGAAAACTAGGTCGAAAAGGGTACTTTTTTCACACTTAAGCTTTGAAAACAAGCCTCGGCGGGCCGAAATCATGTAACAATCACGAGAATGCCCGGGGAACACCTCAAACATCTTAGGAGGGACCAATTTGAGTTGTGAAAACTTAACGAACAGGCACGGGACTCCCGATTTGAAAACTAGGTCAGAAAATACACTTTTCTAACACTTAAGCTTGGAAGTAGGCCATCGGGGGGCCAAAATCATGTAACAGTCGCAAGAAGGGCCGGGAACACCTCAAACACCTCGGGAGTGACCAACGCGAGCTGTGAAAACTTACGTAACTAGCACGGGGACTCCCAGTTTGAAAACTTAGTTGGAAAGAGACACTTTTTCCACACTTAAGCCCGGAAATAGGACACCGGGGGGAAGGGGGCCAAAACCATGTCACAGTCACAAGAAGGACCGGGAAATGCCCCAAACACCTCGGGAGGGACCAAGGTAAGTTGCGGAGACTTACGGAACTAGCACGGGATTCTCGGTTTGAGAACTAAATCAAAAAATGCACTTTTTTCACACTTAAGCTCGAGAATAAGCCGTTGGGGGCCAAAATCGTGTAACAGTCACGAGAAGGTCCAGTGAACACGTCAAACACCCCGGGAGCGACCGATGTAAGTTGTGAAAACTTACAGAACTAGCACGGGACTCCCGGTTTGAAAACTAAGTCCGAAACAGCACTTTTCTCGCACCTAAGCTTCCAAATAGTCCATTGGGGGGCCAAAACCGTGTGACCGTCAAGAAAAGGTCTGGGGAACACCTCAAACACCTAGGGAGGGACCAACGTGAGTTTTGGAAACTTGCGGAACTCGCATGGGACTCCCGGTTTGGAAACTAAGTTAAAAAATACACTTCTTAAACACTTAAGTTTGAAAATAGGCCATCGAGGGCAAAAAAAATCCTGTAACAGTCTCGAGAAGGTCCGTGGAACACCTCCAACACCTCGGGAGAAACCAATGTAATTTGTGGAAACCTACGGAACTATCGCGGGACTTCCGATTTGAAAACTAGGTCGGAAATGGTACTTTTTTCACACTTAAGCTTTGAAAACAGGCCTCGGCGGGCCAAAATTGTGTAACAATCACGAGAAGGCCCGGGGAACACCTCAAATATCTCAGAAAGAACCAATTTGAGTTGTGAAAACTTAACGAACAGGCACGGGACTCCCGATTTGAAAACTAGGTCGGAAAATACACTTTTCTAACACTTAAGCTTGGAAGTAGGCCATCGGGGGGCCAAAATTATGTAACGGTCGCAAGAAGGGCCGGGAACACCTCAACCACCTTGGGAGTGACCAACGCGAGCAGTGAAAACTTACAGAACTAGCAAGGGGACTCTCGGTTTGAAAACTTAGTTGGAAAGAGACACTTTTTCCACACTTAAGCTTGGAAATAGGACACCGGAGGGGGCCAAAACCGTGTCACAGTCACGAGAAGGACTGGGAAATGCACCAAACACCTCGGGAGGGTCCAAGGTAAGTTGCGGAGACTTACGGAACTAGCACGAGACTCTCGGTTTGAGAACTAAATCAAAAAATGCACTTTTTTCACACTTAAGCTCGAGAATAAGCCGTCGGGGGGCCAAAGTCGTGTAACAGTCACGAGAAGGCCCGGGGAACACGTCAAACAGCTTGGGAGTGACCGATGTAAGTTGTGAAAACTTACGGAACTAGCACGGGACTCCCGGTTTGAAAACTAAGTCCGAAACAGCACTTTCCTCGCACCTAAGTTTGAAAATAGTCATCGGGGGCCAAAATTGGGTGACAGTCAAGAGAAGGTCCGGGGAACACCTCAAACACCTAGGGAGGGACCAACGTGAGTTCTGGAAACTTACGGAACACGCATGGGACCCCCGGTTTGGAAACTAAGTCAAAAAATGCACTTCCTAAACACTTAAGTTTGAAAATAGGCCTTCGGGGGCCAAAAAAATACTGTAACAGTCCCGAGAAGGCCCGTGGAACACCTCCAACACCTCAGGAGAAACCAATGTAAGTTGTGGAAACCTACGGAACTAGCGCGGGACTTTCGGTTTGAAAACTAGGTCAGAAATGGTACTATTTTCACACTTAAGCTTTGAAAACAGGCCTCGGCGGGCCGAAATCGTAGAACAATCACAAGAAGGCCCGGGGAACACCTCGAACATCTCAGGAGGGACCAATTTGAGTTGTGAAAACTTAAAGAACAGGCACGGGACTCCCAATTTGAAAACTAGGTCGGAAAATACACTTTTCTAACACTAAAGCTTGGAAGTAGGCCATTGGGGGGCCAAAATCATATAACAGTCGCAAGAAGGGCTGGGAACACCTCAAACACCTCAGGAGTGACCAACGCAAGCTGTAAAAGCTTACGGAATTAGCATGGGGACTCCCGGTTTGAAAACTAAGTTGGAAAGAGACACTTATTCCACACTTAAGCGTAGAAATAGGACACCGGGGGGTAGGGGGCCAAAATCGTGTCACAGTCACGAGAAGGACCGGGAATGCCCCAAACACCTCGGGAGGGTCCAAGGTAAGTTGCGGAGACTTACGGAACTAGCACGGGACTCTCTGTTTGAGAACTAAATCAAAAAATGCATTTTTTCACACTTAAGCTCGAGAATAAGCCGTCGGGGGCCAAAGTCATGTAATAGTCACGAGAAGGCCCGGGGAACACGTCAAACACCCCGGGACGGACCGATGCAAGTTGTGAAAACTTACGGAACTAGCACGGGACTCCCGGTTTGAAAACTAAGTCCGAAACGGCACTTTCCTCGCACCTAAGCTTGAAAATAGTCCATTGGGGGGCCAAAATCGTGTGACTGTCAAGAAAAGGTCCAGGGAACAACTCAAACACCTAGAGAGGAACCAACGTGAGTTTTGGAAACTTACAGAACTCGCATGGAACTCCTGGTTTGGAAACTAAGTCAAAAAATGTACTTCTTAAACACCTAAGTTTGAAAATAAGCCATCGGGGGCAAAAAAATCCTGTAACTGTCCCGAGAAGGCCCGTGGAACACCTCCAACACCTCGGAAGAAACCAATGTAAGTTGTGAAAACTTACGGAACTAGCGCGGGACCTCCGGTTTAAAAACTAGGTCGCAAAAGGTACTTTTTTCACACTTAAGCTTTGAAAACAGGCCTCGGCAGGCCGAAACGCGTAACAATCACGAGAAAGCCCGGGGAACACCTCGAACATCTCAGGAGGGACCAATTTGAGTTGTGAAAACCTAATGAACAGGCACGGGACTCCTGATTTGAATACTAGGTCGGAAAATACACTTTTTTAACACTTAAGCTTGGAAATAGGCCATCGGGGGGCCAAAATCATGTAACAGTCGCAAGAAGGGCCGGAAACACCTCAAACACCACAGGAGTGACCAACGCGAGTTGTGAAAATTTACCGAAGTAGCACGGGACTCTCGGTTTGAGAACTAAATCAAAAAATGCACTTTTTTCACACTAAAGCTCGAAAATAAGCCGTCAGGGGACAAAATCGTGTAACAGTCACGAGAAGGCCCGGGGAACACGTCAAACACCCCGAGAGGGATCAATGTAAGTTGTGAAAACTTACGAAACTAGCATGGGACTCCCGGTTTGAAAACTAAGTCCGAAACGGCACTTTTCTCCCACCTGAGCTTGAAAATAGCTCATCGGGCGGGCCAAAATCGTGTGACAGTCAAGAGAAGGTCCGCGGAACACCTCAAACACCTAGGGAGGGACCAACGTGAGCTGTGGAAACTTACGGAACTCGCATGGGACTCCCGGTTTGAAAACTAAGTCAAAAAATGCATATCCTAAACACTTAAGTTTGAAAATAGGCCATGGGGGGCCCCTAAAATCCTGTAATAGTCCCGAGAAGGCCCGTGGAACACCTCCGACACCTCGGGAGAAACCAATGTAAGTTGTGGGAATTTACGGAAATAGCGCGGGACTTCCAATTTAAAAACTAGGTCGGAAAAGGTACTTTTTTCACAGTTAAGCTGGAGAATAGGCCTCGGCGGGCCGAAATCGTGTAACAATCACGAGAATGCCCGGGGAACACCTCGAACATCTCAGGAGGGACCAATTTGAGTTGTGAAAACTTAACGAACAGGCACGTGACTCCCGATTTGAAAACTAGGTCAGAAAATACACTTTTCTAACACTTCAGTTTGGAAGTAGGCCATCGGGCGGGCAAAATCATGTAACAGTCGCAAGAATGGCCGGGAACACCTCAAACACTACGAGAGTAACCAACGCGAGTTGTGAAAACTTACGGAACTAGCACGTGACTCTCGGTTTGAGAACTAAATAAAAAAATGAACTTTTTTCATACTTAAGCTTGAAAATAAGCCGTCGGGGGCCAAAATCGTGTAATAGTCACGAGAAGGCCCGGGAAACACGTCAAACACCCCGAGAGGGACCAATGTAAGTTGTGAAAACTTACGGAACTAGTACAGGACTCCCGGTTTGAAAACGAAGTCCGAAACGGCACTTTTCTCGCACCTAAGCTTGAAAATAGTTCCTCAGGGGGCCAAAATCGTGTGACAGTCAAGAGAAGATCCGGGAACACCTCAAACACCTAGGGAGGGACCAACGTGAGTTGTGGAAAGTTACGGAACTCGCATTGGACTCCCGATTTTAAAACTAGGTCAAAAAATGCACATCCTAAACAATTAAGTTTGAAAATAGGCCATCGGGGGCCCCCCAAATCCTGTAACAGTCCCAAGAAGGCCCGTGGAACACCTCCAACACCTCGAGAGAAACCAATGTAAGTTGTGAAAACTTACAGAACTAGCGCGAGAATTCCGGTTTGAAAACTAGATCGGAAAAGGTACTCTTTTCACACTTAAGCTTGAGAATAGGACTCGGCGGGCCGAAATCATGTAACAATCACAAGAAAGCCTGGGGAACACCTCGAACACCTATGGAGGCACCAATTTGAGTTGTGAAAACTTAACGAACAGGCACGGGACTCCCGATTTGAATACTAGGTCAGAAAATACACTTTTCTAACACTTAAGCTTAGAAGTAGGCCATCGGGGGGGCAAAATCATGTAACAGTCGCAAGAAAGGCCGGGAACACGTCAAACACCACGAGAGTGACCAACGCAAGTTGTGAAAATTTACGAAACTAGCACGGGACTCTCGGTTTAAGAACTAAAGCAAAAAATGCACTTTTTTTCACACTTAAGCTCGAAAATAAGCCGTCGGGAGCCAAAATCGTTTAACAGTCACGAGAAGGTCTGGGAAACACGTCAAACACCCCGGGAGGGACCAATGTAAGTTGTGAAAACTTATGGAACTAGCACAGGACTCCCGGTTTGAAAACTAAGTCCGAAATGTCACTTTTCTCGAATCTAAGGTTGAAAATAGTCCATCGGGGGGCCAAAATCGTGTGACAGCCAAGAGAAGGTTCGGGGAACACCTCAAACACCTAGGAAGGGACCAACGTAAGTTGTGGAAACTTACAGAACTTGCATGAGACTCCCGGTTTGAAAACTAAGTCAAAAAATGCACTTCCAAAACACTTAAGTTTGAAAATAGGCCATCGGGGGCCCCTAAAATCCTGTAATAGTCCCGAGAAGTCCCGTGGAACACCTCCAACACCTCGGGAGAAACCAATGTAAGTTATGGAAATTTACGGAACTATCGTGGGACTTCCGGTTTAAAAACTATGTCGGAAAATGTACTTTTTTCACACTTAAGCTAGAGAATAGGCCTCGGAGGGTTGAAATCGGGTAACAATCACAAGAATGCCCGGGGAACACCTTGAACATCTTAGGAGGGACCAATTTGAGTTGTGAAAACTTAACGAACAGGCACGTGACTCCCGATTTGAAAACTCTGTCGGAAAATACACTTTTCTAACACTTAAGCTTGGAAGTAGGCCATCGGGGGGCCAAAATCATGTAACATTCGCAAGAAAGGCCGGGAACACCTCAAACACCTCGGGAGTGACCAACGCGAGTTGTGAAAATTTACGGAACTAGCACGGGGACTCCCGGTTTGAAAACTAAGTTGAAAAGAGACATTTTTTCCACACTTAAGCTTGGAAATAGGACACCCGGGGGGGGCCAAAACCGTGTAACAATCACGAAAAGGACCGGGAAATGCCCCAAACTCCTCGGGAGGGTCCAGGGTAAGTTGCGGAGACTTACGGAACTAGCAAGGGACTCTCGGTTTGAAAACTAAATCAAAAAATGCACCTTTTTCACACTTAAGCTCGAAAATAAGCCGTCAGGGGCCAAAATCGTGTAACAGTCACGAGGAGGTCCGGGGAACACCTCAAACACCTCGGGACTGAGCAACGCGAGTTGTGAAAACTTACAGAACTACCACGGGACTCCCGGTTTGAAAACTAAGTTGGAAAGAGACTTTTTCCACACTTAAGCTTGGAAATAGGACACCGGGGGGCAGCCAAAACCGTGTAACAGTTACGAGAAGGACCGGGAAATGCCCCAAACTCCTCGGGAGGGTCCAAGGTAAGTTGCGGAGACTTACGGAACTTGCACGGGACTCTCGGTTTGAGAACTAAATCAAAAAATGCACTTTTTCACACTTAAGCTCGAAAATAAGCTTTTGGGGGCCAAAGTCGTGTAACAGTCACAAGAAGGCCCGGGAAAAACGTAAAACGCCCTAGTAGGGACCAATTTAAGTTGTGAAAACTTACGGAACTAGCACGGGGACTCCTGGTTTGAAAACTAAGTCCGAAATAGCACTTTTCTCGCACCTAAGCTTGAAAATAGTCAATCGGGAGGGCCAAAATTGTGTGACAGTCAAGAGAAGGTCCGGTGAACACTTCAAACACCTAGGGAGGGACCAACGTGAGCTGTGGAAACTTACGGAACTCGCATGGGACTCCCGGTTTGAAAACTAAGTCAAAAAATGCAAATCCTAACACTTAAGTTTGAAAATAGGCCATCGGGGGCCCCCAAAATCCTGTAACAGTCCTGAGAAAGCCCGTGGAACACCTCCAACACCTCGAGAGAAACCAATGTAAGTTGTGGAAAGCCCGTGGAACACCTCCAACACCTCGGGGGTTTCGGTTTGAAAACTAGGTCGGAACAGGTACTTTTTTCACACTTAAGCTTGAGAATAGGCCTCGGCGGGCGAAAATCGTGTAACAATCACGAGAAGGCCCGGGGAACACCTCAAACATCGCAGGAGGGACCAATTTGAGTTGTGAAAACTTAAGGAACAGGCACGGGACTCCCGATTTGAATACTAGGTCGGAAAATACACTTTCTAACACTTAAGCTTAGAAGTGGCAATCAGGGAGCCAAAATCATGTAACAATCGCAAGAAGGGCCGGGAACACCTCAAACACCACGGGAGTGACCAACGCGAGTTATGAAAACTTACGAAACTAGCACGAGACTCTCGGTTTGAGAACTAAATCAAAAAATACACTTTTTTCACACTTAAGCTCGAAAATAAGCCGTCGGGGGCCAAAATCGTGTAACAGTCACGAGAAGGCCCGGGGAACACATCAAACACCCCGGGAGGGACCAATGTAAGTTGTGAAAACTTACGGAACTAGCAGGGGACTACTGGTTTGAGCCAAAATCAACTAACAGTCTCAAGAAGGGCCGGGAACACCTCAAACACCAGGGGAGTGACCAACGCGAGTTATGAAAACTTACAAAACTAGCACGGGACTCTCGGTTTGAGAACTAAATCAAAAAATACACTTTTTTCACATTTTAGCTCGAAAATAAGCCGTCGGGGGCCAAAATCGTGTGACAGTCACGAGAAGGTCCGGAGAACACCTCAAACACCTAGGGAGGGACCAACGTGGGCTGTGGAAACTTACGGAACTCGCATGGGACTCCTGGTTTGAAAACTAAGTCAAAAAATGCACATCTTAAACACTGAAGTTTGAAAATAGGCCATCGGGGGACCCCTAAAATCCTGTAACAATCCCGAGAAGGCCTATGGAACACCTCCAACACCTCAGGAGAAACCAATGTAAGTTGTGGAAACTTACGGAACTAGCGCGGGACTTCCGGTTTGAAAACTAGGTCAGAAAAGGTACTTTTTTCACATTTAAGCTTGAGAATAGGCCACTGCGGGCCGAAATCGTGTAACAATCACGAGAAGGCCCGGGGAACACCTCGAATATCTCAGGAGGGACCAATTCAAGTTGTGAAAACTTAACAAACAGGCACGGGACTCCCGATTTGAATACTAGGTCGGAAAATAAACTTTTCTAACACTTAAGCTTGGAGGGGGGCCAAAATCATGTAACAGTTGCAAGAAGAGCCGGGAATACCTCAAACACCTCGGGAATTACCAACGCGAGTTGTGAAAACATACGGAACTAGCACGGGACTCCCGGATTGAAAATTAATTTGGAAAGAGACACTTTTTTCACACTTAAGCTTGGAAATAGGACACCGGGGGGGCGCCCAAAACTGTGTAACAGTCACGAGAAGGACCGGGAAATGCCCCAAACACCTTGGGAGGGTCCAAGGTAAGTTGCGGAGACTTACGGAACTAGCACGGGACTCTCGGTTTGAGAACTAAATCAAAAAATACACTTTTTTCACACTTAAGCTTGAAAAAAAGCCGTCGGGGGCCAAAATTGCGTAACAGTCACGAGAAGGCCCGGGGAACACGTCAAACACCCTGGGAGGGTCCAATGTAAGTTGTGAAAACATACGGAACTAGCACGGGACTCCCGGTTTGAAAACTAAGTCCGAAACGGCCCTTTTCTCGCACCTAAGCTTGAAAATAGTCCATCGGGCGGCCAAAATCGTGTAACAGTCAAGAGAAGGTCCGGGGAACACCTCAAACACCTAGGGAGGGACCAACGTGAGCTGTAGAAACTTACGGAACTCGCATGGGACTCCCGGTTTGAAAACTAAGTCAAAAAATGCACATCCTAAACACATAAGTTTGAAAATAGGCCATCGGACCCCCCCCAAAATACTGTAACAGTCCCGAGAAGGCCCGTGGACCGCCTCCAACACATCGGGAGAAACAAATGTAACTAGTTGACACTTACGAAACTAGCGCGGGACTGCCAGTTTGAAAACTAGGTCGGAAAAGGTACTCTTTTCACACTTAAGGTTGAGAATAGGCCTCGGCGGGCCAAAATCGTGTAACAATCACGAGAAGGCCCGGGGAACACATCGAACATCTCAGGAGTGACCAATTTGAGTTGTGAAAACTTAACGAACAGGCACGGGACTCCCGATTTGAATACTAGGTCGGAAAATACACTTTTCTAACAGTTAAGCTTGGAAGTAGGCCATCGGGGGGCCAAAATCATGTAACAGTCGCAAGAAAGGCCGGGAATACGTCAAACACCTCGGAAGTGACCAACGCGAGTTGTGAAAACTTACGGAACTAGTACGGGACATCCGGTTTGAAAACTAAGTTGGAAAGAGACCCTTTTTCCACACTTAAGCTTGGAAATAGGACACCGAGGGGGGCCAAAACAGTGTAACAGTCACGAGACGGATCGGGAAATGCCCCAACCACCTCGAGATGGTCCGAGGTAAGTTGCAGAGACTTACGAAACTAGCACGGGACTCTCGGTTTGAGAACTAAATCAAAAAATGCACTTTTTTCAAACTTAAGCTCGAAAATAAGCCGTCGGAGGCCAAAATCGTGTAACAGTCACGAGAAGGCCCGGGAAACTCATCAAACACCCCAAGAGGGACCAATGTAAGTTGTGAAAACTTACGGAATTAGCACGGCACTCCCGGTTTGAAAACTAAATCCGAAACGGCACTTTTCTCGCACCTAAGCTTGAAAATAGTCCATCGGGGGCCTAAAATCGTGTGACAGTCAAGAGAAGGTCCGGAGAACACCTCAAACATCTAAGGAGGGACCAACGTGAGCTGTGGAAACTTATGGAACTCGCATGGGACTCCCGGTTTGAAAACTAAGTCACAAAATGCACATCCTAAACATTTAAGTTTGAAAATAGGCCATCGGGCCCCCCCTAAAAAATACTGTAACAGTCCCGAGAAGGCTCGTGGACCGCCTCCAACACATCGGGGGAAACAAACGTAAGTAGTTAACACTTACCAAACTAGCGCGGGACTTCCGGTTTGAAAACTAGGTCGAAAGAGGTACTCTTTTCACACTTAAGCTTGAGAATAGGACTCGGCGGGCCGAAATCGTGTAACGATCACGAGAAGGCCCGGGGAACACAAGCTTGAGAATAGGCCTCGGCGGGCCGAAATCGTGTAACTATCACGAGAAGGCCCGGGGAACACATCGAACATCTCAGGAGGTACCAATTTGAGTTGTGAAAACATAACGAACAGGCACGGGACTCCCGATTGGAATACTAGGTCGGAAAATACACATTTCTAACACTTAAGCTTGCAAGTAGGCCATCAGGGGGCCAAAATCATGTAACAGTCGCAAGAAGGGCTGTGAATACCTCAAACACCTCGGGAGTGACCAACGCGAGTTGTGAAAACTTACGAAACTAGCACGGGACTCCCGGTTTGAAAACTGAGTTAGAAAGAGACACTTTTTCCACACTTAAGCTTGGAAATAGGACACCGGGGGAGGGCCAAAACAGTGTAACAGTCACGAGAAGGATCGGGAAAAGCCCTAAACACCTCGGGAGGGTCCAAGGTAAGTTGCGGAGACGTACGGAACTAGCACGGGACTCTCGGTTTGAGAACTAAATCAAAAAATACAATTTTTTCACACTTAAGTTCAAAAATAAGCCGTCAGGGGCCAAAATCGTGTAAGAATCACGAGAAGGCCCGGGGAACACGTCAAACACCCCAGGAGAATGTAGGTTGTGAAAACTTACGGAACTAGCACTGGACTCCCGGTTTGAAAACTAAATCCGAAACGGCACTTTTCCCGCACCTAAGCTTGAAAATTGTTTATCGGGGGGCCAAAATCGTGTGACAGTCAAGAGAAGGTCCGGGGAACACCTCAAACACCTAGGGAGGGACCAACGAGAGCTGTGGAAACTTACGGAACTCGCATGGGACTCCCGGTTTGAAAACAAAGTCAAAAAATGCACATCCTAAACACTTAAGTTTGAAAATAGGCCATCGGGCCCCCCTCCCAAAAATACTGTAACAGTCCCGAGAAGGCCCGCGCACCGCCTCCAACACATCGGGAGAAACAAATGTAAGTAGCTGACACTTACGAAACTAGCGCGGGACTACCGGTTTGAAAACTAGGCCGGAAAATGTACTCTTTTCACAGTTAAGCTTGAGAATAGGCCTCGGCGAGCCGAAATCGTGTAACAATCACGAGAAGGCCCGGGGAACACATCGAACATCTCAGGAGGGACCAATTTGAGTTTTGAAAACTTAACGAACAGGCACGGGACTCCCGATTTGAATACTAGGTCGGAAAACACACTTTTCTAACACTTAAGCTTGGAAGTAGGCCATCGGGGGGCCAAAATCATGTAACAGTCGCAAGAAGGGCCGTGAATACCTCAAACACCTCGGGAGTGACCAACGCGAGTTGTGAAAACTTACGGAACTACCACGGGACTCCCGGTTTGAAAACTGAGTTAGAAAGAGACACTTTTTTCACACTTAAGTTTGGAAATAGGACACCGGGGGGGCCAAAACAGTGTAACAGTCACGAGAAGGATCGGGAAATGCCCTAAACACCTCGGGAGCGTCCAAGGTTAGTTGCGGAGACGTACGAAACTAGCGCGGGAGTCTCGGTTTGAGAACTAAATCAAAAAATGCACTTTTTTCACACTTAAGCTAAAAAATAAGCAGTCGGGGGCCAAAATCGTGTAACAATCACGATAAGGCCCAGGGAACACGTCAAACACCCAAGGAGAATGTAAGTTGTGAAAACTTACGGAACTAGCACGGGACTTCCGGTTAGAAATCGAAACCCGAAACGGCACTTTTTTCGAAAATAAGCCGTCGGGGGCCAAAATCGTGTAACAGTCACAAGAAGGCCCGGGGAAAACGTCAAACACCCCGGGAGGGACCAATGTAAGTTGTGAAAACTTACGAAACTATCACGGGACACCCAGTTTGAAAAGTAAGTCCGAAACGGCACGTTTCTCGCACCTAAGCTTGAAAATAGTCCATCGGGGGGCCAAAATCGTGTGACAGTCAAGAGAAGGTCCGGGGAACACCTCAAACACCTAGGGAGGGACCCACGTGAGCTGTGAAAACTTACGGAACTCGCATCGGACTCCCGGTTTGAAAACTAAGTCAAAAAATGCACATCCTAAACACTTAAGTTTGAAAATAGGCGATCGGCCCCCCCCCAAAAAATACTGTAACAGTCCCGAGAAGTCCCGTGGACCGCCTCCAACACATCGGCAGAAACAAATGCAAGTAGTTGACACTTACGACAATAGCGCGGGACTTCCGGTTTGAAAACTAGGTCGGAAAAGGTACTCTTTTCACACTTAAGCTTGAGAATAGGCCTCGGCGGGCCGAAATCGGGTAACAATCACGAGAAGGCCCGGGGAACACATCGAACATCTCAAGCGGGACCAATTTGAGTTGTGAAAACTTAACGAACAGGCACGGGACTCCCGATTTGAATACTAGGTTAGAAAATACAATTTTCTAACACTTAAGGCTAGAAGTAGGCCATCGGGGGGACAAAATCATGTAACAGTTGCAAGAAGAGCCGGGAATACCTCAAACACCTCGGGAGTGACCAACGCGAGTTGTGAAAACTTACGGAAGTAGCACGGGATTCCCCGGTTTGAAAACTTAGTTGGAAAGAGACACTTTTTCCACACTTAAGCTTGGAAATGGGACACCGGGCGGGGCCAAAACAATGTAACAGTCACGAGAAGGACCGGGAAATGCCCCAAACATCTTGGGAGGGTCCAAGGTAAGTTGCGGAGACTTACAGAACTAGCACGGGACTCTCGGTTTGAGAACTAAATCAACAAATGCATTTTTTTCAAACTTAAGAGCGAAAATAAGCCGTCAGGGGCCAAAATCGTGTAACAGTCACGAGAAGGCCCGGGGAACACGTCAAACACCCCAGGAGGGACCAACGTAAGTTGTGAAAACTTACGGAATTAGCACAGGACTCCCGGTTTGAAAACTAAATCCGAAACGGCACTATTCTCACACCTAAGCTTGAAAATAGTCCATCGGGGGGCCAAAATCGTGTGACAGTCAAGAGAAGGTTCGGGAAACACCTCAAACACCTAAGGAGGGACCAACGTGAGCCGTGGAAACTTACGGAACTCGCATGGGACTCCCGGTTTGAAAACTAACTCACAAAATGCACATCCTAAACACTTAAGTTTGAAAATAGGCCATCGGGCCCCTCCCAAATACTGTAACAGTCCCGAGAAGGCCCGTGGACCGCCTCCAACACATCGGGAGAAACAAATGTAAGTAGTTGACACTTACGAAACTAGCACGGGACTTCCGGTTTGAAAACTAGGTCGGAAAAGGTACTCTTTTCACACTTAAGCTTGAGAATAGGCCTCGGCTGGCCGAAGTCGTGTAACAATCACGAGAAGGCCCGGGGAACACATCGAACATCTCAAGAGGGACCAATTTGAGTTTTGAAAACTTAACGAACAGGCACGGGAATCCCGATTTGAATACTAGGTTGGAAAATACACTTTTCTAACACTTAAGCTTGGAAGTAGGCGATGGGGGGCCAAAATCATGTAACAGTCGCAAGAAGGGCCGGGAATACCTCAAACACCTCGAGAGTGGCCAGCGTGAGTTGTGAAAACTTACGGAACTAGCACGGGACTCCCGGTTTGAAAACTGAGTTAGAAAGAGACACTTTTTCTACACTTAAGCTTGGAAATATGACACCGGGTGGGGGGGGCGAAAACAGTGTAACAGTCACTAGAAGGATCGGGAAATGCCCCAAACACCTCGGGAGGGTCCAAGGTAAGTTGCAGAGACATACGGAACGAGCACGGGACTCTCGGTTTGAGAACTAAATCAAAAAATGCACTTTTTTCAAACTTAAGCTCGAAAATAAGCCGTCGGGGGCCAAATTTGTGTAACAGTCACGAGAAGGCCCGGGAAACACGTCAAACACACCAGGAGGGACCAATGTAAGTTGTGAAAACTTACGGAATTAGCACGGGACTCCCGGCTTGAAAACTAAATCCGAAACGGCACTTTTCTCGCACCTTAGCTTGAAAATAGTCCATCGGGGGGCCAAAATCGTGTGACAGTCAAGAGAAGGTCCGGGGAAAACATCAAACACCTAGGGAGGGACCAACGTGAGCTGTGGAAACTTACGGAACTCGCATCGGACTCCCGGTTTGAAAACTAAGTCAAAAAATGCACATCCTAAACACTTAAGTTTGAAAATAGGCGATCGGGCCCCCCGCCAAAAAATACTGTAACAGTCCCGAGAAGGCCCATGGACCGCCTCCAACACATCGGGAGAAACAAATGTAAGTAGTTGACACTTACGAAACTATCGCGGGACTTCTGATTTGAAAACTAGGTCGGAAAAGGTACTCTTTTCACACTTAAGCTTGAGAATAGGCCTCGGCGGGCCGAAATCGTGTAACAATCACGAGAAGGCCCGGAGAACACATCGAACATCTCAGGAGATACCAATTTGAGCTGTGAAAACTTAACGAACAGGCACGGGACTCCCGATTTGAATACTAGGTCAGAAAATACACATTTCTAACATTTAAGCTTGCAAGTAGGCCATCGGGCGGCCAAAATCATGTAACAGTCGCAAGAAGGGCCGTGAATACCTCAAACACCTCGGGAGTGACCAACGCGAGTTGTGAAAACTTACGGAACTAGCACGGTACTCCCAGTTTGAAAACTAAGTTAGAAAGAGACACTTTTTCCACACTTAAGTTTGGAAATAGGACACCGGGGGGGCCAAAACAGTGTAACAGTCACGAGAAGGATTGGGAAATGCCCCAAACACCTCGGGAGGGTCCAAGGTAAGTTGCGGAGACGTACGGAACTAGCGCGGGTGTCTCGGTTTGAGAACTAAATCAAAAAATGCACTTTTTTCACACTTAAGCTCAAAAATAAGCAGTCGGGGGCCAAAATTGTGTAACAATCACGAGAAGGCCCAAGGAACACGTCAAACACCCAAGGAGAATGTAAGTGGTGAAAACTTACGGAACTAGCATGGGACTTCCGGTTTGAAAACGAAATCCGAAACGGCACTTTTCTCGCACTTAAGCTTTAAAATAGTCCATCGGGGGGCCAAAATCGTGTGACAGTCAAGAGAAGGTCCGGGGAACACCTTAAACACCTAGGGAGGGACCAACGTGAGCTGTAGAAACTTACGGAACTCGCATGTTACTCCCGGTTTGAAAACTAGGTCACAAAATGCACATCCTAAACACTTAAGTTTGAAATAGGCGATCGGGCCCCCCCCCAAAAAATACTGTAACATCCCGAGAAGGCCCGTGGACCGCCTCCAACACATCGGGAGAAACAAATGTAAGTAGTTGACACTTACGAAACTAGCGCGGGACTTCCGGTTTGAAAACTAAGTCGGAAAAGGTACTCTTTTCACACTTACGCTTGAGAATAGGCCTCGGCGGGCCGAAATCTTGTAACAATCACGAGAAGGCCCGGGGAACACATTGAACATCTCAGGAGGGACCAATTTGAGTTGTGAAAACTTAACGAACAGGCACGGGACTCCCGATTTGAATACTAGGTCGGAAAATACACTTTTCTAACACTTAAACTTGGAAGTAGGCCATCGGGGGGCCAAAATCATGGAACAGTCGCAAGAAGCGCTGTGAATACCTCAAACACCTCGGGAGTGACCCACGCGAGTTGTGAAAACTTACAGAATTAGCACGGGACTCCTGGTTTGAAAACTAAGTTCGAAAGAGACACTTTTTCCACACTTAAGCTTGGAAATAAGACACCCGGGGGGGCCAAAATAGTGTAACAGTTACAAGAAGGATCGGGAAATGCCCCAAACACCTCGGGAGGGTCCAAGGTAAGTTGCGGAGACTTACGGAACGAGCACGGGACTCTCGGTTGAGAACTAAATCAAACAATGCACTTTTTTCACACTTAAGCTCGAAAATAAGCCATCGGGGGCCAAAATCGTGTAACAGTCACGAGAAGGTCCGGGGAACACGTCAAACTCCCCGGAAGGGACCAATGTAAGTTGTGAAAACTTACGAAACTACCACTGGACTCCCAGTTTGAAAACTAAGTCCGAAACAGCACTTTTCTTGCACCTGAGCTTGAAAATAGTTATCGGGCGGGCCAAAATCGTGTGACAGTCAAGAGAAGGTCCGCGAAACACCTCGAACACCTAAGGAGGGACCAACGTGAGCTGTGGAAACTTACGAAACTCGCATGGAACTCTCGGTTTGAAAAGTAAGTAAAAAAATGCACATCCTAAACACCTAAATTTGAAAATAGGCCATCGGACCCCCCCAAAAATACTGTAACAGTCCCGAGAAGCCCCGTGGACCGCCTCCAACACCTCGGGAGAAACAAATGTAAGTAGTTGACACTTACGAAACTATCGCGGGACTTCCGGTTTGAAAACTAGGTCGGAAAAGGTACTCTTTTCATACTTAAGCTTTAGAATAGGCGTCGGCGGGCCGAAATCGTGTAACAATCACGAGAAGGCCCAGGGAACACATCGAACATCTCAGGAGGGACCAATTTGAGTTGTGAAAACTTAACGAACAGGCACGGGACTCCCGATTTGAATACTAGGTCGGAAAATACACTTTTCTAACACTTAAGCTTGGAAGTACGCCATCGGGGGGGCCAAAATCATGTAACAGTCGCAAGAAGGGCCGGGAATACCTCAAACACCTCGAGAGTGACCAACGCCAGTTGCGAAAACTTACAGAACTAGCACGGGACTCCCGGTTTGAAAACTAAGTTGGAAAGAGACTTTTTCCACACTTAAGCTTGGAAATAGGACATCGGGAGGGGGCCAAAACAGTGTGACAGTCACCAGAAGGATTGGGAAATGCCCCAAACACCTCGGGAGGGTCCAAGGTAAGTTGTAGAGACTTACGGAACTAGCACGGGACTCTCGGTTTGAGAACTAAATCAACAAATGCATTTTTTTCAAACTTAAGCTCGAAAATAAGCCGTCGGGGGCCAAAATCGTGTAACAGTCACGAGAAGGCCTAGGGAAAATGTCAAACACCCCGGGAGGGACTAATGTAAGTTGTGAAAACTTACGAAACTATCACGAGACTCCCAGTTTGAAAAGTAAGTCCGAAACAACACTTTTCTCGCACCTAAGCTTGAAAATAATTCATCGGGGGGGGCCAAAATCGTGTGACAGTCAAGAGAAGGTCCGGGGAACACCTCAGACACCTAGGGAAGGACCCACGTGAGCTGTGGAAACTTACGGAACTCGCATTGGACTCCCGGTTTGAAAACTAAGTCAAAAAATGCACATCCTAAACACTTAAGTTTGAAAATAGGCTATCGGGGCCCCCCCCAAAAATACTGTAACAGTCCCGAGAAGGCCCGTGGACCGCCTCCAACACATCAGGAGAAACAAATGTAAGTAGTTGACACTTACGAAACTAGCGCGGGACTTCCGGTTTGAAAACTTGGTCGGAAAAGGTACTCTTTTCACACTTAAGCTTGAGAATAGGCCTCGGCGGGCCGAAATCGTGTAACAATCACGAGAAGGCCCGGGGAACACATCGAACATCTCAAGAGGGACCAATTTGAGTTGTGAAAACTTAACGAACAGGCACGGGACTCCCGATTTGAATACTAGGTTAGAAAATACAATTTTCAAACACTTAAGCTTAGAAGTAGGCCATCGGGGGGGCCAAAATCATGTAACAGTTGCAAGAAGAGCCGGGAATACCTCAAACACCTCGGGAGTGACCAACGCGAATTGTGAAAACTTACGGAAGTAGCACGGGATTCCCCGGTTTGAAAACTTAGTTGGAAAGAGACACTTTTTCCACACTTAAGCTTGGAAATAGGACACCGGGCGGGGCCAAAACAGTGTAACAGTCACGAGAAGGATCGGGAAATGCCCCAAACATCTTGGGAGGGTCCAAGGTAAGTTGCGGAGACTTACGGAACTAGCACGAGACTCTCGATTTGAGAACTAAATCAAAAAATGCACTTTTTTCAAATTAAGCGTGAAAATAAGCCGTCGGGGGCCAAAATCGTGTAACAGTCACGAGAAGGCCCGGGGAACACGTCAAACACACCAGGAGGGACCAATGTAAGTTGTGAAAACTTACGGAATTAGCACGGGACTCCCGGTTTGAAAACTAAATCCGAAACGACACTTTTCTCACACCTAAGCTTGAAAATAGTCCATCGGGGAGCCAAAATCGTGTGACAGTCAAGAGAAGGTTCGGGAAACACCTCAAACACCTAAGGAGGGACCAACGTGAGCTGTGGAAACTTACGAAACTCGCATGGGACTCCCGGTTTGAAAACTAACTCACAAAATGCACATCCTAAACACTTAAGTTTGAAAATAGGCCATCGGGCCCCCTCCCAAAATACTGTAACAGTCCCGAGAAGGCCCGTGGACCGCCTCCAACACATCGGGAGAAACAAATGTAAGTAGTTGACACTTACGAAACTAGCGCGGGACTTCCGGTTTGAAAACTAGGTCGGAAAAGGTACTCTTTTCACACTTAAGCTTGAGAATAGGCCTCGGCAGGCCGAAATCGTGTAACAATCACGAGAAGGCCCGAGGATCACATCGAACATCTCAAGAGGGACCAATTTGATTTTTGAAAACTTAACGAACAGGCACGGGAATCCCAATTTGAATACTAGGTTGGAAAATACACTTTTCTAACACTTAAGCTTGGAAGTAGGCCATCAGGGGGCCAAAATCATGTAACAGTCCCAAGAAGGGCCGGGAATACTTCAAACACTTCGGGAGTGACCAGTGTGAGTTGTGAAAACTTACGGAATTAGCACGGGACTCCCTGTTTGAAAACTGAGTTAGAAAGAGACACTTTTTCTACACTTAAGCTTGGAAATAGGACACCGGGGGGGGCCAAAACAGTGTAACAGTCACGAGAAGGATCACGAAATGCCCCAAACACCTCGGGAGGGTCCAAGGTAAGTTGCAGAAATATACGGAACAAGCACGGGACTCTCGGTTTGAGAACTAAATCAAAAAATGCACTTTTTTCATACTTAAGCTCGAAAATAAGCCGTCGGGGGCCAAAATTGTGTAACAGTCACGAGAAGGCCCGGGAAAAACGTCAAACACCCCGGGAGGGTCCAACGTAAGTTGTGAAAACATACGGAACTAGCACGGGACTCCTGGTTTGAAAACTAAGTCCGAAACGGCACTTTTCTCACACCTAAGCTTGAAAATAGTCCATCGGGGGGCCAAAATCGTGTGACAGTCAAGAGAAGGTCCGGGGAACACCTCACCTAGGGAGAGACCAACGTGAGCTATGGAAACTTACGGAACTCGCATGGGACTCCCGGTTTGAAAACTAAGTCAAAAAATGCACATCCTAAACACTTAATTTTGAAAATAGGCCATCAGCCCCCCCCCAAAATATTGTAACAGTCCCGAGAAGGCCCGTGGACCGCCTCCAACACCTCGGGAGAAACAAATGTAAGTAGTTGACGCTTACGAAACCAGCGCGGGACTTCCGGTTTGAAAACTAGGTCGGAAAAGATACTATTTTCACACTTAAGCTTGAGAATAGGCCTCGGCGGGCCGATATCGTGTAACAATCACGAGAAGACCCAGGGAACACATCGAACATCTTAGGAGGGACCAATTTGAGTTGTGAAAATTTAACAAACAGGCACGGGACTCCCGATTTGAATACTAGGTCAGAAAATACACTTTTCTAACACTTAAGCTTGGAAGTAGGCTATCGGGGGGCCAAAATCATGTAACAGTTGCAAGAAGGGCCGGGAATATCTCAAACACCTCGGGAGTGACCAACGCAAGTTGTGAAAACTTACGGAAGTAGCACGGGAATCCCGATTTGAAAACTAAGTTAGAAAGAGACACTTTTTCCACACTTAAGCTTGGAAATAGGACGCCGTGGGGGCCAAAACAGTGTAACACTAGCAGGAAGGATCGGGAAATGCCCCAAACACCTCGGGAGGGTCCAAGGTAAGTTGTGGAGACTTACGGAACTAGCACGGGGCTCTCGGTTTGAGAACCAAATCAAACAATGCACTTTTTTCACACTTAAGCTCGAAAATAAGCCGTCGAGGGCCAAAATCGTGTAACGGTCACGAGAAGGCCCGGGGAACACGTCAAACACCCCGGTAGGGACCAATGTAAGTTGTGAAAACTTACAGAATTAGCACGGGACTCCCGATTTGAAAACTAAGTCCGAAACGACACTTTTCTCGCACCTAAGCTTGAAAATAGTCCATCGGGGGGCCAAAATCGTGTGACAGTCAAGAGAAGGTCCGGGGAACACCTCAAACACCTAGGGAGGGACCAACGTGAGCTGTGGAAATTACAGAACTCGCATGGGACTCCCGGTTTGAAAACTAAGTCAAAAAATGCATATCCTAAACACTTAAGTTTGAAAATAGACCATCAGGCCCCCCCCCAAAATCCTGTAACAGTCCCGAGAAGGCCCATGGAACACCTCCAATACCTCAGGAGAAACCAATATAAGTTGTGGAAACTTACAGAACTAGATTGGGACTTCCATTTTGAAAATGAGGTCGGAAAAGGTACTTTTTTCACATTTAAGCTTGAGAATAGGCCTCGGTGGGCCGAAATCGTGTAACAATCACGAGAAGGCCTGGGGAACACCTCGAACATCTCAGAAGGGACCAATTTGAGTTGTGAAAACTTAACGAACATGCACGGGACTCCTGATTTGAATACTAGGTCAGAAAATACACTTTTCTAACACTTAAGCTTGGAAGTAGGCCATCGGGGGGCCAAAATCATGTAACAGTCGCAAGAAGGGCCGGGAACACCTCAAACACCTAGGGAGGGACCAACGTGAGCTGTGGAAACTTACGGAACTCGCATGGGACTCCCGGTTTGAAAACTAAGTCAAGCAATGCACATCCTAAACACTTAAGTTTGAAAATAGGCCATCGGGGGTCCCCCAAAATCCTGTAAGAGTCCTGAGAAGGCCCGTGGAACACCTTCAACACCTCGGGAGAAACCAATGTAAGTTGCGGAGACTTACGAAACTAGCGTGGGACTTCCGGTTTGAAAACTAGGTCGGAAAATGTACTCTTTTCGCACTTAAGCTTGAGAATAGGCCTCGGGGGTGTTCTGCAGGGGTTCTCGTGACTGTTACACAGTTTTGGCTCTTGATAGCCTATTTTCAAGCTTAAGTGTTTGAAAAGTGCATTTTTTGACTTAGTTTTCAAGCCTGGAGTCCCGTGGTAGTTCTGTAAGTTTTCACAACTTACATTGATCCCTCTCGAGGTGTTTGAGGGGTTTCGCTGGGGTTCTCGTGACGGTTACACAATTTTAGCCCCCCGATAGCCTATTTTCAAGATTAAGTGTGAAAAAAGTGCAAATTTTGACTTAGTTTTGAAGCGAGGAGTCCCGTGCAAGTTCCGTAAATTTTCACAACTTGCCTTGGTCCCTCCGAGGTGTTTGAGGTGTTACTTGGGCCTTCTCGTGACTGTTACACGAATTTGGCCACTGATGGTCTATTTTCAAGCGTAAGTGTGAAAAAGTGCATTTTTTGACTTAGATTTCAAACCGGAAGTCCCGTGCTAGTTTCGTAAGTCTCCACAACTTCTATTGGTTCTTCCCGAGGTGTTTGATGCGTTTCCTGGGCCTTCTCGTGACTGTTACATGATTTTGGCTCCCGATGTCCTATTTTTAAGCTTAAGTGTGAGAAAAGTGACTTTTCCGACATAGTTTTCAAACCAGGAGTCCCATGCTAGTTCGGTAAGTTTCTACAACTTACATTGGTCGCTCTCGAGGTGTTTGAGGTGTTCCCTAGGCCTTCTCATGACTGTTACACAATTTTGGCCCTCAATGGCCTATTTTCAGGATTAAGTGTGAAAAAAGTGCATTTTTTGGCTTCGTTTTCAAACTGAGAGTCCCGTTGAAGTTCCGTAAGTTTCCACAACTTACAATGGTCTATCCTGAGGTGTTTGAGGTGTTCTTCGGACATTCTCGTGATTGCTACATTGTTTTCAAACCGGGAGTCCCGTGCTAGTTCTATAAGTTTTCACAACTTACATTGGTCCCTCCCAAGGTGTTCAAGGTGTTCCTTGGGCCTTCTCGTGACTGTAAAGCTTAAGTATGAAAAAAGTGTCTTTCTCGACTTAGTTTTCAAACTAGAAGTCTCGTGCTAGTTCCATAAGTTTCCACAACTTACATTGGTGCCTCCCGAGTTGTTTGATGTGTTCCTTGGGCCTTGTCGTGACTGTTACACGATTTTGGCCCACGATGGCCTATTTTCACAATTAAGTTCGAGAAAATTGCCTTTTTGGACTTATTTTTCAAACCGGGAGTCTCGTGCTAGTTCTTTTGAGGTGTTCCCCAGGCCTTCTCATGACTGTTACACGATTTTTGCCTCCGATGGCCTATTTTTAACCATAAGTGTGAAAAAGTGTATTTTTTGACTTAGTTTTCAAACCGAAATCTCATGCCAGTTCCATAAGTTTCCACAACTTACATTGGTCCTTCCCAAGGTGTTTGAGGTGTTCCCTAGGCCTTCTCGTGACTATTACATGATTTTGGCCCCTGATGGACTATTTTCAAGCTTAAGTGCGAAAAAGGTGCCTTTTTGTCTTAGTTTTCAAACCAGGAGTCCCGTGCTAGTTCTGTAAGTTTCCACAACTTACATTAGTCCCTCTTGAGGTGTTTGAGGTGTTTCCCACACCTACACGAGACTGTTACACGATTTTAGCCCCCGATGGCCTATTTTCAAGCTTAAGTGTGAAAAAAATGCATCTTTTGACTTAGTTTTGAAACCGGGAGTCCCGTGCTAGTTTCGTAAGTTTCCATAACTTACATTGGTCCCTTCCGAGGTGTTTGATGTGTCCCATGTGCCTTCTCATGACTGTTACATGATTTTGGCCCCTGATGGCCAATTTTCAAGCTTAAATGTGAGAAAGTGACTTTTTTGACTTAGTTTTCAAACCGGAAGTTCCGAGGTAATTCCGTAAGTTTCCAAAACTTACATTGGTCCCTCCCGAGGTGTTGGAGGTGTTCCCCGAACCTTCTCGTGACCGTTAATCGATTTTGGCCATCGATGGCCTATTTTCAACCTTAAGTGTGAAAAAAGTGCGTGTTTTGGTTCAATTTTCAAATCGGGAGTCCCGTGGCAGTTTCATAAGTTTCCACAACTTACATTGGTCCCTCCCGAGGTATTTGAGGTGTTCCCCAGGACTTCTCCTGACTGTTAATCGATTTCGTTCCCCGATGGCCTAAGTGTGAAAAAAAGTGTCTTTTTCTACTCAGTTTTCAAACCAGGAGTCCTGCGCCTGTTCTGTAAGTTTTCAAAACTTACATTAGTCCCTTCGAGGCGTCTGAGGTGTTCCCCGGGCCTTCTCGTGACTGTTACAAAAATTTGGCCCCCGATGGCCTATTTTTAAACTTAAGTGAAAAACGTGCATTTTTTGACTTAGTTTTCAAACTGGGAGTCATATGCTTGTTCTGTAACTTTCCACAACTTACATTGATCCCTCTAGAGGTGTTTGAGGTGTTTCCCGAAAAGTCTCGTGCCTGTTATACAGTTTTGGCTCCCGATGGCCTATTTTCAAGCTTAAGTGTGAAAAAAGTGGCTTTTTCGACTTAGTTTTCCAACCGGAAGTCTCGTGCTAGTTCCTTAAGTTTTCACAACTTACATTGGTCCGTCCTAAGGTGTTTGATGTGTTCCCTGGGCCATCTCGTGACTGTTACATGATTTTGGCCCCCGATGCCTATTTTCAAACTCAAGTATGAAAAAAGTGCTTTCTTCGACTTAGTTTTCAAACCAGCAGTCATGTGCTAGTTCTGTAAGTTTCCACAACTTACATTGGTCCCCCTGGAGGTGTTCGAGGTATTCTTTGGGCTTTCTCGTGACTGTTACACAATTTTGGCGCCCAATGGCCTATTTTCATGATTAAGTGGAAAAAAGTGCATTTTTTGACTTAATTTTCAAACTAGGAGTCCCGTGCAAGTTCCGTAAGTTTCCACAACTTGCATTGGTCCCTCCCGAGGTGTTTGCGGTGTTCCCCGAGCCTTCTCATGATAGTTACACGATTTTGGCCCCCGATGGCCTATTTACAAGCTGAAATGTGAAAAAAGTGCATTTTTTAATATAGTTTTCAAACCAGGAGTCGCATACTAGTTCCGTAAGTTTTTTCAATTTACATTGGTCCCTCCCGAGATGTTTGAGGTGTTCCATGGGCCTACTTGTGACTGTTACACGATTTTGGTCCGTGATGGCCTATTTTGTAGCTTAATTGTGAGAAAACTGCCTTTTTCAAATTAGTTTTCAAACTGGAAATCCCGTGTTAGTTCCGTAAGTTTCCACAACTTACATTGGTCCCTCCCAAGTTGTTTGAAGTGTTCCATGGGCCTTCTCGTGACTGTTACACGATTTTGGCCCCCGATGGCCAATTTTCAAGCTTAAGTGTGAGAAACGTGCATTTTTTGACTTAGTTTTCAAACCGGCAGTCCCGTGCTAGTTCTGTAAGTTTCAATAACATACATTGATCCCTCCCAAGGTGTTCCCCTGGTGTTCTCCTGAATGCTACACGATTTTGGCCTCCGATGGCCTATTTTTAACCTTAAGTGTGAAAAAAGTGCATTTTTTGACTTCGTTTTCAAACCGGGAGTCCCGTGCCAGTTCCGTAATTGCACAACTTACATTGGTCCCTACCGAGGTGTTTGACGTGTTCCCCAGGCCTTCTCGTGACCGTTACACGATTTTGGCCCCTGATGGCCTATTTTCGAACTTAAGTTTGAAAAAAGTGCCATTTTTCACTTAGTTTTCAAACCGGGACTCACGTGCTAGTTCTGTAAATTTCCACCACTTACATTGGTCCCTCTTGAGGTGTTTTAGGGGTTCCACGTGCCTTCTCGAAACTGTTACACAATTTTGGCCCCCGATAGCCTATTTTCAAGCTTAAGTGTGGAAAAAGTGTATTTTTTAACTTAGTTTTCCAACCGAGAGTCCCGTGCTAGTTCCGTAAATTTCTAAAACTTACATTGGTACGTCCCGAGGCATGTGAGATGTTCCTTGGGCCTTCTCGTGACTGTTACATGATTTTGGCCGCGGATGGTCTATTTCAACCTTAAGTGTGAAAAAGTGCATGTTTAGACTTAGTTTTCAAACCGGGAGTCCATGGCAGTTCCATAAGTTTCCACAACTTACATTGTTCCCTCCCAAGGTGTAAGGTTTTCCCCGAGCTTTCTTGTGACTGTTAATCGATTTTGGCCCCCGATGGCCTATTTTCAAGCTTAAATGTGGAAAAAGTGCCTTTTTCGACTTAGTTTTAAGACCGGGAGTCCGGTGCTTGTTCTGTAAGTTTCCACAACTTACATTGGTCCCTCTCGAGGTGTCTGAGGTATTGCCCGATCCTTCTTGTGACTGTTACATGATTTTGGGCTCCGATGGCTCGTTTTCACGCTTAATTGTCAAATAAGTTTATTTTCTGACATAGTTTTCAAACCGGGAGTCCAGTGCTAGTTCCGTAAGTTTTCACAACTTACATTGGTCCATCCCGAGGCCTTTAAGGTGTTCCTTTGGCCTTCTTGTGACTATTACACGATTTTGGCCCCAGATGGCCTATTTTCAAACTTAAGTGTAAAAAAAGTGCATTTTTCGACTTAGTTTTCAAACCGGGAGTCCCGTGCTAGTTCCATAAGTTTTGAAAAGTTACATTTGTCCCTCCTGAGGTGTTGTAGTTGTTCCCTGGGCCTTCTCATGACTGTTACACGATTTCGGGCCCCGATGGCCTATTTTCAAGCTTAAGTGTTTGAAAAGTGCATTTTTTGACTTTGTTTTCAAACCGGGAGTCCCGTGCTAGATCCGTAAGCTTCCACAACTTATATTGCTCCCTCCTGAGGTGTTTGAGGTGTTCCCCGAGCCTTCTCGTGACTGTTACACTATTTTGGCCCCCGATGACCTATTTTCAAGTTTAAGTGTGAAAAAAATGACTTTTTTGACTTAGTTTTCAAACCGAAAGTCCCATGCTAGTTCCGTAAAATTTTACAACTTACATTGGTCCCCTCCAAGATGTTTGTGTGTTCCCTAGGCCTTTTCATGAATGTTAGACTATTTTGGCCCCTGATGGCCTATTTTCAAGCTCAAGTGTGAGAAATTGGCCTTTTTGGACTTAGGCCCCGTTTGGCAACAGGCCAGTTTAGCCAAAATGTGAAAAAGTGAATTTTTTGACTTAGTTTTCAAATCAGGAGTCCTATGCTAGTTCCGTAATTTTTCAAAACTTACGTTAGTCCCTCCTGATGTGGATGTGTTGGAGGTGTTCCGCGGTCATTCTCGTGACTGTTACGCGATTTTGGCCTCCAATGGCCTATTTTCAAGCTTAAGTGTTTGAAAAGTGCATTTTTTGACTTCGTTTTCAAACCGGGAGTGCCGAGCTAGTTCCGTAAGTTTTCACAACTTACACTGGTCCCTCCTGAGGTGTTTGAGGTGTTCTCGTGACTATTACACAATTTTGGCCCCCGATGGCCTATTTTAAAGCTCAAGTGTGAAAATGTTTTTTTTTCGACTTAGTATTAAAATCGAAAATCCCGTGCTAGTTCCGTAAGTTTCTACAACTTACATTGGTCCCTCCCAATGTGTTTGAGGTATTTCTTGGGCCTTTTCGTGACTGTTACATGATTATGGCCCCCGATGGCCTATTTTGAAGCTTAAGTGTGAAAAAGAGCATTTTCCGACTTAGTTTTCAAATCGGGAATCCCGTGCTGGCTCCATAAGTTTCCAAAGCATACATTGGTCCCTTCTGAGGTGTTTGAGGTGTTCCCCAAGCCTTTTTATGATTCTTACGCAATTTTGGCCCCCGATGGCCTATTTTCAATTCAAACTTAAGTGTGAAAAAAATGTTTTTTTCGACTTAGTTTTCAAACTGGAAGTCCTGTGCTAGTTTCGTAAGTTTCCACAACTTACATTGGTCCCTTTTGAGGTATTTGATGTGTTCCCTAGGCCATCTCATGACTGTTACACAATTTTGGCCCCCGATGGCCTATTTTCAAGTTTAAGTGTGAGAAAAATGCCTTTTTGAATTTAGTTTTCAAATCGGGAGTCCCGTGCTAATTCCATATGTTTCCACAACTTGCATTGATCCCTCCCGAGGTATTTGAGGTGTTCTTCGGGCCTTCTCGTGACTGTTACACAATTTTGGCTCCTGATGTCCAATGTTAAAGCTTAACTGTTAGAAACGTGCATGTTTTGACTTAGTTTTGAAACCGGGAGCCCCGTGCCAGTTCCGTAAGTTTTCACAACTTACAATGAGACCTCCCGAGGTGTTTGAGGTGTTCTCCAGGCCTTCTCATCATTGTTACACGATTTTGGACCTCGATAGCCTATTTTCAAGCTTAAGTGTTAGTAAAGTACATTTTTTGACTTAGTTTTCAAATCGGGAGTCCCGTGCAAGTTCCATAAGTTTCCACAATTTAAATTGGTCCCTCCCGAAGTGTTGAAGGAGTTGCCTAGGCAGACTGTTACACGAGTTTGGCCCCTGATAGCCTATTTTCAAGCTGAAGTGTTAGAAAAGTGCATTTATCTACATAGTTTTCAAACCGAGAGTCCCGTGCTAATTCTGTAAGTTTCCACAACCTACATTGGTCCCTCCCGAGGGGTTTGAGGTGTTCCCTGGGACTTCTCGTGATTGTTACACGATTTTGGCTCTCGATGGCCTATTTTCAAGATTAAGTGTTAGAAAAATGCATTTCTTTACATAGTTTTCAAACCAGGAGTCCCTTGCTAGTTCCGTAAGTTTTCACAACTTATATTGGTCCCTTCTGAGATGTTTGAGGTGTTCGCCAGGCCTTCTCGTGACTATTACACGATTTTCGCCCCTGATGGCCTATTTTCAAGCTTAAATGTGAGAAAAGTGCCTTTTTCAACTTAGTTTTGAAACCGGGAGTCCCGTGCTAGTTTCGTAAGTTTCCATAACTTACATTGGTCCCTCCCAAGTTGTTTGAGGTGTTCCCCGGCTCTTCTCCTAACTGTTACAGAATATTGGCCCCCGATGGCCTATTTTCAAGCTTAAGTGTGAAAAAATTGCATTTTTCTACCTAGTTTTTAAACCGGGACTCCCGTGCTAGTTCTGTAAGTTTCCAAAACCTACATTGGTCCATCTCGAGGTGTTTGGGGTGTTCCATGGGGGTTCTCGTGACTATTACACGGTTTTGGCCCCCGATAGCCTATTTTCAAGCTTAAGTGTTTGAAAAGTGCATTTTTTGACTTAGTTTTCAAGCTGGGAGTCCCGTGCTAGTTCCGTAAGTTTCCCCAACATACATTGGTCCCTCCTGAGGTGTTTGAGGTGTTCCGCTAGGGTTCTCGTGACTATTACACAATTTCGGCTCCCGATAGCCTGTTTTCAACCTTAAGTGTGAAAAAAGTGCAATTTTTGACTTACTTTTCAAGCGGGGAGTCCCCGTGCAAGTTCTGTAAATTTTCACAACTTGCATTGGTCCCTCCCAAGGTGTTTGAGGTGTTCCTTGGGCCTTCTCGTGACTGTTACCCGATTTTGGATCCCGATGGCCTATTTTCAAGCTTAAGTGTGAAAAAGTGCCTTTTCGAACTTAGTTTTTAAACTGAGAGTCCCGTGCTAGTTCCGTAAGTTTCCACATCTTACATTGATCCCTCCCGAGGTGTTTGAGGTGTTCCCCCGGCCTTCTTGTGACTGTTACCTGATTTTGGCCCCGATGGCATATTTTCAACCTGAAGTTTGAAAAAAATGCATTTTTTGACTTAGTTTTTAAACTGGTAGTCCCATGCTAGTTCCGTAAGTTTTCACAACTTACATTGGTCCCTCCCGAGGAGCTTGAGGAGTTCCCCTGGCCTTCTCGTGACTATTACACGATTTTGGCTCCTGAAGGCCTATTTTCAAGCTTAAGTGTGAAAAAAGTTCCTTTTTTGACTTGGTCTTCAAACCGGGAGTCCCGTGCTAGTTCTGTAAGTTTCCACAACTTACATTGGCCCTTTTTGATTGGTCCCTCCTGAGGTGCTTGAGGAGTTCCCTTGGCCTTCTTGTGACTATTACACGATTTTGGCTCCTGAAGGCCTATTTTCAAGCTTAAGTATGAAAAAAGTGCCTTTTTCGACTTGGTCTTTAAACCGGGAGTCCCGTGCTAGTTCTGTAAGTTTTCACAACTTACATTGGCCCCTTTTGAGATGTTTGAGGTGTTCTGCAGGCCTTCTCATGACTGTTACCCAATTTTGGCCTCCGATGGCCTATTTTAAAGATTAAGTGTAAAAAAAGTGCATTTTTTCACTTAGCTTTCAAACCGGGAGTCCCGTGCCAGTTCCATAAGTTTTCACAACTTACATTGGTCCCTCCCGAGGTGTGTGAGGTGTTCCCTGGGCCTTCTCGTGACTATTAATCAATTTTTGCCCCCAACAGCCTATTTTCAAGTTTAAGTGTGAAAAAAGCGTCTTTTTCGACTTAGTTTTCAAATAGAGAGTCCCCTGTTAGTTCTGTAAGTTTCCACAAATTACATTGGTCCGTCTCGAGGTGCTTGTGGTGTTCCCCGAACCTTCTCGTGACTGTTACACAATTATGGCCCCCAATGGCCTATTTTCAAGCTTAAGTGTGAAAAAAATGTATTTTTTGACTTGGATTTCAAACCGGGAGTCCCGTGCTAGTTCCGTAAGTTTTCCCAACATACATTGGTCCCTCCCGAGGTTTTTTGAGGTGTTCCCCTTCTCGTGACTGTTACACAATTTTGGCCACCGATAGCCAATTTTCAAGCTTAAGTGTGAAAAAAAATGCATTTTTTGACTTAGTTTTCAAACTGGGAGTCTCGTGCTAGTTCCGTAAGTTTTCACAACTTACATTGGTCCCTCCCGAAGTGTTTGATGTGTTCCCGAGGCCTTCTCGTGACTGTAACACGATTTTGTTCCCCGATGGCCTATTCTTAAGCTTAAGTGTGAGAAAACTTACATTGGTCCCTCTCGAGGTGTTGGAGGTATTCTTTGGGTCTTCTCGTGACTGTTACACGATTTTGGCCCCCCGATGGCCTATTTTCAAGCTGAAGTGTGAAAAAAGTGGCTTTTTCGACTTAATTTTCAAACCGGAAGTCCTGTGCTAGCTAGGTCCGTAAGTTTTCAAAACTTACATTGTCCCTCCCGAGGCGTTGGTGGTGTTCCCTAGGCCTTCTCATGATTGTTACACAATTTTGGCCGCCGATGGCCTATTTTCAAGAATAAACGTGAAAAAACTGAATTTTTTGACTTAGTTTTCAAACCAGGAGTCTCATGCTAGTTCTACAAGTTTCCACAACTTACATTGGTCCCTCCCGAAGTGTTCCTTGGGCCTTCTCGTGACTGTTACACGATTTTGTCCCCCGAATGCCTATTTTCTGGCTTAAGTCTGAGAAAAGTGACTTTTTCGACTTAGTTTTCAAATTGGAAGTGCCGTACTAGTTCCGTAAGTTTCCACAACTTACATTAGTCCCTCCTGAAGTGTTCCCTGGTCGTTCTTGTGAGTATTACACGATTTTTGCCTCCAATGGCCTATTTTCAAGCTTATGTGTTTGAAAAGTGCATTTTTTGACATAGTTTTCAAACCGGGAGTCCCGAGCTAGTTCCGTAAGTTTCCACAACTTACATTGGTCCCTCCTAAGATGTTTGAGGTGTTCCTTGAGACTTCTCGTAACTGTTACACGATTTTGGCCCCCGATGGCCTATTTTAAAGCTTAAGTGTGAAAAAAGTGCCTTTTTCAACTCAGTATTCAAACCGGAATTCCCGTGCTAGTTCCACAAGTTTCCACAACTTACATTGGTCCCTCCCGAGGTGTTTGAGATAATCCCTAGGCATTCTAGTGACTGTTACACGATTATGGCCCCCGATGGCCTGTTTTCAAGTTTAAGTGTGAAAAAAGTGCCTTTTTCGACTCAGTATTCAAATTGGAAGTCCCGTGCTAGTTCTGTAAGTTTCCACAACTTACATTGGTCTCTGTCGAGGTGTTTGAGGTTTTTCCCATGTATTCTTGTGAATGTTACACAATTTTGGCCCCCGATAGCCTATTTTCAAGCTTTACTGTGAAAAAAGTGCCTTTTTCTACTTAGTTTTCAAGTCAGGAGTCCCGTGCGAGTTTTTTAAGTTTCCAAAACTTACATTGGTCCATCTCGAGGTGTTTGAGATGTTCCCCGGGCCTTCTGATGACTATTACACGATTTTGGCCCCCAATGGCCGATTTTCAAGCTTAAGTGTGAAAAAAGTACATTTTTTATCTTAGTTTTCAAACCGGGGGTCCCGTGCTAATTCTCTAAGTTTCCACAACTTACATTGGTCCCTCCCGAGGTGTTCAATGTGTTCCCTGATCCTTTTCGTGACTGTTACACGATTTTGGCCGCCGATGGCCTTTTTTAAAGCTTAAGTGTGAGAAAAGTTTCTTTTTGTACTTAGTTTTTAAACCGAGTCTCATGCCAGTTCCGCAAGTTTCAACAACTTATATTGGTGCCTCCCGAGTTGTTTGATGTGTTCACTGGGCCTTGTCGTGACTGTTACACAATTTTGGCCCCCGATGACCTATTTTCAAACTTAAGTGTGAAAAAAGTGACTTTTTCGACTTAGTTTTCAAATCGGAAGTCCCGTGCTAGTTCCTTAAGTTTCCACAACTTACATTGGTCTCTCCCGAGGTGTTTGATGTGTACCATGGGCCTTCTCGTCACGATTTTGGCCCCCGATGTACTATTTTCAAGTTTAAGTGTGAGAAAGTGTCTTTTTGGACTTAATTTTCAAACCGGGAGTCCCGTGCTAGTTCTGTAAGTTCCCATAACTTACATTGGTCTCTGTCGAGGTGTTTGAGGTGTTCGCTAGGCTTTCTCATGACTGTTACATAATTTTGGCCCCCGATGGCCTATTTTCAGGATTAAGTGTGAAAAAATTGAATTATTTGACTTAGTTTTCAAACTGGGAGTCCTGTTGAAGTTCTGTAAGTTACTACAACTTACATTAGTCCCTCCTGAGGTGTTTCAGGTGTTCCACGGGCATTCTCGTGACTGTTACACGATTTTGGCCCCCGATGACCTATTTACAAGCTTAAGTGTGGAAAAAGTACATTTTTTGACATAGTTATCAAACCGGGAGTCTTATGCTAGTTCTGTAAATTTCTATAACTTACAATAGTCCCTCCCAAGGTGTTTGAGGTGTTCCTTGGGCTTTCTCATCACTGTTACATGATTTTTGCCCCTGATGGCCTGTTTTCAAGCTTAAGTGTGAAAAAAGTGTCTTTCTCGACTTAGTTTTCAAAACGGAAGTCCTGTACTAGCTCCGTAAGTTTCCACAACTTACATTGGTACCTCCCGAGTTGTTTGATGTGTTCACTGGGCCTCGTCGTGACTATTAGACGATTTTGGCCCCCGATAACCTATTTTCAAGCTTAAGTGTGAGAAAAGTGCCTTTTCGGACATAGTTTTCAAACCGGGAGTCCCGTACTAGTTCCGTAAGTTTTCAAAACTTAAATTGGTCAATCCCGAGGTGTTTGAGATGTTCTCTAGGCCTTCTCATGACAGTTACACGATTTTGGCCCCCCAATGACCTATTTTCAAGCTTAAAGTGTGAAAAAAGTACATTTTTTGACTTAGTTTTCAAACCGGGAGTCCCGTGCCAGTTCTGTAAGATTCCACAACTTACATTGGTTCCACCCAAGGTGTTTGAGGTGTTTCCCGGGCCATCTCATAACTGTTACATGATTTTGGCCACTGATGGTGTATTTTCAAGCTTAAGTATAAGAAAAATGCCTTTTTCGATTTAATTTTCAAACCGGGAGTCCCGTGCTAGTTCTTTAAGTTTCGACAATTTACATTGGTCCCTCTTGAGGTGTTTGAGGTGTTCCCCAAGCCTTATCGTGACTATTACATGATTTTGACCCCCGATGGCCTATTTTCAAGCTTAAGGGTGAAAAAAATGCATTTTTTAACTTAGTTTTGAAGTCGGAAGTCCCGCGCTAGTTCCGTAAGTTTCCATAACTTACATTGGTCCCTCCCCAGGTGTTTGATGTGTTCCTTGGGCCTTCTCGTGACTGTTACAAGATTTTGGCCCCGGATGGCTTATTTTTAAACTTAAGTGTAAAAAAAGTGGCTTTTGGACTTATTTTTCAAACCGGGAGTTCCAAGCTAGTTCTGTAACTTTTCACCACTTACATTGGTCCCTCCCGAGGTGTTTGAGGTGTTCCCCGAGCCTTCTCGTGACTGTTACTCGATTTTGGCCACCGATGGCCTATTTTCAAGCTTAAGTGTGAAAAAAGTGTGTGTTTTGGCTTAGTTTTCAAACCGGGAGTCCCGTGGCAGTACCGTAAGTTTTCACAACTTACATTGGTCCCTCCCGACATGTTTGAGGTGTTCCACGGGACTTCTCATGACTGTTAATCGATTTCGTCCCCCGATGGCCTATTTTCTAGGTAAAGTGTTAAAAAAATGCCTTTTTCGACTTAGTTTTCAATCTGGGAGTCCCGTGCTTGTTCTGTAAGTTTCCAAAACTTACATTAGTCCCTCTCAAGGTGTCTGAGGCGTTCCCCAGGTCATCTCGTGACTGTTACACAATTTTGGCACCCGATGGCCTATTTTCAAGCTTAAGTGTGAAAAAAGTGCATTTTTTGACATAGTTTTCAAACTGGGAGTTCCGTGCTAATTCTATAAGTTTCCATAACTTACATTGCTCCCTTCTGAGGTGTTTGTGGTGTTTCCCAGGCCTTCTTAAGATTGTTACACGATTTTTGCCCCCGATGGCCTATTTTCAAGTTTAAGTGTCAAAAAAGTGTATTTTTTTACATAGATTTCAAACCGAGTGTCCCGTGCTAGTTCTGTAAGTTTGCACAACTTATATTGATCCCTCCCGAGGTGTTTGAGGTGTTCTCCAGGCCCTCTCGTGATTGTTACTCGATTTTGGCCCCTGATGGCCTATTTTCAAGCTTAAGTGTGAAAAAATGGCCTTTTTCGACTTAGTTTTCAAACCAAAAGTCCGGTGCTAGCTCCGTAAATTTCCAAAACATACATTGGTCCTGCCCGAGGTGTTTGATGTGCTTTTGGGGCCTTCTCGTGACTGTTACACTATTTTGGCCTCCGATGGCCTATTTTCAAGCTTAAATGTGAGAAAAGTGCCTTTTTGTACTTAGTTTTCAAATCGGGAGACCCGTGCTAGTTTCGTAATTTTCCACAACTTACATTGGTTCCTCCTGAGGTGTTTGAGGTGTTCCCCAGGCCTTCTTGTGACTGTTACACAATTTTGGCACCCTATGGCGTATTTTCAACCTTTAGTATGAAAAAAGTGCATTTTTTGACTTAGTTTTCAAACCGGGAGTGCCGTGCTAGTTTCATAAGTTTCCACAACTTACATTGGTCCCTCCCAAGGTGTTTGAGTTGTTCCCCGGGCCTTCTCGTGATTGTTACACGATTTTGGCCCCCAGTGGCCTATTTTTAAGTTTAAGTGTTAGAAAAGTGCCTTTTTGGACATAGTTTTCAAAACGAGAGTCCCGTGCTAGTTCTGTAATTTCCACAACTTACATTGGTCCCTCTCGAGGTGTTTGAAGTATTTTCCCGGGCCTTCTCGTGACTGTTACACGATTTTGGCCCCGATGGCCTATTTTCAAGCTTAAATGTGAGAAAAATGTCTTTTTCGACTTAGTTTTCAAACCGGGTGTCCCCTGCTAGTTCTGTAAGTTCCCACAACTTATATTGGTCTCTCTCAAGGTCTTTGAGGTGTTCCTCGGGCCTTCTCATGACCGTTACACAATTTTGGCCCACCATAACCTATTTTCAGGATTGAGTGTGAAAAAAAATTCCCTTTTCTACTTATTTTTCAAACCGGGAGTCCCGTACTAGTTCTGTAAGTTTCCACAACTTGCATTTCCTCTCGAGGTGTCTGAGGTTTTCCCCAGGCCTTCTCGTGACTGTTACATGATTTTGGCCCTGATAGCCTATTTTCAAGCGTAAGTGTGCAAAAAGTGCCTTTTTCGACATAGTCTTCAAACCGGAAGTCTCATGCTAGTTCCGTAAGTTTCCACAACTTACATTGGTCCCTCCCGAGGTGTTTGATGTGTCCTTGGGCCTTCTCGTGACTTTAACACAATTTTGGCCCCGATGGCCTATATTCAAATTTAAGTAAAGAGATGTGCCTTTTTGGATTTAGTTTTCAAACCGGGAGTCCCGTGCTACTTTTGTAAGTTTCCACAACTTACATTGGTCTCTCTCGAGCTGTTTGAGGTCTTCCTCGGGCTTTCTCGTGACTCTTACACGATTTTGGGCCTTGATAGCCTATTTTCAACCATAAGTGTGAGAAAAGTGCATTTTTTGACTTAGTTTTTAAATCGGGAGTCCCGTGCCTGTTCCGTACATTTCCACAACTTAAATTGGTCCCTCCCAAGGTATTTGAGGTGTTCCTCGGGTCTTCTCCTAGCTGTTACACGATATTGGCCCCCGATGGCCTTTTTTCAAGCTCAAGTGTGAGAATAGTGCCTTTTTCGACCTAGTTTTCAAACTGGGACTCCCATGCTAGTTCTGTAAGTTTCCACAACTTACATTGGTCTATTTCGAGGTGTTTGGGGTGTTTCGCAGGGGTTCTAGTGACGTTACACAATTTTGGCCCCCGATGGCCTATTTTCAACTTTAATTGTGAAAAAAGTGTATTTTTTTACTTAGTTTACAAGCCGGAAATCCCGTGCCAGTTCTGTAAGTTTTCACAACTTACATTAGTTCTTCTTGAGGTGTTTGAGGTGTTCCACTGGGGTTCTCATGACTGTTACACAATTTTGAACCCCCGACGGCCTATTTTCAAGCTTCAATGTGAAAAAGTACATTTTTAACTTAGTTTTCAAGCGGAGAGTCCCGTGCTAGTTTCATAAATTTTCACTACTTGTATTGGTCCCTCCCGAGGTGTTTGATGTGTCCCATGGGCCTTCTCGTGACTATTGCCCGATTTTGGCCCCCGATGGCCTATTGTCAAGCTTAAGTGTGAATAAAATGCCTGTTTAGACTTTGTTTTCAAACTGAGAGTCCCGTGCTAGTTTCGTACATTTCCAAAGCTCACATTGCTCCTTCTCGAGCCTTCCCGTGACTTTTACTGATTTTGGCCCCCGATGGCATATTTTCAACCTTAAATGTGAAAAAAGGGCATTTTTTTACTTTAGTTTTCAAACCGATAGTCCCGTGCCAGTTCTGTAAGTTTCCACAACTTACATTGGTCCATCCCGAGGTGTTTGAGGTGTTCCCCGGGCCTTTTCGTGACTGTTACACGATTTTGGCCCACGAAAGCATATTTTCAAGCTTAAGTGTGAAAAAAGTGCATTTTTCGACTTAGTCTTCAAACCGGGAGTCTCGTGCTAGTTCTGTAAGTTTCCACAACTAACATTGGCCCCTCTTAAGGTGTTTGAGGTGTTCCGTAGACCTTTTCGTGACTGTTACACCCATTTTGGCTGCCAATGGCCTATTTGAAAAAAGTGTATTTTTTCGCTTAGTTTTCAAACCGGGAATCCCATGCCTGTTCTGTAAGTTTCTACAACTTACATTGGTCCCTCCCGAGGTGTTTGAAGTGTTTGAGATGTTCTCCAGGCCTTCTCGTGACTGTTAATCGATTTTCGCTCGTTGACGGCCTATTTTCAAGTTTAAGTGTGAAAAAGTGTCTTTTTCGACTTAGTTTTCAAACAGGGAGTCCCGTGTTAGTTCTGTAAGTTTCCACAATTGGTCCGTCTCAAGGTGTTTGAGATGTTCTCTGAACCTTCTCGTGACTGTTACACAATTTTGGCCCCGACAGCCTATTTTCAACCTCAAGTGTGAAAAAAGTGCATTTTTTAACCTAGTTTTTAAATCGGGAGTCCCGTGCTAGTTCCGTAAGTTTTCACAACTTACATTGGTCCCTCCTGAGGTGTTTGAGGTGTTCCTCGAGCCTTCTCGTGACTGTTACTCGATTTTGACCACCGATGGCCTATTTTCAAGCTTGTGTGAAAAAAGTGTATTTTTTGACTTAGATTTCAAACCTGGAGTCCGTGCTAGTGCCGTAAGTTTCCACAACTTACATTAGTCCCTCCCGAGGTGTTTGAGGTTCCCCGGGCCTTCTCAAGACAGTTACACGATTTTGGCTCCTAATGGCCTATTTTCAAGCTTAAGTGTGAAAAAGAGACCTTTTTCGACTTAGTTTTCAATCCGGAAGTCCCGTGCTAGTTCCGTAAATTTCTCCAACTTACATTGGTCCCTCCTGAGGTGTTTGATGTGTTTCCAAGGCCTTCAGATTTTTCACGATTTTGGCCCCCGACGGCCTATTTTCAAACTTGAGTGTAAAAAAAGTGCATTTTTTGACTTAGTTTCCAAACCAAGAGTCCCGTGCCAGTTCCATTAGTTTCTACAACTTACATTAGTCCCTACCGAGGTGTTTGAGGTATTGTCTGGGCCTTCTCATGGCAGTTACACGATTTTTGCCCCCGATGGCCTATTTTCAACCTTAAGTGTGAAAAAAGTGATTTTTTTTTCACCTTAAGTGTGAAAAAAGTGTGAAAAGTGCATTTTTTGACTTTGTTTTCAAACCGGGAGTCCCGTGCTAGTTCCGTAAGTTTCCATAACTTATACACGATGACTTATTTTCAAGCTTAAGTGTGAAAAAAGTGACTTTTTTGACTTAGTTTTCAAACCGAAAGTCCCGTGCTAGTTCCGTAAGTTTTCACAACTTACATTGGTCCCTCCCAAGATGTTTGATGTGTTCCCTGGGCCTTCTCGTGACTGTTAGACTATTTTGGCCCCTGATAGCCTATTTTCAAGTTTAAGTGTGAGAAATTTGCCTTTTTGGACTAGTTTTCAAACCGGGAGTCCCATACTAGTTCCGTAAGTTTCCACAGCTTACACGATTTTGGCCCCCGATGGCCTATTTTCAACCGTAAGTGTGAAAAAAGTGCATTTTTCGACTTAGATTTCAAACAAGGAATCCCGTGCTAATTCCCAAGTTTCCCCTACTAACATTGGTCCCTCCCGAGGAGATTGAGGTGTTCCCTGGGCCTTCTCGTGACTGTTATACGATTTTGAAATCAATGACCTATTTTCAAGCTTAAATGCGAAAAAAGTGAATTTTTTGCTTACTTTTAAAACCGGGAGTCCCATGCTAGTTCCGTATTTTCAATAACTTATGTTGTTCTCTCCTGAGGTGTTTGAGGTGTAGCCCGGCCTTCCCATGACTGTTACACAATTTTGGCACACCGAGGCCTATTTTCATGCTAACGCGTGAAAAAAGTGTCGTTTTCAACTTAGTTTTCAAACCGGAAGTCCCGTGCCAGTTCCGTAAGTTTCCACAACTTACATTGGTCCCTCCCGAGGTGTTTGAGGTGTTCCCTGGGCCTTCTCGTAACTGTTACACGTTTTTTGCCCCCGATGGCCTATTTTCAAACTTAAGTGTGAAAAAATTATCTTTTTTGACTTAGTTTTCAAATCGGGAGTCCTGTGCTAGTTCCATAAGTTTTCACAACTTACATTGGTCCCTCCCGAGGTGTTTGAGGTGTTCCCCGGTCCTTCTCGTGACTGTTGCATGATTTTGGCCCCCGATGGCCTATTTTCAAACTTAAATATGAAAAAAGTGACTTTTTCGACTTAGTTTTTAAACCGGAAGTCCCGTGCTAGTTCCGTAAGTTTTCAAAACTTATGTTGGTCCCTCTTGAGGTGTTGGTGGTGTTTCCTAGGCATTCTCATGATTGTTACACAATTTTGACCCCCGATGGCCTATTCTTAAGCATAAATGTGAAAAAAGTGAATTTTTTGACTTAGTTTTCAAACTAGGAGTCCTGTACTAGTTCCGTAAGTTTCCACAGCTTACGGTAGTCCCTCCTAAGGTGTTGGAGGTATTCCCTAGTCCTTCTCATGACTGTTACACGATTTTGGCCTCCAATGACTTATTTTCAAGCTTAAGTGATTGAAAAGTGCATTTTTTGACATAGTTTCCAAACCGGGAGTCCTGAGCTAGTTCCGTAAGTTTCCACAACTTACATTGGTCCCGCCCGAGGTGTTTGAGGTGTTCCCCAGGACTTCTCGTGATTGTTACACGATTTTAGCCCCCGATGGACTATTTTAAAGCTCAAGTGTGAAAAAAGTGCCTTTTTCGATTTCAGTTCATGAATTCGGAATTAAACACATACCTAAAGTCTTCAAGAACACTAATTCTAGCAATTTCTTAAGTTGTCTTCCTCAATTCTTCAATTCTCAAGCAAAATTCCAAGCTTCCAAGCTCTTCTCTCTAAAATTGAGTTTCCAAGCTTAATTGTCTAAATGAGATTAATTAACATTTCTCATAGATTAGCTTAGGGCCTTAATTAGGGATCAAGTTAGTTAAATAGAGCGACTAATTAATCAAGGCTTTTAATCAAACTTCTGACGTCATTAAGGCCTTCAATTTCAGATTATAACCGAAATCACAACAGATATTCCTACGGTTAACAGATATGAACCTAAAAATCATATTAAACACATAATAAGCATTCAAATTCACACAAAGCACTTAAATAACATTCAGAACCAATGATTAACAGGGTTGTCACAAGATCAATATTGCTTACCAACAACAAAATGTTTACTGGATTTTATAATTCAGAATAGGAAAAGTGAATAATCAAATAAAGTCACACACAGCTCCATAAAAGACAACTTTGAGGGCAGAACTTAATTTATATGACACAAAATACAACAATTATTTCGTTGTGGTGATAAAAATACCTATACAAAAATAGTAAATATAAGTTGGATGCTAGAAGCGCACAAGGACCAAGCTTTCCTTCCACCACCCGCCAGGTCAGATAAAAATTTCCACAGCAAAATGTTTATTGGATTTTATAAATCATAATGGGAAAATTGGATTACCAATTTAAATCACACAGCTCCATAAAAGACATCTTTGAGGGCAAAAAACTTGATTTGTATGACACAAAATACAACAATTATTTTGCTGTGGTGATAAAATACATATACAAGAATAAGTAAATATAAGTTAGACACTAGTAGTGCACAAGGGCCAAACCTTCCTTCCCAACACCCCAGGTCAGATAAAAATTTTCACAGTGTGAAATAGCATGGTCTAAGCAATATCATTTGTCAAGCGCTTGTGCCGGTTGTAATGCATCTCCAAGAAGACCTTTGAAGCCATGTCAAATGTTTTACGCCATGTCTACACGAAAAGAAAAAATCAAAAAAAAAAAACTAATAATAGTAATCAATAAAATGAAGAAATAAATAGAGGCAATTCACAGTTAAACATTAAGTTGACATTGAACTGCTACAGTTCACAATAATTTAATGAATCTCAAGGTGTAAATAGAAACTATTCCAATAGTTGATGAAATCATGATGGTGATGGAGTGGCGGCAGTGATGGCGTACCACAGCCAATCCTGCTATCTAATGTAAAGATAGTCACATGCTGGTGCAATCATCATGACAACGATAATGATACAAATCAAAAAGAAAACGTGTACTTTTAAAATTTCAATCTCTTTTAACTATAAGTAAAATGAATTTTACCTAACCAAAAAAGTAAAATAAATTTTCTGTCTGATTTCTAATCTCACCCTTCCCAAAACACTTGATGTAGTCTTATCAATTTTGATACTTTAGGATTAAAGTCTTGTGAGTGTATACAGCCTTCCGTTTGCATGCTGACCAACACCTAGGTTCAATTTTTCCTAAAGGAAGTCTTATTATTAAACTCCATTCTTACATTGTGCTAATCTAACATGTATCGCCCTTAATACCAGCCATGTTTCGCCGTGGAAAAAATCATCGCAGCCACTCTATGGGAACATTTACTCTGGTAAAAGTTTCCTGCAATTGAAATGCAAAATGTATGCTTTTGGTAACTATACAGTGCCATTCCTAGGGATCAAAATCTATGTTTGGAAAATATATGTTTGGAAAATAACAGAATACTTTTTAACAAATTGAAGAAAATATATGTTTGGAAACTAAGAAAATTTGACACATATTCAGGCAGTAGCAGAAGAAGAAGATTGTAAGGAAAAAAGGATCAGAGGATGTACCAAAGAGGGAGAGTCGAAGATCACGGGCGAAACGACAACGACAACGGCAGAACACCAAAGAACAACAATAACAACAAGAGAGAAACATCTGCAGATACTTCCAAGGAGAACTCGAAGGTTTCGGAGGTTCAAAAACCTGATTACATTCACGTTCATGCACGGCGTGGCGAAGCCACTAACAGCCATAGCTTGGCCGAAAGAGTAAGTTCGAGTGTTGCCATTGAACTTATATATGTTTTTAGATCTCTATAGTTCTAGATGGTACTAAATTTGTGCAATATATCTGTGAAACTCAGATAGAGAACGAAATATGTGCAAGATTTAGTACCGGGATGTAATAAGATCATGGGAAAGGCTAGTATGCTTGATGAAATCATCAACTATGTTCAATCTCTTCAAAGACAAGTAGAGGTAGAAAACATAGTAATCATAAACACTTAATTCAATTGTTGTTCTTAAGAAGGGTAAAGTGATAATCTTCCTATGTTGTTATTGCTGCCAAAACACAGTTCCTGTCCATGAAACTGGCTGCTATAAATCCAACACTCGACTTCAACATCGACAATTTTGTAGCGAAAGAGGTAAAGACATCACAAAGTAGAAACATTTCAATGTTAACAATTTTCCAAAACATTTTAATGTAAACATTTCAGCATGCACATCCAATTTTCCAATCGGGGTATCATCAGAGATCGCTAACCCTGCCTACCTACAGTTTAATCCATTACAACAAGTAGTTTCGTGTAGCGGGTTGGAAATGGGAATAAACGCTCCTGATATGGCACTTCGAAGAATGATCAGTGCCTCTGTATCGAGCCCTAAAACATTTCTCGATTCGTCCTGTTTCAATGTAATTTCTTCTACTACTAACATTTTCCCCCTCCAATCTGTATGTTATACATATATTTTTAAATTTCTCACAAAAGTTTAATTCATTCACACTACAGCATATACAATCCTCATCGGCTTGGGAAGCCAATTTACATAACCTTTATAGAACTAACAAGCATTGTCAAATGTCAATCTTCAATTCCTGTTTCTAATAATTGTATAAGAAAGAAGTAGGGCTACAATTGAGCCTAATTGAACCAAGTTTTGTGATGTTCGAGCTTGGCTAGCTAAAAATTAGTCAAACTTGGCTTGAGCCAACGAGCCAAGCAAGAGCTTGAGTTCAAACTTGAAAAGAAAAATGGAACCTAAATTAATATTGTTCATTTAGTGGAGGAGCCTAAAAAAATAGCTTGAGCTTCAAAAGAGTTTTAAACGAACCAAGTTCAAGCTATTCATGAACAACTTAGTTGGTTTGGAGCCCTACAAAGGAAGTAAGAAAAATGGAGCAAAGTGGAACTTACTACATATGAGAGAGACCATAGGGAACCCCACAAAATGTTAATGATTTTTCTCAGGAATAAATGGGTCTTCTTTGAGTTATATCAAGAAAGCTGCCTATTAGGTATCTTTCTTTTTCTTTGTCTTTGTCTTCCACCTAAAAGGACCGAAGTCATCGGACCCTTTCGATGACCATAAATTCCCAAAACCATGACAAAATGAGTGGCGCATTTTGGCTATTGATGGACACAAAATGGCCATCTATATATCACCAATCCACTATTAAATAGTGCAACATACATTATCAAGACTTCTGCCCCCAAAAAAAAAAAAAGTCAAATTCTACACCCACAAAATCACACGGTTGTGATCATTTGATCGCATTGATTAACTTAAGATATGACAATATCACAGGCGTTGGATTCTCACTGTATGCATCTTATGCTATCCACATCCATATATATTCTTATGCAGTTTCTCTAACCCATACATGACTATAAATAACATTTGCTCTTTTTTGGTGTTGAATCTAAAGAAACATGACTCTTTCATTTGCAGGCTCCAATGAAGCTAGCAATCTGAAGATGGATATCTGAATCAAAACATAAATCATATGATTTGTTGGATGAGTTCAATCCAAATGCCTTTCTTCCTCATTCGTTTTTTGTTTTCTATAGCCAGTACATAACATGGATAGTTGTATGTATACCATCTCCGTAGAAATAAGTATTATAATAAGAAGATACCTATTAACCTCCTCAACATTCTCTAGCGTGTGATGTACTATGGGTGTACTTTAGGTTTCAATCGCAATTGATTTTTTATTTTCTCCCTATGATTCTTCTGATCACCATTTGGACCATTCTGTTCTCATCAAAGTTACTACCATATATCAATTGAATAACAAAACAATACAAAACTACACTAGAAAAATAAAAGTTGTGCAATTGGGAAATGGAAGAACTGTAACGTGAAGATCAAGGGGCACAAGTTGTCCTTACAATGAATGAAACCCAAAGGACAATGTTAAGGCATTCCCGTGACGGATAGAGAACATGAGCCAACCAGTGGACCAGAGCGGTTTCTTTTGGTACAGAATGAGATGTGTCTGAATAAGACACTGATAATTGGAGACAGTGAAAGAGAGCATATATAAGGGGGAATAAATAAAGCCAAAACACACACTCTCTCTCTCTCTCCGGGAAAATCACATCCAATCCTGTCCACTAGGAAGGTTTCCATGTCCCCAGTATTTACAGTATGTAACTAACTGCATCATCAACATCAATATGTTTCCATATTACATTTTTTATATGTGCTGTGTAACAACAAAAGCAGCTATTAAATATCTTCAAACGATTTAAGAACATATTTGTAGCGTTAAGGGTGGAGTCAGAGAAAATATCAAGGTTAGTCATTCGGTTCCTTAGGTTTCGCATTAGGCTAATAAGGTAAGTTGTTTCACCTTAAAAACCAAGTTAATTAGGATGAGTAAAGAGGTTTTATGGCACTCAATAACAATAGAGATCATGCCATACCTAATATTAGAATGATTTGAGATATAGATATATATCTAATGATGCTGTAGAAGTGAACTTAGTAACCCAGATGAATTATTAGCTTTTTCAATTCCAATATTCTTCTGTCATTGTTACTTTGTATGTAGACTCAGACAAGTATTTATAAAAATGTTGTTAGATGGATATAGTAAAAACTATAAAGTTTCAGTCACATTATACCGGTGACAAGGAAGAATGTTTCACAATTTTAGAGCATTATTTTCTAAGCCAACTAAGAAACACCAGCTCCCTCTCTTCCTAAAACCATAGTTGCATGAAGTGGGGAGGGGAGACGAGGTAGCGACAGCCCTATAGAAGAGCTTTAAGGTTGGGAGTGGGGCCGGGAGCGAACCCCAATAGGAGTTTCCTGCTACTATGCCTAACACCATTTTTTAATAAACAAAGTGAACAATTGAATCGAAACCAATTAAATCATATTATCATTTTCACATATAAATTACATAACTAGACTAGGCTTCACAGCCAAAAAGATCACCCCAATGTCACAATCAATCTTAATACATAAATATAACTGCCACGGTTTTCTTCTTTTTTTTTCTTCCTAATTCCGGAATAACTAGTAATATCACAAGGGGCTTTATTTTTTCCATTCGCAGACAGTCTCTATTCCATATCTGAATAACCAGTAATATCACAAGGGGTTATATTTTTTCCATTCTCAGACAATCTCTATTCTCTGTGTGTGTGTGTGTGTAAAAAAAATTACCATAATTTGCTCATTTCACATATGAATTACATAACTAGACTAGTTTTCAGAGTGAAAAAAGATCACCCCAATTTCTCAATCAATCGTAATACATAAATATAATTGCCATGGGATATTTTTTTTTCTAATTCAGGACTTATGGTAAAATATCACAAGGGGCCTATATTTTTTCCACTCTCTCTCTCTCTCTCTCAAACTATGAAGAAACCATACTTACCTCTTCTATGCTATCAAGTTTAGACCACTACAAGTTCCTGTCTTTCTATTCATTGTCTTAATGCTAAATAAAGGCTGTTTTCAGTGTTTGGGTAAGCAGCTATAAGCCACACTTTTCCCTTCATTTCCAAGCCTCAAGTAATAGTGAGAGGGGTAGGACCTGTGGCCCTGTCTCATCTGGAGGCAAGATACTCTGTAATTCTCCCTGCCTCAAGTGGGATAGGGAGAGATGGTTTTTTGCCTTTACCCTTTCTTGAGGCCCACTTATGCTGACCTGGAATTTTCCCTTCTCACTTTTGACATGGTTGCATATTCAAGCACTCAAAAAGCTATAGAACCTAGAAAGATTCTCTGGGGCTATATGGTGAATGTGAGTACTACTCTTGAGCCGATATTTATTGGGAGAAGCTATGTTAATCTGGGGATTGGACTGTCTCTAGCCCGTAATTGGACTAGAAACAGGGCTCAAAAGTGGGCTCACAAAGCCCAACAACACCTCTTCAGTCCAATGGAGGACTGAAGAGAAACCATAGCCTTAATTTGGTACGGGTCTTGGGTGCCAATGCCCCCATCAATCCTCAAATTTATAGGTACTTAGACTTGGTAAAAAAGTATTTTACTCATTTTGTAGCAATTATACAACAATATATATAATAATAGGGTCAAATACAATTATGTAAGAAATGTCCAACAAAAAGCATCGGACACATCCCACACCCTTGTCAAAGTTCCGGGCATCTAACACTGGTATTTTATTTATTTCGAAGAGTTTATGTAATGGGTCTTGTTAATGACCGTCCATTGGGTGTTGGTTAAGGATCAAGTAATGCCAAAAACATAAATTTATATACATAATTTACATATTTTAAAATACTTCATACACATATAGCGGTGGTTAACATTTCCCATATGTAATATCAGCCCCCAAAGTTGGTGTCTTTTCCCTCAGGACTCAAGTTTGTGTCTTTTAATTGGCAGGAGAATCGTAATGAATTCTCTGCACAACCTAAAGAATCGAATTCCTCTGTTTGCCAAAAAGGCAGAGAGAACAAACATAAATGTACTGCAACTTGATAATTCAGCAGAGATTTTTCTCCTCCCCCCCCCCCAAAAGTTGGTGTCTTTTCCCTCAGGACTCAAGTTTGTGTCTTTCAATTGGCAGGAGAATCGTAATGAATTCTCTGCACAACCTAAAGAATCGAATTCCTCTGTTTGCCAAAAAGGCGGAGAGAACAAACATAAATGTACTGCAACTTGATAATTCAGCAGAGATTTTTCTCCCCCCCCCCCCCAAAGTTGGTGTCTTTTCCCTCAGGACTCAAGTTTGTGTCTTTCAATTGGCAGGAGAATCGTAATGAATTCTCTACACAACCTAAAGAATCGAATTCCTCTGTTTGCCAAAAAGGCGGAGAGAACAAACATAAATGTACTACAACTTGATAATTCAGCAGAGATTTTTCTCCCCCCCCCCCCCCCCCACAAAAAGAAAAATTTAACCCAACAAACTTTCTAGGCAATACAAATGGATATGGACCATGCTTGGTCCTAAAGTGAACAATAAAGCCAAGAGACCTCAAGCATAATTATGAGCTACACCAATATTTGGGTTGCTATATTTGACTAACAAAGACAATCTCATAATAAAGTATATATGCAAAATTTTGAAACAAGCCTAGGCCCAAAGTTCTCTGCTAGGCTCAATTAAATTGACTACAACCAAACTGTCCAAGTTGGGGTTTCTTTTTCAGAGAATTATTGAGTCACATAACTGCAATAAACAACAATAGGTAAATGAGTGACTCAAAATAATGTAATGGTCAGTCTGATATAATGTAATGGTCATTAGATCGGAGACAAACAGTATAGAAGCATAATGCAAGAGAAACCAAAGTTCAAGATCAAGGAAAGTCTCCAGTCCGATTCGTTAGAACAGTTCGTTTTCTTTTATTTTATGTGCTTCTTTTTATGAGTTATTAACTCATGGGTTGGCTAATAGTATTTTCATTTAAAATGTCATGTGAGTCATGTAAATTGGCTTACTAACAACTAGTTATTCATTAAGGCAACTTTAGACAGATTGCAGCTATAATATGACTCTAAGAAGCTCACTGCTGTATCAATTTTTATTCCTATTGGGAAAAGTATTATAAAAGTCATTCAGTAATTCTAGAATCTCAATTATCTTTATTCCCAGTTCATAAGTTTGCTATTATTTCTGTTTTCTCATTGATTATTAACATATAAATAATGAATTGATGAACTATCAACATATTAACGAAAGCAAAGAAACTTTAGAGCCAACTCATATGCTCTAGGATCTCTTTCAAGTGCTCTCACCTATATAAGCCTACCATCAACATTACTATTTTACTTTTCAAAGAAAAAAAAAAGAAAAGAAAAGAAAAAATGGTTCATTTGAAATTTAAAATATGCCAAAATTTACACATCCATCTTAGACTACATTTCCGCCAGGTACCTTTTTTCAAAAAGCAGGTTTTGTGAGTAAATAAGTCGAACAGAATGTAGTTACCGGAAACACTACTGATTCTTAATTGAATTATATAGCCAGGTATTTAACTAGAAAGAATCACTTTTAAATGGAAATTCTAAACCAGATGTACAGTGTGAAACAACATCACAATACCACTAATTCTGGACTCAAATGTGACAAATTTGGCAAGCATATGATTTCTCTAACTAATCAAGATAAGAATTTCCACAAGATTTGTGCTTACAATGATCTTTGCAGGCAACTATGGTTAAGCAACTGTACAAGGTGTTGTAGGAGTTTCAAAGTCGAGGCTTTGGATGAGGATGTATTAAGTGAGGATGAAGGGACCATAAGATTAAAAACACTCGAAGGTCTGAGTTTTATGGAAGCAAAGAAGCAGTACAAACGTCAGACTAGTCTAACAGGATTTGAGATGGCACAAAAGATGAGGCCAGTTGATAAGGAGTGATAACGAGTGAATGAATCAAATTTACGCATTTGTTACTCGTGAATATTTAGATGGCTCAGATTTAATAAGAAGCCAGACAATGAGTTCTACTTCAATGCCTTTCAAACAATTACACAGTTTACACTCACCAATCATACATCTTTTAATAAAGAATATACATAATTCATGTCTATGAGTAACAAAACTACAACCATTCACATAAAATAGAAGCAAACTTGTCTTCATCACAACAGCTGCGAATACTCACAATGAAACAAGGTTTCAAACAGACGTTGAATCTGTTTTATATCTTCTTTCAAGTCAACTAAATTACAGATTCCTCTCCAGCTTTTGCCAGTTCCACATCACAATTTTATAAAATTCTGTAATTATTGAAAATCACCGAAAGGAAATCTACAGATTGATTTAGTTAAGACAAAATACCTTTTCCTGGAACAACAATAATGGGTGCTGTTTTACAGTTGTGGAAACAATACTCGCTCACACTTCCCTGCAATACACTGAAGAGAAAACTACCATTCATATCAGAGAAAAAGAAAGGGAGAGACAAAGAGAGAGGGAGGAAGGGAGGGAGGGTGAGAGTGACCTTTGGATTAAGGTTCGGCCACTGGTACCCATTACAACAGCAGCAGGTTTTATCCTTTCTGATTCCTTGCAAATTGCCTTTCCTGCATCTCCTTCAACAACACGAGCCAATGTCTTCACCTATTATCATATAAATTATTCAAAATCTATTGATTATAAAGCTAGAAACGCCCAAGTTATCAAGGTATGGTTGACAACAAAGTTTTACTTGGTTAGAATATCATTTATCACATAACCGTAAGGACTATTCCACACAGGCTTGGTTTAAGTATTCCATTTGTGTTATGCAGATTCCCTGAACTAACTTCTTGGGACAGCTTGGTATGAGAAAAAGGTTGATGGTTATTAACAAATTGCACTAATATTGCTTCAAATTTTATGTTGATTTAAGATAATCAACCCTTTTTGCATTTACCTCATCAATTTTGATCACAATTTCATTTTTGAGTTGTGTAACAAGTTTAGTGAAACCAATTTAAATTTGTGAAATGTAGAATTAAGGTTTGTGATTAAAATAATAAGAAATATAACCATTCTACTGCGAAGAATTGGAAAGAGGGGCAACATTTTTTTTGGGTGTCCAAACATGCTTTCCCACAAGTCTCTAGACTCTAGTTATTATGCTAGGAGCTTCCAATGAGAGATTTATTCAATTGTACAATTTTTATCTCGTTTACAACAATACTTTCCCTTTCCTCCTTCTTTTTCATAAGTAATTGGTTTGGCAACAAAGAAAGTATATGATTTTGCCTCGTCAACTACCACAAGTATTGGATTTAAATTTTGCATCTAATGCTATTTTTATTCCTGCTGTGGCTAGTAGTGACTTGCATTTATTTTTCCAACCTAAGATGATTTGTACAAGTCTAAAGATTCATGACACCCTTCAAGCACTGTGAAGAGAAGGAAAGAACTTTAGCTAGAGTTGCAATATGCACACCAACACACACACACACACAAAAGAGGATAAGCACACTTGAGAAATTGTAGACATCAGACCTATATATAAAAAATAAATAAATAAAAGACCAACATGCAACTAACCAGATACTTTTATTGTGGGAAAGAGTTCATTCATGTAACAATGTTGAGCATTTACATTACACCAATTTGCTTCAATTTAGAGGTCACGAGCAATGTACCCAATCTATTATGCTAGATCATTTTCAAATTTAGTGCCTAAAATAAAAGCAAAGGGAAAAAGTATACCATACAAAGGGTAAGTGACACAAGAGTATCCTTCATGATGTTTGCTACCATGTGTATGGGGTAAGAGTTTCTGGACCTACACTAACTCATCTCTACATTCTTCTTTTTCTCTAAAAGAATACCTACTCCCAATCTAGTTATCCTTCATTTAATTGGGTTACATCTGTGACCATGAGCAAGTTCTTGCTTCTACTTTCACAAACTAACACAAAGCCCAATTCAAACTCTCACATATAAACCAATAACATTTGAATTCGTATAACCGGCAGCTATCAAACTCAAAACTAGATCAAGCATAGCTGAACAAGTAGCAGTAATTGCGTGGTGAATAACTAAAAACACAAATCTCACCAAGGGAATTGCAGGCTCTAGAAACCCTCTAAGTAGAAAGCAACACTGATTGTTGATTTGTCTGCCCCTTTTGTTTCTTTGCTTGCTCTCAAGCCACCAAAGAGAGTAACGAATCTATTCAGAAAAACAGCGTGCCAAGAACATAAAGGAGGTGTATGATTGGCAGGATGTCATGGATCATACACGGAATATAGTAAGAGTCCTTTTGGGTTTTTTCCCTTTTCTTCTCTCTTCTATTTCAATAGAGTCCTACAGTCCAAGATTGAATTCTAAAATTTTGCAAATTTCTGACACTAAAATTTTCCATCCAAAACTTTAATAACATATGCGTGTGGCATGTATACATTAAAATATATGCACATGGCCAAGCTTTTTGTTAATCGATGTGGGATCACAACATACAATCACGATGTCCATGGTAACCCTATCCCTCGACCCAATGATAACCCTATCCCTTATGGCTGTTTCACTCTATCAGTATTGGACACCTTAGTAGGTATCTAATCTATAGATGTGTTCGATCTCATACCCAATGTAGTGGCTAGCTCTGATACCAAATAATACAAAAACTCAGTCTTAAACTGAATTTTCAGAACTGAAATTCCTCATTCAAGTTCTATAATATTCTATGAAAACAAAACAAATGTAGATAGTGAAAAGGAAGACAAAACACACCATAGCGATCTCAAAATCCCTGGACCTGAGCCGTGACCTCCCAATCCCAAATACCGAATCACAGCAGCGACATCATCAGAAGAAGCGATTTCCTCTCAACCAAACCGCCCGGCTTAAGGAGGAGGAGGAGGGTTCTCACCAGATCGCTTGCTCATCATCATCAAAGTCCTTTTCCGTGGTGATTTTTTTCCTGGCGGCAAGGCGCTGCTTTTGCCAACTGCGAAAGCTCTTTCTTCGCGGTGGATCCCGAACCCACTTCCGCAAATTTCCTTAGCAGTTCATCTGATGAAGCCTTCGCTGTCGCTGGTGCACTCCCACTGTCCATTCTAGAGAGAGAGAGAGAAACTCTAACCAAAACTTTTCAGGGATGTGAGCTTAATCGCAATGAGGAGAGAGGAGGATAAAAAGATGTAAGAGGAACATTTGGTTCCGTTGCAATTTTGGGAGAGAAATGTACCGTTTGGGTGGGGGCGGTGGTGAATATAGCCGTTGTTGGGTAGTAACCAAACACACCTCAAAATTCTAATAATCAAACTCTTTCGAAATTGTAATTATAATAAAAAAATTCAAAATTCTTTTTCAAATGTAAAACCAAATGCACAATTTAAAATTTAATTTAAATTTTTTTTCAAAATTCATAACTAAACTCTTTTTAAAATTTTATTTAAAGAAAACTTTTAAAAAATATTTTTTTATTTTATGTTTTAAAATCATGATTTCTTTTAAAAATATTTAATTTTTTTTAATTTCAAAAAAATATGAATGGCCATATATATCTAAATCATAACAAATTATTTGGCCAATACTTAAAAAAATAACAAAAAATATTTTGATTAAAAAGTTTTTGAATTGAGTTTTAAGTTTTGAATTATGTGTTTGGTTATGAGTTTTAAAAATAATTTTTGAATTGAGTTTAGAGTTATGTGTTTGCTTATGATTTGATTGTGGAGTTGTGTTTTGAATTTAAAAAATTTACAAAAATAAAATAAAATATTTAAAATGAAAAATAAATTTTTCTTAAAAGTTTTTAAATATTTAAAAGAAATAAATTTGAAAAATTTCAAAATACAACTCAAAATTCAAAAACTTAAAACTCAAAATACAATTTAAAACTCTTTTCAAAACTCAAAATTATTTTCAAAATTCAAAATTCAAAAACTCAAAAATATTTTCAAAACTCATAACCAAATAAATTTTTATTTTTTTAAAATTGAACTCACAAATCCACTCTTAAAATCACAATTTCACACTTAAATCATAATTATAAAATTAAACTAAACGGATTTTACCCTTAACTCTTACACTCACTAATATGCCTTGCACATACTCTCTCTCTCTTTCTCTCTCTCATACAGAGATGAAATTAGGATTTTATTACTACAGAGGTTAAAAGATAAATAATATTTTTTTACCGTATAGACAAATACATATATAAATTTTATATATACACATAAAAAAATTTAAATATCATATAAACAATCTCTAATAGAATGAATAAATTTTTTTCTAGAAAAATAACAGAGAATAAAAGATGAGAAAATAATGAAGTATATATCTTTTATACTAAGATGCTATTTTATTTATAAAATAATACATATATATATATATATATTTAGAAGTACTACGAAAAATAAAATTTTCACAGAGACAGAGGGGTCATGACCCCTCATAATCTTCTCCTAATTCTATCTCAGCACACATACACTCACCTCATTCTTTTAATAAAAAACAAAATAAAAAAAAATATCTTTATATTTTAAATTTATTTTATTTTATTAAAATATATTTAATATTTAATATACAAATTCTATTTTTATAAAATTGATATTGTTCTAAAAATATATTTAAAATTTTAAAATGCAGCTAATATTTCACATATTTAATAAAAATTTAAATTAATAATCTAAAATATATAAAAATTTATAGAATTAAAATAATTTGTATGACTTAAGTTAATATAAATAATAAATTACTTTTCTAATTAATATATATATATATATATATATTGGTAGGAGAAACGTTTAGAATAATACAAATGTAAATAAAAATATATTAATTCAAACCACGCAAATAATATCTCAAACCAAAATAATAATATAATAAAAAAAAATAGGGGCCATGTTTGATCCCACACACAAAGTAACACTTGCACCCACACAAACTAAACTTACACTTCACATAAACTAGACTTGTATCCCTACACATATTAGACTTGCACCCCACACCTTACATAGATTAAACTTGTGTCCTACATAAATTAGACTTGCATCCCTACACAGATTCAACTTGCACCCCTCACAAATTAAACTTGCACTTCACACTAACTAAACTTTCACCTCCACACAGATTCAACATACACGCCAACATAGGTTAGACTTGCACTACTACACAGATTTGACTTGCACACTCTACGCATACTGAATATGCATCCCTATATAGACTAAGGTCTCGTTTGGCAAGTGATGATTTTAGTCAAAAAGTCAAAAAGTCACTAAAAAAATCAAAAAAATCAACAACTTATACCAAAAGTCAAAGATTCCCTTTTTCTCTCTACTTATTGCACATCTTTTCGTAAAAAAATCAAAAACTTATTCTAAACATACTAGTTTTTTTTATATCATATTTTAGCCAAAAAGTCAAAAAATTACTAAAAAGTCTGTTCTCAAACAAGGCTTAAACATGCGCCCCACACAGATTAGATTTGCACCCTTACACAAATTCAACTTGCACCATTCATAGATTTAATTGCACCTTACACAAACTAAGCTTGCACTCCCATATAGATTTGCCTTGCACGCCAACACAGACTAGACTTGCACAACTACAAAGATTTGACTTGCACACCACGTAGACTAAACTTGCACCCTCACATAGATTCGACTTGCATGCTAATACAGACTAGACTTGCACCACTACATAGGTTTAACTTGGACACCACACATACAAAACTTGCACCTACACATAATGAACATATACCCCCCACACATAATGGACTTGCACCTTACAAAGTACTTTAAAAAATATATATACATCTGAGTTATTTATAAATGAAAAAGATATTACAAAAATATTTCTAATATTTTTTTATTATTTTTTTAAAATTAATTTTTAAATAAAAAATATTATTTTATCTGTGAAGAAAAAACGTAGAGACTAATAAAAATATTAACTCAAATTATACAATTAATATAAAAATATTATTCAAACATACAAATATTATTTTCGTTAAAAACAAAAATAGGATCGTATGAAAATGAAAACGATATCTTTTATCAAGCTACTTTTAATTTTTTTTTTTTAAAATAAAAGACAAAATTTAAAAATTCAACAAAACAGTTTACGTTTCAAACTTAAAACTAGTTTAAAAAAAATTAATCGCACAACATATTTCAATTTTATAAATAGTTATAAAAATAGTAAAAATTAGTCACAGGAAAAAAAAATTCACATAATATTGTAGACACCCCATTTTGACCGGCCCAAAGACTTGGGTGCTTTCTTTTGATTACCCGATGATGACAATCAGAATGTGTTTCTCACAAAATTATTAGTAAGAGAGCTTGGAATTTGAGCTTTATTCCTAACCCTAAGCCTATATCGGCCAAGTGTTTAAGCCCTGTGGGACACCCGGAGTGAAATGGGACCAAACCGAAGTGAAACAAGACCGAACCGGAGCAAAAAGGGACAAAATCCACCATAGCTGGTCAACCGATAGCACGATCGCGGGCACGACCAATGTGATCGCGGGTGCAACTTGCCTTACTACGGTCGCGACCTATTCACATTGGGCTAGTTTTTTTTACTGTGTGGGGCACTTTGTGACGTTATTTCTTACCTATTTTTGCACCAAATGCATGCTTACTCTTCCTCCATTGACTAGTGCTTGAGCCAATGAGGATAATGCTCCATTTTAGTGCCCCATTAGCTCCATTATCTTCTCTAAATGATCCACTTTGTCTTTCACCATTGCTCCACTAGCATTGCTTATATAATGAGAGCTATAGTCTTGAGTTTGAGGAGATGAATTAGAAAAGAAGTGTAGAGAGAATACTAAATTTGAGTTAGAATTTGAGGGGGAAAAAAATCCTTGAAAGCAAGAGAGTTGTCTTTCCAAATTAGTAAAGTTATAAAGCCTCTATACATCTCATATTTCCTTGCAAACACTACTCAAGAACCAAGTCCTAAAGCTTTGACCAAAGTGAGAGTAGTCTTGCTAGTTGAAGAAGATTAAACAGTAATCATACACTTGTCCAAAACATTATTCTAAGCTCAAATTCCAAGCTCTTGAATTGAGGATTGAGATCAAAATTCACAACATTGAGGGTGATCAAGATGAAGTTTGGACATCGAGAAGTTCAATCTTTCTCTGGAAGGTGAATTTCAAGTTTTTCATTTTCTTTATATTTTCTATTTCATAATTATTTTCTTACTTTCGATTTCATAGGGTGTGTTTGGTAACGTTTACGTTTTCAGTTTATATTTACAAAAATTTTATAAACTGGTTTTTGTTTATTTTTAGAAAAACATAAAATACAAACGCGTTTGGTAATTGACAAAATGTTTAAAAAAATTTAAAAATATAAAAAAGAGTGAGAAATGGCAAGTGGCAGCAGAAGACGGTGGTGGAAAGTGGTGACGGTGGATGGTGGCGGGTGGGTGGTAGTGGTGGTGGGTGGGTGGGTGACGATGACGGGTAGTGGGTGTTGATGGCAGGTGGGTGGCCGATGGCGAGTGGGTGGTGGTGCGGGTAGGTGGTGGTGGTGGTGGGTGGATGACGGTGGTGGGTGGTGGGTGGTAGCGAGTAGGTGGTGGTGGTGGTGGTGGCGAGTGGTAGGTGGTGGTGACAAGTGGGTGGCGGATGGAGAGTTAGTGGTGGGTGGATGGGTGACGGTGGTGGGTGGTGGTAGTAGTGGTGGCAGGTAGGTGGCTGATGGCGGGTGGTGGATGGTGGTGGTGGTGGGTGGTAAGTGATAGCGAGTGGGTGGTGGTAGCAGGTGGGTGGTGGGTGATGATGGTGGTGGTGGTAGCGGGTGGGAGACAGGTGGCTGGTGGTAGTGAGTGACTGGTGGTGGCAAGTGGTGGATGGTGGTGGCAGGTGGGTGGTGAGTAGTGGTGGCAAGTAGATGGCAAGTGGTGGTGGCGGGCAGTGGATGGTAGTGGCGGATGGTGGGTGGTGGCGGGTGGATGGTAGGTGGGTGGTGGTGGTGGTGGTGGTGGTGGATGGTGGTGGCGAGTGGGTGGTGAGTGGTGGTGGCAGGTGGTGGTGGCGGAAGACGGTGGTGAAAAATGGTGGCAGGTGGTGGCTAATGTTAGGTGGTAAAAAAAAAAAAACTCAAAACTCAAAATGAAAACACATTTTTTGTGTTTTCATTTTTTGGCCAAATTTATAAACTGAGACCACTGATTTATAAATCAAAAATTTTATCAAACAAATTTTTATTTGAGTTTTTTTAATTTTTGTAAATATAAACAGAAAACTGAAAACGTAAGTGTTACCAAACGGCACCATAGTATTTTGTTGTAATCTAATTGGAAGTGGTTAGTTTAGTTCATATTTATTTTCTTACTTCATATTTTTAAAGCGTTTTGTTGTGTAATCTAAGTGGTTAGTTTAGCTCATATTTATTTTCTTACTTTTTATTTCATAGTGTTTTGTTGTAATCCAAGTAGTTAGTTTAGCTCATATTTTTTTTCTTGCTCTTGTTTCATATTGTTTTGTTGTAATCTAACTGGAAGCAGTTAGTTTTCAATTCTTTCATTTTCTTGCATTTTCAATCTTATAGTCATTTTCTTGTTTTAAGTTGTATATTAGTTTTGTTGTAAGCTAACCGGAAGTGGTTAGTTGAGTTGCCTACATATTTCTTGTTTGTTCTTTTCTCGGTATTGCAACAAGATAGGTTTTGCTAAGCCTAGGCCAGACGGTTAACTTCTTTTTGATAAAACGGCGTAATCTTCCGATGTTGACCAATTTTCGGTGGTTTTCAAGACGCATGAAACTTCTATTTTGTTTTTTTTTTTTTATTTGAGTGTTTTGTGAGGTTTTTATTTTGTTGTAATATTTTCCTCCTTTCTCTCTAATTTGGTTTGTAATTATTCTTTCAAGTGTTGTAATAATTCTCCGCTCTGCTTCTTTCTATCCTATTTTTTTACTTGCTTTCCTTATTTGTGCATAAGCATCATATTTTTTTTTTAATCATATCCATGCTTTGCATCCATGTTTCATGCACCTTAATTCAGCTAAGTTTGCATTTGTGGTTTTAATCAATTCCTATGTGATTATGTGTGCTACCTCATATTTTTTAGATGATTCACATGTCATATCTTAGAAGTCAAATCTTTAGTTGCATTTCATGAGTGAATTGCATTAGAATTGGGTATATAAGATCATGCATAGTTTTCTAATGTTGTTTTGTAGCTGTTTGCGGGACGTCGGTAAATATGTAAGTTTTTCATGCTTTAGCATCCCGCTTGTGTGTGTTTTGTTTACTATGTTTAAGTATCTTACCATATGGCTACTTGCTTACTTGATATAATTGTATGAATGCCGATGGATGAGGTTATGTCACTTAATTTGGAATGATGTTGATTTTCATGATTATAAACTCAATTTCTTTTAGTTGTACATCTTCAAAACTCTTTCAAAACATATGAAATCAGGTTGTTCCAAAATGAATGACATAGTCTATATTTGTATGCTTCACATAGTAACTTTTAATATTTATTTAATAATCAGAATATAAACATATAAAGTTAATAAAACTCATATCATCGTTTAGTAGAAGCTGATCTTTAATCGGGTGAGCGGGGGTGTGTAACAACGCCCGCGGGGGACCTCGCTACAGCTCGGACTCGATTTTGTGTTGCGGTTCTCAATCTTGAACCAAAGAGTCCAAATCCGGCAAATCGTTTTGAAGAAAAACAGATTTTTTGAAAGAAGTGCCAAACATGGACTGCTTTGCCAGATAACAGAGTCGCCACCTAAATATTTTTAAAATGGGAAATTTAGGAAACCCTGACTCGGTGCCAAAAGGCCACGTGTCCGTCATCACCAAAGTTGGCTCGGGAACTTGGGTACGATTAGGGAAGGTCACATCGTGAGCACCCGCCGCGGGTCAAAGACCGCCCTCTACTAACCATGATATATGTTTTTGAAAACTTTGTGAGTTCTTATTCTGGTTATTAGCCTAGATTACTATGTGATGCTCGCAGCAAACAAGTATAGACTGGGCCGTCTGAATTGGAACAAAATCTTTCATGTTTGTTTCTTTGAAAATGGTGTGATGGTGCTACCCGCAGGTAGGCTAAAATGCGGATTTGCCACTCTCGGGTGGGCTTAGAAAACAGTGATTTTGCCACTATCTAGTGGGCTTAAAACAAACAGTCGATGAATGGTCCCAATTCAGATAACTCAACCTCCACCCACAGGCATTCAAGGCAGTTATATCACATAAGCATTTAGCCTCATGGCAAGCATGCTATCATGGCAACACTCACACGCATGCAAGGATGCTAAAGCATAAAACTTACCGAGTACTCCAAGCCAAAACAGAAAACTGATTAGAAATCATGCATGATCCTAAGAATGCAGAGATGCCTAATGCAACACATGCAAAGATGCAATTATAGCAGGCTCGGCTATTCTAAATATGGCATATGAGATGCAACAGCTATCAAGTACTCAACTTGGAATTGAAATACAGATGCAGTTTGTATGATGCGCCGAGCCCGGTGCATGCAAAACAGATGAATGAATGCAAACATGCTATCATATTGTATGCTAATTGAAATATGCCCTATATCTAACCATCGTAAGCGGGTAAATAAAAGGGAGAAAGAAATGGGGGTTGGAAGACATACATCACACTCACACACCCTTATTACATTTATGCCCTCGCGCAGAGGGTCCGAATAAATATACAATCCCAAATGAAAGAATATTACAGTCCGAAATATACAGTCCGAATAAATATACAAATTAAACCGAAAATAGTAAAAAAAATGGCATGCAAGCCGTGGACCATTTTGCTCTTGCTCGTGAATAGTATATGCTGGCCGCTTGGCAGAAATCCACCGATGCCCCGATTAGCCTCATTTGCGCTTTTCCTCGAATTGCGCGATTCTAAAGCCGATAATTCTTCATTTTTGCCGCAACGGAGAGCAGAAAGGGCATAGCAGTGTATTTCACAAATATATGCATGTCTCGATCCTCGCGCCACCAATCACGCATATCGATGCATGATGGCCGAGGAGCGGATTTGCACAACTCAATATTGGGATGAATACACATGAATGCTACGAAAATGAGATGCCTCGAAATACGTGCCTACCACGCACGCAAACCGAGGCGATGATGAAAGATGAAAATCGGATAAACCGGCGTGCCTCGGGCGCGTGCCCACAGCGCCGCAAACCGAGGCGATGATGAAAGATGAAAGTCGGATAAACCGGCAGTGCGCGCGTGCGTACAGCGCCGCAAACCGAGGCGGCGATGAAAGATGAAAAGTCGGATAAACCGAAGTGCCTCGGGCGCGTGTCCACAGCGCGCAAACCGAGGCGATGATGAAAGATGAAAGTCGGATAAACCGGTGCCTCGGCGCGTGCCCACAGCGCCGCAAACCGAGGCGATGATGAAAGATGAAAGTCGGATAAATCGAAGTGCCTCGGCGCGTGCCCACAGCGCCGCAAACCGAGGCAATGATGAAAGATGAAAGTCGGATAAACCGGCGCGTGCCTCACAGCGCCGCAAAACCGAGGCGATGATGAAAGATGAAAGTCGGATAAATCGAAGTGCCTCGGCGCGTGCCCACAGCGCCGCAAACCGAGGCGATGATGAAAGATGAAAGTCGGATAAACCGGCAGTGCCTCGAAGCGCGTGCCCACAGCGCCGCGCAAACCGAGGCGATGATGAAAGATGAAATCGGATAAATCGGTGCCTCGGGCGCGTGCCCACAGCGCGCAAAACCGAGGCGATGATGAAAGATGAAAAGTCGGATAAACCGGAAGTGCCTCGGGCGCGTGCCCACAGCGCGCAAAACCGAGGCGGCGATGAAAGATGAAAGTCGGATAAACCGGCGTGCCTCGGTGCGTGCCCACAGCGCGCAAACCGAGGCGATGATGAAAGATGAAAGTCGATAACCGGCGTTCGGCGCGTGCCCACAGCGCCGCAAAACCGAGGCGATGATGAAAGAATGAAATGGCATACGGAATGCCGCAATGGACTTACACCAACGTGGGAGAGCCTCAGCTCACTCACATAGGAGGCCGTCGGGTAAAAAATAAAGCTGCCTCGAAATGCGTGCCCGCGGACACGCAAATCGAGGCAATGATGTAGAAGCATGAAAATGAAAATTGGGCTTACGCCGACATGAGAGGGCCTTAACCACACTCACATATGCTGCCGGAATGATAAGAATGAGGTGCCTCGAAGTGCGTGCCCATTGGCACGCAAACCGAGGCAATGCAAAAATGATACGAATGGCATGGGAAATGATATGCAAGCATAGTAATGGAAATTCAGCACCTAAATAAAGGGGAAAACAGCCCCGAAACAAATCGAAATGACACCCGAAGCATGCATTCATCCCGAAAGTGTGAAATTAAGCCCCGAAATGGCCTATAGCCATGCTATGCATGCAAAATATGATCATGGAAGCAAGAACAGTAGCAAGGCAGTCCCAAATATGGCATTTTTCAGTAACAAACATGGCCAAAATGCAAGCATAGATAGATCAACAATAGCATGCAAAGTTAGTGGCCAAAAGAGGAGTATTGAGACAAGTGATATATGCAAACCCCAAATGGACAAACTTTCCTCTACAACATTGAAGATGAGATAAAAATAAGCACAATTGCAGAAGATGACATCCTCAAAATCAGAATAAAATCATGCTAACAATTCCATGCAAAAATGGAGCTCAAAAGAGGCTATAACAAGAGTCATGCAATGCACACACCAAATGACAAAACTTTCTTCATGAAACATGTAAAGGGGGTCAAAATAAGACCCCTCTCAGTTCTGACCAAGAGCTAAAACCACAAGCACAAAAGGTTACAAAACATGCAAGATTTAAGGCCTAAAATGGATTTCAAAGAAAGGTGGTGTATAGAATGGCCAAATGAGGTTGAGCCCTTCTACAATGTTGTAGAGGGGCTCAAAATAAGCACAAAACCATTAGGGGTCGGAGCCCCAAAAAAAAAGGAAATAGGCCTAAACTAGCATGCAAGATGATGGCATAAAAGCTAGGTATTGAAACAAGTATATCATAGAAGCATCAAATGAAGTTGAGCCCTTCTACAAAGTTGTATAGGGGCTCAAAAAAAACACAAAAGCAGTAGGGGTCGGAGCCCCAATTCTCGACCAATTAGAGTATAAAATTGAACCAAGAAAAAGCCCTAAAAGTTGGTTTTGAATACTCACCCTTGAAGACTTGTCTTTCTTTGCTTCTTGGCTTTGATTTGTAGCTTCTCAACCTCTGAAATTCACCTCCTTGCTGCTGAAATGATGGTAGGGATGGTGAGGCTAGGTGTTGATGAAGGAATGGCCTTGACACTTGAAGCTTTTTTGGAGTTTAAAGCTTTGGAAATGGAGGATTTTGGAGGGGTGATCTTGAGACAAGTTTTTCCAACCTTGAAGAAGGAGGGGGAGGGGCCTTCAAATAGGCAAGAAATGGGGTGTAAAAGGGGAGGGAAAGCACCCAATCTTTCCCTCCCGAATATCCCCTGATGCCCCGGATATGTTGAAGATATCCTGACAAATGGGACAGTCAGAAGTAAGAATCGCCGGCCAGTAATTTAGGAGGTGGCCGGGCCACCCCACTCCTGTCGGCCACCACCCACCTAGCCGACCGGCCACCTCAAAAACCTTTCAAAATTTCTCGCCGACCACCATACAAGAGTGTCCTCCCAAGTGTGTAGGATAAGGCCCGTGGTTGGAATCGCAACACCGAACCGAAGTCACAACATAGAACTTGAAAGAGAGGCTCAAAATCGAATGCACCATTTCGGCCGACCACCATACCAAAGTGTCCTCCCAGATGTGTAGAGCAAGGATCCAAGGTTGAATTTGGCAACATTGAACCAAGAGCCACAACATAGAGCTTGAAGGAGAGGCCCAAAATGAACTCCATAATTTCGGCCGACCAAGATACCAAAGGGTCCTCCCAGATGTCCCGATCACAGATATGTAACTTTGGTTGGAAGAAAATACCCCAAGGTGTTCAACATTGGCCCGTAAGTGAGCAAAACGGGCTCCGGAGGAGCAAAACTGGTTATCTGGGATAATTGCTGGCCTCCCACCCCCCAGTGATCTTCCTGATGTTGAAACAGAGGTACCTGCCAAGTTTGAACAAAAAATAATGAGAAATGAACGTCGGCCAAAACCGAGCAAATCGATCCCGAAATGGGTCATGGGTGTTAAGTGGTGTTCGCAAGTGGGTATTGCAAACCCGTTGTCCTCTCGAATGACAAAACAGAGGTACCGCCAAAAACCGGAGAAGATGGATGCGAAATGAATGCTTGGGACCAAAACCGCTCAATTTGGGGTCCAAAACCGCTATGAGCACCGAAAGTGGCATACGGCCACGGCGGGGCATCGGGGCCCTGTGGTTCCTCAAATATTAAACAGAGGTCTCCGCCAAAACCGGAGAAGGCCGATGCAAAATGAATGCTCGGGACCAAAACCGCCAATTTGGGGTCCCGAAATGGGTCGCCGCACCGAAGTGGCATACGCCACGGCGGCATCGGGGCCCCAGTGGTTCCTCGAACACTAAAACAGAGGCACATACCAAAACCGGAGAACTCGGAGATGGTTGGGCGTCCCGAGCCGAGGCACGCTGCCCGACGGCTTCAAACCGGAACCGGCCCGAATGGGCAAATGGCTTCACGGCCACGAAACGAAGCTCACGGCCACCGGAGATAGTCTACGGACCACCCTTCCTCAGAGAGAAAACAGAGAAAGCCGAGCCCGTTCGCAAACCGAGACAAGGTAGAGAAGATGGTTAAGTCCGGAGGCAGGCACGCCGCGTGACTCGACTTCCGAACAAGCACAAGATGCAATATCACCGAAGCGCCAACCGGTGACGCTCGAGTCTTAAGGTCGGTCAAAAATGGGTGTCTACAGCTTGCCCCTCTTGATGTAACTCTAAGTCAAGAAGTGACGAGTGAATGTCAAAGCCTGTGAGACGCACCCATTTTTACAAGGTCAAGACTTAGACAAACAATACGAGATAAACAGAGATATGTGCCCGCAGTGGGGCAAAGTGCAAAGTGATAGGCGCGAGCGATGATCATGCAAATGCAAAGAAGTCAGAATGAAGCGTATTGACAAATAGATGCAACAGCTTTTAAGCAAGAATGCAAAGCAAACAACTACATTTCATGCGCTTAGAATGCGAGAATCATTCAATTCTCGCCGCCTCACACGGAGAAGATACGATATCGCGCTGATTCGTTCGGGTCGCACCAAATTTCAAATGAACCGTACATACAATATCGTGGCTCGCAAAATAGAGAAATGAAACAAGAACAATATGCCGACAACATATATTCAATATGATTCCTATGATTCCAAAAGTTCGACACACACAAAGGTCGGTGAACTAATGCAACATAACGCGAGAAAAGATAATGCGCGACAACGCATGCTCGAGCACAGAAAGTTCGGTATATCAAAAAAAACACATACGACGACGCAAAACAATCACGAGAATGCAAATTAGGAGCCAAATAATGACAAATGAGCACAAATCAGGATGCCCGGTTGTTGCACAATAACAAGCTGGAAAACGCGCGTTCGGCGACGGCAGCTCGATCGCGGCCTCTGATTTACATTCCGGAGAGGTCACAACATGTTTAAAAAGGATACACTCTGATTTTGATGAGTAATGATGAGACACATGTCAGAATTTGCAGTTAAAGTTTCAATGAGCAATTCGCTGTAGTGTACTTTTCTTCAACTTTTCCGGTCCCGGAGCTCCGATTTTCCTCAAAGTTTGCAGAGAGGCAGGGGAGGGAGTGGGGAAGATGGTCGGCCAGGTCTCCACCCTAGGAGAGGCCATCGGCCAGGGGAGGAAAAGGGAGTGGCCGGCCAGCCAGGTTAGGTGGCCGGTCGGCCACTTACCCAAAAGTGGGGGCATTTTGGTGATTTTGCATTTTCTATATATACACACCTCCATTGCCTCCAAATCACACCCAAAGTTGCAAAACTTCTTCCTCTTGCTCTCTAGGCCACTTTCTCTCAGATCTGATTTTATACGGCCCCTCCTCCCACGCAAGTTGTTTTTGCGAAATCTTCAGATTTAAGCACTTTGAAGTTTACTAAATTTCGACTTTGGGGCTTCTCTCATTTTCACCACTTGAGGTAATTTTGTTTCAATATTTGGAAAATTTTCGGGGTTGACTTTTGTTGACTTTTTCATTTCCCGAGAGTTGACTTTTGTTGACTTTTTCCAATTTTGGCCCATTTTGCTCATTTTTGCTCCTCTTGCAGATTTCTCAAGAATGGCGTGTCATTTTCCTCACGACGGAGGTTTTCCTGGTCGAGATGATTTTGACTTTATGGTATTCACGGGGTTCGCCTTTCTTTCCGATCGATATGTTCATGGCTCATAGGCTTCCGCGAGCCACTTTCCGTCATATTTTACCGATTTTAACGATCGAGCACCGGGGATCTTCTTACGAGTCCGAGCAAAGACTCTCCTATGATGCAGAGGTATTTTATTATCCGTGATCTTCGTGCATTCTCAGACTTTTGCCATGCTTAGATACACCGCTTAGCTTACTTACACAAGATTTGTATTTTGAGCATGTGACTTAGCCACTTGAATGAACACTTGGCACATTGAATAATTGTGAACGCACAGTGCACTTTAGTTAGAAATTGAACACACAGCTCCAACATTGATTCACTGAAGACACAGCCTGAAGTTGAAAATGAGCACACAGCACATACTGACCAAGAATAGGACACGCAGCCTCCAAAACTCGATTTTCAACACACACCAAATTTGGAAGCTTAACACACACCTAATCGATTAAAAGTAGAACACACAGCCCTAAGCTTGAAGCACCGAACACACAGCCCAGATTTGAAGTGAACACATTTCAATCGACGTTGAGTAGAACACACATCCCAATTTGAAGCGAACACACACCATCGATGTTGAGTAGAACACACAGCCCCAAACTTGAAGCAAACGCATACCCATCGATGTTGAGTAGAACACGCAGCCCCAAACTTGAAGCGAACACACACCCCATCGATGTTGAGTAGAACACGCAGCCCCAAACTTGAAGCGAACACACACCCCTAATCGATGTTGAGTAGAACACACGGTCCCAATTTGAAGCGAACACACGCCCTAATCGACGTTGAGTAGAACACATCCCCAAACTTGAAGCTTAACGCAGCCCATCGATGTTGAGTAGAACACGCATCCAACTTGAAGCGAACACACGCCCCATCGGTGTTGAGTAGAACACACAGCCCCGAACTTGAAGCTTAACGCACACCCAATCGATGTTGAGTAGAACACGCATCCCAAACTTGAAGCGAACACACACCAATCGGTGTTGAGTAGAACACATTCCCGAACTTGAAGCGAACACACCCAATCGATGTTGAGTAGAGCACGCAGTCCCAAACTTGAAGCGAACCCACGTTCCAATCGGTGTTGAGTAGAACACACAATTCCGATTTGAAGCGAACACACGTTCTAATCGATGTTGAGTAGAACACACACCCCAAACTCGATGTATCAAACTTTGAACACGCAGTTTCAAATACCAAATTTATCAACACGCAAATTGCTTTCACTTCATTTGCACACGCTCATTTTCGCTTTTATTTGCACACACTTCATTTTCACTTCATTTGTCGATCCATGCATTGATTCTAAATGCAGTTCGTTCTGACAAAGGCGAGGATATGGCCCGCGCCGCAAGGGAATGGTATTTTGAGCTTCCTAAGTCGTCCGGGATTGGTCGATCTTGCAGATTTGGGCCATTCTCAGAGGGTTATCTCGTCGCCTCATTAGTAGGACCCTATTTGCTTTTAGCAGAGAGGTGGTGGGACACTACCAATTCTTCCATTTTTTCTCGACGGGACATGACCATGACCTCACTGACTTCGCTATGCTCACCGGCCTAGACTTAGGCGGTAGGCCCATTCCCTATGACGAGGATATGGGTCAAGTGTCAGCCTCGATGCATTTGTTGGGGACACACCACCAGAGACAGAGGTTGGGAGAGTCCGATACTCTGGTTTGCTTCCTATTTCCCAAGGCCACAGATGGAGCCCGAGACTCGAGGAGGCGAGCAAGACGCCTGTGGTTTCCTCATGTACCTCCTGCACCACCTTGTTCGCCGATAGAGGAACATGGTACGGTTGTACTTATCGAGCGCCTAGTGGACCTATCACAGGTGAGCCAGTATGATTGGGGCGGCGCTGCCCTGGCTACCCTTATCTGCTACATGAGCGCAGTCACTCGCACACGAGGGGATTACTCTACGGCCATCGAGAGCCCGGGAGGTACATTCCGCCCTCTTGATTTACATTTTGTTCCTCATTACTTATTCACCGCACACACACGGCAAGACTTTGCATTCTCAGATTCTGCCTTTAGCACTTTGTACTCACACTCTGCATTGCCTTTCTCAGCTGTGGGTGTATGTGTACTTCCCCACATTGGCTCTGGAGATGGAGGTGGTGGGACCTCCTACGACTCCATTTTCATTGATGTTTGAGGGCGAGCATCTGGCGAGGCCTCGAGAGACTCTCTCCTCTCTGCGACGATACTTTGATACTGTTCGAGCGACAGAGGTATTGCTTGAACTCTCAGTTCCTTTTATTTTTATCTTTGATCTGCTCAGATATCCGATTTCGACCGATTTGTATATCGTTATCCACAGATCACCCGGCACTTTTGGGCGCCTTTTCGACGAAGCTCGAGACTCAGACTCGAGCGCCGAGTTGTTGTCAGTATAGATTCCTGCTCGAGGGACCAGTCGGCAGGGTTTGGTTCTCGGGAACGCTTTCATTGCCGATATGGGGGCGATTCTCGTGACACTTCGCCAGGCCTCCGCACACCATGCGCGATCGCCGATAGATTATCCCCGAGGAGGTCGAGCAAGATATGCAGGCGTTGATGCTTTGTTGCATCATCTCGATGGGAACTACGCCACCTACCGCCAGATATATTTGATGCCCCGCTGACGGGAGTGCGGCTTCGCAGACGAGCTTCACCGGTGCACCGCCTTCGAGTCGCGCCCATGCTACAGATATCCCTTCTTCTAGCAAGGCAGATCCAGAGGTGGGGCGCTTCGATCCTCCGATCCTCCGCCTCTTGATCATCCAGGCCGACATGCCGATCGAAGGACGAACCGGGCGATTTGGGGACGCCTTAGATTCCGCTAGAGCCTCCTCCGCTCGATCACAGATATGTTAGAGACCCCGACTCGCCCCAGATGTTTTTTCACTTTTGATTTATCAATGATATTTGAACGTTGATTCCACATCGATAGTTTTGCATTTGTATTTGCAGCCTCCTGTTGAATATACGGACGAGCTGCTCGGGATGCTAGCCACATTCGAGGGCATGATCCTTCGGAGGGAGACGCAGATGAGCATCGTGGGTGTAGAGGTACTCTTCATTTTCCCTGTACTAGCATGTTTCTGATGCTGCTCTAGCTTTAGACCTTCTGCTATATTGATAGACTGTGTAGAGCACATCTGACACACACCCTTTTCACATTCTGCATTTACCCCTGTCTTTTATGCTTGAACTGATGTATTGCACTTTGCATCTTCAGATGCCTCCCGTATATGCTTCATCACGGGCCAGGCCCCCGGGGCCCTCGCAGAGAGGTCGAGGTGCTAGACCTACCCGAGGTACAGGGACTGGAGGAGCTGGGCCATCCAGGCCTCATCGAGGAGCTGGCGGAGGAGGGTCGTCTCGCAGACGCAGGGCACCCATTGTTGAGGATGACGAGGAGGAGGTGGTCGCAGGCCACATATCAGAGACATCTCCCCGAGAAGGAGGCTCCTGCCTCGGCCTCCGGAGTGGGGATTTAGCTCGAGGGGATCCGGAGGATGACAGCTCCGATCCAGATGGTGATGATGATGTAGAGATTATCCCGCAGAAGAGGATGAGGGGGGCTCCCCCTTCTCGCTCCCCGGGGCACTGATGTTATTTCCTGCTTTATTCTACTTTTTAGCTAGTAGTTTGTAGCACTTTTGCACATTGTTAGGCGCTTTTATTTTCAGAAAACTTGTACCTTTATTGTTGTAAGACATGATGAAATGAAACAATTTTTGAAAAGATGTTGTATTTGAAGTTCTCAAAGATCGCATCGCATTATTTTGCACAAAATGGAATTGAATGGAAATGCGCCTCATGTATTTACCGGTTAGGTAGGGAACCGACGAACAAAGCAAAAACAAAACGACTCACTAAGGAATAAAACAGAATCTTAGCGAAGTTTACAACTCGATAAACAAAGTACAATAATGTTAACGACTAATAGACAAGACTTAACAAAATTGTGTAATCAAAAGTAACAACTCAAAACGCAAAACGCGACAATGACAAAAACTTACAACTCAATAAGCAAAAACAACAACTCGATAAGCAAAAATACAACACGATGCACTGCCGATGGACTATCTGGATAGTGGAGTGTATCCAAAATTGATAGGCCTGGATGCCTTCTACGCAGGAGACAACCAGACGGCAGGAGTCCACTATCGCTATAGGTAATGTTTCCCACCCAAGCTCACTTGTATTTGCTTACATCACTCGACCCTCGGGCTCGACTTTTCTCGCAAAACCCTTATCTTACTTTTCTCTCGTCGCACATCTCTCTATTCTTCATTCTCTCATTTTTTCATCCCTCCCCCAGATATGGTTGACGGAGAAGTTGCTAGTTGTGGACTCTTGCCCTGCCTTATTCAAATTTCGGTTACTTTTTTCGCAACGCTTAGTTAATGCTCCCGATGAGAGCCGGTGGTTCAATGGATGCGAACTTGTCAAGACATCGCATTGCATGGCGCCATCCTCGCTTAATCTTTTCAAATGATGAGCTACAAGATGTTTCAGATACCGATCCGCCTCGACGGCTTGAATCATCAGATATTTTATTTCCCATTCCAGACTCGCCGATTCGGTCATACAAGTTGGGCCTAAGTTGGCATCAAGCTTCGATTAGCTCGAGGGGGCGCAGGACACTTGACTAGACTATGCCCCTGATTTATTGCTTTATTAGTACTTTCAAGTTTTTTTATGAATGTAATAAAAAGCAACTTCAATTGTATGCAAGAGCGTAAGAACTCGCTTCAAATCAATGAAATTGAAGGTTGTGGTAATCGAAAATTCTCCGCTTTTGGTCCAAAAATGGTCTTAGTTGTGAAAAGATTAATTTGAACAAAGTCAACTTTATGAAAACTTTTCAAAACTATTTTCGATATGGATCGTAATCGACACGCCTCAAATCACAACGAGATACACAACCCCTAATCCTAGCAACTGGAAAGTTGCCCCTAGTTTGAAAAGGTGTTTCGGCAAAATGTGGCAACGGAAAGTTGCCCCTAGTCTGGATGATGCCGAACATTCCATTGCAACGGAAAGTTGCCCCTAGTTTGAATAGCACTGCATCGAGATCGAGTGAATGCCGATGAATAAAGATGACCGAGGTGATCAAAATGGACTAAGTTGATCGGGAAAAGATTGTGACCGAACTTCAAGATGAAGTCGCCACGATCCCAAAGATGGGAATCAAGTCTTACGTAGTTTAGGTCGTTCGCCGAGTGTTTTTGCTCTCCTTTTGCGCCTAACTTTTGCCAAGGCCGCCTTTATGCGGTTTTCAACCTTATGAGCTGGGCTTTTTATAATTTTCAAATTTTCTATGCTCGAAGTTTTGCCTAGGTCGCCTTTTCGGTTTTCGCCCAGCGAGCCTCTCAGGATAATATTTCTTCAACTTGTCCATGTTGATCGGTTGAGAGAACTCCAAGCCATCTAGATCCATCGTAACCACGCCCAATTCCACCGACCAGATTGACTTGATGATGTAAGGACCACCAATTGGTCCGAACTTGCCCTTGGGTCGTGGATGGGAGCCCGTTGTCCTTGAGTACTAAATCTCCTTCTTTAAATTCCCGGACTTAACCTTCTTGTTAAAAGCCCGGCGATTTCGCTGATAACCCCGAACGTGGTACGTTGCTTTCAATCTCCTTTCATCAAAGAGCATGAGTTCTTCAAATCTATTCTCACGCTAACTGCTGGCTTATCCGCACTCGCCAACACTCTCAATGACGGAACCTCAATCTCGATAGGTAGAACGGCCTCCATCCCAGAGACTAATGAGTACGAGTCGCCCAAAGAGAAGTTCGATTGAAGTCCTCAGAGTCCCACAGAGCAAATGGCACTTATCCGCCACCCGATAGGTTTCCACCATCTTCGTAGTATGCGCTTGATGTTCTTGTTGGCGGCCTCAATCGCCCGCTGGTTTGCGGCCGTAAGTAGATGACTTATGAAAAGCCACGCTGTATTTTTCCAACAAGTCAATCACCTCCTTCTTGAAGTGGGAACCATTGTCGAAACTATTTCATTTGGGACTCAGAGCGACAGATAATGTTGTTTCGGCGAATTTTGCAACGTGAAGCTTTCAACACCGCGTAAGATTGGGCCTCAACCCACTTCGTGAAATAATCTATCGCTACGAGGATGAACTCATGCCCTCGACCCTTTCGGCGTAATAGCCCAATCACATCAATTCCCTGCAGTAAAAAAGGCCATGGCGAAGTCATGTTGTACCTTTTGACGGCGAATGTTCATGCGATTTGCATGAATCGACATTTGTGGCATCGCCGACGAAACCGACATAATCCTCCTCCATGGTGGACCAATAATAACCTTGCCTAAGGATCTTCCTAGCCAACATCACCCCATTCATATGTGCACCGATTCACCCCGTGGATGGCTTCCATCGACATTTGGACTCTTCAAAGATCAACACACGCTTTATGCATTCCCAGATGACCTCTTCTATACGCTTTACCCCGCAGATGATGAACTGGATCGACATTCTTCCGATTGCCCTCTTGTCTTTGGCATTTACTCAAGCGTATACTTCTTTTTCCAAAAGTTCCAGATGTCGAGTACCAAGGGTGTTCGCCCCGAACTTCATCTATGGTTGCAATCGACTCATAAGGTGTACAAATTTCGGTCGATGATGACCGGACGATTCGGACTCCACACGGATGTCTATCATTGATGATAGAGTTGCTAAGGCGCTCATAACTTGTTGTTCTCTTAGTAGATGAGCGAAATTCAAATTTTCTCAAACCGAGGAATCAAGAATCCAAGGTTTGGTGATACATCATCATATTTTCCTCTTTACTTTCCATTTCCTTTAGCTTGAGACACAACAAGATTCGAATCCCCAATGACGCCCAAATTGCCTCGCCCCTAGTTCTAGGGTCGCTTCCAAACCAAAGAATGCATGCTTCATATTCGCTTCATTATTCGAGACTTTGAACCGAGTTTGAAGGCGAGAGGGATACGGAATTGTCTGCTATCACAAGAACACTCCTATCCCATACCCATGTTGATTTGACGCTCCACAAAGTACATCGCCCAAGTTTCTCGCCGATATGCGTAATTGCTTCATCCGGGAATAGATACTCAATCGCTTCATCCTCAACCGTGGTCGGCAAGGAACTCGCCATCGCTTTCCCTTCACCGACTTGCGTTACATATGTAAGATCGAATTGAGAGCAACAAAGAACCAACGAGCTAGCCTACCCGTAAGTTACCGGTTTCTAAAAGATATTTGATGGGATCAAGTCGTGAAACCAACATTACAGAGTGAGCTAACAGTAGTGCCGCAGCCTTCCCGGTAGCCCATACCAAAGCTAAGCAAGCCTTCTCCAAAGGGCGATACCGGTCTCATACTCTAGCATTTTCTTGCTCAAATAATAGATGGCTTTCTCCACCCTATCTTCTGATTCTTGTGCAAGCATGCAACCCATCGTGGTCTCAGCCATCGACAGTACAAAATCAACGCTTCTCGGTTCTCACTGGTGATAAACGGGTGGGTTCTCAGAGATATTCTTTAACTGCTCGAAGCAAATTTTGGCATCGGCCGTCCCATTGAACTTCTTTCCTTTCTTCAGAGACCAAAGAGTGGTTCACAAGTCAAGGTTAGTTTTGAGATAAACCGCCTTATGAATTGCACTTTACCCGTAAAGCCTCGACCTCCTTTTCGGTCCTTGGTGGTGGCATTTCTAGGATGGCCTTGATTTTGGAAGGGTCGACCTCGATGCCCCTTTGTGTGATCAAACCCCAAAGATTTTCCCCAACAGAACACCAAACGACATTTCGAGGGTTTAGCCAAGAACCTAATTCCCCGATCCTTTGGAAGAACTTGTGCAAGGCGGTGTAGTGGCCCTCCTTTCCTTGGACTTGACAATCATGTCGCCCACGACACCTCAACCTCTTTATGGATCATATCATGTAATATTGTGGTCGCGTCTACCGATAAGTAGCCCCAAAGATTCTTCAACCCAAACGGCATGACCCGTAGCAGATGTTCTACGGGGTAGTGAATGCAGTTTTTTCTCCGCCTTCCGGCCATTACTATCTCGATTGTACCCGAGAAGCCATCCATGAATGAGAGCAATGCATGCCCCGCAGGAAGTCCACTAGCTCGCCGATGTGTGGTAGGGAAAGTCGCCCTTCTGACTAGCTCGCTTCAGATCTCAAGTCTACACACACACCGGATCTTGCCATCTTTCTTCTAAGACCGAACTATATTGGCCAACCAAGTGGATATTCGATACTAGCAGAAGCCCGTCACAATTTGCTTGGTGACCTCTTCTTTGATCTTGAGAGCCCAATCCGGCGGATCCTTCCGAGCTTCGCTGATAGGTCGGCCTCGGTCAAGGGGGATCCGATGTCATAATCTCGTGGATCGATTCCTGCATGTCTTCAGAGGACCACGCGAAAACATCTTTGAAATCTTTTAATAAAGCGACCATGCGCCGCTGCTCTCGAAGACAAGCAGGGACCCGATCCGACCAGCCATGGTCCTCCTCAAGACTAATATTCACGTAAATGATTTCATCCGTTAAAGGCTTAACAAATCTCCCGCTCTTGCTCAATTAAACGCTAAAACCGGAGGCACTTCGTCCTGCTTTTGATCAGAATTCTGGAAGTCTGAATTAATTCAATTAACTAGGGGCACAGAAAAGTACCCAGAAACCACAGGAGTTTCCTTCCCATTAAGTTCATTCAGATCATCCCATTCATCGGTTTCAACAGACTCAAAAGAAAAGGAAAAAGACGACCTGGACAAGACTGTGGCATCCGGGTTGACACCCCAGAGTACCAGATGAGGACCGAATCGATTCCGACTCGAAGACTCGTGGAATCAGACTCGACTCACCACTGACCCGAATCGCTGGATAAGAATCCTCCTCGCATCGCCAAGTGAGCGAGGGTGCGATCGATCGCCCAAGATGGTCGCTAGTTGGCTCGCACTGCTTTCATCTCCAATCACGGAAACCGCGACGTTATTCCCTAAGCAATCTCGGTCGACGGAGGATCAAAGAGGAGACATGCCGCAGCACCCCCATTTCCAATTCAAGGCCCTCAGACTCACCGCCTTATTCTCGCTGGCCTCGCTTGTTGGGTCTCGCTTCGCAACGCCATCCCCGATAGTTGCAAGTCGAAAAGATTTCAAACCTGCACGCTTCCCTCTGATTCAACCATGGTTCCGGGAAGCCGCAAAATGGAAAAATCTTCTCCCGACGAAGCCCGCTCAGTGGTACCCCAGATGGGCCTATGCATTAGATCAAAAGGCTTCCCACTGCTTCGCCTCGCCCCGCCGGCCATTTCTTCCCTTTCTCGTCCAAATTTCTTTGGTAGGCGATAACCTAATCCAAAGGTATGTGGATTATGTGGCACTTCGCCAACGCCGACACCTTTCCGCCGCTTCTTCCCAATCCCATCCTGTGGATATGTCAGAGCTTGTTCATGAGGTAGACGGCTTGAGCCGACATACAAACCCTCATTCACACCATTATGTTTTGTACCACCCGGCCTCACCAAAGTAAATCCCGATATAAACATGTCCTCCATGCCGTGTTCAATCTCCAAGATCGGCGAGATACTCCTGAGGGGATGGATTGATGAGTTCCCAAAACAATGGCTACTCCCTTTCCAAAGGGGTATTTCACCATTTGATCACGTGGTAGATGAAACGGCCTTTTACACCGATGCAACTGTGGTCGCCTAAAAGCATGTTGAAAGATGCAGGACCTCCAAGACATGAAAATCTATTTCGGTTGTCCGTGCCCAATCTTGGTTTGGATTTTCACCGTCCCTAGGACATCCTCGCTTGTATTATCATACGCCTGATTACTTGAGTAGTCGGTGTGAAGTCCGCAGTTTTAACCCAATCGCATAGGCCGCTCGCCGACAAACATTGATAGCGGACCCAGGTCAACAAGCACCACCGAATCCATTTGTCCTGATTCTACAGAGATGTAGAGAGGTCTGTTATGGTCCACGCCTCAGCGGCAATTCCTTGTCCGAAAAGGTCAACGGGAACCTCCTCCGAAAGACCAAATTTCAACTAGTTGTTCCGGCGTAGTTTCAATGGAAAGTTTAGCTCATTCCATGGCAGATAAGACTGCCGGCACCTCGGCCATAAGCGATCCCCAAATGGAGATGTCTGCTTGTATTTTCTTTAGTCGCTTCAAGATGCCTCTCTTCTTCCACTTGCTTCTCTTCTGCTTCTCTACCTCCTTATCTTCCCTCGATGCCTCGGGTTGATCAAGGTGTGGGGCTTGAAATACCGCCCACTTCTAGTCATATGGTCTACCTCCTCGAGGTACTGTGCATCGTCTGGCCACACCGCCTTCGCCTCAGTGTGGGCAAGATACAAGTCGCCATCTTCCCACCACATTCCATTAGCGCCTAGCGTGCATCCGTCTGTTCTCGCTTGTTTGTGCTTTCAACAATTTCATTCCTCATGCTCACAAAGATGTTCACCTTCGTGTCTGCAAAGACTCTCAACTTCCTCATGGTTCTTGCTTTTCTGCTCTCTCAGAGGCCCATCTCTTTCTTGTTCCTCCAAAGAACAACCGTGGCGGTTCTCAAAATGTTTCGTTCTTGAGCGAAATTCTTCAGACCGGCCTCCGCAATGTATCTGATCCTCGCCCTTCCGCCACAAATGGTACAATATCAGTCGATCGTCCAACCACCCGACGACTTCGCCGACTCTCATCTTCGAACCGCTTAATCGATGCATCCCCGATTCTGCTTGTAGAATTGAAGGTTGGCGTCCTCTTCCACCGCATCAAATCATCCTGTTGATTCAAGCTTGTCCCCGGATCATACACAACTCACCTCTTCCCAAGCAACCCCATACTCAAATTTTAGACCGCTCATCGACAAGATATATCCACTCGGATCATAAGCTCTGCCAGCTAAATTCTCAGATAGCTCCACCCCAGATTTAACTGTTCCGCTCTCCTCAGAAGCCTGCCCCGTTCCATTCTCGGTGGTCACCACCTTTGGCTCAGGTTGGGTTGGGGAGGTGTCCAACACGCACAAGTCAGTGCTGTCGGGAAGGACCACCTCTGGCTTGGGTAGGTGGGAGGGTGTTATGTAGATACTGGGATTGTAAGATACGCCCCCAGTGTGGATAAGGTTGACTCTTTTTGGTGGATCTTGGTTGTGTTTGGGGAGTGGGTTGTTTGTGACGTTGGGTCCTTGAGGAGGTAGGATGATGTTCTTGTCAATGAGGTCCTGAATCTCATGACGCAGCATGAAACATTGGTCGGTGTCATGACCATGCTGCTGGTGGTATTGGCAATATTTGGCTGGGTTATGGGAAGGGGGGAGTGGGTTCGGTAGAGGCCTCAGTTCCAAGGGTTTCAGGTGCCCCTTTCTGACTAGAACCCCGAGGACTTTAGACAAAGACATATAGAGTGGGGAGAAGGTTCGTTGACCCCTGGGTTGGTATCTTGGGGCTTGATTACTGCTCCCGGAGGCATTGGAAAAAGGTGTGGCCGCTGCAGACCTTGGTTGGGGAGGGGGAGTGGTGGTGACCATTCCAACTTCTGAAGTTCTGGTATTGGAAGAGCCACTCGAGCCCGCATTATTACCACGGTTGAATGTTCTCCGGGGCTGATCCCGATCTTGGTCAAACAGACCCTGTTTCATCGCATCCTCTATTTGCATCCCCATATCATGCAGATCTGCGAAAGTGGGGAAGGGAACTACAATCATCTTCTTCATTAACGCTGACTGGAGATTGCGCACAATCATCCGTATTTGGTCTCTGTCTGTTGGCCTTAAGGTCATCATCGATGCCTTCGCCCTCCACCGGGTCACAAAGTCAGAGAAAGATTCTTTAGGCTCTGCTGGTTGTCTCAAGATCACGAAGCCAGATCTCGACCGCATGTTGTATGAATATTGTGCCACGAAGGCCTCGGCCATCTCATCGGCTTTGTTTTCACATCATCATCGAGTTTTGAGTACCAAGTGGATGCCACACCCGACAGGGTTCGACCGAACAAAGAAAGCTTTTGCGGTCGGGTTAGGCCCATTGGTCTTAAGACATCCGAGAATAGCCGGAGGTGTACCATAGGATCCTCGGATCCATCAAAGCGATCGATCTGGGGCATCTTAAATCTATCCGGCAGAGTCACGGCTACATCAGTATAGCTGTCTTCAATACTTGGGATGGCCTTCACCCCTTGAGACTTCTTAAAGAGCTTCTCCAATTTGCTCAATTTTAGAGCTGTCTGGTCTACCTCGAACTCAAATGGAGAGTCCGGAATGTTTTTGGACAGTTGTGGTAGAAGCGGGGGCGGAGCCAGCCCCGTTGGAAGACCCGTGTCCTCTTGAATGTTTGGGGGGTTTGGCAGAATGTTCTGTTGATTCGGGAGGATACAGGCGCTGGGCATTTTGAGGGTTTGGAGGGCATTCGCCCAGTGGTAGTTGTTCAGGTAATGGGGCCCCGGGTGGAGGAGGAGCCTGAGTTGAAGCAGACGCTGCGTTCTGCTGTTGTAACCTGGTGATCAACTCAGACTGTTGGGCCATGATAGCGGCCTGTTGTTTGGAAAATTCCGCCTGGCGGATAGCATCATCTTGCATTTGCTTCATGCTTTCAGCCATCTGGCGCATCATCGCCTCTATTGTTGGATTCTGTTGTTCCATCTGAAAAGCTGGCAAGTATGTCTCTATAGCAGAAATAGGAATCTCAACCCGACTATCTGTTTCTAAAGTAGACTGCTGTACCAATAACCTCTGCTCTGATGGACTGCGTTTCCTCGGTCTCCTTCTAATAACCGGGGGTAGTGAATGGAACACCGGATGTCCGTCAACTAGATCCTCGGATCGGTTGAGTCGGCGACCTCGTGTCCAGATTGCTTGGGGGGTATCGACGGGTTCGGAAGCAATTGTGCTACAAACTGTCCTAGCAAAAAGATAAATAAAGCGAAAAAGAAATAAATAACCAGAAATAAAACGGGCAGCATAACGGCTTAAATTGAATACACCACACACAGTCGGGTATACAACAACACACAGTTGGTAAGCTGGCTATACACTGTCCTCAAATACTGGTCAATATTCCTGTATCACTGTTCTGATAAACTGAATCTGATATCCGCGGACAACTGATTCCCAAATACTGGATAATGCCCGCAGGCCTGATTCCCAAATTCAAAAACTGATGCCCGCAGGCCTGATGCCCAAACTCATACTGATACATGCATTCCCTGTAGAGACACACTCTAGCAAGCACATAGCAGATAAACGAGAGCCAAAACACCCCTATGTTGGGGTAGGGTTTCCCTGTCCTATTTTGTCAGGAACTAGGGTTTCACTACGCATAATGGTTTCAAACAACCTATAAACGGGTGAGCAACTTTGTCCTAGTTTGGAATGGTCACTATGGATCGAATATGCACTAGGTCGAATGGTCAAAAAGGTGCCCCTTAAAACCGGGGTTTGTGTTCCCATCTTTGTCGAGCCGAGCCGATCGGCCTTATGGACATGACTTGACAAGACAAGCCTCCCAAATCGTTCGAATGGCATATGGCAAACACGGTGTCCTAGGCGCACCAATGCAAATGCAATGCAAAGAAACACACAAGTGTAGTCAAAACCAGATATCACGAGTTCGAGTCAAGTTCTCTAAATCCCCAGCAGAGTCGCCAGAATCAGAATAACGCCATGGGGACCTCGCCATGACTTGGACTCGATTTTGTGTTGCGGTTCTCAATCTTGAACCAAAGAGTCCAAATCCAAATCGTTTTGAAGAAAAAGCAGTTTTTTGAAAGAAGTGCCAAACATGGACTGCTTTGCGGATATGAGTCGCCACCTAAATATTTTTAAAATGGGAAATTTAGGAAACCCTGACTCGGTGCCAAAAGGCCACGTGTCCGTCATCACCAAAGTTGGCTCGGGAACTTGGGTACGATTAGGGAAGGTCACATCGTGAGCACCCCCGCTCGCCCGGTCAAAGACCGGCCTCTACTAACCATGATATATGTTTTTGAAAACTTTGTGAGTTCTTATTCTGGTTATTAGCCTAGATTACTATGTGATGCTCGCAGCAAACAAGTATAGACTGGGCCGTCTGAATTGGAACAAAATCTTTCATGTTTGTTTCTTTGAAAATGGTGTGATGGTGCTACCCGCAGGTAGGCTAAAATGCGGATTTGCCACTCTCGGGTGGGCTTAGAAAACAGTGATTTTGCCACTATCTAGTGGGCTTAAAACAAACAGTCGATGAATGGTCCCAATTCAGATAACTCAACCTCCACCCACAGGCATTCAAGGCAGTTATATCACATAAGCATTTAGCCTCATGGCAAGCATGCTATCATGGCAACACTCACACGCATGCAAGGATGCTAAAGCATAAAACTTACCGAGTACTCCAAGCCAAAACAGAAAACTGATTAGAAATCATGCATGATCCTAAGAATGCAGAGATGCCTAATGCAACACATGCAAAGATGCAATTATAGCAGGCTCGGCTATTCTAAATATGGCATATGAGATGCAACAGCTATCAAGTACTCAACTTGGAATTGAAATACAGATGCAGTTTGTATGATGCGCCGAGCCCGGTGCATGCAAAACAGATGAATGAATGCAAACATGCTATCATACTGTATGCTAATTGAAATATGCCCTATATCTAACCATCGTAAGCGGGTAAATAAAAGGGAGAAAGAAATGGGGGTTGGAAGACATACATCACACTCACACACCCTTATTACATTTATGCCCTCGCGCAGAGGGTCCGAATAAATATACAATCCCAAATGAAAGAATATTACAGTCCGAAATATACAGTCCGAATAAATATACAAATTAAACTGGAAAATAGTAAAAAAGGGCATGCAAGCCAGGGACTGTCTTGCTCCTGGTGAATAGTATATGCTGGGCTGCTTGGCGCAGAAATCCACTGGGATGCCCTGATTAGCCTCTGTTTGCAGTTTTCCTCGAATTGCGTGCCAGATTCCGGAAAGCTGATAATTCTTCATTTTTGCTGCAACGGAGAGCAGGAAAAGGGCATAGCAGTGTATTTCACAAATATATGCATGTCTCGATCCTCGCGCCACCAATCACGCATATCGATGCATGATGGCCGAGGAGCAGATTTGCACAACTCAATATTGGGATGAATACACATGAATGCTACGAAAAATGGGATGCCTCGAAATGCGTGCCCACGGGCACGCAAACCGAGGCGATGATGAAAGATGAAAATCGGATAAAACCGAAGTGCCTCGAAGTGCGTGCCCACAGGCGCGCAAACCGAGGCGATGATGAAAGATGAAAATCGGATAAAACCGAAGTGCCTCGAAGTGCGTGCCCACAGGCGCGCAAACCGAGGCGATGATGAAAGATGAAAAGTCGGATAAAACCGAAGTGCCTCGAAGTGCGTGCCCATAGGCGCGCAAACCGAGGCGATGATGAAAGATGAAAGTCGGATAAAACCGAAGTGCCTCGAAGTGCGTGCCCACAGGCGCGCAAACCGAGGCGATGATGAAAGATGAAAGTCGGATAAAACCGAAGTGCCTCGAAGTGCGTGCCCACAGGCGCGCAAACCGAGGCGATGATGAAAGATGAAAAGTCGGATAAAACCGAAGTGCCTCGAAGTGCGTGCCCACAGGCGCGCAAACCGAGGCGATGATGAAAGATGAAAGTCGGATAAAACCGAAGTGCCTCGAAACGCGTGCCCACAGGCGCGCAAACCGAGGCGATGATGAAAGATGAAAGTCGGATAAAACCGAAGTGCCTCGAAGTGCGTGCCCACAGGCGCGCAAACCGAGGCGATGATGAAAGATGAAAATCGGATAAAACCGAAGTGCCTCGAAGTGCGTGCCCACAGGCGCGCAAACCGAGGCGATGATGAAAGATGAAAATCGGATAAAACCGAAGTGCCTCGAAGTGCGTGCCCACAGGCGCGCAAACCGAGGCGATGATGAAAGATGAAAAGTCGGATAAAACCGAAGTGCCTCGAAGTGCGTGCCCACAGGCGCGCAAACCGAGGCGATGATGAAAGATGAAAATCGGATAAAACCGAAGTGCCTCGAAGTGCGTGCCCACAGGCGCGCAAACCGAGGCGATGATGAAAGATGAAAATCGGATAAAACCGAAGTGCCTCGAAGTCAAACCGAGGCGATGATGAAAGATGAAAGTCGGATAAAACCGAAGTGCCTCGAAGTGCGTGCCCACAGGCGCGCAAACCGAGGCGATGATGAAAGAATGAAATGGCATACGGAATGCCGCAATGGACTTACACCAACGTGGGAGAGCCTCAGCTCACTCACATAGGAGGCCGTCGGGTAAAAAATAAAGCTGCCTCGAAATGCGTGCCCGCGGACACGCAAATCGAGGCAATGATGTAGGAGCATGAAAATGAAAATTGGGCTTACGCCGACATGAGAGGGCCTTAACCACACTCACATATGCTGCCGGAATGATAAGAATGAGGTGCCTCGAAGTGCGTGCCCATTGGCACGCAAACCGAGGCAATGCAAAAATGATACGAATGGCATGGGAAATGATATGCAAGCATAGTAATGGAAATTCAGCACCTAAATAAAGGGGAAAACAGCCCCGAAACAAATCGAAATGACACCCGAAGCATGCATTCATCCCGAAAGTGTGAAATTAAGCCCCGAAATGGCCTATAGCCATGCTATGCATGCAAAATATGATCATGGAAGCAAGAACAGTAGCAAGGCAGTCCCAAATATGGCATTTTTCAGTAACAAACATGGCCAAAATGCAAGCATAGATAGATCAACAATAGCATGCAAAGTTAGTGGCCAAAAGAGGAGTATTGAGACAAGTGATATATGCAAACCCAAAATGGAAAAACTTTCCTCTACAACATTGAAGATGAGATAAAAATAAGCACAATTTCAGAAGATGACATCCTCAAAATCAGAATAAAATCATGCTAACAATTCCATGCAAAAATGGAGCTCAAAAGAGGCTATAACAAGAGTCATGCAATGCACACACCAAATGACAAAACTTTCTTCATGAAACATGTAAAGGGGGTCAAAATAAGACCCATCTCAGTTCTGACCAAGAGCTAAAACCACAAGCACAAAAGGTTACAAAACATGCAAGATTTAAGGCCTAAAATGGATTTCAAAGAAAGGTGGTGTATAGAATGGCCAAATGAGGTTGAGCCCTTCTACAATGTTGTAGAGGGGCTCAAAATAAGCACAAAACCATTAGGGGTCGGAGCCCCAAAAACAAAAGGAAATAGGCCTAAACTAGCATGCAAGATGATGGCATAAAAGCTAGGTATTGAAACAAGTATATCATAGAAGCATCAAATGAAGTTGAGCCCTTCTACAAAGTTGTAGAGGGGCTCAAAAAAAACACAAAAGCAGTAGGGGTCGGAGTCCCAATTCTCGACCAATTAGAGTATAAAATTGAACCAAGAAAAAGCCCTAAAAGTTGGTTTTGAATACTCACCCTTGAAGACTTGTCTTTCTTTGCTTCTTGGCTTTGATTTGTAGCTTCTCAACCTCTGAAATTCACCTCCTTGCTGCTGAAATGATGGTAGGGATGGTGAGGCTAGGTGTTGATGAAGGAATGGCCTTGACACTTGAAGCTTTTTTGGAGTTTAAAGCTTTGGAAATGGAGGATTTTGGAGGGGTGATCTTGAGACAAGTTTTTCCAACCTTGAAGAAGGAGGGGGAGGGGCCTTCAAATAGGCAAGAAATGGGGTGTAAAAGGGGAGGGAAAGCACCCAATCTTTCCCTCCCGAAATATCCCCCGGATGCCCCGGGATATGTTGGAAGATATCCGGACAGCTGGGACAGGCTGTAAAGCAAGAATCTGGCCGGCCAGGTAAATTTGTGGGAGGTGGCCGGCCCCCCACCCCACCTGGTCGGCCAGCCACCCAGCCTAGCCGACCGGCCACCTCAAAAAACCAACTTCAAAATTTCTGGCCGACCACCATACAAGAGTGTCCTCCCAAGTGTGTAGGATAAGGCCCTGTGGTTGGAATCGCAACACCGAACCGAAGTCACAACATAGAACTTGAAAGAGAGGCTCAAACGAAATGCACCATTTCGGCCGACCACCATACCAAAGTGTCCTCCCAGATGTGTAGAGCAAGGATCCAAGGTTGGAATTTGGCAACATTGAACCAAGAGCCACAACATAGAGCTTGAAGGAGAGGCCCAAAAATGAACTCCATAATTTCTGGCCGACCAGTATACCAAAGGGTCCTCCGGATGTCCCGATCATAGATGTGTAACTTTGGTTGGAAGAAAATACCCCCAGGGTGTTCAACATTGGCCCGGAAGTGAAAAAAACGGGCTCCGGAGGAGCGAAACTGGTTATCTGGGATAATTGCTGGCCTCCCACCCCCCAGTGATCTTCCTGATGTTGAAACAGAGGTACCTGCCAAGTTTGAACAAAAACTAATGAGAAATGAACGTTCGGGGCCAAAACCGAGCAAATCGGGATCCCGAAAATGGGTCTGGGTGCGGAAGTGGTGTTCGGCAATGGCGTGGGTATCTGGACCCGGTGTCCTCTGGAATGACAAAACAGAGGTACCTGCCAAAAACCGGAGAAGATGGATGCGAAATGAATGCTTGGGACCAAAACCGCTCGAATTGGGGGCCCGAAAACCGGCTATGAGCACCGAAAGTGGCATACGGCCACGAAGTGGGCATCGGGGGCCCCAGGGTTCCTCGAAATATTAAAACAGAGGTCTCCGCCAAAAACCGGAGAAGGCTGATGCAAAATGAATGCTCGGGACCAAAACCGCTCAATTTGGGGTCCCGAAAACCGGCTATGAGCACCGAAAGTGGCATACGGCCACGAAGTGGGCATCGGGGGCCCCAGGGTTCCTCGAAACATTAAAACAGAGGTCTCCGCCAAAAACCGGAGAAGGCTGATGCAAAATGAATGCTCGGGACCAAAACCGCTCGGTTTGGGGTCCCGAAAATGGGTCGCCGGGCACCGAAAGTGGCATACGGCCACGAAGTGGGCATCGGGGGCCCCAGGGTTCCTCGAAACACTAAAACAGAGGCACATGCCAAAAACCGGAGAACTCGGAGATGGTTGGGCGGTCCCGAGCCGAGGCACGCGGCCTGACGGCTCCGAAAACCGGGAACCGGGCTCCGAAATGGGCAAAATGGCCTACGGCCACGAAACGTAGCTCACGGCCACCGGGAGATAGTCTACGGGACCACTCCCTTCCCTCAGGAGAGAAAACAGAGAAAGCCGAGACAAGGTAGAGAAGATGGTTCGGAAGTCCGGAGGCAGGGCACGCGGCCGTGACTCTGGGACTTCTGAACAAGCACAGTATGCAATATCACCGAGCGCTCAACTGGTGACGTCTGAGTCTTAAGGTCGGTCAAAAATGGGGTGTCTACAGGGTGCTCAATTAATAACCTTCCTATACCTAAGGTTCTGAGCGAAGCATCTTTGGTTACGAGGAATAGCGATCCTGATTCTTCCTTCTTTGATTGTTGTATCTGGACTTAGGTTCCGCGGAGTTAGTTGCTGTATATGTCTTGTTGTCATCCTTTAATTCCATATGTTTGAGTTTTAGGATGTATTGGGCGTGTTTCGAACAGGTTGGTTGAGCTTTAGTCCCATTTCTTGTTGTCCAGATTTTTGGTGGTCTGCTCAAGCGGGTCCCTTGCGCTCGAGCGGAGTTTACACACTTTCAACATTTTGTGCGTCTGCAAAAGTACCGCAGGTTTGTTTTTCACACTCGAGCGAATTTCCTTACGCTCGAGTGGGTCGCACTCGAGCGAGCCTCTTTGTGCTCGAGCGGGTGTTCGAATTCTGTGAAAATACTAGAAGAGTGAAATCTACGCTCGAGCGGGTTTCCCCTTTGCGCTCGAGTGGGTGTGTTTTGCAGTTGTGTCTTGGCGCTCAAGCGGGTCTAGTTTTTGTGTTTGACGCTCGAGCGTCCTATTCTCTGCTCAAGCGGGTTAGTCGTATATCAGTTAGCAGCTGGGTGATTTTAAATCACTTTTTCATATCCCTCTCTCTCTCTCTTACTTTTCAAAACCCTATTTTGAGAGCTTCTCTCACTACCATATACCTTCTCTCTAAGGTTTGATCTAGCTTGAGTGATCTCTTACCTTTGTCCCTTTGTAAAATGAGTAGAGCTTGGTGTGGGCAACCTATCAATTCGAAAATTTCTTGGTTTGGAGCATTTCGAGATTTCTTTATCATCTCTATTTGGTCTCATCTCTTGAGGTAGGGATAACTACTCATCTTTATGAGCTTTAACATAGATGTTAAGTTTTTTGAATAAATGGTTTGATTTGGAAAGTTAGGGTTTAAGGTGTGTTATATTGAAAAGAGGGGTTTTGTTCTTTTGACTCATACATATGTGTTTTGGGTTTGAAAAAGAGGTTATTGATGTTGTTGATAATATTTGGACCTTTGGGTCAATATTGAGAAAATGAGGGAAAATGCCATGTTTGGGTATATAGTGAAATTAATGACATTTATGATGGAAATATCAAATTGAGTTGGAAATAATGAAATTGGTTTATTATGAGAATGAATGGTGGTGTTGGATTGATTAATCACCCACTTTTGAAAATGTTGATAAATTATCTGTTCGATGCATTTATTATCTGTTTAGAAATAATTGCTTTGGGCTATCGGTGGAGGATAATCTCGATTGTTATAGACATTACATGATGATTAGGTGAACTAAAACTAATCGGTTGAATGTCATTGAATATGACGATTGGAATAATATATCAAATTTGTGTATTGATTGAACATGTATATGATAAATGCTTATATACATTGTGTTGTGTGGAATGAGATAGGGGATATACTCCGCGGTTTGGGAGGAGATAGGGGATGGACTCCTAAACTGGTTGTTGTTTGGGAGAAGATAGGGGATGAACTCTATTGATACAGCAAATCTGTGTATCATATATGAAGTATGGAAGTGTTTATTTGAGATTGATACAGCAAATATGTGTATCTATTGTGAAGTATGGAAGTGTTTTGATATGAGTGTTATCTCATTTGAAAATGAATTGTGGATAAAGGAAGTGTTTTAATATGAGATGTAATCTTATTTAAATTGTTTGGCCAGGTTCTGAGCCATGTCTATAAATTGAAAATTTATAAGTAAAGGAAAGTGGAATGACACATAGATTATTTGTCATGGAATTGGTTTGTGTTGTATGTTGGTTTATATGAGTTAAACATTTATCAAATGCTAATGTTTTAGTTATTGCTCATATTATGTTTAGCATATTTCTACTGGGCGTTGGCTCACCCTATAAGGGACATCATTTTCAAGTTCAGGTATTATGCTGCCTCCGAGGTCTTAGCTTGGATGGTTGTGGGAGTTGAAGGCTCTTTTGTTTATTTCGTGATTATATTTTTTTTTTTTTTTGTATTACATGTATATCAAGCCTAGGGCTTATTTTGTGTAGAGTTAGTACTCTCCTTTTTGTAACCAAGTGTTGACTTGGAAAGTTATAAGCCCGTAGGACATTTACTTTTGTTGTCAACATGTAATACTTTTGGACTAAATACTCTGATGAATGGAAACATGTTTATTTCTCTTATGGTTATAGATGTCGCGGATGTATAATTTATGGGTCGATTTTGAGGGCGTTACAATGACCTTGGCACGAGTCACTGGTTTTTTAATTTTCCCAAAATGACTCTAAGATCTGGTGATGCAGTCCAATTCTGGCAATGGTTTTGCAATAAAATGGATTTTCTATAAAAGTTGCCAAATCTGGACTCTCAACTATGTTTCACATTACACTCGTGAGACTAGATCAAATAAATTGAGGGCCCGAACTGTTTAACGCCTATGGGTACCCCTCGGGCATGTGACAGTTTTTGGTGACTCCGTTAGGGATATTAAGAAACCTTGACTTGACCTCTATGATTTGAATTTTATTTTCAATTATATATTCATTGCATTGCATGCAATGGTAAACTTAAAGTTCCTGTGCTACCCAGATTTTGGTGGGAGTGCAGGCAAACTTTTCGTGACACTATACCTATCTCTACATTACTTTAGAGCCCTTGTGTTATAACTTTTTCCGATCTGTCAAAAAGGTAGTTCTACTATCTAAGGTTCTCAGAGTTCGATGAGAGGCTATATTGACTCTTCTGAATTCCTGGGATCTTCATTGGTTATTACCCAAAGGACTCTTTCATAGCGTCACCTTGACATTAACCCCTAGAGTAGAGCCAACCTTATGCATATAGTGAGCTATAGTACCTTCCAAAATTAGGACAGGATGCTCTCCCATTTCTAAGATTTATGATATCACTTGTTTGAATAGTGAAGCCTTAGATCAATTCAAAGCTAGGAGAGTGTCATGACCCGAACCCGCCCCCGTGGGTTAAGGACATAACCGGCTAGTAATCATGAGATTGCCTATGGCCTCACAACAAAAGAAACGTATTTTAATAGAGTTAATGGGGCCAAACGGAAGCAATTCGACACTTTGTCCATAGAGCCGTGCTTACATGCACATCAAACAAACTATACATAAGTATGTTAATAACTCACAACAGAAACATAGTACCAAAAAGTTCTGCACAAACAGGATCATTCGAGTCTAAGTCAACCCATCTCAACTATATATAGATATACACAAAGTCCTCGCCAACATGACAAACTATAAATACATAACAAAAGGGCGAAGACGGGTCTCGTGCGTGAGACACAAGGGCTAACTCTCCAAAACCTTTGTTGTTCCTCACAGACTTCACTAGGGCTGGGTTTGGACTTCTCTTGGCTCACCTACAAACACATGAATGAGCGTGAGCGATAGCTCAGTGAATAATATCAAATACAGAAGTTATGTAAACGATATGAACAACAACATGCTTCAAACGGCCTTGGGCCCAATTCATATTTCTATTCAACATATATATATATACAATTTAACTCAAGTGGTTGTGATTCCCCACATACTGGCCTTTGGCCCATTTATCTTTGCATAACAAACTGGCCTTCGGCCCATTCAGACTTTCATTCATGACAAAACGGCCTCTGGCCCATTCAATCATGTTAAAACGGCCTTTGGCCCATTCATTTATGTCGAAACGGCCTTCGGCCCACTCATTCGTGTCAAAACAACCTTTGGCCCACTCATTCATGTCAAAACGGCCTTCGGCCCATTCATTCATGTCAAAACGACTTTGGGTCCATTCATTTGTATCAAAACGACCTTCGGTCCATTCAATTATGTCAAAAAGACCTTCGGTCCATTCATTCGTATCAAAACGACCTTCGGTCCATTCAATTATGTCAAAAAAACCTTCGGTCCATTCATTCGTATCAAAACGACCTTTGGTCCATTCAGTTATGTCAAAACGTTGTCCACCAATAGAATCGACAATTTATAAACTTATATAGAAGTAAGCAATTGGACAACAATATATTTCAAATATCTTTGATAAGATATTACTCACAGTGATCGATTGGTTGGTTTGCTCTGGAGCTCGACCCTACACATTCCATGAACACAAAAGGGTCACTAATAATTCAATCCGTTCCTTAATTCACATATTCCTTTTTAGGCTTTATTCTTATCTCTTTAACTCAATTACAATGCTTAATGCATGCCTAAGAGTGCTTGCAATTGAAAAAGAACGGAAAACGAAACACAGAACGAGCATACACAATTTCAGAAAATAGGGTCCCCGCTCGAGCGTGGACTTACCCGCTCGAGCGGACCCTTAAGGCCTGCAAAAGTACTGGTTACCTCAAAAATACGCTCGAGCATGAAATAGGGCGCTCGAGCGAAAGGCCTGACTACGAAGCTCCCCGCTCGATCATGAAATACCCCACTCGGGCGGATACCAAGTCTGCAAAAAGTACTAGGAGCATGTAATTTACGCTCGAGCGGCGGTTCTCCCACTCGAGCGTACCTCAAAATTCTGGATTTTCCAGATCGAGTTCTTGAGCTCCAATTCGACTTTCCAACCACAATTCTTACATATAAGAGCTCAAACTTCATATAAACATGTACTAACATGATTTTGAGATGCAAAGCTCAAAATAACTTAAACATGCATGTCTCAAATTTCATATCAACTTCATCAAATATTAACATATTTGAGATGCAAAGCTCAATATAAACTTCATCAAATCACAACATTTTGAAGCTCAATTTCATTAATCAAACAGATGCATGTCTCAAATTAACTCAAACTCAACACCAATACATTAGATTCAAACATGCAAAGCTCATACCTTCATGATCTACTCTTGCATGTGAGAAATATTCATTCATATCAACTCAATTGGTGAAGAGATGATGAAATACATGGTCTTAAACCAAAAATTCAACATGGATCATACACATTGTTCTCAAATATGTAAATTCATAGTAATTTCTTACATGCATGAGTTCTAAGACTTCAAATTCAACAAAACCAACCCATTTCATGCTCCTTATCATCATACAACTTTGAACACACAAGATTACACATTAAACTCATGAATTCAAGAATTAATTGTTTACCTAGAAGCCCAATTCTTTCAATCTATGGTCCAATTTAGAGTTGGACTTCAAATTTCCAAGCCTTCAAGATCAAACTTTGATTCTCCTACACTTTCTCTCTCTCTAGTTCGGTTCTCTCTTCTTAGAGTTGAAACCAGCCCAAAATGATATAAAAGAGAAGAATCAAATATAATAAGGCCCTTAAATAAAAGTCCCACTAACCAAAATTATGAATATTAAATAATTGGACACTTAACTAAACGTTCTGAATCTAATTATTTTGATCCGAATCAATTTCCAATTAAATTTCACCGTAGACTCTAAAAATTACGCTAATCACAATGGCGCAATCAATTTGGGTTACGTAGCGTCGTGGCCTTCAATTTAATTTCCAAAGCAGTTAATCAAACAGATATTCCTACGGTGAACAGATAGAAATTCAAAACCACATGTTTTCACATAATGGTACACAAACTCATATCAAAACACATAATCACATTCATATTAAGGACCAATTAACATATTACGAAGCAGGGGTATCACAATCTTCCCCCCTTTAGGAAGTTTGGTCCTCCAAACTTAATTTACCTTCGTCGGGAAACAAATGTGGATAGCGTAGACGCATCTTCTCCTCTTTTTTCCCATGTAGCATCCGTCCCATAGTGTTCTTTCCATTCCACTTTCACCATTGGAATGGACATGCTTCTCAATTATTTCACTTGCCGATCAACAATTCGTTCCGGCCATTCAACATATTCTATATTTTCATCAATAGTTACCCGATGATAATCAATCACATGAAACGGGTCTCGGAGGTAACCTCTCAATATTGACACATGAAACACATTATGGATTTGCTCGAATCCTGGTGGCAAAGCAACTCTGTAAGCAACTGGGCCAAGCCTTTCCAGAATCTGAAATGGCCCAATATAACGGGGCGACAACTTGTCCTTCTTTCCAAACCTGACTTGGCCTTTCATTGGTGACACTCGAACAACACATGGTCACCAACGTCATACTCAAGAGGTCTTCTTCGAACATCTGCATAGTTCTTTTGTCGGTCCTGAGCTGTTTTAAGCCTTTGCCGAATAATTTTGATCTTTTCAGAAGTATCTTGCACAATTTCGGGCCCAAGCAAAGCTCTATCCCTGACCTCTGTCCAACAAATAGGTGATCTACACCTCCTACCATACAAAGCCTCATATGGTGCCATACCGATGTTGAAGTGGAAGCTGTTATTATAAGCAAATTCTGCAAGTGGCAAATAGTCTTCCCAACTCCCCTGAAAATCCAAAGCACACATTCGAAGCATATCTTCCAAACTTTGTATGGTTCGTTCTGACTGACCATCTGTCTGTGGGTGAAATGCAATACTAAACCTCAGTTCTGTTCCCATAGCTTCCTGCAAACTCTTCCACAATCTAGATACAAATTTTGGATCTCTATCCGACACAATAGATACCGGAACTCCGTGTAAATGGACAATCTTATCAACATAAATAGTAGCCAATCTGTAAGCAGTAAATGTAGTTTTGACAGGCAAAAAATGTGCAGATTTAGTCAGTTTATCAACTACAACCCAAATAGAATCCATACCTCAAGAAGTCCGAGGTAGGCCAACCACAAAATCCATAGTCACATGCTTCCACTTCCATTCAGGAATAGGGAGAGGTTGAAGTAGACCGCCTGATTTCTGATGTTCAGCTTTAACTTGCTGACACTGAAGACATTTGGACACATATTCTGCAATCTCTTTCTTCATTTTAGGCCACCAATAGGTTTGTTTCAAATCCCGATACATTTTATTGTTACCCGGATGCATAGCAAATACGGATCTGTGGCCTTCATTTAAAACCCTCCTCTTTAGTTCTGGAATATCTGGGACACACATTCTATTCCAAAATCTCAACACTTCATTCTCAATGCTAAACTCTGCTTTCGAACTTGTCTCAAATTCATCAATTACTTTCTTAAAGAATTCATCCTCCTTCTATTTCTGTTTGATTTCATCGATGATTGCTAGCTCGGCTGTAATAGCGGCTATCAATCCGCCCTGTTCACACATTACCACTTCAATTTCAGACTTCTCAAAATCTTGCAAGATCTCTCTCTGTTCAGTAAGCAAACAAGCCATACTTCCCGTTGATTTTCTACTCAAGGCATCAGCAACTGTATTAGCTTTCCCGGGGTGATACTGAATCTCTAGACCATAATCTTTTATCAGTTCTAGCCATCTCCTCTGTCGCATATTCAACTCCTTCTGTGTGAAGAAGTATTTCAGACTTTTGTGATCCGTGTAGACTTCACACTTTGCTCCATACAGATAATGTCGCCAGATTTTCAAAGCAAAAACAACTGCAGCCAATTCTAGGTCATGTGTTGGATAATTTTCTCGTGCGGCCTCAACTGTCGGGAGGCATAAGCAATAACCTTTCTGTTCTGCATTAACACATAACCCAAGCCTTTATAAGACGCATCACTAAAAATTACAAAATTTTCCGTACCTGAAGGCAGTGTCAAAATCGGTGCAGTGGTCAATCTTGTTTTCAGTTCTTGGAAGGCTGATTCTCTCTGATTCTCTTTCATCATTCCATTCAAATGGTTGCCTTTTACGTGTCAATTGGGTAAGAGGCATAGCTAATTTCGAAAATTCTTTCACAAACCTCCTGTAGTACCCAGCTAAGCCCATGAAACTACAGACTTCTGTCACATTAGTCGGTGTAGGCCAATTCACAATCGCCTCTATTTTCTGCGGGTCTACTGAAATTCCTTCCTTGTTAATCACATGCCCTAAGAAAACAACTTCATCCAACCAAAACTCACATTTCTTTAGTTTAGCAAAAAAATTCATTTCCCGAAGTATTTGTAGGACAGTTCTCAAATGATGTTCATGTTCAAGTCTATCTTTAGAATATATCAAAATGTTATCGATAAAAACCACAACAAATTTATCAAGGTATGTTTTAAAAATTCGGTTCATCAAGTCCATAAATGCTGCCGGAGCATTAGTCACTCCAAATGGAATTACAAGAAACTCAAAATGACCATACCTTGTTCTAAATGCTGTTTTCTCAACATCTTCTGCCTTTACTTTCAACTGATGGTCCCTAGACCTCAAATCAATCTTAGAAAACACTTGTGATCCTTGCAACTGGTCAAATAAATCATCAATACGGGGTAGGGGGTATGTGTTCTTTATTGTTACCTTATTCAATTCCCGATAATCGATGCACAAACGCAAAGTTCCATCCTTCTTTTTCACAAATAATCCTGGTGCACCCCAAGGCGAAGTGCTAGGTCGGATAAACCCCTTGTCAAGTAAGTCTTGCAACTGTTATTTCAATTCCTTCATTTCGGCAGTAGCCATTCTGTAGGGAGTTTTAGAAATGGGCTGGGTGCCTGGCACAGTTTCAATAGTAAACTCTATCTCTCTATCTACCAATTCCTCTGGTAATTCATTTGGAAACACATCTGGAAATTCTCTAACAATAGGAATATCATTCAATTCAACATTCACAGATTGTTCAAACAACACATAGCACAAATAACATTGGCACCCTTTCCTGATCAGTTTACATGCTTTTATTGCAGATATCAAATAAGGTGGAGGCACTACCCCATTACCCACAAACATAATCTCTTTATGTTCTGGTGGTTTAAACACAACCCGTTTTGTCACACAATCAATGGTGGCACAATACTTGGTCAACCAATCCATGCCGAGAATTACATCAAAGTGCCTAAAGTTCAAGGGCAACAAATCTACATATAGGATAGCATCCTCAACACGCATATCACAAAGCCGGTATATAGATTCACACAATACAGATTCCCCAGATGAAGCAGACACACATAGCAGATATGGCAATAATTATAAGGGTCTATTCAATCTAGATGCAAATGCACATGTCACAAAGGAGTGTGTGGATCCGGAATCAATTAACACAAAAGCATCCTGATTACATATAGAAATAGTACCTGAGACAACTGCGTTGGCACTCCGTGTATCACCCGGAACAAGTGCAAAAACTCTTCCCTATCTCATGGTATCCCCAGTGGTAGCAGATCTCAAAATATTCCTCGGCTTTGGAATCGATGCAGTGGAACTAGCAGCCATCTTTCCACCATTCTGATTACAATCTCGGGCTATATGCCCTTGTTTTCCACATTTAAAACAGGCTCCTGATGCACGGTAACAAACTCCACGGTGCCTTTTGCTACAAATGTTGCACATGGGAGCTGTGCCTCGAGAAGAATTTGAAGTATTAGAGCAGCCCGTGTTTTGCTTTTTCTGAAATTTCTTCTTTGAAAAGAAGCCTTGTCTTTTGTTGCCTTTCCATTCTGTTGTTGGCTTAGCTTATCTAGCTATGTTAGCCTCTGATATGATGGCCCTGTCTAGTACCCCAATATAGGTTTCTAGCTTCAAGACATTCACTCTTTCTAGGATGTCACTTCGAAGCCCACCTTCAAAATGCCTCGCCTTTTTATAGTCTGTATCAATCACATGTGGTGCAAACCTGGTCAATTCAGTGAATTTGGCCCCATACTCAGCCACAGTCATACTGTCTTGCTTTAGTTCCATGAACTCTGCTACTTTCCTATCCCGAACACACTGCGGGAAGTACTTGTCATAAAAGATTTTTAAAAATTTTACCCAATCAACATCTTTATGATTTTCTCGCATTAACATCCACCATATTCTTCCCTCGTCTTCTAGCATAAAAGTGGCTAAGAGCACTTTCTGTGTCTCTGAACAGGGGAACACTTCAAACAGTTTCTCAATGCCAAGAACCCACGCTTTGGCTTTCAACGGATCTAATCCCCCGTGGAACTATGGTGGTTTCATCTTCTTGAATTCTTTGGTGAGAGCTATCATCTAATCATCATTCTGATTATTTGGCACGGGTGGTGCCAGAGGTGGAGGTGGCAAATGTGGTTGCTGCCACTATTGTTGCCACCCCTATTGCTGTCTCAAAGTTTCAGCCATTTCTTGTATCAGTCTTTCCATTCTGTCTATTCTGACAGTAGAGGATTCGTCTATCTCATCACCTCTTATTCTCACCATCTGATTAAACTTGCATTATATTTCATACAAAAGATTCACAAGTATGTATATATTAAAAAGCATACATATTCAGATAATTGCAATGCAAGTAAGTTACAACTTATAGCACATAGTTGCTCAAATCAAAACACTTAAGCATATTCTTGATGCTTTTAAAGTTCATATCAAACAGTTAAGCATATTATCAATGCTTCCAAATTTATACTTATGAATGCATCCTAGATCTTTTCTAGATGCTTATTGCTCTTTTGGAAAAGTGTGTAAGTTATTAACTCGTGCTCTGATACCACTTTGTCATGACTTGAACCTGCCCACGTGGGTTAAGGACATAACCGGCCAGTAATCATGAGATTACTTACGGCCTCAAAACAAAAGAAACGCATTTTAACAGAGTTAATGGGGGCCAAACGGAAACAATTCGAAACTTTGTTCATAGAGCCGTGCTTACATGCACATCAAACAAACTATACATACGTATGTTAATAACTCACAACAGAAACATAGTACCAAAAAGTTCTGCACAAACAGGATCATTCGAGTCTAAGTCAACCCATCTCAACTATATACAGATATACACAAAGTCCTCGCCAACATGACAAAATATAAATACATAACAAAAGAGCGAAGACGGGTCTCGTGCGTGAGACACATGGGCTAACTCTCCAAAACCTTTGTTGTTCCTTACAGACTTCACTGGGGCTGGGTTTGGACTTCTCTTGGCTCACCTACAAACACATGAATGAGCGTGAGCGATAGCTCAGTGAATAATATCAAATACAGAAGTTATGTAAACGATATGAACAACAGCATGCTTCAAACGGCCTTGGGCCCAATTCATATTTCTATTCAACATATATATATATACAATTTAACTCAAGTGGTTGTGATTCCTAACATACTGGCCTTTGGCTCATTTATCTTTGCATAACAAGCTGGCCTTCGGCCCATTCAGACTTCCATTCATGACAAAACGGCCTCTGGCCCATTCAATCATGTCAAAACGGCCTTTGGCCCATTCATTTATGTCAAAATGGCCTTCGGTCCACTCATTCGTGTCAAAACAGCCTTCGGCCCACTCATTCGTGTCAAAATAGCCTTCGGCCCATTCATTCATGTCGAAACGACCTTCGGTCCATTCATTTGTATCAAAACGACATTCGGTCCATTCAATTATGTCAAAATGACCATCAGTCCATTCATTTGTATCAAAACGACATTCGGTCCATTCAATTATGTCAAAATGACTTTCGGTCCATTCATTTGTATCAAAACGACCTTCGGTCCATTCAATTATGTCAAAACGTTGTCCACCAATAGAATCGACAATTTATAAACTTACATAGAAGTAAGTAATTGGACAACAATATATTTCAAATATCTTTGATAAGATATTACTCACAGTGATCGGTTGGTTGGTTTGCTCTGGAGCTCGACCCTACACATTCCATGAACACAAAAGGGTCACTAACAATTCAATCCGTTCCTTAATTCACATATTCCTCTTTAGGCTTTATTCTTATCTCTTTAACTCAATTACAATGCTTAATGCATGCCTAAGAGTGCTTGCAAGTGAAAAAGAGTGGAAAACGAAACACAGAACGAGCATACACAATTTCAGAAAACACGGTCCCCGCTCGAGCGGACCCTTAAGGCCTGCAAAAGTACTGGTTGCCTCAAAAATACGCTCGAGGGTGAAATAGGGCGCTCGAGCGGAAGGCCTAACTGCGAAGCTCCCCACTCGAGCGTGAAATACCCCGCTCAGGCGAACACTAAGTCTGCAAAAAGTATTGGGAGCATGTAATTTACGCTCGAGCAGCGGTTCTCCCGCTCGAGTGTACCTCAAAATTCTCGATTTTCCAGATTGAGTTCTTGAGCTTCAATTCCACTTTCCAACCACAATTCTTACACATAAGAGCTCAAACTTCATATAAACATGTACTAACATGATACCAACATCAAATCACAACATTTTGAAGCTTAATTTCATGAATCAAACACGTGCATGTCTCAAATTAACTCAAACTCAACACTAACACATTAGATTCAAACATGCAAAGCTCATACCTCCATGATCTACTCTTGCATGTGAGAAATATTCATTCATATCAGCTCAATTGGTGAAGAGATGATGAAATACATGGTCTTAAACCAAAAATTCAACATGGATCATACACATTGTTCTCAAATATGTAAATTCATAGTAATTTCTTACATGCATGAGTTCTAAGACTTCAAATTCAACAAAACCAACCCATTTCATGCTCCTTATCATCATACAACTTTGAACACACAAGATTACACATTAAACTCATGAATTCAAGAATTAATTGCTTACCTAGAAGCCCAATTCTTTCAATCTATGGTCCAATTTAGAGTTGGACTTCAAATTTCCAAGCCTTCAAGATCAAACTTTGATTCTCCTACACTTTCTCTCTCTCTAGTTCAGTTCTCTCTTCTTAGAGTTGAAACCAGCCCAAAATGATATAAAAGAGAAGAATCAAATATAATAAGGCCCTTAAATAAAAGTCCCACTAACCAAAATTATGAATATTAAATAATTGGACACTTAACTAATCGTTCTAAATCTAATTATTTTTATCCAAATCAATTTCCAATTAAATTTCACCGTAGGCTCTAAAAATTACGCTAATCACAATGGCGCAATCAATTTCGGGTTCTGTGGCCGATACGGCCTTCAATTTAATTTCCAAAGTAGTTAATCAAATAGATATTCCTACAGTGAATAGATAGAAATTCAAAACCACATATTTTTACATAATGGTACACAAAATCATATCAAAACACATAATCACATTCATATTAAGGACCAATTAACATATTACGGAGCAGGGGTATCACAGAGAGGGTAACCTTAGCCCCCATAGGGGTGTTTGTTCTCTTTCCTACTATGTGTTATGTGCAATGTATGGGGATTCTCAGATTTAGATGAATGGTTCAGGCGTTTCAGTTTGTGGGGTTTGAGTTCATTTTTTCAGTGTGATTTAGTAGTAATCAATTGAACCAGCATGCTGCTGAAATTTGATTGGGGGTTCTGTTTTATTTTTGCAAGGTAGTTGGGCACCATAGTTTCAGAACAGTCAAATATACCCAAGTTTTGTGGTCTCATGTTAGTAGACTTTGTAAGACTACAGATTTGGTTTAAAGATAGCCAGTGTTAGTTTCTTTGCCACAGATCACACGAAGCAGAACAACAAAAGCCGCATTAGCTGTTTAGAGTACCCCTTCTTCACTAGCTAGATCATCCCCACTTAGCTTATCGGCATCATTGATGGCTCAAGTTCTGGAAAATATAGTGGACATATGTTGTTGGCCCTTCAATAAAGTTTGGCGTAATCTTCCCCGGACCTTCTCGTGACTATTATAGGATTTCGACCCCCAATGGCTTATTTTCAAGCTTAAGTGTGAAAAAAGTGTCTTTTTCGTCTTACTTTTCAAACCGAGAGTTCTGTGGTGGTTCTAAAAGTTTTCACAAGTTACATTGGTCCCTCTCGAGGTGTTTGAGGTATTCCCCCCACCTTCTCATAACTGTTACACAATTTTGGCTCCCGATGGCCTATTTTTAATCTTAAGTGCGATAAAAGTGTATTTTTTGACTTAGTTTTCAAATCGGGAGTCTCGTGCTAGTTTCGTAAGTTTCCACAACTTACATTGGTCCCTCCCGAGGTGTTTGATTACTTTCCGGGGCTTTCTCATCACTGTTACACGATTTTGGCCCCCCGATAGCCTATTTTCAAGCTAAAGTGTGAGAAAAGTGCCATGTTGGATTTAGTTTTCAAATCGGGAGTTTCGTGCTAGTTCCGTAAGTTTCCACAACTTACATTGGTCTCTCCCGAGGTGTTTGAGGTGTTTTTTGGGACTTCTTGTGACTGTTACACGATTTTGGCCCCCAGTGGCCTATTTTCAAGCTTAAGTGTGAACAAAGTGCATTTTTTGACATAGTTTTCAAATCAGAAGTCCCGTGCTAGTTCCGTAAGTTTCAACAACTTACATTGGTCCCTCCAGAGATGTTTGATGTGTTCTTGGGGCCTTCTCGTGACTGTTATACGATTTTGGCTCCCGATGGCCTATTTTCAACCTTAAGTGTGAGAAAAATGGCTTTTTGGACTTACTTTTCAGACCAAGAGTCCCGTGGCAGTTTCGTAAGTTTTCACAACTTATATTGGTCCCTCCTGAGGTGTCTGAGATGTTCCTCGGGCCTTCTCGTGACAGTTACATGACTTTGGCCCCCGATGACCTATTTTCAACCTTAAGTGTGAAAAAGTGCATTTTTTAACTTAGTTTTAGAACCGGGAGTCCCGTGCTAGTTTCGTAAGTTTTGACAACATACATTGGTCCCGTCCGAGGTGTTTGATATGTTCATTGGGCCTTATCGTGCCTGTTACACAATTTTGTCCCCCGATAGCCTATTTTCAAGCTTAAGTGTGAGAAAAGTTCCATTTTTGACTTAGTTTTCAAACCTGGAGTCCTGTGCTAGTTTCGTAAGTTTTCGCAACTTACATTGGTCCCTCCCGAGGTGTTTGAGGACTTCACCGGGCCATCTCGTGACTGTTACACGATTTTGGCCCCCAATGGCATATTTTAAATGTTAAGTGTGAAAAAAGTGTCTTTTTCGACTTACTATTCAAATTGGAAGTCCCGTGATAATTCCGTAAGTTTCCAAAACTTACATTGGCCCCTCCCGAGGTGTTTGATGTGTTCCCAGGCCTTCTCGTGACTGTAACACGATTTTGGCCGCCGATGGCCTATTTTTAAGCTTAGTGTGAGAAAAGTGCCTTTTTGGACTTAGTTTTCAAATCGGGAGTCCCGTGCTAGTTTCGTAAGTTTTTACAACTTACATTGGTCCCTCCCGAGGTGTTTGAGATGTTCCCCGGGACTTCCCGTGACTGTTACACGATTTTGGCTTCCGATGGCCTATTTTCAACCTTAAGTTTGAAAAAAGTCCTTTTTTTTACTTAGTTTTCAAACCAGGAGTCCCGTGCGAGTTCCATAAGTTTCCACAACTTACAATGCTCCCTCCCGAGGTGTTTGAGGTGTTCCACAGACCTTCTCGTGACTGTTACACTATTTTGGCCCCCCGATGGCCTATTTTAAAACTTAGTGTGAAAAAGTGTCTTTTTTCAAGTTACTTTTCAAACCGGGAGTCCCGTGCTAGTTTCGTAAGTTTTCACAACTTACATTGATCCCTCCCGAGATGTTTGATGTGTTCCCGGGCCCATCTCGTGATTGTTACACAATTTTGGCCCCCGATGGCCTATTTTCAAGCTTAAGTGTGAGAAAAGTGCCCTTTCGGACTTAGTTTTCAAACCGGGAGCCTCGTGCTAGTTTTGTAAGTTTTCAAAACTTACATTAGTCTCTCTTGAGTTGTTTGAGGTGTTATGCAGTCCTTTTCATGACTGTTACACAATTTTGGCCACCAATGGCCTATTTTCAACCTTAAGTATGAAAAAAGTGTATTTTTTGACATAGTTTTCAAACCGATAGTCCCATGCCAGTTCCATAAGTTTCCATAACTTACATTGGTCCCCCTCGAGGTGTTTGAGGTGTTCCCCTGGCCTTTCCCCTGGCCTTTTCGTAACTGTTTCACGATTTTGGCTCCTGAATGCCTATTTTCAAGCTTAAGTGTGAAAAAAGTGTCTTTTTCGACTTAGTTTTCAAACCGGGATTCCCATACTTGTTCTGTAAGTTTCCACGACTTAGACAGGTCCCTTTCAATGTGTTTGAGGTGTTGCCCCGGTCTTCTCGTAACTGTTACACAATTTTGGCCCTCAATGGACTATTTTCAAGGTCAAGTGTGAAAAAAGTTAATTTTTTGACATAGTTTTCAAACGGGGAGTCCCCATGCTAGTTTAGTAAGTTTCCACAACTTAAATTGGTCCATTCTGAGGTGTTTGATGTGTCCCTAGGCCTTCTCGTGACTGTAGCACGATTTTGGCCCCCGATGGCCTATTTTCAAGCTTAAGTGGGAAAAAAGTACCCATTTGGACTTAGTTTTCAAACCAGGAGTTCCGTGCTAGTTTCGTAAGTTTTCACAACTTACATTGGTCCCTCCTGAGGTGTTTGATGTGTTACCGAGGCCTTCTCGTGACTGTTACACGATTTTGGCCCCCGATGGCCTATTTTTAAGCTTAAATGTGAGAAAAATGACTTTTTGGACTTAGTTTTCAAACCGGGAGTCCCGTGACAGTTTCGTATGTTTCCACAACCTTCATTGGTCTCTCCCGAGGTGTTTAAGGTGTTCCCGGGCCTTCTCGTGACTGTTACACGATTTTGGCCCCCGATCGCCTATTTTCAAACTTAAGTTTGAAAAAAGTGCCTTTTTCAAGTTAGTTTTCATATCGGGAGTCCCGTGCTAGTTCGATAAGTTTCCACAATTTACATTGATCCCTCTCGAGGTGTTTGAGGTGTTCATCGGGCCTTCTCATGACTGTTACACAATTTTGGCCCCCAATGGCCTCTTTTCAAACTCAAGTGTGAAAAACATGTATTTTTTAACTTAGTTTTGAAACTGGTAGTCCCGTGCTAGTTTCGTAAGTTTCTATAACTTACATTGGTCCCTCCTGAGGTGTTTGAGGTGTGCGTCGGGCCTTCTCATGATTGTTATACGATTTTTTCCTCTGATGGCCTATTTTTAAGCTTAAGTGTGAAAAAAATGCATTTTTTGACATAGTTTTCAAATCGGGAGTCTTGTGCCAGTTTCGTAAGTTTTCACAACTTACATTGCTCCCTCCTGAGGTGTTTGAGTTATCCTGGGCCTTCTCATGATTGTTACATGATTTTGGTCCCCGATTTCCTATTTTAAAGCTTAAGTGTGAAAAAAGTTCATTTTTCGACTTAGTTTTCAAGCCGGGAGTCCCGTCCCAGTTCTGTAAGTTTCTGCAACTTACATTGGTCACTCTCGAGGTGTTTGAGGTGTTTAACAGGCCTTCTCGTGATTGTTAAACAATTTTGGCCCCCGATGGCCTATTTTCAATCTTAAGTGTATAAAAAGTACATTTTTTAAGTTAGTTTTCAAGCCGGGAGTCCCTTGCCAGTTCTGTAAGTTTCCAAACCTTACATTGCTCCCTCCCGATATGTTGCAGTTGTTTCCCGAGCCTTCTCATGACTATTACACGATTTTGGCCTCCGATGGCTTATTTCAAGCTTAAGTCTGAAAAAAGTGCCTTTTTCAAGTTAGTTTTAAAACTGAGAGTCCTGTGCTAGTTTCGTAAGTTTTCACAACTTACATTGCTCCCTCCCGAGGTATTTTCAATGTTCCCGAGCCTTCTCGTGACTGTTACACAATTTTGGCCCCCGATGCCCTATTTTTAATCTTAAGTGTCATAAAAGTGCATTTTTTTTTTTTTTTTTTTTTTTTAACCCAAGGGGTTGTGGCATTGTGGTAAGGCCTTGGGGTTTAAGCCCCAAGGTCACAAGTTCAACTCCCCACCCCTCCTTGGGCCAATCTCCTGGGCGGAAGCACTGTTGGTTAGGAGGTTGGACCTCAAGTTGTCTAGTCAGCACTTGGTGTGGGTTCAATGCTCCCCCGCTGTGCGAGTCCTGACTTAAGCGGAGCTTGTCTTGGGAGGTCGGGGCAAGTTCCCAGGTTATAGTCTCCTCGCTCGGAACGGCTAACAGGACACCTTGGTGATCTCTGCAAGGGGCGCTGCCTTGGACCTGCGGGAGGGTAAGGAGGATTTTCCTGTAACAAAAAAAAAAAAAAAGTGCATTTTTTGACTTAGTTTTCAAATTGGGAGTCCCGTGCTAATTCCGTAAGTTTCCATAACTTACATTGGTCCCTTCTGAGGTGTTTGATGTGTTCTTGGGGCTTTCTCATGACTGTTACAAGATTTTGGCTCCTCGATGGCCTATTTTCAAGCTTAAGTTTGAGAAAAGTGCCTGTTTGGACTTAGTTTTCAAATCGGCAGTCTTGTGCTAGTTCCGTAAGTTTCAGCAACTTACATTGGTCCCGTCCGAGGTGTTTGAGGTGTTTCCCAGGATTTATCTTGACTGTTACACGATTTTGGCCCCCGATGGCCTATTTTCAAACTTAAATGTGAAAAAAGTGCATTTTTTGACTTAGTTTTCAAACCGGGAGCCTCGTGCCAGTTCCATAAGTTTTCACAACTTACATTGGTCCTTCCCAAGGTATTTGTGGTGTTCCCTGGGCCTTCTCGTGACTGTTACACGATTTTGGTCCCCCGATGGCCTATTTTTAAGCTTAAGTCTGAAAAAAAGTTCATTTTTCGACTTAGTTTTTAAACTGTGAGTCCTTTACTTGTTCCGTAAGTTTCCACAACTTACATTGCTCGCTCCCGAGATGTTTGAAGTGTTCCTCGGGCCTTCTCGTGCTGTTATATGATTTTGGCCCCCGATGGCCTATTTTCAACCTTAAGTGTGAAAAAAGTGCATTTTTCGACTTAGTTTTCAAATCGGGAATCCCGTGCCAGTTCTGTAAATTTTCACAACTTACATTGCTCCCTCCCAAGGTGTTTGAGGTGTTCACCAGGCTTTCTTGTGACTGTTACAAGATTTTGGCCTCCGACGGCCTATTTTTAACCTTTTACTTTAGGGGGTTGGTTCACAGGTACAACCTTTGTAACTTCATGGTATACTCATGGATTGGCTAGTTCCTATTTGGAAGGCTGCAATTTCTTAACAACCGCAGTTTCTACTCCTACTAATAGTTTAGCACATTCTTTGTTGTTACTATGGGGTCCTGAAGCATAAGGAGATTTTACTCGTTGGTAAGTGTGAAAAAAATGCATTTTTTGACTTAGTTTTCAAACCAGAAGTCTCGTGCTAGTTCCGTTAGTTTCGACAACTTACATTGGTCCTTCACGAGGTGTTTGAGTTGTTCCCAGGGGTTTTTGTGACTCTTACAAGATTTTGGACTCCGATGGCCTATTTTCAACCTTAAGTGTGAAAAAGTACATTTTTTGACTTAGTTTTCAAACTGGGAGTCTCGTGCCAGTTCCGTAAGTTTCCACAACTTACAATGCTCCCTCCCGATGTGTTTGAGGCGTTCTCCGAGTCTTCTCATGACTGTTACACAGTTTTGGACCCCGATGGACTATTTTCAAACTTAAGTGTGAAAAAAGTGTCTTTTTCCACTTAGTTTTCAAATGGGGAGTCCCGTACTAGTTCTATAAGTTTCCACAACTTACATCGGTCCCTGTTGAGGTGTTCGCGGTGTTTCCCAGGCCTTCTCGTGACTGTTTACTGATTTTGGCCCACTTAAGTTAAAAACAAATAGTGGCCTAAGATATTTTGTTTAAGCTATTTTGTACCATGAAACAAAATAGCTAAGCGCAAACCTAAGCCTAAGACCTTGAGCTATAACTTGAGCTGAGGCTGCAACTGTAGCTTGAGTTGTGCCTTGAATTTGTTGAACTGTGTGTCAATCCTCTTCATTTTGCTTTGCTTTTCATTTTCATTGGAATAGGTCATATCAAACCTCAGGACAATAGTTTTCGTACCAATATGTGTGCCTTTCTTTTCAGTCGTACAACATGATAAGAGAGGTTTGAAACATAGGGACACGAGCATTTTGAGATAAAGGAACCAAACTCTGTCAACTTTAATAGCGTAGTCATAAGTTAAGTCCTTGTCCCAATGTTTATGTCATTTTTTTCACGCCTCTCTCTTAACTATATAAGATATTACTCACCTTGAGTAGGTTGATTTTCTTCCACAACGTTCGAACCTACACATTGCATATAAGCATACACATTGAAACATATTGTTTGAACCGAATAATTCATCTACTCTTTTCTAATCCAATTATTCATGATGGTTTCTTACTTATTAGTTCCTTAATGAGTCATAATTCATGCCTATGAATGCTTAGAAGAAGATGGAAACGAAGATGCGAACATAAAACAACATCCCAAAATGTGCTGAAAATGACATGATCGCTCGAGCCACCAAATAGTTGCTCGAGCAGACTGCATGGATTTCAAAAATGCTGGGAAGGTTTGAAGTTGGCTCGAGCCAACACTCCATCACCCAAGTGGTCCAATAACATACAAAGGGTTTGCTCGAGCCACTAAACGGTCGCTCGAGTGGTCTGCAAAATTTCTAGGTACCAAGCTCAACAAAAATGGCTTCTAACAACTCTTCAAAACTTGGGGTCTTGCATGGTTTGTTCAAATACATGGAATAGTTTTAGAAAACTCAAATACAAGACCTTTGAAACATCTTTTATTCAAATCTTCATCAAAGGGACGGCCATAAAGGCATTTCGATGACCCATAAAGGGACAGCCATAAAGGCATTCCGATGACTCATGTGCATAGAGACGTTTTCGATGACTGATAAAGAAACAACTGCAAAGGCATTCCGATGACCCATAAAGGGACCTGATGACCCATAAAAGGGACGCATATCATATGATGCTAAAGATGCTACGAATACATTTCAGAAACTTGGACAATCATTTATTCACACAAAACATAGCATTCTAGAAAACTGATCATGTCGTATCATCAGAGAATTATTAAAGTTTAACATAACTTTACAAAATTATTACTCACAAACAATGAATGGCTCCAAACAGACAAATAGAGTAGGCAATTCAGATATCTTGCGGCGCGTGGCCTACACATATGCAAAACGAACATATATACTGAATTACACACCCGGAAACATTTACCTTGTTCTTTTCTTATCTTGGTGTGTCTCTACTTTTATCCTCATTAGTGTGCCTTAATCTTGGCCTAGGTATACCTAGGATGGAATGAGGATGTAAAAATGCACTTGAAAACACTTGACAAAACTTACTGAAAAAATAGTCCTCGCTCAAGCACAACTTTTGTCGCTCAAGCGGACTGCAAAACATAAGAACTTTTGGGAGCTTGCATTTCAAACTTGAGCAGACTTATGGTCGCTTGAGCGGAAGCACACGCACTCAGAGTAGGCGCTCGAGCGTGGATTCCTTCGCTTGACCGTAGGAGCAGAATTTTGGAATTTCCAAAATTGCTTTCAAGCTTCAAATTCAACCCCAAAACTGCAAATTATGGTTTCTTGGGCCAAAAACTTGAGGAGTCACATGTGAACTTGGAAAACATGAAGAATTCAAAACCATTTCACAAAATTAAGGCCCAAGACTTTGCCAATTGTACAAATTCAAACTCAAACTTTAAGAATATGATATGAACATGACATATATGACTTATAATGAACTTGAACTTTCCAAAACACGATCAATTAAGGTCAAATGGTAAGAAATATGATGAATTCTCAAAACAAATCCAAGATAGACACATGCATGGGGAATTTGTTTGAAATTCAAACTCAAAATGCTATGATATATGCATGCATGTATGGAATGACTTAGCTTTCTTCAATTCTAGCTTAATTCCCATATGAATTCACCTATTTCACTTGTATTCATGTGTTAAATGACTGAATTCCAAAATTGCAAGGTTGAGCTCTTACCTAGGCTACCCAATTAAGCTTCAATTAGTCAAAATCTTGAGTAATTTTCCAAATCTCCTAGCAATGACCTTCTCTACCTCAAGTTTGGTCTCAAGTTCGTTAGCCTCTCACTCTCTCTCACATTGAGCTCAAAAGATGAGGGAATGAGGGTGTCAAAATGTGTAGGAAGAGGTAGGAGTGGCCTTATATAGGCTTGCTTAATGATAGTTAATTAAGACTAAGCAAATGAGCCATTAAATTAATCTAATTTAATCGTTCCGAACTGAATTTTAATTAAACCCACCATAAAATTCTAAAAATTCTAATTAACAAATAAATCAAGTCAATTTCTGAATCGAATGCCGATAAAGCCTTCAATTCGCAACTGAAACAGAAACATAAATAGATCTTTCTACATTAAATAGATACAAACACATATAAGGCAACATATGATGCAAATTTTTGATTTAATTATTTATTAGGCATAATGAAGCATATATTAACGTTAATCATGGGTCGAGGTTGTTACAAATGTGAAATGAAAAAAGCATGAGAATACAGTATATACCTCGGTGGCGCCATGGGATAAATGGGAGTCCGGCTCTCGTAATAAGAGGTCCTCCAGCGCGCATCGCGTGAACTCCCTGAAGTGCCTAATACCCCCGGGTGGCAGTACATGTGTCCGAGGATGGTATGTCACTGGATCGAAGGGGCGTACTCCCATCAGTAATATCTCGGGCTCATGCTCGGTCTTCATCTTTGCTGGTAGTGATAATTGGGATGAAATCTCGAAGGGAGCTCCGTTATGAGGAATATCATCTGCCATCTGGAAAAAAGATGAGAAAGTGGTTGAAAAATAAAGAAAAACAGAGGGAAGAGGGTAAACTTGGAAAAAGTCAACTCTATGAGAGAAAATGGAAGAAAAAGTCAAAGCCCAGAAAAAAGGCACAAAACCCGAGAGAAACTCGAGGGAAACAAGCCTCAAGTGGTGCAATTCCAAGAAAAAAGCACCGAAATCAAATTTCAATCGGTTCAAAATGGAAGAAACAAAGAGGGTTTAGCGAATAAACTTCGCGTGAGGCGTTGGAAAACGCGTAGAAAGCCCGGATCTAGAGAGAAAAAGTGTCTAGAGGAAGGAATTTCGAACATGAGGAAGTGAGGAAATGAGCCCTTGTGTCCTATATTTAAAGACCCAAGCCGAAAAGACCCCAATATCTCGAATCTGTCATCGGTGGCCGGCAGGCCACTTTTGTGGCTGGCAATGCTTTTCTGTGGCCGGCGACCTCCTCTAGTGGCCAGCGGCCTCCCTTGGAGTCCTGATGCTATTTTGTTCATTGGTTTCCAAGAAGTGTAGAAATGGTTCACTGTTGGGTTTAGATTGTCTCTGCGGAAGCTCAAAATTGTGTTTTCGGTGCACGATGTTTGTCAGTTGTCAACATAAACGAGGTGTATCCTTTAAACATATTGTAATTCTTCCGAGAGATAAATTGGGAGTTGCCATTGAATTTGCTTTTGTCAAATTACACTTTTGTTTCTTGTATAGAATGTACATTTTGCATGGAATATGCATTTCACATATATGCTGCATGCGCGTCTTGCATCCGTTATGAATCACGCATAGAATATGCTTTCGCTCTTGTTTCACGCATAAAATATGCTTCCATTCTTGTTGCACGCAAAACATGCTTTCAATTAACATTGTAGCTAGGTTGTTTGTCTTGCATCGAACATGCATTCTTACTATATCGCACTTGTTAAGTTTCTTTCTTACACAGGCAAAACAATATTGTATGTATGGTTCATTTGAAGAAATGCACGATATTGTATGTACGGTTCATTCACTTTGTGCATCTATCATACTTGTTCACTTTGTGCATCTATTGCATTTGTTCACCTTGTGCATCTATCGCACTTGTTCACCTTCGTGCATCTATCACACACCCCTCTGTTGTTTTACCTCGAGATGTGTGAAGCACGCACTCAAGTGGTTGTTTCTCAGGACGCATAAAATGCGGCCCTCGGCGGGTTTTACCTTGGGACGTGCGAAGCACGCGCCCAAGTGGTTATTTCTTAGGATGCATGAAACGCAGCCCTGGGTGGGTTTTACCTCGGGACGTGCGAAGCACACTCCGAGTGGTTGTTTCTCAGGACGCGTGAAACGCGGCCCTGGGTGGGTTTTACCTTGAGATGTACGAAGTACGCGCCCGAGTGGTTATGTCTCGGGACGTGTGACACACGAGCCCAAGCAGTTTTGTTCTCATTTTCTCAAGATGCGTGAAACGCAACCCTAAGCGGTGTTTTCTTTTCTCGTCTCGTGTCTTGGCATGGTTAGAGTGTGTTTTAGATCTTTTCGCTTTTTAAGCTTGAAGTTTCTCATTCATATGTCATTATCATATTCTTGCTTATTATACTTGTTATTTTCTTAATGCATCATCTCGCATGATCATAAGTTTTCAAAATCGCTAGCAACGCGAAGCGTATAAGTCCAACCTTCAAACTGCTTTGCATACATATCATTTGCATCTTGCCCCAGAACGATGCTAGTTTGATTTCTTACAAAGAGATATGTAGGCAGCTTACATGCGCAACCATTTATTTTCTGTCTTGTTTGTTTGTCTAAGTCTTTCGGCCTTGTAAAAAATAGGTCGTTTTCGGGCTTTGACATTCACTCACGTCATTCCATGACTTCCAAGTTCTGTCAAAGAAGGGCAACTGTAGACACCCCATTTTTTACTGTCCTCAAGATTTGGACGTCATCGCTTGTGCACTCGATGATTATGATTGCATGTGCTTGTTTTAGTGCCCAAAGACCTCAGCGGAATGCCCTACCTTTGAGCCTTTAAATCCTGTCCATTTTGTGCCTTATTTTGGACCAAAACCTTAGTGCTTCAAACCTCAAGACCCTGGGACCTGTAGGCCTCCTTTGGTGGGCTGTCGACCACCAATTGTGCCCTGTCAGCCACCCTTGTGCCTTGCCGCCCAATGGTGTGGCTTGCCAGCTATCATTGGTGGCCTGCCGACCACCAGTGTTTTTTTTGCAAATATTTGACATCTATTCCAGCTGCTGGCACAATGGACTTCATCTCCCTACACATGTATGGAGGGATTTATCTCAGCCAAATGCATGTTTTTCTATATATAGGGGGTCTCCTCTCCCATTTTTGAGGGTTGGAAATTTTGGAGCAAAAATCTCTTGCTCTCTCTATATTTCTCTCTCTTTCTTGCAAGTTTATGCACATTAGTCTACATACACCACCCTTTTGCCTATACCTACTTAGCCAAAGTTGATCATCTTTGAGCTGAGGTTCTTTGAGGCCTTCTTGGAGCTCTAGAATGTGATTTTGGCTTGAATTGTTGCCTAAAGTTGATCTTTGCTTCAAGAGGTATAATACTTGCCTTCTTAACTTGTTTTGCATACTTGTTTTTCTATCTTTTTCCCACTGATTTTGGGTTGTTTTGGGCTATGAAAAACTCAATTTTGGTGGGCTAAAATTGGTGGTTTTAGGCCTTTTAAGGTTAGGGGGTGATTCACCCCTCTTTACTCCTTGTTTGTAAAGCCTTTCCACCTTTGTTTCCTACTTTCAAACTATCTTTTTTTGGGTTTTTGAACACTAAATTTCAGAGTATTTTTAGTGGTAAAAATCATCTTTTGAAGTCCAAATTTGAAAGGGTTAGCCTCCCCTCCTTGTATCTTGTTTGCTAGCCTAGTTAGCTTTATGTGTTAGCTTATTTTTCTAGCCTTTTATAGCTTAATTCCGGCATGTTTTAGGCTCTATTTAGGACTGTTTTAACTCTATTTTTGGCTAATAGTTGTATTTGAGTCTTGTTTTGTATGCTTCTAGTGTAAGTGTCCTCACAAGCTTGGTGTTTTAGGCCTTTAGACACCACTTGTTTGAGTTGATTGCATGTTTTAGTGCTTTTCTCACTTATTTTTAGCACTCATAAATCTCTGCAACCTCCCTTATTTCTTAACTTTTTTGTTTGCTTTGAGGATTGTTTCAACCTTAGAATAGTTTAAGCTTGAGATTGAGGTCCATGCCTAATGATTTAATCCTCTTTTGAGGGTTCATTATCAACGGCATAACACTTCTCTCTTGCCTTAAACTACCCTTTATTTGACACTTCCTTCTCTTTTAGAGGACTAACTCACCAATGGACTTAATTGGTTAAAGAATGGAATGGTAAATTAAAATGAGTAACTAAAAATGGAAACTAAAATTGTGCAAAGATTTGGTTGTGTTTTGATGTGTTCAATCGAACGTTAATTGAACACAAGGAAAATTGGGACATTTCATACTCAAAGTGATGAAATGTGCCAATTTTTCTAAGGTCTCCATTGCCCTTGATCATGCATGATAGGGTGATGGTTTTTGGTCTTGTTTGTGCATTTATTAAACTTGAACATCTTGGTTCCTTAGCCATCAGGCAATGAAATTACTTGAATTGATGGTTTGAGGACTAAGTGTATCAGTCCTTTGAGATATTTTGATGATAAGGAGGGATACATAGTACAAACAACCTGTGAGAATACCCTCTCTTTGCCTTATTTGCTCTCTGTTGCAGCAAGGAATAGTGCATCATCAGTGGCTGACCGGCCACTGTTTCTGGCCGGCAAGCCATTAGTGTTGGACGGCAACCCCCCAATGGTGGCTGGCCGGCCACCATTTCTGGCCTGCTAGCCACCAATGAATTTTGAGTAGAATGTTTGTGAAGCAGAGCAACTTTGATTTGGAAGTGAAAAATCAGTGTAAGTGTTGTGCAACAGAGGCTTTCAGAGGCAGACAGTGGACGTTCTTCGAGTGGAAATCGAGCATGCATGGACCTCCCTTGCTTCCCGGAACTAGTTAATTAATTAGTTGGCAATTAGTCATTTATTTGTTGTACTTAATTAGTTGTAGCTAATTCGTTTGTTTTACACTTATTTAATTAGTTTAGATTGATTAATTAAATTAGTTTGTGTTGTAAATATTTAATTAGCTTAGCCTAGTTAAATTATTTAATTGTTGTAATATTTAATTAGCTTAGATAGCTAGCTTATTTATTCAAGTTTTGTAATAATTAGTTAAGTAGTTTAGCTTAGCTAGTTTTATTCATTCGGACTCTTCTGCGCGAGGGCATCAATGTTGTAATAATGTGTATGTCTTCCAACCCCACGTCTTTCTCCTTTTTATTTACCAGCTTTTGATGGTTAGATTAGGGACATCACATTTCAATTAGCATATCGCATGCTTGCATCCATTCATTTTGTATTGCATGAACCGAGGCTCGGTTCATCATTCTAACTGCATTGTCATTTCAATATATTCTTTGAATACGTGCTTAGAACGTATGTTATCAAATCGACTCATATACCATACTTAGTAGCCGAGCCTATTAGTTGGATTACTGCATGCGTTGCATTGGAAATTTGGCATAGTTAGGAACATGCATTTTTCTAACTCTTTTGTTTTATCTTAGCTTGGAGTACTAGGTGAGTTTTTAGTGCTATAGCATACTTCCATGAGTGTGAGTGAATGCCATGACTAGCATGCTTGCCATGAGGCTAAATGCTTACTTGTTAAACTGTTTGAGTGCCTATGGATGAAGGCTTGTTGCTTGAATTGGAATGATTCAATGAATGTACGTTTAAGCCCACTTTGTTGAGTGCCAAAATCAAACCCTTTGCAAAACAAACATGAAATTGAATTGTTTCAATTCGGGCAAACTAGTCTATACCTTGTGTGTGCATGCATCACATAGTAATACTAGCCTAATAAACTGAAACAAGAGCATATAATGTACATAAAAATCATATCATGATTAGAAGAGACCGATCTTTGATCGAGCAAGCGGGGGTACTCAAATGTATTCATGACCTTCCCCTCTCGTACCCAAGTTCCCGAACTGAGGCAACTTTGGTAATGACGGACATATGGCCTTTGGCACGAGTCATGGGTTTCCTAGATTTCCCAAAAATATTTAGGTGGCGACTCTGTATCTAGAAAAGCAGTCCAATTTTGGCATTTTTGATTTAAAATCAATTTTCCAAACGATTTGTCGAATTTGGACTCTTTGGTGTTTATCAATTTCACATTGCACTTGTGAGATTAGATTCAGAACCGTGGGAGTCCGAACTGTAGGGCTTATTCTGAGTTTCCGAAAGGGGGCGCAAAAAAGTCGAGCTACAACTAGGTCCCTCAAGTAACCCTGTCTGACCAGGTCCTTTAAATATGTCTTCAAGGCTCTGCACCCCTGAGTCAGGTACCCATCCTCATTGTGGTAAGCATAGTGCTTCCCAAGACTTCTTCCAATAAACTCGCCAAGAATCCTCTCCGGCGCTCTATAATACGGCTGGTTCCTGTTCCTTTCTAGAACTTTATAAATCGATCCGAATACAAGCAGGATCGTCAGGCAAATTTCAACCCCTGCTTTCTTGCCTATTAAATCTAGTATTACCTCAGCCTCACTTCAGCGAGCCGTTTTTCTTTTCCTGCTTTGGTGCCTTTGTTCCCAGTGTATCCTCTTCTACTTTGGTATATTTCTTGATCCTTGCCATGAACTCCTCCATACTTTTTGCAGAGTCTTTGCCAGCGACTTCCGAAACATGTAGTCATCCTTCAGGCCGTTCTTAAAAGACATGACCACCAACTCCTAGTTGCATCTTGGTATTCGGTTGAACACCTTATAATACCTTTTGGCATAAGTCCTAAGGCTCTCACCTTCACAGATTTTCAAAGCCATCAGGGAGTCTACCCTTAATGGTTGCAACTTGTTTGTGACAAACTTGACCACGAGCATCTTGGCTAGGCCTTTCCAACTTTTCACAGTTCCTTTCGGCAACTTGTGAAACCAATCCGATTCAATTTCCCTAAAGGATGAGGGGAACACCTTGCACAGCAATGGTTCGTTCCCGGTATACAAGGCCATTGAATTCAGATATAAGCCAACATGAAAGTTCGGGTCAAACTTACCGTCATATATGTGGAACCTTGGCATATGGAACCTTTTTTGGGCCTCAACCCTATCTAACTCTACTGAGAACGGTGTTCTTGGTTTGACAGGTGATGTGACCTCGACATTCTGTTGCTTTCTCTGGGGGGTAGTCCCTCAAATCCTCCTTAGTCCGACCAGGAGCTCGGCTATCAACGAACTTCAACCATTTTGGTGCGCTGCTCCCAGTGTCGTTATGCATCCTCTTCGACTTCTCTTCATTCACCATGTCAAAACAAAGTTTTTTCCCTTGAATATGCCGATGTTCCTTGGCATAAATTCCCTTGGTACGAAGCATCCTTTGAGACTCTCCTCTCGTTGACTCTGCTTGCCCGGCATCTCGTGAAGGCTGATATGAGCGTTCCTTTTTTTTTGGGTGGATAAGTCATAAAATAAAGACAAAAAACATATACCACTACAAGGGGCATACCCCAGGCCCTAGCCAACCGCTATACAAAAAAGCACCGAAGCAAAAGAAAAAAAAAAACCCAACAGAAAGCCACTGTAAAGACAATATAAAACAAAAATGACAAAAGAGAAAACCCGAAAGCTATAAACAACCAAGAAAGAACTAACGACCCGAAAGATTGGCCATATTAAACCAAAAAGGGATGTTCATGGGCCGCACACAAAAGGAATGAGGAGCATGAACACACCCAGCCAGCTAAAATCTGCAGTGTCACAAAACACAACCAAAAAACAACTAATATCTCCCCATGCACAGCCTGCATGGGAGGGCCAAAATTAATTAAAAAAAAAAAACATACCCAACATCAAAGTATCTAATAAGTACCAAGGTAAATACCAAACCCAGAGATGTAAAAGCAAATAAAAGATTTCTTCACACAAAGGCGCCTCTAGCTGCCATCTGCACGAAAACAGTCTGCTCCAGAGCAACGGACCAGATCTGCTTACCAAAAACAACCGACAGCCACCCAGGGATGCTGCCTTTCCTGTGCACCTCAAACATTATAATAAACCCTGTCAACAGCAACGACCAAGACATGATTAGTCTATCAACCATCAAGACCCGTTGGAGTCTAAAACTCAAGTTACAGTGTAAATCACTTATATATATCCTCACTACACTCAACCCTCAGTAATATATGCTCACATCACTCGGAAAATAATGCTCCGTGTACCTGCAGAAGAAAAAATATAGGATATATAAAGCAATAGAATTAGTATCTCTCAATATGGCTAGTGATTATGGGTTATGGACTTTGTTCCTCACACTAAACTCAACCCTCATGTGGATACATTACATACACACACTCTGCTCCACTGCAATCCACGCACCTATAACAGAAACAAACCATTAGGAAACCCCACAGTGTTCTACTCGCCATCACTCAACCCACATTTTGAGAACTCACATCCCTCATTCCAGCTGCAGCAGACTTGTATCAGCTCACCATCACTCAACCCACAATTTGTGAACTCACATCTCTCTCGACAGATCTAGCTTCCTTCATAATGGTGTGAGGAAGCCTCCATGAGCTCATGTACCAACTGTCAGTATGGTGAGAAGTCAGGTTTGTAATATGCATTACCCTGAATCTAACCATGTCCACAATGCTCTTAATAATCACCACTTCAGGGACCACTTCCTTGGTAAAGACCCTATTATTCCTAGCAATCCACAGCTGGTACACCGTACAAGCAAAGGCTAGCTTAGTAATAATAGTCCCCAAAGACTTCCCTCTCACAGAGTTAGCAATGAGTTGGACCAACTCATTCCAAGGAATTGATGGCCAATCAACATTTATTTTCCCCTTAATACAGGCCCAAACTTTCGCAGAAAATGGGCAATTAAAGAAAAGGTGATTATGGTCTTCACATGGGTGTTGGCAGAAAATACACTCTGAAGAAAGGGCCACACCGAAAAGTTTTAATCTATCTCCAGTGTTTAATCTGCCAAGGATAGCCATCCACACCACAAAACTCACCTTAGGGATGTTATATGGTCCCCAAATAATTTTGGACCAGTTCACATGATCAAAATGTTGCCTTAAGGAGTGCCATGTGGATTGAATAGTGAACTTACCATTGGGAGCAGGCCTCCAACTAACATCATCTAACCCACCCGTAGGCAGAAAAGTGGAGGGGGTGCTAGAAATGAGCGTTCCTTCACCTTGTCATGTTGAGGGAGTGCTGGGATTGCTTTCTGCCCTCCTTTTTGGGCGTCGTTCTTGGCTGCTAGAATCGGCGTGTCCTTTAATGGAACGGTGGCTACATGACGTTGTTCTACATCATGAAGTTGACAACCGATTGCAAGTTTGCCAACTTGATTGCCATTCCCTTCATCTCGCCGTCCCTTCTTAGATATCTATCTTTCCATACTTGGAGGTCGCTTTCGTTGTAATACTCGTCTCGGCCTGCTTTCTTCAGTGCGTCTCCCTTTTGGCCGACATCTTTCTCCCCGGGATTCTGATCTTGTGTTCCTTCATTACAGTTTTCTTCCTCCATGTTTGGATCGGCATGTTTACCACTCCCACTAGGAATGTCGTCCCCAATCTATTCTCCCTGCTCGTTGTGGGTGTTGATTTCCGACCACACAACCAAAGGGAGAACTCAACTGGAGAGCACCGACAGAATAGATTAAGCCCGAACAACCTGTCATAGAAAGATAAGAATCCGGCAGTGGTACGTCCACCCGGGGGCATTCCGACAATCAAGTCAATAAACAAATATCTCTCAAAAGATAGCAAATTGTGTTTAACTCACAAGAAAGAACCTACTGCTCACAGTTTATCACACATACCTGAGACCTACGGGGGGTGCGCTGCTTTTATAGCCAGCATTGACTTGATCCCTGCAGAAGCCTAACTTCAATGGATTTAGGCCCAATGCTCATCTTGGACTATCAGCTAGATAGAGATAAACTCTTTAAGAGCTTTATCTTTATCCAGACTGAGATCCTCCCCTATTCTAGGACTCTTGTCCCTTATCCGCTCATCTCGGATTCTGATATCTCCGCAAATAACCTCGGCCTAGCCGAGATCATCTCGGCGTCAAGACCAAGCCACATGGCACCTCGGCTGACACTCCAACGTCACCTTGGCCACATGTTGTCACTCACAAAATATGTCCCCACTGTAGACTCGACTTTCTTCGCGCGCCCCCCTTTCGGAGAGGCACGAATTGGTCTCCTACAGTTCGGACTCCTGTCACAGTTTTGAATCTAATATCACAAAGTGCAATGTGAGACTGATAAACACCAAAGAGTCCAATCTGGCAAATCATTTTGGAAAATCAGATTTTGAATCAAATAATGCAAAAATTGGACTGCTTTGCTAGATTACAGAGTCGTCACCTAAATATTTTATTTTTGGAAAATTTAGGAAACCCTGACTCGTGCCAAAGGCCACATGTTCGTCATCACCAAAGTTGCCTCGGCTCGGGAACTTGGGTACGAGAGGGGAAGGTCCTGAAATGAGCACCCCTGCTCGCCCGATCAAATGATCGGCCTCTACTAAGCATGATATATTGTTTTATAAACACGTGTTCTTATTCCGATTATTAGCTAACTTTACTATATGACACACACACAAGTATAGACTAAATCGCGAGTATTGGAACAAAACAACTCATGTTTATTTCTGAAAATGGTTTGAAAATGCCACTCTCAAGTGGGCTAAAGCACGGATATGTCACCCTCAGGTGGGCTTAAAACATGATTTTGCCACTTCGCAAAGTGGGCTTAAAACTCACATTCGTCGAATTGTCCAATTCAAGCAACAAAGCCTTCATCCACAGACATTCATGCAGTTAATGATTTAAGCAAATAGCCTCATGGCAAGCATGCTATCATGGCAACACGCACACTTATGCAAGTATGCTAAAGCGTAAAAGCTTACCGAGTACTCCAAGCCAAAACAAAAACTAGTTAGAAAGAATGCATGATCCTAACTATGTAGGATGCCTAATGCAACACATGCAATATGCAATTAATAGGTTCGGCTACTAATATGGCATATGATTCAATTTGATAACATGCTTTGAAATACGTATTCAAATAAGTATTGAAATGACGATGCAATTTGAATGATGCGCCGAGCCTTGGTGCATGCAAGACAAATGAATGATGCCAACATGCAAGCATAAGGTATGCTAATCGAAACATGATCCCTAAACTAACCATCGAAAGTGGTTAAATAAAAGGGAGAAAGACGTGGGGTTGGAAGACATGCACAGACACACGCACACTTATTACAACATTGTGCCCTCGCAAAGGAGGGTCCGAATGAATTAGCTAAGCTAATCTAATCTAAGCTAAGCTAATTAAACTAATCTAATTAAACTAATTAGACAGATTATTACACAACAAAATAAAGAAATAGCTAAGCTAAGTTACTTAATTATTATAACACTTGACTAATTAGCAAACTAATTAATTAAATTACAAATTCATACTAACTAATTAAACATGCAAGTAAACTGCCCTGGCTCCGCTTTGGGAAATTGAACATTCATGCATTCAGTTTTTGCCTCGAAAAGCCCACTGATTTGCTCTTGAGAGGCTCTGTTTGTAGGGTTGACCAAGAACTTTATGCTCCATCTTACCAAACCAATGCTGAGGACTGCACCAGTGGCCTGCCAGCCATGAGTGCTTGCTGCCGGCCACCTGCCGGCCGAAAGAGTGTTCTGCTGGCCAAAGATGAAGCACTGCCGGCCATCAGTGAGCCACTGCCGGCCACTGGTGTACTGAATCACCACTCTGCAGCAGAGCACAAATAAAGGAAAATTGAAGTTTTCCAAGGGTATGTTTGTACTGTGCCCCTCCTTATCATCTCAAAACATCAAAGGAGTGGCACTCTCGGATCCAAAACCACCAATCAAGCATTTTCAATGCATGATGGCCAAAGATCCAAGTTGTACACTTTCAATAAATGCACAAAAATAAGACTCTAGACCACTACCTTGTCATGGATGATCAAAGGCAATGGAGACTAAGGAGATTGGTTCATTTCATTACTTTGAGTATGAAATAGACCAATCTTCCTTGTGTTCAATATAACGTTCGATTGAACACATGCAATGCAAACACAAACATGCTTATCTTGGTCATGTTTTACTTGTCCAATTCTTGTTTATTCATTTTAGCATTACCAAGCCATTCTTTAATCAGTTAAGTCCAATGTGAAAGTCCTCTGATTGGAAAGATGGCCTAAGCCACAAGTGTCTTGAGCATGAAAGAGGCCTCATGCTGTTGGTTAGGAGGAACCCTCAAGAGAGGGTTAAAACCATTAGGCATGAGAGCCTCAAGTTCACACTCAAGCCAACAAGGGGCTCAAGATCACTTTCAAAGCAAAATAAAAAGTGAAGAATAGAGGGAGATTACAAACTTTTCAGTGCTAAAATGGCATGAAAAATGATACTACAACATGCAAGCAACTCATGCAAGTTATGCTAAGAGCCTAAAACATTAAGCTAGTGAAGGGGATTACACCACAACCATACAATACAAGCCTCAACCGACCAAACCAACTCAAAATAGAGTTAAAACATGCCAAAACAGTGGCTAAAACATGCTGAGATTAAAGCACAAAATGCTAGAAAAACATGCTCTCATGTTAGCTTGCAAACAAGACTCAAAACACAACTCTCAAAAGCAATGAAAGAGTGAAGTAAATGAGCATGTGACAGAGCTATATACACTAAAATTGCATGCAAAATAATGCTACAACATGCAAGCAACTCATGCACAACATGTTTAAAAGCCTAACTCATTAAGCTGGTGAAGAGCACTACACTATAGGTATGCAATACAAAGCTCAAAGGGGACAAACAGCCTAAAATAGTCCTAAAACAACTTGAAAGGAGTCCTAAAACATACTTGAAGTAAGCTAAAAATAGCTAGAATGAAAGGCCAACACATAGCACAAACTAGACAATTAAGCACCATTGCACTACAAGCATACAAAGCAAGCCTCAAGTGGCTGAACCAGCTCAAAACAGAGCTAAAGAAGGTCAAAAAAGTAGCAAAAACATGCTGAGATCAAGTCACAAAATGGTAGAAAAACATGCTCACATGTTAGGCTATCTACTCATGCAAACAAGACACAAGGAGGGGAGGCCAACCCCTACTATTTTGGACCTCAAAACATGATTTTTATCACTGAAAAACCTCTGAGTTTCAGTGGTAAAAAGGCCCAAAAAGTTTGATTTGAAAGCCTTGAAAGATGACACAAAAAGCTATACAAGCTAAGGAACAAAAGGGAGAGACAACCCCCTAACACAAAATAGCCTCAAACCACCATTTTTAAGACTAAAAAAACAGAGGTTTTTGTAGTTGAAAACCAGTGCAAAAACAGTTTGCAAAGGTAGCAAAACAAGTGTGCAAAACAAGCTTAAAGGGTGAGTCTTATACCTCTTGAAGCCAAGCACACTTTAGGCACAAATGAGGCACCAAATCAAGATAAAATCACCTTCTAGAGCTCAAAGAAGGTCCCAAAGCATCTCAGCCCAAAGGTAAGCAACTTTGGTCAAGGATGTATAGGCAAAGGAGAAGTGTATCTACACTTGTATGCACAAAGGTCCAAGAGAGAAAGAAATGTAGCGAGAGAGAATTGTAGAGAGAGAGACTCCTCAAAATATTTCACTCCTAAAATGTTTCTAACCCTCAAAACCATAGAGAAGGCTCTCTATATATAGACAATTGAAGCTTCAGGTCAAAAATATCCCAAAAGGGATAGCTGGAATAGCTGGAACAAAAATATCTGCAAAAAACTACCTTTTTGCATCAATGGCCGACACATGATCATTGTTGGCCGGCAAGGATCACTCTTGGATGGAAGGGGGCCGGTATAGGCCATTCACGGCCGGCACATGGCCAGAAAATCCCATTCATGGCCAACGACTTCCACCTCTGGTTGGCCAGAAAAATCTACTTTTTGGGCCCGACTTCAACCGGACATAACTCCTTCATCTGGACTCCTTTGCAGGTCATTCTTGATCCTAAATTGAAGCCCTTGAATTCTTATTTCCAATAGTGAAAGCCTCACATCAAAATTGCAACTGTACAAAAAGATATGCCTCTTTTAGTGAAGACTGTTCAGTTTCGATCCTACCCCAGATTCATGCCGAACTTCTTCTCCAACTTGCTTTCTTCTCTTTTCTCCCATTTTCTTCAACTCCAAACCCCTAAATAAGGTATTTTGAAGATTTTTCAAAGATTTCACCTCTCTTCCATTCATTTCTACTTTGTCCTTGATCGGTTTACCAAAAAGCGCAACATTTAACAAAATACGAGCCTCAAAACATCGTAGAAACTTTTTTTCAAAAATATTTTGAAAGAGAGGGTTTTAAGGTCTAAAAAACATTTTAGTCCAAAGGCTGTGGTCCAAAAAGGGGTGCGAGGTTAGGATTTGAAGCTCCTCTTGCTGAAGAAATCGAACCTTTGCATTGCACAACTTTCACCACCAAGTAAACAATCAGTGGCGCCCAAGTCTTAAGGCCGGTCAAAAATGGGGTGTCTACAGTTGCTCCTCTTTGACAGAGCTCAGAGTTATGAAACAACATGAGTGAATGTCAAAGCCCAGAGACGACCCATTTTTGACAAGGCTGAAGACTTGGACAAACAAACAAAATGCAGATGCAATTGGTTGAACCCGAAGGTTGCCTACATATCCCTTTGCAAGGAATCAAACCAGCATAGTTCAGGCACAAGATGCAACATGACACACAATAAAACAAAACAATGTAAATAAAACACCTCGCAATGAAATAACCAAACCACAAGCAGTGCAGAACCACACAAATATCATAAAAGGATGAAGATGCAAAATCAAACTACGTTTAACACAGAAAATGTGCCGGAATCCTCAAACCACAATTCTCTTAGTGGGATAGGCGTGTGCACATGCAGAACTATGTGTTTCCCAGAAAGAATACAAGTAATTGGGTGGCATGATATAAGTAAGGAATGACCTGCTGAGGAAAGATCGTAATCCTACATGCTGAATGTAATGAAACAAAGTACGATGCAATGGATGCAATGGATAAAGTAAATAAGGATCGCGGCCAAACTATGTTTTACCTAGAAAAGGCATGGACACCAAAACAGACCACGTCTAACACAGAAAAAGTGCCAAAACCCTCAGACCACAATTCTTTTAGTGGAATAGACGCGTACACATTAACACAGAACCATGCTTTAACGAAGGAGATGTATGAGCACATGCCAAACTAAGCTTGCCATGAAAAGGATGTAGGTGATAAGATGGTGATGTAATGGATGTAACAGGTAGTGCAGTAGATGCAAAAAGGTGACATACTCCAACCACGCTGGAATTATGAGAGGAGGAAGAACAAATCCCAAACACGCCGAAATCGTGTGAGAAAGAGGACACTCAAACCACGCTAAAATCGTGAGAAGAGGTCCTAAGAAAGCCAATCAGACGCACGTTCCATACATCCTGATATAAATTCTAAACACGCTGAAATCGTATGACGAAAGGAACACTCTAACCACGCTGAAATTGTGAGAAGAGGAAAGGACTCCTACCATGCTGAAATCGTGAGAGGAGGAAAGGCAAATTCCAAACACGCTGAAATCGTGTGAGGAAGGAAACACTCTAACCACACTGAAACCTTGAGAAGAGGAGAAACAAATCCCAAACACGCTGAAATCGCGTGATGAAGGGGACACTAACCACGCTAAAATTGTGAAAAGAGGACAAACAGCTACTCAGGGGGTGCATTCCACGCAACCTAAGATAAATTCCAAACACGCTGAAATCGTGTGAGGAAAGGAACACTCTAACCACGCTGAAATCGTGAGAAAATGTCTGAAAATAACTACTCAGGGGTGCGTTCCACGCAACCTAAGATAAATTCCAAATACGCTAAAATCATGTGAGGAAAGGAGCACTCTAATCATGCTGAAATTGCGAGAAGAGGCTCGAAAACAAACCAATCAGGAGCGCGCTTCACGCGTTCTGAGATAAATTTCAAACACACTGAAATCGTGTGAGGAAAAGGACACTCTAACCATGCCGAAACCGTGAGAAGAGGTCGAAATAAAACCAGTCAGGAATGCGTTCCACACATTCTGAGATAGCCCCAGAGGACAATGATCCCAAACGCTGCACAGTGTGAAAGGATAAATGATACAAGATAACACAAGATGCAAATAAATGCAATAAGTGTGATGATATGATACATGTTACAAGCAATGTAATGCATGATGTTTAAGGAATGCGATGAACAAACAAAGCGGCACTTTAGAAAGCACCTCATGGGGCGAGTGGCGATGAACCGCTCTACTCTGACAGGGATCTCCCCTTGTGTTCTTCGAACTCTTATCTTGTGTTCTTCAAACTCTTACCTTCAACTCACAGTACAAATGTCCTGAAACGCCGACAAGGGTAACCTCTGCATGTAGAAGACACGAATGCCGTTGCTTATATTCGCAACTTTTCCTATTCTCCAACGGGGTGATAGACTAGGTTGGTTCAGTATCCAGAATTGAGGCACATACATGTTATCTCAATCTATGGGGCTGCCATACAGATTTCAAGCCGAGGATACAGCCCTGGGTATTCAAACCAGACTTTAGTCTCGGAAATTCCAAACCTTTGCGTTCTAGGCATCAGCCATTCGAACTCTAGTTTCCACCATCGTAGTTGATCTCCTAGGAACTCATTGCAAACAAAGCCAAGATGCCCTTGACAGGGAAATGGTGCTCAGGGAGAGCAATTTTGATCACCATTCTGGCTTGAAACAGGCTTGAGCTTGAGCTTGAGGTAGAGGTACACTCATGCTTTGTAGCATTGATAAGGCCTGAAGAGCTACATTCGGAATACAATCTCGGAATTTGCTAAAGGTGAAACACACTCAAATGCTCCAAATTTTTCCTTTTTTCTTTTGCTTTGCAGTCTAGATTCTATATAGCTTTAGTTAGGTCCTTGTTCTATTGTTCTCATATGACCTGGCTTGAACCCTGCAGTTTTATGAATGAACAAATCCTGTTTTGCACATACGTGGAGAACGGCACAGCACTCTGAGCACAAAATGATTTATTTTTTTGAAATTGAGATTGAGAAATAGTTCTCAACTGGGTATTGAGCCTACGACTAACCACAGTCAAAATGACTCAACAATGGAAAAACGAAGGTAAAACAACCTAAACATATTGACAAAACGACTCAAAACAAGAATCGAGACAAATAAAAACACACACACAACACTCAGATGTGTTCCAATGGCAAGAGACCTCTTAGTTCACGAGGAGCCAGTTTCTCCGGGTATTGTTTCCCACCCTTTCTTATTTGTGATTCTTACATCACTCTGGCACTTAATCTCTGTTTCTCTAAAAAAAGCCCTTTCCTCACTTTTTCTCTCAACGCACATCTCTCTATTTTTCAATCTCTCTTATTTTTTTATCCCTCCCCTGGGTGGTTGATGGATAAACAAGAAGTTGTGGGCTCTCGCCCCTAGCATTCTACTAGATGCTTCTTCTTGACATCGGTTGACGATGAGCTCAGCCAGTTTGGATATGATCAGACCTGTCCAAATGAGGAAACGGAATATCCTGCTCCATTCCAGTTCGTGTTTCGTACTTGGCTTGATGCCTCATTGTTTGGAGGATGAGAAAGCTTTCGGCCCTCTGCTGTTAGCTTCAGTTGTGCCCTTTCTGGCGAGTATGGTGCCCTTTCTGGCAAGTATGTTAACAATGGGGAAAAGACAGAGAACGTGACTCAACTGTGCCTCTAGTTCATCATTTTGACCATTTTTTGTTTTTGGCTTTCCACTAAAACAATTTTGACCAATATGAGAGTTAGATTAACATACTTGTTCGATTTTCTGATTTGAAATCATCCAAGTCAGGTTATAAGCACTGAAAATTTTCTTTTTTTTGGTCCAAGAAATGGTCCAGTTTGAAAAAAAATGGAATAATTTTTGAGAGAATTGGTCAACCTCATTAAAAATCCTCAAAACTGTTTTTGCAAATGGCCATTGCTCGGCCAACATAGAATTTACTCTCGAAATGCACAACCTCAGATCTGAACTTGAATTGTCTTGTTGCTGAATCTTCTAACGGAATAGGACAACCGAATTTGAACAAAGATGAGCACGAAGACGAGCCAATTTGCACATGGATAAGATAGCCGAGTTGAACAAGGATAAGCCAATCAACATGGATGACCCAAGAAGGCTGAAAATGGATTGGGGTCGGACTTTAAGATGAAGTTGCCTACGTATCCCAAACATGGGAATTAGGCCTGATGTAGTTCTGGGTTGAGGTTCACTCGGGTGTTGACGCTCTCCTTTTGTACTCTAACTTTTGCCAAGGCCGCCCTTCCGGGTTTTCAACCTTGCGAGCTCTGTTTTTCTTTTCTTTTCTTTTCAATTCTTTTCTTCTTTCTTTTTCTTTTCAGTTTTTCATTTTCTTCATTTTCTTCATTTTTGTTCTTTTTCTTTTCTTTGCTCTAACTTTTGCCTGGGTCGCCCTTCTGGGTTTTTGGCCCGGCGAGCCTCTCAAGGATAAAAAAGTATAACTTGTCCATGTTGATCAGTTTGAGATCTCGAAGCCATTTGAATCCAAGAGAATGGTTGTTGTTCGCCGATGATGTAGAAGCCCATCCAATCGGGTCTGAATTTGCCCCTCGTGTTGCGGATAGGAACTTGATTGTCCTTCAGCAATAAACTTTCTTCTTTCAGATTCTGGGATTTGGCTTTCTTGCCAGTCTTCATTGATTTGCAGAATGACCCATCTTTTGAATCTTTGGGCACATCTGACATTTTTGCCCCTAGTTCAAGGGCTACTTCTGATCTCGCTTTGCAAGCTTCCTTTGATGACATTTGACCTTCTTAATCTGACTTTCTTGCCCCTAGTTCAAGGGTTGCTTCTGATCCGGCCATACAAGCCTCATATTGTGATTGATCGTTGAACACTCTGAGTCAAAGTTCAAGGTTTGAAAGCAAAAGTGGTCGATTCTCGAGGCTGAGAGTGATCCTATGCTACACAATCCCGAGAGCGATTCCATGCATGTCTTTGCAGGACCACGCAAAACATTTTTTTGAAATCTTTTAAGAAAGCGACTAGTCGCTCGCACTGAAGACAATCTAGAACCAATCTGGATCAAGCCAGGATTCTTCTCAGTACTCACATTAACAAACATGATCTCATTCATTAAGGGCTTAGCATACCTCTCTTCCTCTTAATTGCTCAAATTTTTACAAATCCCGAGGAATTCCTCCCTCTTTGTTTTCCACACAGTGTTCAAAAAGTTTTGAAAAACTTAGGTCAATGCAATGATTTCAAGGCACAGAAAAGTAGGTGAAAAGCACTGTCGTTTCATTCAGATCTCTGGCACAACCGGCTCAAAGGCAAAAACAGACACAAAAGAAAGAGTGCAAAAGACAAACACAAAACAAGATAATGATGTCCGAGGTAACACACCCGAAATCACCTGACTCTAACACAACAGGACTGACTCGATACAACAAGATAGACTCAATACAACACAACAAAACTGACTCAATACCCAAGTTAGGAAGTAAAATAAACAGCATTTACACATTGCTCAAAACAGTGCGTGCCATCCCCATATCTGGAGGAAAATGAGCGCCATCAGCAGGTGGTTCATCTCCCGATCACATAGTCACATTATCCCCCAAGTTCACTGATCCAATACCGATAGACTTTGCAGGACCTGGTGCGACGATGACCTCGTTATCAATCAAATCTTGTATTTCATGGCGAAGACGAAAGCAACTGTCAGTGCCATGACCGGTTTGTTGATGGAAGGCACAATACTTGGCAGCATCATGCTAAGCTGGAAGGGGATCCGGGAGAGGCCGAGGCTCAAGGGGTTTGAGATGGCCTTGTCCTATAAGGATTTGGAGAGCTTTGGACAAGGTCATATAAAGCGAGGTGAAGACCCTCTAGCCTCGGGGTTGGTACTTCGAGGTTTGTGGAGTGTTGGATGTAATAGCAAAGGGGTTGGCAAATGTTGACTGGCTTTCATGATCTCCTCCGAGTGTAGGATTGAAACTGAAATGGGCGTTTCTAGTAAGACAGCCCTTCTCCTGGCCTGCCCTTTGATTCAGAATGCTCTCATCTTGAGTGGCAAAAGTGTCATCTACGATCTTTGCAACAACTGTGAGCACTTGCTGTTTGTTCAGTCCTTCAGCCTTCAAAGCCTCAACAGCCCACTGAAGGTGTTCATAGGGACCAATGTCTGCCCCTACCTTGTTCTTACCACTTGTCTCCACTTTGCCAAGGGATTGGCCTTCTTCAAATACAGCCCGTCCCAAGATTGGGGAGCCTTTTGGCGTGAAATTTCTAGCATGTGATGTGGTTGATGACGGAGCCAATATGCCAAAGGCCAGATCTACCACAGTTCTCTAAAGATCTTCAATCATTTTCATCAGCTTAGAAGTAGTGGGTTCACGAGTTTGAGATGATTGGGGCTCGAGTGCATCCATCATGCATAAGTCCATGCTTTCTGGAATGAACACCTCAAGCTTGGGAAGATGGGCTGCGGTGATGTATATGTTGGGGTTGTAGGCAAATGGGAGTGTATGGATTAAATTGAGATGTAGAGGTGACGGGTCAGTATTAACCTGAGGTCCTTTTGGTGGAGCTATGGTCTCTTCGTCAATAAGATCCTAAATCTTATGACGGAGGCGAATGCAACGGTTCGTATCATGACCGTGTTGTTAATGATAAGCACAGTATTTAGCTGGGTCATATCTTGGTGGAAGAGGATTTGGAAGGGGTTGAGGTTCTAAGAGCTCTAGGTACCCTTCTTCTTGCAGCATTTTCAATGCTTGAGAGAGACTCATGTAAAGATGATGGAAATTTCGGGCTTGGGGCCGAGTTGAAGTGGTTGGTTTTTGGTCATTAAAGGAAGTGGTGATAGTGCCTACTTCTAAGCATTTCACAGCTGTGCTACCATCAGTAGTAGCATTGGAACTGCGAACAACATTCTTCTTCATAGGCTTATTATCTTCTACAAAGATCCCTTGTCTGAGGGCATCCTCGATTTGAACCCCCATTTCATGAAGGTCTGGGAAGGTAAACAAAGGTAGGACGATCATCTTTTGCAGCAACTTGCTATGTAGATTCCGAACAATCATCCTAATCTGATCTTTATCAGAAGGTCTTGTAGTCACCATCGAGGCCTTTGCTCTCCATCTCGTTATGAACTCTGAGAAACCCTCATTTGGCTCTTGGCAGATGACTTCGAGATCACAAGTTGTGACCTCGATCTATGTGTTGTAAGAGTATTGAGCAATAAAGGCCTCAGCCATCTCTTCCCAATTCTGTTTCACAGAGTTCTCCAATTTAGCATACCAGATTACAGTTATCCTAGACATGGTTTGGCCGAAGAGAGACAACTTCTAGGCTGGGGTCAAGCCCATTGGCCTTAGGATATCAGAAAACAGGCGGAGATGCACCATCGGGTCTCCAGAGCCATCGAAGCGGTCGATATGCGGCATTTTAAACCGCTCCGGTAAGGTAACTGCAGATTCAGTATACCTGTCCTCTAAATTCAGGAGGGAGTTCACTCCTTGTGCTCATTTGAATAACTTATCCAGTTTATTGACCTTAAGTGCAGTTGGGTCAACCTCAAATTCAAACGGAGCTTTGGTTTGATAGACAGGAGCTTTCGAGGCCTGTTCTGGGATTGGCTCCGCCGGATTGCCTTGAGTCTCTTGGACATTAGTAGTATGGGCAGGGGGTTCTAGCTGTCGGGTTACCCGTAGGAGGTATATGAGATGTAGAAGCCGTGGCCGGCTGTGGCTGTTGTTGTTGTAGCTGGGTTATCACTTCAGCTTGACGAGCCGTGACTTCAGCCTGATGAACTGCGTCCTGCTACAGTTCCTCGATTGTCTGTTGCAGGTGTTGTATCTATTCTTCCACACTGGCTGGGGGATACTAAGCCATGGGAATGGGTGATTGATCTCGTCGGTGAATGCGCATAACCGTTCCTGCACTGACTAGACCCGGTGAACCGAGGTGATCACTGTAGAAACTATACTGGTGAATTTTGCGTGAACCTCCTTCGCCTTGTAACCGGTGGAGATGAGGTAAACACAAGTTACTTCTGAACCAATTCCGACCTAACAAAGTCTATCGATACAAGTCCAGAGTAGCCAGGGGATATTGGAGCCTTCTGAAGCTATGGTTCCAGGACTACCTTGCAAAAGAGAAAACAAACAACATCTCAGCCTAGTTTCACTAGAACGGATATGAGCATAGCTGAATGACTGTGCTCTCTACTGAATTCTGCACTGAAACAGATACCAACTTGGCAACTGATATGCACATCCCTGTACAGTTTCACTGTAAAGCACATACCAGTTAAGGAGCGCCAAAACACCCCTATGCTGGGGTAGGGTTTCCTTGTCCTAGTTTCGTCAGGAACTAGGGGTTCGCTATGCACACATGCAATTTCATACAATCCTGCATTCAGGTGAGCAACCTATCCTAGTTTGGAACAGTCTCTATGGCTTCCGATATGCAACTAGGTCGATTGGTCAAAAAAAGGGTGCCTCAGCAAGACCACCTAATATACCTCTCGCTCTTAACACCGAGAAGTGAAAGGAGGATCAAACGATACAGCGGTAGTCCAGATCCAAGGTTTGTGTTCCCATCGTGGCAGAGCCGGCAACCGGTCAGCCTTTTAGCAATCTTTTCCAAGCAAGCCTCTGGCAAACTGCTCAGGAATAGCATATGGCAAACACTGTGAGTTAGGCGCACCTATGCAAATGCAATGCAAAGAAACACACAAGTGTAGATAAAACAACATATCATGAGTTCGAGTCAAGTTCTCTAAATCCCCAGCGGAGTCGCCAGAAACTGTAGACTCGACTTTCTTCGCGCGCCGCCCTTTCGGAGAGGCACGAATTGGTCTCCTACAGTTTGGACTCCTATCATGGTTCTGAATCTAATCTCACAAAGTGCAATGTAAGACTGATAAACACCAAAGAGTCCAATCTGAAAAATCATTTTGGAAAATCAGATTTTGAATCAAATAATGCCAAAATTGGACTATTTTTCCAGATTACAGAGTTGCCACCTAAATATTTTATTTTTGAAAAATTTAGGAAACCTTGACTCATGCCAAAGGCCACGTGTCCGTCATCACCAAAGTTGCCTCGGCTCGGGAACTTGGGTACGAGAGAGGAAGGTCCTGAAATGAGCATGCCCGCTCGCCCGATCAAATGATCGGCCTCTACTAAGCATGATATGTTGTTTTATAAACACATGTGTTCTTATTCTAGTTATTAGCTAACTTTATTATGTGACGCACACACAAGTACAGACTAAATCGCGAGAATTGACACAAAACAACTCATGTTTATTTCTGAAAATGGTTTGAAATTGTCACTCTCAAGTGGGCTAAAGCGCGAATTTGTCATCCTCAGGTGGGCTTGAAACATGATTTTGCCACTTCGCAAAGTGGGCTTAAAACTCACATTCGTCGAATTGTCCAATTCAAGCAACAAAGCCTTTATCCACAGGCATTCATGCAGTTAATCATTTAAGCAAATAGCCTCATGGCAAACATGCTATCATGGAAACACTCACACTCATGCAAGTATGCTAAAGCGTAAAAGCTTACCGAGTACTCCAAGCCAAAACAAAAACTAGTTAGAAAGAATGCATGATCCTAACTATACAGGATGCCTAATGCAACACATGTAATATGCAATTAATAGGCTCGGCTATTAATATGGCATATGATTCAATTTGATAACATGTTTTGAAACACGTATTCAGATAAGCATTGAAGTGATGATGCAATTTGAATGATGCGCCGAGTCTCAGTGCATGCGAGACAAATGAATGATGCCAACATGCAAGCATAAGGTATGCTAATTGAAACATGATCCCTAAACTAACCATCAAAAGCGGTTAAATAAAAAAGAGAAAGACGTGGGGTTGGAAGACATGCACACACACACGCACACTTATTACAACATTGTGCCCTCGTGAAGGAGGGTCCGAATGAATAAGCTAAGCTAATCTAACTAAGCTAATTAAACTAATCTAATTAAACTAATTAGACTAATTATTACACAACAAAGTAAAGAAATAGCTAAGTTACTTAATTATTACAACACTTAACTAATTAGCAAACTAATTAATTAAATTACAAATTCATGCTAACTAATTAAACATGCAACTAAACTGCCTCAGCTCCGCTTTGGGAAATTGAACATGCATGCATTTGGTTTTTACCCCGAAAAGCCCACTGGTTTGCTCTTGAGAGGCTCTGTTTGCAAGGTTGACCAAGAACTTTCTGCTCCATCTTACCAAACCAATGCTGAGGACTACACCAGCAGCCTGCCGGCCATGAGTGCTTGCTGCCAGCCACCTACCAGCCAAAAGAGTGTTCTGCCAGCCAAGGATGAAGCACTGCCGGCCATCAGTGAGCCACTGTCGGCCATTAGTGTGCTGAATCACCACTTTGCAGCAAAGCACAAACAGAGGAAAATAGAGGGTTTTCCAAGGGTATGTTTGTACTGTGCCCCTCCTTATCATCTCAAAACATCAAAGGAGTGGCACTCTCGAATCCAAAACCACCAATCAAGCATTTTCAATGCATGATGGCCAAAGATCCAAGTTGTATACTTTCAATAAATGCACAAAAACAAGACTCTAGACCACTACCTTGTCATGGGTGATCAAAGGCAATGGAGACTAAGGAGATTGGCTCATTTCATTACTTTGAGTATGAAATAGACCAATCTTCCTTGTGTTCAATATAACGTCTGATTGAACACATGCAATGCAAACACAAACGTGCTTATCTTGGTCATGTTTTACTTGTCCAATTCTTGTTTACTCATGTTAGTATTACCAAGCCATTCTTTAATCAGTTAAGTCCAATGTGAAAGTCCTCTGATTGGAAAGATAGCCTAAGCCACAAGTGTCTTGAGCATGAAAGAGGCCTCATGCTGTTGGTTAGGAGGAACCCTCAAGAGAGGGTTAAAACCATCAGGCATGAGAGCCTCAAGTTCACACTCAAGCCAACAAGGGGCTCAAGATCACTTTCAAAGCAAAATAAAAAGTGAAGAATAGAGGGAGATTGCAGACTTTTCAGTGCTGAAATGGCATGAAAAATGATACTACAACATGCAAGCAACTCATGCAAGTCATGCTAAGAGCCTAAAACATTAAGCTAGTGAAGGGGATTGCACCACAACCATACAATACAAGCCTCAACCGACCAAACCAACTCAAAACAGAGTTAAAACATGTCAAAACAGTGGCTAAAACATACTGAGATTAAAGCACAAAATACTAGAAAAACATGCTCTCATGTTAGCTTGCAAACAAGACTCAAAACACAACTCTCAAAAGCAATGAAAGAGTGAAGTAAATGAGCATGTGACAGAGCTATATACACTAAAATTGCATGCAAAATAACGCTACAACATGCAAGCAACTCATACACAACATGTTTAAAAGCCTAACTCATTAAGCTAGTGAAGAGCACTACACTATAAGCATGCAATACAAAGCTCAAAGGGGACAAACAGCCCAAAACAGTCCTAAAATAGCTTGAAAAAAGTCCTAAAACATGCTTGAAGTAAGCTAAAAATAGCTAGAATGAGAGGCCAACACATAGCACAAACTAGACTATCATGCACCATTGCACTACAAGCATACAAAGCAAGCCTCAAGTGGCTAAACCAGCTCAAAATAGAGCTAAAGCAGGTCAAAAAAGTAGCAAAAACATGTTGAGATCAAGTCATAAAATGGTAGAAAAACATGCTCACATGTTAGGCTATCTAAGGCTTCACTCGAAATGGCCAACGCTGACAACGCCAGACTTCTTGGCCAGTTGGGTAGGTCCGAGCAGGACAGGGATGAGCTGAAAGCCCAACTCGCAGCCAAAAAATAAGTGAAGAAGGCCGCCGTGGATGAGGCCACCAATCTCTGTTTCAAGGAGGCCGAGGACAACTACACCAAGCAAGTCGAAGCCACCAAGGACATCTATTTCAATTCTGGTTGGAAGGCCACTTGCGAAAAACTCGGCCAGGGATCTAAGACTGAGGTGTTCGCTTCTTCTCCCCCCGCCTTCCTGCCGGTCTACCTGATTCCTTACGCCAACAAAGTCTTCAATGCTTTGCAAGAAGATGCAGAAAAAGAGGCCGAGGATGAAAAGGAAAAGGCTGCTGTTGTGGACTTAGAGGTCGCGACAGAAAGAGCCGGGGATGAGTTTGCCGACCTCTCCCCATTAGCGTAGCTTAGACTTGTCTCTTTTGATTTCTGTTTGAATTTTTGTAACCGGGCTATAAGCCCCTCCATATGTACCAAATTTTCCAATCAATGAAAAGTTCACGTTTTGCTTATACTCTTGCAGTGTTTACCGTAGTTTTCCCTTTAACCACGCTATTCTTGCCCGGCGTATTACAAACTGACTGAACCAAGGAAATTATCTCGGCCTTTAAAGACACGAAAATTATCCAGAGTTGAGCAAATCATCAATTCTTCTAGCCAGGGTAAATCATCTTGGCTGAAAGCTCAGAGTCAAGTAGATCACTAACTCCTCGAGTCGGTGTAAAACATCTCGGCTAGATGCCTGGAGTTGAGAAAGCCATTAACACCATCGGCCGAGATAAAACACCACAGCTAACTTACTTAAATCAAAGCATCAACACCTTTAGCCAGGATAGAACATCTCAGCTTTTCAGAGTTGAGCAAATCATCAATCTTTTAGGCGGGTAAATCATCTCGGCTTTAGAGGTGGTTACCCCTCGTTTACTACATTACTTCGAACACAACAAACTTCGTAAGCATAAATAATTCATTTCTATTACATTGGCAAATGGAGTATTACATTCAGAAATGAAATAAACGGGAAACTTGTCCCTTTACAAAAAAATTACACACAAAAGATAAAGACTAAAAATAGTACAGTTTGAGGTTGGCCGCATTCCATGGCCGGGGTACGCTTTTTCCATCCAAGTCCTCTAAGTGGTATGCCCCCTTGCCCGCCAGACCGATTATCCTGTAAGGCCCTTCCCAGTTTGCCCTTAGCTTGCCTTCGCCCAGCACCAGTGTGTTGCCATCACCTTCCTTAAAACCCAGTCCCCGACTTTAAGCGGTCTGGGGTGCACCGTTTTGTTGTACTTTCTAGACAATTCTTGTTGATATACGGCCACGTGGATTAACGCCTTTTCTCGGCGTTCATCAGCTAGGTCCAATTCCAGGGCGATGGCTTCAGAGTTCAACTTGGGCTCAAAATTTTCGCTACGGATGGTGGGCATGCCGATCTCTAATGGAATGACCGCCTCCATGCCATATGCCAGGGCAAAAGAGGTCTTCCTAGTCGAGCGTCTCGAGGTCGTCTGATATGCCCAAAGGACACTAGGGAGTTCTTTGGCCCATTTTCCTTTGGCTTTCTCCAACCTTTTCTTCAACCCATCGAGAATGGTCTTGTTTGATACAAAATCCTCTGAACAACCGTCCATCAAACTGGGTGCCATTATCATAAATCAAAGCCTCAGGGACGCCAAACTGTGTTATTACGTTCTGCCAAACAAACCGCTTGACGTCCTTTTCTTTGATGGTCGCTAAGGGCTCGGCTTCAACCCACTTGGTGAAGTAATCCGTAGCCACAATGAAGAACTTCTGGTTGTCTGGCGCTGTCGGGAGTGGTCCCACTATGTCCAGCCCCTACATTGCGAAAGGCCAAGGGCTTATGAGGGGAAGAAGTTCTCTGGCCGGCTGGTGAATTTGGTGGGCGAACTTTTGGGATTTTTCGCATTTTCTAACATATTTTTGCGCATCCGCTTGCATGCACGGCCACCAGTAGCCTTGCGAAATAGCGCGGTAGGCTAAAGATCTCCCTCTAGTGTGACTTCTGCACATGCCTTCGTGGATCTCGTAGAGGAAGCTTCCACGCTGTTTGGATGAACACACTTGAGGTACGGACCGGTGAATGACTTATTCAAAGCACTAGATGGAGAGAACCAAAACTACTCTGACTTCACCCGGATTTTATGTGCTTCCTTTTTGTCGGCCGGAAGGGTCCGTTCTTTCAGGAAAATGATGATAGGGTCCATCCAAGAAGGACCAAGCTCAGTGAAAAATACTTCCGTCTGCTCCGAGTCCTCAATGCTAGGTCTTGGGAGGAACTCCATCAGGAGAGGGCTGGGAGTTGATCTGTCGAACATGGAAGCTAAACCGGCCAACTCATCCGCCCGACCGTTTTCTTCACGACCAGTTTGTTGGACCCTTATTGCTTGGAATTCCTTGATGTGTTCTCTCACTAGAGCTTGGTATTTGGCCATTCTATCATCTTTGGCTTCATACACTCCAAACACTTGGTTTACAACGAGTTGAAAGTCGCTGTAGACCATCAGCTCGGATACGTGCAATTGGAGCGCGCTTTTAAGTCCGGGCAGCAGTGCTTTGTACTCAACCTCGTTGTTTGATGTTGGGAATCCAAGTGTGATCGAGTGTTCGATGGTTAGGCCATCCGGTGAGATCAAAACTATGCCTGACCCGGTGCCGTGCCGATTTGAGGCGCCATCTACAAAAAGTTTCCAACATTATAACGGATCCTGGGAGGCTTGAAGGTTGAGGGGATCACAGTCGCCCAGCTACTCAGCTACTTCTGCTACAAGTTGGCCGTTGACGATTTCAACGGACAAGTCTTCATCCCCCCTCGGCGATGCGGCGCCGGACCTAACGGGTTGACCTGTTATTCCCACATCCATCGTTGCATTGCGGTGAAATCACACGCCTAAAAGTAAAAGTCCAGACCTTAACAAAAAATGCAGAGAATCATCAAAAACTTAAAAAAGAAGGGCGAAAGCGAATCTTTAGATGTGATTGCTGTTTCTCCCCTTTTCATAGTGGTAATCTCTGAAAAAAATTGTTTTCTCAACATCTTGACCTTGACCAACAAAAACTCAATTTCCACGGTATATCGCCTGGCGATTCTTGAGAAAGACGAAAAAAATCACAAACAAGCTGAATAAGTACTCCTCCGTCTGAAGGATTTGAGGACGGGCACGCAAGTTCCGCGTCGCCAACATCACTCTGTTGTGCAATTTTCGTTGCGTTTATATCCTTCACCCCGGCTACCGCGGTAAGATCCACTGGGCATACCGGGTGAATTCCATGCGAGAATTCAGTAACAAAGTCGGCCAATGCTTGGGCATTGATAGCGGTTTGGGGTTGAAGTTTGACGTCAAATTGCCCTAATTCGACTGCCCATTTCAGAATTTGGCCGGAGAAATCGCCCGCTCAAATAAGGCTTTCAAAGGGAATTCAGTTGTGTGAGCATGAAAGTATTGCGCCAATTTCCTGAAGGCCATCATTAGCGCCAAAGCAAGTTTTTCCAGCGGCAAGTACCTCGACTCTGCCGGTAGCAAGGTTTTGCTCACGTAAAAGATCGAGCAATGTTGGATGCCTTCTGCCCGGACAAGCACCGCACTAACTGCATGTTGAGAAACAGCCAGATAAAGGTAGAGTTCTTCATCGAGCTTGGGTGTCACCAAGAGTGGGGCGGAAGACAAATGCGCCTTGAGCTCGACCAAAGCCCTGTCACATTCTTCGTCCCATGAAAACTTGGACTTCAAGGCTCGAAAGAAATGGCGGCAACGATCTGATGACTGACTTATGAATCGATTAAGCGCGGCTGCCATACCGATAAGATGTTACACGTCCTTTGCCGAGTTGGGCTGCTTCAATTCTTGTATGGCTCTGATTTGTGAGGGGTCCACTTCAATACCTTGGTTGGTGGCTAGGAAGCCTAGGAATTTCCCTGACCCCACGCCGAAGGCACACTTCGAGGCATTCAGGCGAAGCTTGTGTTGTTTAAGAATGGCGAACATCTCGGCTAAGTCAGACAAATGGTCGGCCTACTGCTTGTTTTTGACCATCATGTCATCGATATAAGCTTCCATCGCGCGACCTAGCAGAAGGGCGAACATCTTGGTCACCATCCTCTATTCTTTAAACCAAAAGGCATGACTCTATAGCAGAATAATCCTCTCAGGGTTGTGAACGAGGTCATCTCGCGATCGGGTGCATACATGGCGATTTGGTGATAGCCACAATAGGCATCTAAGAAACTGAGCCGATTATATCCATCTGTAAGATCCACTAGCTGGTCTATTCTGGGCAAAAGAAAACTGTCTTTAGGGCAAGCCCAGTTGACCGTCTTATAATCAACGCAAACTCGCCACTTCCTATTCTTCTTGGGTACTACGACCATGTTTGAAACCCACCGAGGGTAATGCACTTCCTGGATTGTCCTAGCTTCTAGCAGGTTCTTGACTTCCTCCGCGACTACCTCGGCATGATGAAGGGCGAATCTCCTCGTTCTTTGAATGACAGGACGCGCATCCGGGAAGACATTGAGTTGGTGGCAAATAAAGCTTAGATCAATGCCAGGCATGTCGTATGGCGTCCATGCAAAGACTTCGATATTCGCCACCAAGAACTCCACCATCTCGGTCTTTTCTTGGGCAATCAGGCTAGATCCCAGTAAAAAGAACTTGTCAGGATTTTCTGTATCGATCTGCACCTCCACCAACTTTTCAATAGCCTTTTCCTCGGCCCTAGTGCCTATGTCATCCAGGACACTTTGGTCTTCCGGACCTTCGATCATTTGCACGAAGCCTTTGGCAGCTCGGCTCCCATTCACTGCCACGAAACACTACTTCGCCATGACTTGATCGCCCCAAATATCCTCAACTTCCCCTGTAGCCAAGGGGAACCTCATGACCTGGTGGTAGGTTGACGCTACCGCCTGCATGGCGTGAAGCCATCCCCTACCAAGGATTAGATTGTATGTGGACGACACCTTCAACACCCAGAACTCCACCTACTTGACCACGAATCCAACTTTGACCAGTAAGATTATCTTTCCCATTGGCCACTCCGGTTGTGAGTTAAAACCAACCAGTGGCGAAGTTGCCAAAGCCAAGTCTGTGTCTCGAAGTTTGAGCTGCTTGAAGGCGTCGTAGTACATAATCTTGACCGAGCTGCCTTGGTCGATTAAAATGCGCTTAACATCAAAGTCCCTGACGCAAAAGGTGACCACCAGGGCATCATTGTGCGACGTTTGAGTGCGCTCAAGATCCCTACTTGAGAAGCTAATCACATTTTTCTCCTCAGTCTTGCCTCTTTTGATCACGGGCTGGACTGACAAAACTTCCCTCATATGTTCCGCCTTTTTTATCATCCCTCGGAGCTCGCATACCCGCGCCGGCTCCACTATACTGTGGATCACATTGACCACTCCTTGGGGGGATGTCTCTAGGTCATCCGAACCACTTGGCTCAGCCGGTGTGTGGTGCGTGGCCCAGACGCCCCCATCGATGTAACGGTCCAAGTGACTGGCTGCGACTAACTCCTCCAAGTGTTGCTTTAGAGGCAAACAGTCCTCCGTCCAGTGCCCTCGCTCTCTATGAAATGTGTAGCGGTACCGCGGATTGAAGCCCTTTTGCGCTTCGCCTAACTTAACAAGAAACCGGACGTAAACCTCATCGCGGATTTCACTAAGTATGCGGTAGATTGGAATTTTAAAAACCGTGGTGATGCCCGTTCGAACGTTCAACTTTCTATTTGCATCTGCTGCGTCATCGCGGGGATAATCTACTCGGTTATTGCAGCGACCTTTTCCCTGGTTTCTACGATTCGAACCACGGTCAGATTCCCTTGCGCAGTCATTTGGACGGTTAGTCTCCTGTCCGACCGCGTGTACTTTTCTAGCCACACTTTTGTCCGTTGCCATCGGATTTGTCTTCGTGATGGATGCCGCCGCATCATCCTCTACTTGGATGTGCTCATTGATGCGTTGCATCCGCTACCCCATGGAAGTCGGTTGGTTCATCGTGAGCGAGTCCCTTAGTCTATGTCCGACCGGGAGACCGCGCTTATATTGGGTGATTGCCAGGTTAGTTGGGAAATCTAGGATCTCGTTGAAGGTTTCCCAATACTTGACGTTGTATGCTTTGAGGGAGTTGCTCGACTCCATCTTGACGCTCAGGAGGTGGTCCACTTCCTTTGGCGTTTTGGTGTTGGTTTTGAATCGAGTCACGAATGCTTCCGCCAACTGCTGCCACCTTTCGATGCTTTCCTCTGGAAGCCTCTCAAACCATTTCAAGCCCAACTCGCCCAAACTCGATGGGAAAATAAGGCACATGAGAGCATCATTACGCTTGTGTCCAGCCATGACCTGCCAGAAGTGGCTTACATGCATGTACGGATCGATTTTCCTGTCATAAAGCATAAACTTGGGCTGGTGAAAGCCCGCTGGGAGCGGTGTGGTCTCTATCTCAAGGGAGAAGGAGGTGGCACTCAGCCTCGCCAAATCTTTGTCCAAAGGGACAGGCACGACTAAACGGGGTGGCAGCATTATGACTTTCTCACTGGCGTGACCTCCGTAGGATAACCGCTAGAGCGCCGGCACCCTTTAAACCTCTCGTCGCGAGCTCGTTCCTTCAAGAAGTCCCTTAAGTCCTCCGAACGAGCGAAGTAGGAATATCGACGGACGTGAGGGATGGTAGCTACTATCTTGCACGCTAGACTTCTCTGCAGGCGAGTTTGAGTCTCCAACCCCATAGCTTCTGATGATAGAAAGAGAGGGCGTGTGCCGCTGGTTTTGGCTGCCTAAACGGTGAGGTTGTGTGTGCTCACTGTGGTCACCCACTCCAGCAACACCCTTCCCTTTGACTTGCTATTTGAGAGCTTCCTTCTCTACCGTCATTCTCTGGATGACGGCGTCTTGGTCCCTCAACTTGTGCTCCAGGCGTTGAGCGTACGACTTTCTTCACCGCCAATGTCCGTCTGGACTTCGCGAGTGACCAATGCTCCTGGTGCGCTTATCTCATGCATCTCTAGGAAGTCTTTCTGGAGAAGTCCCCAGGCCCGCCATGTTCAGAATGGCGGGAAGTCCGTCTCTCCGTCGGACTGACTTTGGGGTAATACTGTCGATGGCAGACAATAGTACTTCTTCGTTATTTGCCATGGAAAGTGATCCAATGAGCTTGGAGGGCAAGGTTATGTCTGTTCAAGTTTCCCACAGATGGTGCCAATTGTACGGGAGCCAAATATCCGGTACCACCCGTACTCCTTGCGTCCAAGCCGCGCCTTCCTCCGATCGTCCTGCGAACACAACGAAGGTAAGCTACCCAGCGGTGTGTTGCCAGAAAATCCCTTCGACAATCAAGTCAACACATACTCAGAGAGAGAGAAGACCATGGGTTAATGTTTCTCTCACCAGAAGATGTTCTATCATCAGCATGGGGGGCGCAATCATGCTTATATACCTTCTGCGCGCTCCTCTGCGTCCATTCACCTTTTGACGCAAGAACCTGCTCTCATATCCCACTTTCCTACGTGTCAGAGCAAATACAGCTAAACATCACCTAATCAAACTGTTGAACAGCGTTGGCGCGAACGGATAGCCTGGCGGTGCTACCCCATCTTATCACTTCTGAGACATGCAATGCTCCTAGCCGAGCTCCGTTACAACCAAGCTTAGCAGCCCTCCGTACGACCGAGCTCCTGCTCGGTTGGGCCGATCTACAGAGGATCTTGCACGCCGATCTCAACGAGCAAACAACACGAACCGTGCTCTTGTTCGGTTGGGCCAGTCTGCGGAGGATCTTACACACCGATCTCAACAAGCAAAACAATGTGAACAAGGTTGGCAGAGAAGTTATTCCGGCCAAATCAGACCTGGGCTCTAACAGAGCAAACTACCCCTGGATTGGCCCAGCCCAGCTCGGCCCAAAACATGCTCGGCCCAATTTCAGCCCGATCATTACCACGGCCCAGAGCCAGATTATAAAATCACCCTCTCAAATTACATCCAATGATTTGGAATAGAAAGCACCAGCAAGATCATTCTGTCCTATGTCAAACATGTAAAGCCCCTTGTTAAAAGAATCCACTGCTGGTATGTACTTGTCAAGTTTCTTTGCTGCAACAAAATTCAAACCACAATGCGCAGTCCCTCAATATTTCCCAACATTTGATGCTATAATCACATGCTATATTTTTGCATGTAAAAGCAACGAATTTAGAAATTAACTAAGAACATACTTTTAGAATGGAAATCAAGAACCCGAGCCTTGAAACGCAAGAACTGAGAGACTTGAATCCCTAATAAAAACGGGCTGACAGACGATGCAGTTGCAGGAAGTATGGTAGAGCTTGTAGCTGCAAAATTGCATCCTTTTTTGAAATTAGGTAATCCAATTGAATCCAAATATGAGTTTAGAAACTGCAGATCCATTGCATCCACTGCATACATAATTCACATCCGACGAAGAAGAAGAAGAATCAGTAACGAAATACAAACAGAAAATTTATAAAAAAAAAAAATTTATAAAAATGACAATGTCACATCATTTCTGTGGTGCTTTCTATATATATATATATATATGGAGTTTTCTTAGGTGTGCAACCCACAAAAAGTGTAAGTGGGTTGCACACCATGTGCCACTAACACAAAAGGTGTAAGTGTAAGGTGTAAGTGTAAGTGGAAGGTATAAATGAAATGTATAAGTTGCACACCATGTGCCACTTACACAAAAAGTGTAAGTGCAAGATAAAAAATGTGCAAGTGTAAGGTGTAAGTGAACACAAAAAGGTGTAAGGTGTAAATTGCACACTATAACATTACCCTATATATATATATTGTAAGAATTGGGGTTTTTAAACAAACACAGAAAATTTGTTTGGCAACATTTTTTTCTAAAAATACATTTGAAGAAATTTTTCTGAGGACAACCCGCTTTTAAGAAACTCCCAAAGGTTAATTTTTTATTTTATTATTATTATTATTATTTTTGTTTTTTTGTGGCACAAAATGAAAATAATATGTATTTTCAAACTTTCCCACTATTTTTGTTTTTGAAAACACCAAAAACGAAAACAAAAATTATACCAATACAGGCACATTTTGCAAATGCGACAGAAAATTTTCAATCAATAGGCATAATTTAGAAATCCCAATCTTAGAATCATTAAAACAGAGTAAAGAGGGGAATATACATATTACAATAAAGAAAACAGAGGTGAAGTGAATAGCAGAGTAAACAGGGGAACACAAACTGCTAAAAACTAATTTTCTAAACACAACAGAAAACTTTCAATCAATGGGAAAATTTATTCAAGAAATCGATGATAAGGCGGCCATCACAGAATCTCCCGGATGGTTTTTTGAAGTAAATCTGGCCGTTGGGGGGCTCGAGGGGCTCAGCTATCCCGGCAACGAGGCCGCCAGTGTCGGAATTCGAATCACCAAAATTGAAAACTGCTGGGAAATTGAAGTCCATGGAATTGGAGAGAGGTGAGAAGATAGGACACAGGGCAATAATCAGGAGGAGAGAGGTTTTGAGAGCCGTTTCTTTTTGTGGGAATAGTGATTGTTTTTGTTGTTGTAGTTTTGTAGTTGTTGTAGTTGCTGTAATGTTGTGTTAACTACCTACCTTTCACAATATGTATAAAAAGGATGTGGTGGACTTTTGTGTGTAGTGAAAGTTTGCTTTGGATTTGAGGAACCCAAAAACATTCAAGTTAATGTAATTGCCAATAACATCCTTGTATGTATCACGTGACCTATATTAACTGTGTTGCACTAAACTGGGTTGTGCATATGGCTTATATTAACCTCGTTGTACCTAACTAAGGTGGTTGTGAAAAATAAAAATAAAAAAATTAATTTGATTTTAGGCCTTTATCGATATACGATATTATTATTTAATAATAAATTATTATGTGGGTATGGTGAACCCCACTATATTGGATTATATGAAATGGTTATATCTAAATATTGAGGTTTATATATCTTATGATTTAATTTACTATTAAATTTTGATATCATAGGTCAATAATAATGTGATATCATTATTACATTAAATTTTTACTTCTTTTTTTTTTAACAGTATTTTTACTTGATATGTATCATTACCAAATGAGATAGATACCATTCAGTGGCGGAGCCACAACAGGACGAGGGGTCACGTGCCCCCCTCAGTTTTGATATAATTTTTTTTTTTTTTTTTTTTTTTTTGTTGCTGTTGTTGTTGTTTTTTTTTTTTTTTTTTTTTTTTTTTTTTTTTTTTGGGTGAATAAAAAGACATTTAAGATCCCAATTTCATATGAAGGGAAATTGTTTTTGTTGTTGTTGTTGCATTGTTCATACACAATATATAGTTTATTTAGTATTCTTGGAGCGTCATGTGATATTATTTATATGATGGTCTAAATCAATAATATAGTGTCAAATTTTATGAATGGAATATAGTAACTCATATTATTGTTAGGTAATTGGAAGATAATAGATCAATCACTTAGTGTGAGTTGCGATTTCTTATATCTAAAGTACCACGTTATCAACACCACATAATATTTTGGGATTATCTAATAATTTCTATTCAAAACTCATTTTTATAATCAATACTATTTCTCTAATATTTTTCTATCAAATAAAAATTATAGAAATTTTATAATGATTTGTACTATAAATGATTTACTTCTATTTTCTAAAATTAAGAATTTTAATTTGTAATTTTGTGCTAAAATTGCATACTTACATTACTATTGTGTCCGAGTTATTCTACATTATTATTGAATTTTGATTAGTAGCTATTAATAATAAATAATTAAATTTTTATACTTAAATTTAGCTCATAAAATTATTATTATTTTATTGTTGATCACCAAAAAAAAATTAAATTATAAAGTGCCCCTCTACCTTAATTTCTTGGCTCTGCCACTGATACCATTAGTATATGTAGGACCCACCAACCAAACTATTCATATTTGTATTAAACTGATACCATTAATATTCATGTTCATAAGAAATTTGACATGAATTTTTATATATTAAACTGTCAGACTACTTAACACATAATCCTTCTCGATTGAGTTTAAAACCAACCCAAGGACGAAACACTGAATACTAATAACAATAATAGATCCTATCTTATATGTACACGGAGTTTTATTACATGGATCTATTAATAGATGGATAAAATAAATGATCTATTAATAAATGATGTTTTGTTGAAAAGCAATAAAATCAATAATATGTATCTGTTGTGTTGTTGAAAAACAATGAACTAGCAAAATCGTGGTTATCACCATACATGACATTTCATCTTCAAATGAACAAATTGACAATCACACCACAACAACCTCATGGTGTAATAAACTACCCAAGGTTGGCCCTTTTAATGAGTAATTTAACAGAATAATAAAAGGGCATTTTTGGGTTGAAATGTAATATGTATGGGTATTTGGGAATTTCATAGAACTTGAAAAAATTAAATAGAGCCAGTCCTGAATTCTATTTTGAAAGCAAATATTGAATTTTTGCTTCCACGGCTGGCAAAGCAGAGGCTTGTTTTTGCATATTTCGAAAAAGAACGTTTATTACTCCACACAAAAAAATTTAAGAAATGAAATACCGTAAAAAACCCACAACTTCTGAAAAATGACAACAAAGTTCAGATTCATATGAAAAATGATTCAAAAACTTTCTTTAAAAAACAAGAGAAATCAACTATCCCTTGGACCAATATAATCATTTTGTGTATTGTGCTGAGAAATCTAATCACTACTTTGTCGATGACTTTTGGCTTATCAAATTATGTAACATGTTCAATAAGATTGTATCCAAAAAATTTGCAACCAAAAAGACGAGTTTTTCATGAATCATATATCACCTTTTGAGATTCATTTCGTGCAGACTTGTCTGAAAAATTTAAGTAGTATTTGATAGAGTTTTAGAATTATGATTTAAAAATAGAATTGTATTTTGAATTTATGAGTTTTGGAATTATGACTTGAAAAGAAAAAAATTGTTTCGTTATGAGTTTTGAATTGAGTTTTAAAATTTTTGATGTGACATATGAAATGAGAAAATTTGTTTGATTATGAGTTTTGAAAAGAGTTTCAAAACTTAATTCAAAAACTTATAAATTATAACCAGACGCACAACTCAAAATTCTGTTCAAAATTCCATTCAAAATTCAAAACCAAACTTTTTTTAAAATTTAATTCAAAAAAATAATTTGTCATTTTGGTTTAAAAAATAATTTTTATATTTAAAAAATATCAAAAACAAATATATATATATATATATATATTTTCCAAATAACAGGTGGTGATTGGCAATTGCAAAAAAAAAAAAAATGTATTGTTCCGGTCAACCGGCTAGACGTCCGGCCGGAGAAAATTTGTTTGGTTATGAGTTTTAAAAAGAGTTTCCAAAACTTAATTCAAAAACTTATAACTTATAACCAAACATACAACTCAAAACTCTATTCAAAATTCATAACCAAACTCTTTTTAAAATTCAATTCAAAAAAATAATTTGTCATTTTGGTCTAAAAAAATAATTTCTATATTTAAAAAATATCAAAAACAAATATAATTTTTTTTTCCAAATAACAGGTGGCGATTGGCAATTGCAATAAAAAAAATGTATTGTTTCGGTCAACCGGCTGGACGTTTGGGCAGACGACCGAGTACACCTAAAATTCAAAAATTAAAACTCTTAGGTAGCGTTTGGTAACGTTTACTCTTTGGTTTATATTTACAAAAATTTTATAAACTGAATTTTGTTTATTTTAGAAAAACCGAAACTACAAACCTGTTTGATTTTGAACAAAATATTTAAAAAATTTTAAAAACATAAACTAAAAAATATGTTTGTTCATGCCAAAAATATTTATATTTATTTTTTATTATTTATGACAATGGTATCATACACATTATAATTGGAAAAAAAAAAATTTGTTAGTCAAATTTTTAAATTTCTATTTAAAATTCAATGTAAACTCATTTTTTGAATTTATATTTTTTTCTCAAATTTATAAACTGAGACAACTATTTATAAATCAAAAAAAACTATCAAACAAATTTTTATGATAGTTTTTAAAATTTTTATAAATATAAACTGAAAATTGAAAACAAAATAATTACCACCAATCATGTTTTCAAAATATGTTTTGAAATTGATTTGAAATCATGATTTGAAAACTCTTACCAAACATGTTATTCAAATGTAAAGGTGAAATTAATTTTTGAAAGCCTTACCAATCACAGCCTTATTTTTTACTTTAAGTCTATTTTGACAATTGGATTAAAAGTCTACTTGCCCTTTTAAGGTTATATCATCTCTCTATTTTTTTTATATATATTTTTTAACCTATGAGGTGATTTGAGAAGTTGGTTAAAAGTTAATTTTTTGACTTTTTTTATTTTTTTTGTGAATAAAAAAAAGGGTTTGGTTATGGTGTGCAACTTACACCTTACACCTTATACCTTACACTTACACCTTACACTTACACCTTTTGTGAAAAATTAAACCTTACACTTACACCTTTTTTGAGGTTGCACACCATATGCAACCCACTTACACCTTACACCTTACATTTACACCTTACACTTACACCTTATACTTATACTTACACCTTACACTTACACTTTTTGTGTAAGTGACACATGGTGTGCACTTGCACACTTAAGAAAACTCCTAAAAAAATATGAGAAGTGATGTGACCCAAATGATTTAAAAGTTAAAAACTAGCTTTTAACTAGTTTACCAAAAGAACCCTAAATATCTAATAAAGCTTGAAGATGAGTTTGGCGAAAAATAAAAACCTTCACTAAATTTGAAGGACAACAATAATAGAGAATTCTAATTTTGAAACTCTAAAGAGAGCAGTAATAATGTGGCAAAAGAAAAAAAAAAATATATATATATAGACATACACATCACATTACATATGGATCTCTCTTTACCACATTATTAGAGTTTTTTAAGAACTCTAAAATTAAAACTCTCAATCTTTATTCATTTGAAGAAATGACTTATACCTATTTTGTAGGACGTGTCACTCAACCACTTAATTAAAATAAAAAGACCCATTCAATTCAATTCCTAAATTAGCCCGCCATGCTACAACTTGAAAAGTGTTTGGTAACATGAATCATTTTTGGGGTTTTTAAAGAACCCTTTTTTAGCATAATCTATTTGATAATGTAACCAATTTTTTTGACTTTTCAAATAGGAATTGACCATCTTAACCCCCCCTTAATAGATTGAAAAATGTAATTGTTTTTCATTGGGGGGAAATGGTATTTAGCAAGTGGTCGGTTTTTCATCAAAAAGAAGCCCAAAACACAACAATAACAAGCCAAGACCAACAATTGTCAATTCTGGCAAATGGCTCAATTTTTAGACTTTTTGCTATAATAGTTCAGCTTTAAAGTTTTTAAGACGTGTTTAAATAAGAAGCTAAATAGAATCATTTTATATTAAATAATGTCAAAAGTATGATCGCTACTCGACAACAACTAAAATAAAAATATTTTTCCAAATTTATTTATCTATAGTAAATTATTTTTAAAATTCAAAATTCTAAAAACAAATTCACTATGGGCAAAAAATAATAATAATTTTTTAGCTTTTTTTCTTTCTTTAGTGGCCTTTTTTCAAACAATATTTTTATTTATTTTTTAATTTTTAGGGTCTTTTGCTCCAGAAGAATCTAAAAGTGAATTTTTGAAACCAAATTTTAAAAAATTCACCAAAGACGAGAAAAAAAAAAGGCTAAAAAAAATTACCGAACCCAACCTTAATCTACTCCCTCACGACCCTGTCTAATGAGACTAAACTCGGCGCTTGCCCAAGTTCAAATATTAGGAAATGGAATTATTGCCTTAGCTCACCTATGATTTTTTATTTTAGTCGAAACTTAATTTGGCAGCTCTTTTAACCTTGGAAAGGCTCCGAAACAAAACATAAACAAGAAAACAAAAAGCCTTGGAAAGGTTACTGAAGAGATTCCCAAATCACAACCTAATTATTTAACAAAAGTTTTTTAGGAACTTCTTTGAAGTTATGCAGAATACCACTATTTGGTTTGCCCCTAAATTTTTGCTTCAAATAATATTCCCAACCTTAAAATATTGATTCATGCACCCATCATATTCATATCATCATCAATGACCTTTTTTTCTAAGGAAAAAAGCATGCAAGAGATGAGTCACTGAAAGAGCAATGAAAACAAAACTATTTTCAATCATGTTGACATCAGTAAAATATGAATGAAACTAAAAAAGAAAACAAAATTCTTGTGCTTGGACGGTGTACTACTACTTTTTATCCTAATGATGTAGATTTTGTTTTACCGTGTTGGCATGAAAGAACGATCCAATCCAGGGGATAAAGAAGCCGATGTCTAATATCTTATACAAAAAGTTGATTCCTTCAACAAACTCTTTGCAAAGTTCATCAGATCTTTCGACAGCTTCCAGTTTGGCCTTGAGAGCCATGTTCTCTCTCTTAAGCTATACAATATAAAACCACAAAACTTCAAAATGTATAAAATCACATATGCCATTTGAGGAGGTTGTGTCCTCTTCTAAGGTTGTGTTTGGATTAAGAATTTGAGGAAGAATTTGTAGAAGAAAAAAATAAAAATAAAAAAGGGTATATTTCATTCACTTTTCCCTTCCCTCCACAAATTTATACTTAAATTCTTGATCCAAACACAGCTTAGGAATTGACTCATTATGAAATCAAAGGGTGTAAGACAAAGGAAAAAAAATGAACAAAAGCTCTGATCTTAGGTGCTCAGATTTGAAATCTGACACTTCAAAAGTTGCATATAGGATGCTTAAACAACCATATTTGAGGTGAAATTTCAATTACACAATATTAAATATCAACTTTACTTTATTCCCTTTTTTTCAGATTCAAAACATGAAATACTTTCTTTTGATGGGAATTGCAAGTCATATACCATGAAATTGCTCCCGAAGCATTTACTTTTTTCTTACCTCTTCAACAGTGACAACAAGCTCTTCTACAGCATGTTGCAATGAGGAAATTGTTCGCAATGTAACATCTTCGTAAGCTGATTCCAAGTCTTCTACTGAACTGAAATTAAAGAAAATACCCTCCAGTACGAACAACTCCTCAAGTAACTTCACGTCTTCAACATCCCACTTCTCCCTTAACTATATGCACGAAGTAATGTCACATAAAAAAAAGAAGGAAAAAAAAAACAAATAAAAGCTAAAAAAATTTATCTGACCTTGTCTTGAATTCTCTTGCATGACTCATCATTAGCCAGAGTTGGAGCTCCATGCTTCTTCTCATATTTATCTTCCTTGCTGCTGACACGTGGTGATGCCTTTATATGCTTTGCTCTGCTCAAAAAAAAAAAAAAAATCTTTAAATTTAATCTTGCATAAGAACTCAGAAAGTATGAGTTACAAAAATCGTGGTTTGTTTGACCTACCTTGCACCAAAATGAAGGGTGGAAAGGCTTTCTGATGCATTTGAAAGGCTTGGCGAACAACAACACAGTAATGCAGTTTGGGAGTTCCCTCCCTGTAAGATGAGAACCACTGGGTCTTGAATACAAACTGAAAATAATATAGGACGGCGGATTAATGTGAAGGAAACTAACAAGAGCATCTTGCAGGAGCCGAGTGAGCTTAGAATCACGGAATGGAATATGATTTGCTTTGCTCGGTGGACCACAGGTCAACGCATTGATTACATTCCCAAGAGCCGAAAGTGACTTATTAATGGTCTTGGCTTCTTCAAGAATCCTTCCTGTAGCACCAGTCTTCTCTATTTTCTCAGACCCCGCCAAGTCCACGAGAATCAACTTTCCAGTTTTCACCCTGTGTCCACACTTCCCAAATGTCTAAGACTGTTTATCTAAATCCTCAGGTTAATTAGGATGAAAGAGCACCTGTTTTGTTCTTTATTTTTATTTATTTATTATTGGGATAATTAAAAATACCGCTTGTCCGTTGTTAATTCCCGCTGGACTGTGAATATGTAAGCACAATGACTTCTACTGCTGGCCATATTCATTTCTATTTATGTTAAAGCTTAAACACAATTTTGAAACCATTGGCCAGTAATTTATTGTAAGAAGAGAAACAAAGGATACGGGTCTCTCCAACCGCTCTGTTAGCAATCCCACTCTGCATGTTCAAAATTTTGTAAGTAGCTGAACTGCATGCTACGAAACTGAGAAAAACCTCTCAAGAGTTATTGTCTTACTGATAGACTTTGTAATGCATCTGCATGGTCCAATAAAGAGATCTGGAGAGGAAAATTGGCTATTTGCAAGTGAGAAAGCATGTATAATATCATCAAATCTAAAATTAAACACCCTTGTCATCAAGAAATTGGATTCAATTTTTGGTAGTCAACTAAGTTTAAATTTTATAAGATGCAATGATTTACAGGTAGAGATCTGACTGAAAATTTTGAAGCCAGAATGGGTTTCTTCCAAATTGCACTATTCCTGGAATATCCAAGTAATTCTTCCATGAAAGAGATTTCGATGGATAACTAAAAAAAGAATAGCCTTTGTCCTTCATTCTAATTTGTGCATCCATTTGTTTTGGGCTTAAAGACAACCGAGCAAACAGAGAAGCCTCAAAACCTGGTATGTTGACTGAGATGACTTACATGAAAAGTATTATTCAGCAGTGCCGTAAGTGCTTACACATTTACATAATTAAGATTAAGCATCAAATTTTCACAAAGGGAAATAGGAGAAAACGAAACAGAAAAGAAAATAAAACATTCACCTCTGTAACACCAGACAACAAGATTCCTTGCATTTTATTCTCCTTGATCTGGACGTTGTCCTTTGACAAATCAAAAAGGTCCCTGATAGAAAGGACTACAACTAAGATTTAACTCAGATTAAATAACCAGAATAAAATACATATTATAGAATAACATCAATAAATAACTCTTTGGGTGATACAAACCTTACTTTCTCCATATAGATCTCTACCTATAAGTGTCACAAGAAAAGGCAAAAAAATTATTGGGCATAACTAACAGTGAGTGCTTGCATAGACCAGAATGTCTAGACAAACAGAAAGTGTCCCACTACCATTGACAATTTGATTGTGTACTTGGATGCGTCTTCAGAAATTTTAAGAGCATTGAAAAGTTCACCCACTACTCTAGGCAATAGTCCTTTCTTCTGCTCATCACAATCTAGAATGCTGGGACCCTGGACCCAAAAAAGGTAATGTATGAGCCAAATCTGAAAGATTGAAAGTCAATAACCATCATATCTGGAATATATTAATGAAGTATCAATACATCACCTCCATGCTATATGTCTTCCCCGCTCCTGTCTGTTACAGAATGCACAAGGAATGTTGTCAGTTTAAAATAAATATTAGTGTATTTCATTATTACAATTCTATTGGAGGGACATGATAAAGTAACTGTGTGCTTCTACCTACCTTAATGAACAATATGCAATTCAACTTCATGTGGTGGCCATCACTTGTGAGTTTATCGCTCATCCCTTTCATATCGTATAAAAATGACTATAATTGTGTGAAAAAAACATGAACAACAACTTCACATTAAATGGATCTCACTGAATCGAGTTTAATGTTCCAATGTTGTGTTAGTTTCATTCACACCTCAGAATAGAATGTTCAAAATCTTACAAGAATTACAGTATGGATGTTTTCCCAAGTATTTGCCTTGTTTAAAAATGGGAAAAGGGAAATTCTAAGATACTTTGATGTGCCTAATTATTTAGTCACCTTTACAGGCAACTACCCACATAATTTACATGATTCAACAGGCCACAAAATTGCAACATGGAGCATTCTATGTTTTTGTGTAATTCTTAATTCCTTAACACTCATTCTTGGTCTTTAGGAGTTTGTGAAAACTACCTATTGAAATTGAATGACCCACTCTAGCATGTGGAATTTTACAAAAGAAATCCATCACAGTGAATAAACACTCAAAAATTGACAGTGGATGCTGATGAAAATTTACAATGACACTGTTTGAAGAAAACTTGGTGTTAAGCTAGATCCACCACTTGCGACAATTTCCACATCTTTAAATGACTACATTCACAAGTCACAACAACCATAGAAGTTTGCATTTGAGTGGCATAAAATGATAAAATACAAGTCTTTTCAATTTCAACAGTGAGATCATAAACTTGACCTAAATGAACATCAAGAAAAGAGCAATTGCCTACCCTAAAATAGAAGAGAGCAATTCCCATAAATCAGCATAACAAGCCTCAGTTTACATATGCAACATACATATAGGGCTTTTTTGATTGGGCAGACTATAGCATAGGATTGGATTATTAATCTATGGGACTTATATTCCATTGTTTGGTTGCAAATTTTATTTTTCGGATTGGATTCCAATGGCCATTCTATCTAGCTAAATTTACGGATTTTTTAATCCTACAACTAATAACGCAAAATATACATATAATTGGGATTATATATTTCCATATAATTGCAAAACAAACATAGACAAGAGAGAATTATGTATCTTACTAATCCAGCTAAATAACCAATCTTACATTAATCTCATGAATTATTAATCCTCTCATTATTAATCCTGCTAATCAAACAGGTCCATAGATATTTGTATTCCATTACATAGTTCTAAATACTTTATTTGCCCCACACACACACACACACACACACAAAGTTATCAAAGCTCAACTCAAAAACAGATTGAAGTAAATGTGAATTACCTGTCCATATGTAATGATTGTCCCATTTATTCCATTAACAGCATCTGATTTATCAAAGTAATAAATCATAAACATATTCGAAACAATAAATTCGTGAAGAATCAAGCAACAATGGTTCACAAATTACACATAAAATCGGCTTAGAAAACAAAAAATTCAAACACAATCTGATAATTACCTCGAACAATTGGCAGAGCTAGGAATTCGAAGACATCAGCTTGTTCAGATCCCTCGTAGAACACCCTATCGAAGCTAAACGTGTACTCTTCTTGCTTTTCATCCTACATTTCATCAATACACAATCAATTTATGCAAATATGTGTATCTAGAATCTGAGAGAGAACCTTGAAGACGAAAGTTTCGAGATCTAAGCTTCGAATGCAGATTCCATCGCCATGATCGATTCTCTCTTTGGAACTCGGAGGTCTGAATCGCGCAGAGACTGTGATGTTCGACATGACTATACTCTTCAACAAATCTTCAATCTCGCAGTGACTTTTTGATTTCGAAACTACCACAAATCAAATGCAACTTCTTATATATATATATATATTATATATAGTCCTGATTTTGATTCTACGCGTTCTTCGAGAATGTCTTTCCAGGTTCCCGCTTCATAAAAAAGTTCATACAGTTTTGCTGATTCTGTCACTTTGTTCCTTTAATTTGCCCACATACCCCTAACCTCTGTCCATATTTCTTAAAAGGGTATAAAATGAGAATTTATTCAGTACCCACCCAATGAGGGACAAAGGGTGGTTGATTTGGCTGTTTGTTACAGATTCTATGGGGTGTTATAACTTATTTTAATTTAAAAGTTTGTATCAAAGTGTTTAATGCAGTTTTTGTAAATAATTTATTAGGTAAAAATATTTTAAATAAGTTAAAAAAAATTGATTTTTCAAAAGTGAGGAAGGAGTATTTTTAACTTTTCCTTTTTAATTATCAACTTTTAACTTAAAATAATCTTCACCAAATGCGCAACTTGGTGAGAATTTGTCCTCAATTTGTTTCGATAATTTAAATTATTTATGTCATACGATTTATCAAGTATATCATCAATAAAAGATAATAAATTAATTGGATTATGTAATCACTTAATAAAATCATATTTGTTTTGAAAAAAATAAATAATAAATATGATTTTGATAATTTCAAAAAAATAAAAATTTAAGAATCGATCTTGAGTTATGTATGTTTAATTAATTTAAATTTTTTCTTAAATGATATGCTTGACCGACAAACTCTCACAACCCCACAAAACAACCACCTCTGATCGATGTAAGAGGTAGGCTTTAAATGCACTCCCCAAAACAAAAACATTGGAGACCATTCTCAAAAAAATGTTCATTGTGAATTAAATTAATAATTTTAAAATACTTGTCAATCTCTTATAATATATACATAGAAAAAAATTAAGGAGAAATTACTCATAAATCTCATATTGAGAAATGTTACTCTATCTAGTCTCGAGTGTTTTTTTGTAGACCATTTAGTCCTTTTTATTTTGGGATATCTTTGTTTGTTATATTTTATTTTCCAATTACTAAGTTGCCCATATTGTGATTTCATTTTTGATTTTGTCCTACTGTTGGATAAGGTATGTTGTAACATTCCTTGTTTGTAACATTCCTTGTCCTACTGTTGGGTAGATTTTGATGTTAACCAGTTGGTATTTACTTTCTAACGTTGGCTTTGCTTCTCTTCGATTACTTTTGTAGGTTGGGTGTAGTGTTGGTCAAAACAGAAAATTAACAACAAACAACAGATTTTCAATGTCCAACCTATGGATTATTAACTACAATTACCACATCACCAACATCAAGCATCCCTCACCCTCATTAACAAACAAACAACAAGCCCACCATAAAACAACAACAAAAACGTAAGCACACCCTCCCATATGGTTTACTCAACATAAGACACCAATTTACATCACCACAAAACCACAACGTAGTAATGGTAATAGTAAGAATAACAAGTATACATAACTTCATCCCGTATTTGCCATTGACACACCCCAACAAACATTTCATAATTCAACATCACCACATCGTACAACGCAATCAACAATGCTAAAACATATATATTTCAACCTAATCCATATCGCACCAAAACCTAGGCCTACATTACAATTCCAAAAAATACATTCCTGGTCCCATGTTTTACGGCAATGTTCTGCGGCGACAGTGATGTATAGATGTCGTCCTCACCGATGTTGAATTGACAAAACGGTAATCCCACACAACATTACGCCGAACAAACCGTATTACTATGAAAGAGAGATCTAGATCAATGTTAATTTGGGCAACTAGGGTATACCAATTTACTCAACTGTTAATTTGGGAATAAATATCAACATTAACAAACTAAACACAAATCACGGCAAACAAACTCCACAAATCATTACAACGTCGGAATCAAAATCTAAAACCTTTCGTATTCACCGTTACAGTTTCGAGCGCTCGCTGGGGACACCAGCAAAACATTGCAGTTCGTCGTTAGGCATTTTGGTAAATTGAACATCAATAATATCCCCTATTTACCCTCCCTTCTTGAACCTCACACGCATAAAATATGGGTTTCAAAGTCTTTCCAATACAAATGGGACCTCTCAATCCTTCAAAAAAAACACAGGATTTAATGGTTTAACATTTCTAAATTTGGGATTTAATAGTGCTTTACCCAAAAATTAATATAAATTAATATAAAATGACTAAATTGAAATTGAATTTAAAATATAAGAACTAAATTATTTAAACTAACTATTAAGGACCAAAAAATATCATTTATCCTGAATCAAAATACCAATTAACATGTTTTTTAATATTAAAACGGTTACTGGCACATTATTCAAATAAATTGATTCTAATAATTTGGTTTGTGTATCGTGTATTTATTTTATTTTATACTATAATGGGAAAATTACAAGACAGTGGGATAGTAAAAAAAATTTACAAAAACATGTGGAGTGCAAGTGATCTTGTAATGTAGTACAAGTAAAAATTTATAGAGATGCAAGTGTGACTTGCACCTCTCCATATTTGTGTAAAAAAAATCTATCCAACTGAGATGTAATTCCCCCTACTATAATTGAATAAAAAAAATTCTACCTATAATATGATTACTTTATTATTGTAACATTTACTTGTAATTTTTTATATAAATAAAACTTTTTAAGGTTCTCAAATACTGGATGTAGTTTTTTTTGTTTAAAATTCCTGATATTAAGATTTTATAAGATAAAGAACATATAATATTTTCGTAATAGTTAGGATCACTCAATATTTTTCATAGAGAAATTTCAACTATTTGTAGAGAAATTTAAACTGGTCACAGAATAATTTATCTATGTAACAAGTTAAAAAAAAACAAAAAATTAAGAATATTATTGACAATTTAATTTGGATGTGAAATATTTTAAAAAATATTACACAAAGCTTGAGAGCTTGATTGATGGTGGGTTTTTTTGGAAAGTTGGTTAAAAATTATTTTTTTTGACTCTTTTAAAAAAAAGTATAAAAAAAATAAGGATTTGGGGTGCCTGCTGTGCCCTCAACACAGCAGGCACTGTTGTGTTGCCCTATGGGCTCATTTCGGAGTTCGTTTTGATAATCTGAACCGTTCATATTTTAGAATATATCAAGTAAAATACACCTGTAAAAAATCAACTTAATTGAATATTGTTAATCCTTTCATCCACTCACATTTGTATTCATTTTAATACTTTAAATTACAATGTCATTTATTTTTTTAAATACAAATGTGAGTAGATGAAAGGATTAACGATATCCGATTAACTTAATTTTTTACAAGAATGTTCCACTCAATGTGTTCTAAAATACTAATGGTTTGGATCATCAAAACAAACCCCAAAATAACCTCATAAAACATCACACAACACAACAAGCACCCAAAATTTAAAAAATAAAGAGATAATGTAACCAAAAATAAATTAAAAGTAAAAATTTAACTTTTAACCATATTTTCAAATTGCCCAGTGTCACCCATATTCTCACAACAAAAATGCTTGAGAGCCCTAAAATTAGGACCTCCATAACTCCTAAAATAACGTGGACCAATCATATGTTTTTCTTTTTCCCCCTTCCTAAATCAATCAAGTGAATAAGGAATATAATGCTTATTTGGCATGTGCTAAAAGGACAAAGGGTCACTACTGTGCCCCTTTCCTGCTGTGCCGTAAAATGGCACAGTTTCACTTCTTCTTCTTTTTTTCATGTTCTCACTATATTTTTTGGCATGATAAATTACACTTTATCCTAAACCCTAAACCCTAAAACAAAAAATAAAAAATTAAGAATTAAACCTAAATCATAAACCCTAAACTCTAAAATAAAATTAAAAATTAGACCATAAATCATAAACCCTAAACCCTAAAATAAAATATAAAAAAAATTAAGAATTAAACCCTAAACCCTAAAATAAAAAAATAAAATTTAAAAATTAAACCATAAATCCTAAACCCTAAAATAAAATAAAATAAAATAAAAATTTAAGAATTAAACCCTAAACCCTAAAACAAAAATAATAAATTTTAAAAATTAAACCCTAAACCCTAAAATAAAAAAAATAAATAAATTTTATCCCAAAATCCTAAAATAAAAAAATAATAATAAATTCTAAGAATTAAACCCTAAACCCTAAACTCTAAACTCTAAAATAAAAATAAAAAATTAAGAAAAAAAAAGAAGGAGGAAGATGAAACTGTGCCGTTTCAGGCACAGCAGGAACACAGCAGGAAGGTGGCACAGCAGTGACCCTGCTTCGGTAGCACATTATTCTATTTAAGTCATAATTATCTTATTTGAGTAACATCACTTCTTTATAATATCACTTTAAACTCAATTTATATCTCATGTTTTTCAATAAAAAAAATATATTAATCTAACATTTTCCAAACCGCCTCATAATTTTTCAGCAGTACGTAGCATTGTCGTTTCTCACAAAGCCGTGTGAACCATGCACGCATATATAAACATGACGTGAAGTGTTGAAAATGTTCTCAAATATAATTTTTTAAAAAAAATATTATGTACATATCTATTTTATAATTAAAAGGTAAATTAACATAATTTTATATTTTATAAATTATAATTAAACACAATATAAAATATAATTAAAAAATATATAAATTATAATTCAAATAATATCATAATTAAAAATAATAAATATGACTGAAAATGCACTTAATACAGAAAGACATGCATATTACAATTTCTCTATTTTTTAAAGTGGTTATTATACAAATGATAGGACAAGCAATTAATTAGAATATTGAAAGCAACCGTCCATATTTTAATCACATTAGACTTGGGGTTTTTTTGGAATAATCTAAATAAGTATACTTTTTAATTTTTTACAAAAAAACGTAAAATATGGGTTGGGTTTGAAGTGATGTGGTAAAGAGATGATGTAATTTAAATGAGATGATGTGACTTAAATAAGATGGTGACTTTTTAACTTTTTGGATTTTTTGTATTATGCCAAACTAGGCCTTTGTTTAGCATATACTAAAAAAAGTTTAAAAAATTAAAAAATCATTATTCTATTTAGATCTCATAATCTTATTTAAGTCATATCACATCTCTATCACATCACTTCGAACACAATCCATATTTTTATAAAAAATCAAAAAAACATAATTATTTTTATTTTTATTTAGAGCTCCTAAACAAGCTAAGTGATTCAAACAAATATATATCATTTTTCATTTTTTAATATCAAAATTGCTGCTGAAGAACACTTCATTGATATAAAATTTTGCATGAAATTATGGGAAGAATAGGTTTTTCTTACCTTTGCTCTGTTTAATTCCCACTAGATAAGAACACGAACATGAAGATTATGGAGATGAATCTCCTAATTCTTGCTCTAACATTGTTGTCTTGTTCAATTCACTCTCCTTTTCTTGCCAATGGCAGCAACTCCATAGTGGGTTTGAAGTACCCAGCAGTTTTCAACTTCGGCGACTCCAACTCCGACGCCGGCGAGTTTTTCGCAGGCCTCGGCGTACAACTCGGCCTTCCCTTCGACAGTACTTATTTCCACAAACCATCTTCCAGGATGTGCGATGGTCGTCTCGTCCTTGATTTTTCTTCACACTTTTGTTCTATTCTTCAATCACTCATTTGAAGTCTCCGCTTTCTTCACTATTTATTTTGGGGTCAAATTTTCTATAATTTGTGTTAATTTTGTTTCAATTGTATCAATTTTGTTCTTTAATCTTGTACATTTTAGTTAAAAATCAAGGGCCAAATAGTCTGGAGATTCTATTTGCACACCACAAGACTTGTCAATTCATACCATTTTGATTTTTGTGTTTTGGATCATGATTTGGGGGGGTGTGTTGTGTTGCAGTGGAAGCAATGGGGCTGCCATTTCTAAATCCATATTTGAATGCAATTGGGGCTCCAAGTTTCAGGAATGGATGCAATTTTGCAGCTTCGGGTTGTACTGTACTTCCACTCTTGCTGTCTGTGCCCCTTTTCATTTGGGATTCAAGTGGCTCAGTTTCTGAGACTCAAGGCTGAGGTTCTTCAACTGCAATTTGAGAGTATGTTCTTAGAACTTTTAAAAATAACTATAAGTAATGACTTTGCAAAAATTGTTGGCTTTTAGGTTTACCATGTCTAAGAATAGAATTTCAACTGTGTTTGGATCATGAATTGGTGAAAGGAAAAGTAAAGTGAGGGGAAAAAATGAAGAAAATGGTTGTTTGGTTGTCTTTTCATTTTATTGTTTTTCCTCGGAACAAACCAATGAAATGTTTGAAAGCACTCTTTATTTTTGTGCAATTATAGTTTTTGAAAATTCGGAAACCACTTTTTGGTGTTTTCTAAAGAATAAAGTTATTTTCCAAAAAAAAAAAAAGTAAACTGAATAATTTTCAAAAACAGTTCACCAAATAAGTTTTATATGTTTTTTAGAAAATAAAAACTTAAAACGAAAACACACCTTTAATTCTTGTTTGGTTTTCATTTTCCTTTCCCTCCACAAATTCCTCCATAAATCCAAGATCCAAACATAACGTTAAAGCTAAGAGAAAATCTGGCATACAAGCAAAATACTATAATAATATTGTGTTCTTAATTTTGTTGCAGCCAAAGAACTTGACAAGTACCTTCCGCCAGAGGATTATTTCAATGAGGGGCTTTATATGTTTGATATAGGCCAAAATGATTTTTCAATTGACTTGGATTCCATGTCATTGCATCAAGTCCTTACTTTGATTCAAACAATTTTAGCAGAATTTGAAGCTGGAATTAAGGTCAGCTTATCGCTCAATGTTTTCTTTCTTCATTTTTTAATGCTTGATATGACGGAAATTGATAATCAATGGTAAAACAAACTCATTAGGGTTGAAAAGTGGAAGACATTTTCCTAATCAAAGTCTTACTAATGCCACAACACTACCACCGCCACCATCACCTCCTCCACCTCAGCACCATGGCCATCAACCCAACTCTACCGCCACAACACCTTCAATACCCCATCTTCACCACCACTAGTACACTACCACCACCAGCAGTACCCCACCACTACTTCCACCACCGTCACCCCTCCACCACCACCACCTCACAACACAACCACTAATACAATCACTAGCACATCAGTTTCAATGTCACAACCAAATAAATTTCTAAGGAAAAAGAAAGGAAAATGTTTTATGCTTATTTGAGATCAGTAACCTATCGCATTGTAACATTTCATTTCATGCAACTAGATGTCTTAGAGATCTGTTAGACTAATAGGATTTTTGTTCCTCAGAAACTATATGATAAGGTGGCACAGAATTTTTGGGTTCACAACATGGGTCCTTTCGGTTGCATTGCTCAGATAATTGCTTATTATGGAACCAATCCATTGAAGCTTGATGAGCACGGGTGCGTGAGCTCGCTTAACCAAGCTGCAATAATTTTCAACCTGCAGCTCCATGAACTCTGTAGAAAATTGCAGAGCCAATACATGGAAGCAAATGTAACATATACCGACATCTTTACAATAAAGTTTGATCTCATTGTAAACTATTCTCAGTGTGGTAAGTACATTTGTTTTAGCCTCATTGCATTTTACATAGACTAAGTTTTTTCATTTTTGTTTGGTTAATACAATGTTGATTCCTTTACTATTTGTTTTTGTTTTTGTTTTGTTTGTCACAGAATCACAAAGCACTTTTGGTTTTCTAATACAGCTTTTGCACTTTTTGGTTTTCTAATACATCTTTTGCTTTCTTGTTTCATACAGTTTCTATTATGTCAATATTGTTTCTGTTTCTTACACAATTAAAATAGCACACCAAGTACTGTTTTACCAACAAATGTGACATATACCGACATCTTTACAATAAAGTTTTACCTCATTGTGAACTATTCTCAGTACGGTAAGTGTGTCTGTTTTACACTCCACAAGAGAGTTTTTTTTTTTTTACTTTCACAATTCCAATGAAACTATGAAACATGCAAAACTTTGTTTGAAGTTCAGCTATTTCAACAGTTGATGGTGTAGCTTTTTTTTCCAATGGGAATTAGAAATAAAGATGTGTCAATGAGAATTTAAATTCTCTTCTTCTAATTTTGGAAGCATTTTAGTAGTTTACGGATGCAATACAGAGACGACTCCCTTCTAGAAGTATCCATGAACTTTTATGGACTTAACACAGTCTTATTTATCCTGCATTTTGTGTGGTAAATTATAGATTATTCCCTATCAATTTTTTAAAATTTTCTTGTTCTGAAATTGATGGATGTGTGTGGAAACACATGTATGAAAAATACACGCATGTTTCATCGATTTCACTTTATTTTGTGGGTAATCTTTTATCCCCAGCTCTTGTATCAATTCCGAATAACAATATGGACATTCATAGATATCTAGGTTTTAGTCCTTCACAATATTGTTGTTTCTTTTTCTATTCTAGATAATCTTCAATCCAATGTCACTCTCGTACTCAAATATCCAGTGACATTCAAAGAGAATTGATTTTGTACGAATATAATAATTTGCAGGATTTAAGCAACCAATAATGGCGTGTTGCGAGAATGGAGGTCCACCATTGAACTATGATAGTTAGATCTTGTGTGGTCAAACACGATTTTTCAATGGGAGTTCAGTCACAGCCCAAGCGTGCAATGATAGTACTGAATATGTGAGTTGGGACGGATCTCATTTAACAGAGGCTGCAAATCGGCATATCTCATCACAAATTCTTATGGGGAAATTTTCTGATCCACCCTTCTCAGCAACGATGCCTTCCCTTTTCAACAACTTTTAAAAACCAGTATGTATGTCATCGTTTTTTTTTTTCTCTTTTCCAAATCTAAAATTATTAAGTTTCCTAAATTTGTGTTGTTTTTGTTTTCATATTTTATGGGTTCTTGTTCTTCAAAAATCAGGTGTAGTTTATTATAAATAACAAAGTAAATATTATGACTCAATTGTTTTCGTTGAGAGTTTTCTCTACAAAATTTCATACATGTTTTTTTAGAGTCATTTTGTCACGACCCCATTCCGCCCCTAGTAGAATGGTGCCGTGATGGCCAGTAATCCGAGATTACCAAAAGCCAGCTTACAAAAATTCACACACAATCAGAGTATACATATGGGGCTTACATGTGCGGAAGCAATAAATTTAAAACTAAATAGTCCAGAAGAGCTGTGCATAAGTCTAATGAAATGGCATACAATTTAACATGGTTTACAACTTGAATACCAATAAAATAAAGTACATGTTACATCTTGATCAAAAGGCTTCTCAAGCCGAAATATACAAAAGACATGTAATACAAAGCTAAGAAGCATAATCTTCAAGATGCTAGCAAAAACATGAATCCAAAACATCTTGCAAAACACATCTAGGCGTCACTGCCTTCTTGCTCGTCACCTACATATATATATAAGGAGAGGGTGAGCTTGGATACTCAGTGAATGATATTAGTAATAAAGGTTTAAATGAATGATATCCGAGATCTTTATCAAAATAATATATATCATAACTTGTACAAAATCAAGGGATGAACCAAGTTCATCTATCAAATCTTTCAAAGTTTCAAGAGATGCTTACTAGAATCAATATAATACAAGGGATGACATTCCTGACAAAATAAGGGAATAATCGACCCGGAATCGATTAGACAAACCCACCCGCACAAGGCCGTCGGTGGCAAGGGAGATATCTCAAACAAAGGCACTAGTTACATTATAGTCCCCTAGCACTAAGGACTTTCCAAGAATGTCATCAAAACAAGATAATATTTGATATCAAAAACTAGGGATAAACATTCATGCTCGAACAACACTTTTCCAACACAAAGCTTTTACCAAAACATTAGAACATAGCTTTATTAAAAATACCACTCACATAGCTCTTCGAGTGTGGGAACTTAAAGCAAGGATCCAAGGCCTACAAATACATAATAAAACCTCATTGAATGCACTTTAAGAAGACAAGAAGAGATGCTCAAAGATGGATGTGAAATGCATTCCTAAAACAAGCTTTGCATGAGTGTAAATGTTCTCGGCATTTCTTTCAAAGCTAAGTCAAGACAAAGCAAAACATGTGCTGGGAGTTAAAACATTGTTTCTCATCTCGGGAAAACATGTTGGGTACCAACCAGGTCTTGGCCGAGGTCCCACACCTCTTGGCCGAGGTGTGGTTACCTAGGCTTCGGTGTGCAGCTGCCTGCCGAGGTGTGCATACAAGATTGACTAATGGTGCAAGTGATCATGCAAGGTAGGCCAAGATGAGATACGATGCTTGGCCTAGGTGTGAGATCTAGACAAGAGTGGTCTCGGTGACCACACCTAGGGAAATGAGGTCTGGAAATCTGGGCTTCCCTCTCGATGAATATGAAGAACATGAATGCTAAAATCATAACTTCTTTATTCAAAATCTGAGATTTCATGAGATGAGTTCGAAAACATGGACCTAGGTACCCATACTTGGAGATTTCATGAAAACAAACACAAAAACATGGATCTTGATACAAACTTTTCGGATCAAAACATGATTTTTCTTCAAGAACACATGAACATCATTTTCTCTTTCTAAAACAAACTTTAAATCAATGCATGGCTCATGAATCATGCTAGATCATGCAATGTGATCGAATAAACATAAGGAACAACAAGAGTAAATCAAGAATCTAACCTCAAGACTCGGATCAAACGGTTTAGACTCTAAGGATTAAGCTTGGAAATCTACTTCTCTCTCAAGAACTCCTTCTCCTCTCCTTAGAGCTTCTCTCTCTTCAAAGACAAGGATATGACAAAATGATGTGGGTTTTTCTACTACCAGCAGACTTAACCCTCTGCTGGGACACGTGGCATCACCGGGTTGGATCTCCTCAAAAAGGTGACTGAATGACAAAATAAGAGTATGACAAAGTGTATATAACAAGTAAGGTGATATGGGCACTTCGGCAGGTAATGATCTCGGATTAGGACAAGACTTCGGGCAAAAGGTTTCAATGATCTCAGCTAGGAAGGATAACACTTGACCGACCTGTGTCACACCTCGGCCTAGATGTGCCACACCTCGGTCTAGGTCATACCAGTCCAGGAACAAGATCACTAGGTGCAAGGATCAAGGATGTTGGATGCCTAGATGACAACATCTCGACCAAGATGCCAAGGTGAAGGTGGAGGTCAACCAAAGTGGTTCCAAGATGGTCCTAGGTGTAAGACGGTTCAAAGGTGTGACCTAGGCTTAAGATGACCTCGGCTTAACACACACTAAGCAAGGAACAAAGCATACAAGCAACACTTAGATAAAACAAATCAAGGTCTACAGATGCAAGTTTAAGCAAGACAAGGATCATGCAAATGCATGCAAGCATGAGTAAGACAAGGTGAGGGTTGTTACACATTTCTTGGATGCAACTCACTACTTCTTGGAAACACGAGCATGGTATTGCGCAATAGGAACAACGAAAGCGATCGCTAATAAACCTCCAACTAAAAGACCGAATTGTCAACACTTCTCTTCCATCTGGTTTTGAAGTTGGTCTTTCTTTTGTTGTCTTTGAACTTTCGCCCTTTAGGATTCGGAAGTCCATCAATTGCATCTACTAATCGTTTGGCGTTGCTAAAAACTGTTTCATTGTACTTCTCTTCTTTAGCCATGACTGTATTTTCTATGTTCTTTCGCAATGTTACAAGAAGTACAAAAGAATTCAGCTAATTAAATAATCCTTTTCGGTATTGTTTTCATTTACTTTAAGCTTGTTTGGTTCTGATTTTCAGAAAACAATTTTCAAACAGTTCTATTTTTTTATTTTCCATATTTTAATGTTTTTAATGAAATTTTTTAATATTTTAAGCAATTTTTTAAAAAAAATTTTTAGACATACCTAACATAAATACACTTAAAAAGTATAATATTTGTGAAAAAAATCTTTAAAAAATACACTAAATATCAAAAAATACGAAAATTTAGTACATTTTTCATATTTTTTGTGTATTTATTAATTTTAAAAAATATTTTTTTACAAATATTTTACTATTTAGATACATCTAAATATGATGCATCTAAGAAAGTTAAAAAAAAAATGTTTAAAATTTAAAAAATATTCACTAAAAATAAAAAAAGACAAAAAACAAAAACTTTAATTTTCAAAAAACTGAAACCAAATACACTATTTGATTTTTTTTATTTTTTTTTTCTTATTTTTGGAAACAAAACAATGAAAGTTCAAAATGTTTGGCTAATCTACATTATTTCCCATTTGGGTTGCACTAATGAAGGGTTGAATTTTGAGTATGTTACACCATCAGTCCTTATAGTTTAAGCGAAGTATCACTTTTGTTCCTGTAGTTTCAATTTGAATAATTTGGTTTTTAAACTTTTAATGTTGTTACAATATGATGCCTTCGTTACTTACTATTAGAATTTAAAACAGAAAAAGATCATGGGTAAAACCAAAGTAAAATTCAAAAGAAACTAATGAAATCACCGGTATAATGACTTTACAGTTTATTTTGAATTTCACTTTAGTCTCTAATTTTACACATGACTTTTGTTTGTTAAAAATTGACAGAGAGATTACATTGCAACAAAATTGAAAATGTAGAGATTAAGTTATTCAAATTGAAATTATGAAGGCCAAAATGAAATTTTGCTCAAATTAAAGAGACTAGTAATATAATTTACCTTTGAATTTTCTTTAATTTTGAAATTTGGTTTGAGAATCTAAATAGCCTTATTACAATTCTTCTACACATTGTAATTTCTGTAGTAGAAACTCTCATAGGATTTACAATAATACATTGTTATTACACTTAATATTTGTTTTCCGTTTGATTTTTTCTTTTCTTTCTCCAAAATTATTCTCCACAGTTGTCTCAGTTCAATAAATATAAGGAGAGTGGAAGCCGGGCCGCCTTCTTTTTATTTGGTGCCAAGCATAAGAGGAAATGGCACCCTTCAATATCACTATATTATATGTATAATATTTTCATACTCTATTTCATGGGACCATTATGAGTTTATAATGATAATTTGAAATGTTCATCTAGTAAATTCAGCAGTAAATATGAATTGTGTTTAAAATTAATTTCATCAAACATTATTAGATGTATAAATAAATTATATATATTTTTTAAATAAACAGTAATTATGAGTTTAAATTTAAAACTATTTTATAAAACAAAATATTATTTGTTTATTTATTCATTGATATTAGATGAAATTGATATTTTATACCGACAATCTTTATGGAAATTCTAATATACACACCCTAGAAAGAGGTGTATCATATGCACTCCTAATTATGCCATTTTTTTATTTAGTTATGATCAATTTTCTTTTTTAATTATACCTCATGTTGTGTTTAATTATGACATTTTTTTAAATTGAAATTATGTCTTCTTTTTTTTTAATTATAAGGTGCATATAGTACTCACCCATAGTATTTTCCCAATCTTTATTACAAGATTAACGAGATGAACAGTTTAAGTTATCATTGTGTTATGAGTTTAAAGTATATAACTCACACAAATAAAATAAAAAATGCTAGAAAGAGAAGTCATTCCCGCGTAACAAAAACTAAAACAACAAAATTCACTTCATTATCAGGTTTTATCATAAATTTGTAGGATAACAACTAACATGAAATCTAACATTGTCATTGTTTGTAAGTGAATTAACTACAAACAAGTGCATGTTGGCTCCGTATTAACAGAGAAAGCTAATTTTTTTAGCAATTTTCATTTTGAAAATACATTTTTTCATCATTGTGAAGGACGCAAATGAGACTAATAGTAGATTTGTTTAAGTAAACTTTGAAAACTTATTTTGTTTTGTTTAATTTTGAAAAGTTGTTTTAAATTTTTATTTTCATTCTTTAGTAATTTTTTTCTTCATATTTTAGTAAATTATATATATTTTTATACGTTTTAAATTCACACAATCTAGATGCAACTTAAAAAGTAATAGAATTGTGAAGGAATTTGAAAAAGTTTGAACTCTTTTCATTTGATTTGTTTACAATTTTTTTATAATTTTTTTTAAGTGCATTTGTATTAGATATAAATAAATAATAAAAAAAACAAAAAATAAAAAAATAAGTAAGATATGAAAAAAAGAATCATTAAAAAAAAAAAAACTCAAAAATATTGTTCAAGTTTGAAAACCAAACACAATTTTTGAGTTTTTGAAATGAACCAAACTTAAAATTTTGTAAGTTTCAAAATAATTCAAAGTATGGTTTAACAAAACTAATATCGAAAAAGTTTTTAACTAGGCAAACCTCAAAAAATTTTATTGGTTTTGTAGGTGTAAAATGTTATTTCACGAAATACAAGGGAGCCAAGTTAAATTTTACAATTAAGATCATCTCCAATGGTTCCTCAATTCTATCATCAAATTAAAATTTGATGAAAAACTATCATTTTTTTTACTCCAATAGTTTTATCAAATGAGTATCAAATCAAGAATATCAAAAATCTTTCACTAAATTGAGGACGCCTAGGACTTTTTATCATTTCATTGTTCATAGCTGTTGTATTTTTACCATGTGGTGTCTTCCAAATGACTACCTCTTTGCAAAAATTTGTGAGGTCGATCGGCCGAACATTTGCCTAGTCATTTGCCCGATTGATCGATATTTTGATGAAAGTTCAATATACCTCTTTAGAGAACACTTGATATCAAATTGAGTTTTTACTCAAATTTAATAGGGAAAAAAAAAAACAACTTTGAAGATCCTCTAAAAAGGGGGTTGAAAGTGTAATTTTACAAACCTCTTAAACCCCTCAAAACATGAAACGCCATAGCCATGCCAGAGAGAGAGCTCTAGCTCAGTATTTCTCCTCCATGCCTCCACATTTTCTCGGCCTTTCTCGCCATGGAACCATCTAGGTAATCTCTATCAGCCTCTTCTGGTTCTCATTATTGTTAATTGTTGTTATAATTGCATATCACATTTATCGAATTAACAACGAGCTTGATTGTGTTTGTATCTTCTTGATCTCCATCACCATAATTGTCTTGTGATTATAATTTTATCGTTCTTTAGATGAAAGAGAACAAACTTCATAAAAAAAGTCTCTTCAATTTGAATATTATTGTAGTCATTTTCTAATAGTACAAAAAATTATATATAAAAAATGTTACTTTTTAATATCAAAAAGTCCCACCAATACATCATTCATTATCATATAAATAATTCTGTATGAAAAATATGGAATAATGGGATTTTCCTAAATTTTGACCTTTGCCCTGTGCCTCTGTTTTTTCCCACTAGACAAGAACTTGATCTTGAAGATGAAGATGAATCTCATAATTCTTCTTCTATCATTATTATCTTGTTCAATTTTCTCTCCTCTTCTTGCAAATCCCAACTCTATTGTTGATTTCAAGTTCCCAGCAGTTTTCAACTTCAGCGATTCCAATTCTGACACTGGTGAGATTTTTGCCGGCCTTGGCGTCCACCACAGCCTTCCCTATGGCTGCACTTATTTCCACAAATCATCTTCAAGGATGTGCGATGGCCGTCTTGTCATTGATTTTTTAAGTGAAAGTTTCTTACTCTCCTTCTATTCTTCAATTAATCATTTCAAATCTATGTTTTCTTTTCTTCACAATTTTTTTGGAGGCAAATTATCCGTCTTGTTTCTGTAATTTAGTTTCAATTGTATCAATTTTGTGCGTTAGTTTTGGCATTAGCTCTCCTCCATACCTCATCTCTCCATACTCCTCTTGCGGGTTTTAACCTGGGCACACACAGATATTTGAACCGACTATCTCATAGGTCTCGTAGTGAATGTTATCCACACATGAACTTCATGTGTTTATAGTTGTTCGATGAAACTAATTTTTTGCGTGGATAACCTTTGTTGCGAGGCCTATGAGATAGTTGGTTTAGACAAAAGGGGTATGGAAGGGTGTGGAGAGATGAAGTAAGGAGAGGAGCTCATCCCTTTAATTTTACACGAAGTGTCCATTTAGAACCGTTGATTACATTGGTTAAAAAAATTGTTAAAAATCTAGGGCAAAATAATTCGTAGCGTCCATTTGCACACCACAAAACTTCTCAATTTACACCATTTTTTTGGTTCACCGAAATGGGATTTTGTTCGGTAGTTGATATCTAAACAATTGATGGTATGAATTGAGAAAAAGGGTAGTGTTCAAATAGAAGCTCCCAACCCCTCAACCTCAATTACTTTGAGGAGAGTCAAATGACAAAATTTAATGGGGCATTAATTGGACTAAATTGACACAATATTAAAAATGTAAGAGTAAAACTAATGCAATTAGAACTATAATAAGCAAATTGATATAAGAGAAAAACTATTGGGATGGGACTACTAATGTAAATTTTTTTTTTTTTTTTTTTTTTTTTGTGTTGCAGTAGATGCAATGGGGCTGCCATTTTTAAATCCCTATTTGAATGCAATTGGGGCTCCAAGTTTCAGGAATGGATGCAATTTTGCAGCTTCAAGTTGTACTGTGCTTCCAACCACTGCACAATCTGATTGCCCCTTTTCATTTGGGATTCAGGTGTCTCAATTTCTGAGATTGAAGGCTGAGATTCTGAGACTGCAATGTGAGAGTATGGTCTTGGTATCTTCAAAAAAAATTAGAAATAATGACTAAAAAAATTATTGGATTTTTGGTTTGTTATGTCTATGATTAACATTTCTATTGTGTTTGAATCATGAATTTGTGAAAGGAAAATAAAAGTGAGGGGAAAAAAATGAAAAAAATGGTTGTTTTGTTGTCTTTTCATTTTTCTTTTTTTTCGAAACAAAAAAATGAAAAGTTGTAAACAATTTATTTTTGTCCAGTTGCAGTTTTTGAAAATTTGGAAACCACTTATTGGCATGTTCTAAAGAATTAAGTTATTTAAAATATAAAAAAATCCCGAAAACAATTTTCAAAACTGGTTCACCAAACAAGTTTGATGCTTTTTTTTTTTCAGAAAATAAAAAAAAAATGAAAAACAACCTTAATTTCTGTTTGGTCATCATTTCTTTTCCCTCTACAAATTCTTCCATTAATCCAAGATCCATACATAACATTGTAGCTAATAGAAAATCTGGCATACAAGCAAAATACTATAATAATATTATTGTATTCTTAATTTTGTTGCAGCAAGATAACTTGACAAATACCTTCCACCAGAGGATTATTTCAATAAGGGGCTTTACATGTTTGACATAGGCCAAAATCATCTTAGAGTTGACTATGATTCCATGTCATTGGATCAAGTTCTTGCTTTCATTCAAACAATTTTAGCTGAATTTGAAGCTGGAATTAAGGTCAACTTAATGCTCCCTTTGTTTCGACGGAAAATATTTTCTTTTTTTTTGACGTTTGATATGACAAAAAATGATAATCACTGTTGTGGTCAATTGAAAACAAACTTACTAGGGTTGAAAAATGGAAGACATTTTCCGCATCAAAGTCTTACTAATGCCACCACACTACCATTGCCACCATCACTATCACCTCCTCCACCTCAAAACCACCACCGCCATCAACCCACCTCCACCACCACCACCACCACCGCCGCCGCCATTACCACACCTCCACTACACTGCTTCACCACCACTGCCAGGCTGGCCTTGGGCCAAGGCAACAAAGGCAGTTGCCTTGGGCCCCCAACTAATTTTAACACTTGTAGGATTAATGGGCTAAAAAATAATGAATCAGTTCAACTAATATAAGTTCACAATTTAAAGTAGAGGACCTTTATAGAACATGTAGTCTTTTTAATTAGAATTTTGCATTTAAAAATATGAGAAAAGTAAACTAATTGATACCTTTTTGTCGGTGGTTTAATTTTAGATTGGGTGATTTCTTTCTTGTTGTAAACTAGATTTTGTTAAGATACAAGACCATTATCTTTTTTGAGTTTTTGTAATGATTTTTTTATGTCTTGATCTATATGTAAATAACTTTAGTATATAATTTTAGTCATTTATGTAAGCAGAATTTGTATGGGTATTATTAGCAAATAAAATAAAAAATATAAGTACTTACCATTTTAACCCAAAAATAAAAATAAAAATTTGTGATTATGTATAGAGGGCCATAATTCAAGAATTTGCCTAGGGCCTCCAACAACTCAACGTTGGCCCACCACCAGCACCCTGCCACCACTTTCACCACCGACACCCCTGGACCACCTCACTACCACCACCACCACCACCACCACCAAAACCAACACTTCCACCACCCACCACAACCACCACTAATATAATCACTAGCACATAAGTTTCAAGACCGCAACCAAACATATTTCTTTTAAAAAAAAAAGGATTTTTGTGGGATTTTTTTTTTTTTTTTTGCTTATTTGAGATTAGTAAGTTATCGTATTGTAATGTTTCATGCAATGCAACTGTATGTCTTAGATTTGTTAGACTAACAGAATTTTAGTTCCTCAGAAACTATATGAAGAGGGGGCGCGGAATATTTGGGTTCATAACACGGGTCCTTATGGTTGCTTGGCTCAGATTATTGCCAAATATGGAATTGATCCATCAAAGCTTGATGAGCATGGGTGTTTGAGCTCACATAACTAAGCTGCAAAAATTTTCAACTTGCAGCTCCATGAACTCTGCAGAAAATTGCAAAGCCAATACTCAGAGGCAAATATAACTTATACCGACATCTTTGCAATAAAGTCTGATCTCATTGTTAACTGTTCTCGGTATGGTAAGTATGTTTATTTTAACCTGATTGCATTCATACAGATTGTGAGTTTTTCCGTTTCTGTTTGATTCCTTTACTGTTTGTTTTTGTTTGTTTTCGACTCTCTCACATAATCACAAAGCAGTGTATGGTTTTCTAAAACAGTTTTTGCTTTCTTGTTTCATATAGTTTCTATTATGTCAATCTTGTTTCTGTTTTCTTAAATTATACCAGCATCTTTATAAGAAAGTTTGACCTCACTGTTAACTATTCTCGCTATGGTAAGTATGTATGTTTTACATTCCACAAGAGAAAGAATGTTTTACTTTCACAATTTCAATGAATTTGTGAAATGTGCAAAACTTTGTTTGAATTTTACCTATTTCAATGTTTGGTGGTGTAATTAGGTACCTTTTTTGCTTCTTTTTCAATGGAAACTAGAATTTTAGATTTTAGATCCCTTTTTCTAATTTTGGAGGCATTTTAGCCTTTTACGTATACAATACATATATGACTCCCATCTAGAATTATCCGTGCACTTTTATGGGCTTAACAGTCTTGATTACCCTGCATTTTGTGTGGTAAATTATATCAATCCTTTAAAATGTTCCTGTTCTCAAACTGATGGATGTGTGTGGAAACACATGTATGAAAAATATGCACACGTTTCACCAATTTCACTCTATTTTGTGGGCTATCTTTTATCCCCAGCCCTTTTGTTGAGTCCAAATAACAATATGGACATTTATAGATATCTAGGTTTTTGTCCTTCACAATACTGTCGTTTCTTTTTCTATTCTATCCGGTGACATTCAAATAGAATTTATTTTGTATGAATATAATAATTTGCAGGATTTAAGCAACCAATAATGGCGTGTTGCGGGTATGGAGATCCACCTTTGAACTGTGATATCATGTGTAGTCAAACAAAAGTCTTGAATGGGAGGTCAGTCACAGCCAAAGCGTGGGATGATAGTGCTGAATATGTTAGTTGGGACGGAGTTCATTTAATAGAGGCTGCAAACCGGTATATCTCACCACAAATTCTCTCCGGAAGAAATTTTCTAATTCACCCTTCTCAAGCAAGATGCCTTCCATTCTCAACCTCGAGTTTTGAAAACCAGTATGTTTATCATTGTTTTTTATTCTCTTTTCCAAATCTTTGCATATTCTAAGTTGATGATGAATTTATGTTCTTACAAATGGCATGGAATTACTAGTTTCCTAAATTGTGTGTTGATTTAGTTTTCATATTTTAGGTGTTTCTTGTTCTACAAGAATTATGTTTAGTTTATTATTAATAACGATGCAAACATCATGCCTCAATAGTTGTGGAGTTTATAATCAATATAGATTTTCATTCAGATTTTTATTTTTTTCAATTATTCTGATAATCTTCGGATTCAACAGAGTTAAAGAAGAGTTATGGTGTTCTTATTGCTACATATTTTGCTTTTACACGATTCTGTTACATCACATAGCAACTTCTAGAAACCTAAAAAGATATATGATTATTGTCAACAGAAATGTTAGGGGAGGGGAAGACTTGACTTGGAATGCTGTAGTAAATATATATATATAAAATTTAACTGAACATATAGTTATTCACAAAGCAGTATGGCAAAAAATAATTCATGTAACTGATTCCAACAAATCTAGACACTAGGCTTAGTTTGGTTTGATTTATTTGACATACTTCAAAATTTCAGTTTCTGTTGTTTGATTGCAAATTTCTCGTCAACTGTGTGTTCATAGCCATTTCTACAAAGTTTTGTAAATGTTTTTCTGGATTTATTTCTTGGACACAACTCACTACTTGGAGACATAAGCATAGTATTATGCAATAGGAACAACGAAAGCGATCTCCAAGAAACCTCTGACTACAAAAGCGAACTTTCAACGCTTCTCTTCCGTGTCTTCTCTAGTTTTGAATTTGGGCTCTCTTTTGTTTGCGCACTGCTAAAAACTGCTTCAATGTACTAGTCACCAATACTGCAATTTCAAACAGAAAAATGATCTTTTATAGTGTTGTTTATCAAAAAAAAAAAATGATCTTTTACGGTGTTACAGGAATTACAAAAGTATTCAGCTAATTAATTAATCTTGTTTGGTATTGTTTTCATTTCCTTGGATTTATTTCCTCTTCTTTTGAAATTTGGTTTGAGAAATAAGCCCAGTACCATTCTTCTGTATTCTGTAGTAGAAACTCTCGTAGGATTTACCATAATACAATGTTATTACACTTAATTATTATTTTCCTTTTGATTTTGAATTTTTTCTCTCAAAATTATTCTTCAATCATGAAGGTTTTGTTTCGGTTTGATAGATATAAAGAGAATGAAAAAGGTGCAAACAATTACCAGGAAGGTTTCATGAATAAAACAGCCAAAAATTATCACACTTTGGAGAGTAAAAGAAGACGCAGACAATTACCAGAAAAGTTCTGTGATTACAGTGGCATCAGGAATCTATTATCATCAACAACCTTATCGAAAGCCTGGCTGCCAGCGATGATAACCCTTTCTTTTTAGGACTCATCTTGGGTTCATAACGATGATATGAAATGTTCATCTTGTAGTCCCATTAATAAAGATGAGTTGTGTGAAAAATTAATTTTATCAGACATTTTTGGACACTTACATAAATTACATTTTGTTTTTTTTTTTAAATAGATAACAACTGTGGGGGACATAATTTTTGAATGACAACTCGTGGCCGAAGTGTCACCGAAGTGCCAGTCGAGGTGCCACGTGTCCAGGTCATGACGCCAAGATGATCTCGGCTAGGCCGAGGTTATCTGCGAAGAAATCGGAATCCGGGATAAGCGAATAAGGGACAAGAGTCCTAGAATGAAAGAGGACTTCAGTTTGGGTAAAGATAAGACTCTTAGAGAATTTATCTCAATCCTACTATGAGTCCAAGATTAGCAGTAATCCTAAGTCCATTGAAGCTAGACTTCTATTGGGACTAGGTTTGTGTTGGCTATAAAAGAGAGGTACCCTTATGGGTCTAAGGTATGCTTTTATGCTCTGAATAGTGAGTTAAGCACTTTTGCTATCTTTGAGAGATAACTGACTTGATCGTCGGAATGTCCCCGGTTGGACGAGCCACCGCCGGAATCTCTTCTTTCTGTGACAGGTTGTTCGGGCTTAATATGCCAGTGTTCTCCAGCTGAGTGCTTGATTGGCAGTGTAGTCGAAAATTGACACACACAATTTGGCGCCGTTTGTGGGAACGAAAGGAGAATAGATGGCCAATGACGGACAGAAAGAAAAGGTTGGGAACAACACCCCTACTGAGAGTGGGAAACATATTGACCTTGACGTCAAAGAAGACAACTGCAATGAAGAGATTCGTGATAAGAATCACGGAGAAAAGGACGTCGGCTAGAAGGGCAGCGTACCAAAGAAATCAGACTGGAGTGGGTATTATAACGAGGATGACCTCCAGGTATGGAAAGATAAATGCCTGCGGAGGGACGACGAGATGAAAGGAATGGCAGACAAATTGGCAGACCTGCAAACGGTCGTCAATTTCATGATGCAGAACAACGTCATGCAGTCACCGTTCCCTTTACAAGATACGCCGATTCCAGCAGCCAAGAAAGATGCCAAAAAAGGGGGACAGAACACAATTCCTGCAGTCCCTCAGCACGACAGGGCAAAGGGGCATTCTCACCGGCCTTCACGAGAGGTCGGGCATGGAGAATCAAAGAGGGTTAGAGAATAATGCTTGGGAGTTAGAATTTACAAGCCAAGGACATGTTTAACACTTGTTGAAATTTTAAGAAAAATTTACAAGTTGAAATTAAATCGAAGACATGTTTAACACTTGTTGAAATTTTAAGAAAAATTTACAAGTTGAAATTAAATCGAAGACATGTTTAACACTTGTTGAAATTTTAAACATTTACAAGTTGAAGTTAAACCAAGGTCATGTTTGACACTTGTTGAAATTTTAAGAAAAATTTACAAGTTGAAATTAAACCGAGGACATGTTTAACACTTGTTGAAATTTTAAAAATTTACAAGTTGAAGTTAAACCAAGGTCATGTTTAACACTTGTTGAAATTTTAAGAAAAATTTAGAAGTTGAAGTTAAACCGAGGACATGTTTAACACTTGTTGAAATTTTAAAAATTTACAAGTTGAAGTTAAACCGAGGTCATGTTTAACACTTGTTGAAATTTTAAAAATTTACAAGTTGAAGTTAAACCGAGGTCATATTTAACACTTGTTGAAATTTTAAGAAAAAATTGCAAGCTACAGTTAAACCAGAGTTATGATTAAAGGAACGAATGATATAAGTTCCATCACCTCACGATGCCGAGGTAATAGAACCTAGGGGGCAATTGTAGGGACATAATTTTTGAATGACAACACGTGGCCAAGGTGTCATCAAAGTGCCAGCTGAGGTGCCACGTGTCCTGGTCATGACGCCGAGATGATCTCGGCTAGGCTGAGGTTATCTGTGAAGAAATCGGAATCCGGGATAAGCGGATAAGGGACAAGAGTCCTAGAAAGATTAGTAGTAATCATAAGTCCATTGAAGCTAGGCTTCTATTAGGACTAGGTTTATGTTGGCTATAAAGAGAGGCACCCTCATGGGTCTAAGATATGCTTTTATGCTCTGAATAGTGAGTTAAGCACTTTTGCTATGTTTGAGAGATAACTGACTTAATCGTCGGAGTGCCCCCGGGTGAACGAGCCACCGTTGGAATCTCTTCTTTTTGTGACAGGTTGTTCGGGCTTAATCTATTCTGCCAGTGTTCTCCAGCTGAGTGCTTGATTGGCAATGTGGTCGGAAATTGACACACACAACAACTATGACTTTAAATTTAAACCATTTATTTTATAAAACAAAATATGATTTATTCATATATTCATCGATATCTGTTAAAACTGATTTTCAATATAGATGAATTTTATTGTGAGATTTATCAGATGATTGGTTTAAATCATCGTTGTGGGCCATAGTAGGATTCACAAAATGAAGTGTTATGAAGAGGACAATTGCCCCTGCAACAAAAATTAAAACAACAAAATTCACTTCATAAGTAATTTAGAAGTCTTACCATAAATTTGTAGGACAACAATTAAACAAGAAATTCAACATTCTCATTGTTTCTACATGAATGAACTTCTAAGATTTAGATTACAAACAAGTATGTTTATTCTAATGATTGCTCTCTTATGTGTTATCAAAAAAATGCTAATTGTTGAGCGATTTATGCTTTGGAAGCACATTTCTTGTCATCGTGAAGGACGGAAACATGACCAATAGAAAATTTGTTTAAACTTGAAAACTTATTTTATTTGGTTTAATTTTAAAATTTTTTATTTTCATGGTTTTTTTAGTATTTTTTTATCATATTTTAGCTTTCTTTAAAAAAAAAGATCACACAATCTACATGCACCTAAAAAGTAAAAAAATTATATTAAAGATAAAAAAACACAAAAAGGTGATTTTTTTTTTTTTTGGGTGTGCTTTTAATGAATTTTCTTATTAGATTTGTTCACATTTTTTTTTACCTTTTTAAGTACATTTAAATTAGATACATCTAAAAATTATATATATTTATAAACCTTAAAAATAGTATTTGAGTTTGAAAATTAAAAAAAAAAAAGTGTTTCAAAATATATTTAAACTTAATTTATTATTACTTTTCAACATTTTCTAAAATAAATTTTAATTGAGTCAAGCTTGAAAATTTAGGAAAATTTTACCCAAAACTTCTCCATTGAATCCTTTTTTTTTTTTTTTTTGGGTAAGTAAGTCATACAATAAAACAATAAAATTTACACGTTTACAAGGAGCATACCTAGGCACGTCCAAACAACAAATAAAAAACATATATAACCAACAAAACTACCATTACACCCCTTAAGAAAGGGGGTAAACAAGAAACTAAAAGCACAATAACCCAACTTTGCCTATATATCTTTTTTGTCCTCAAGTAACCCCTACCATCAGAGATAATAGAAGGAAACTTGAGGTGTATATATGGGCAAAGAAATACAAAACAACACAAATTTTAAGAAACAAAACACACACACTGACAAAGCAACAACCCTCAAGCTGGAACAAAGATGATGATCAACCCCACTAGCCCCTAGTCTCTACTGCAGATAAAAACATGGAATTCAATAAGCATCCCACTCCTCACAGTCGTGACATCCAAGCCACTTAACTAAAGCCAAGACGGAGGAAAAGATATACCCCAAGAGAAATCCCAGCAAAGTCACATGAAGCAAGTACGATCAAAAACCATATGCCACAGACTAGGGAGTTGAAGTAACAGACAATAACCCCTCAGCAACAAACCAGTCCACAGCCAACAAAATCATGAAATCAATCATCACATCCCCCAGTCCCTTCCTTGGTAGATCACAAGCCTCAAACCCCACGGCAGTGTGACCAGCACTCCATGTCAGGCGTAGCAATACGATCAATTAGGACGGGTCACATGAAGACAAGAAGCGACTAGAAAACCGGTAGCTATCCTCTCGCTCATCTCCCAGTCTCTAACTCGGCTGGTTATTGAACCACTATTCCCCATTGCAGTGACTCCCCAATCACTCTTGGCGGAGATGGCTCAAAACCACCCTCATATCGAGTCACATGAGGATCACACGATCAATCACCATAAAATAATCAACTATAAAAAATCTACCACAAAGAGGTTAAACAAAAATATCCAAAATAACTCAATTATAATAAGAAGACCGCGAGCACCATAACAGGAGGCCCACGGACTGCCCACTGGAAGTGAACCCAAAACAAATGCCCGTGGGACAGCAAAACCCCACTTTGCAGCTCAACACATATAATATAATATGCACTCCCATATAATCCACATACCCTTCAAAACTGCAAGTTGTGGCGGGCCCCATCACTAAAGCTGGAACCTGCTACATAAAAGATAAGCCCACACGTTGCCTAACACAAATAAATCCAAACGGGCCCCACCAATTTCTTCACAAACCAATTTGTCGTGGACAACAAATCAAATATCCATTAAGTAACGTTTTGTCAGGCCCACATCAAACCAAACACCCACTGAGTTACAAATATATTATATAAATAATATATATCAAAACCGTGGGCCACTTTTCTGGTTTTGTGAAACCAATAAAAGCTTTTTTAAAACAGAGCTGATAGGTAGCTCGAAAATTGATTGGCCCGAATGGCTCGATTTTCCGGAACAATCACGCTTTGACTTTTTTTTCTTTCCCTTTTGCTTCCTCTTCTTCCTTTCACTGGGCAATCTAAAAAATTAAAGAAAAAGAAGTTGCTAGTTTTTTTTTTCCCCCTCTTTGCTTCCTCTTCTTCCTTCCCCTTGGGCAATCTGAAAAATTAGAGGAGGAAGAAGAAGAAGAAGAGCCCAAAAAAATCAAACCCAAAATCTAAATCTAAATCTAAAATCAAAACCAATTTCAACAGAAAAATCAGCAGAACAAAAAAAGAAAGAAGAAAAACAACACTAATTTCAGCAAAAAAAAACAGCCCCAATTTCATCACCAAAAAGCACCAATTTCAGCATCAAAACAACACCAAAACAGCAGCAAAACAGTAGCAATTTGGTAAAAACAAGACCAAAACAGCAATTTCTTCTCCTCCTCTCCTCATTCTCTTTCTCTCTTCCTCCTCTATTTCGTCTCTTCCTCGTTATTTCTCTCTCTCTCTCTCTCTGTTTTGGTTCAACTTTTGAGTGGAAGGGATTAAAGGAAAAGAAAAAAAAGTCAAAACATGGTCGTTTCGGAAAATCGAGCCATTCGGGGCAATAGCTTTCGAGCTACAACGCATTTTCCTTTTTAAAAAGTTACCCATGTGATCCCACTAACCAACGCACACTTTCCATCATCATCTCACATATATCAACCAAAAGCAGTACAATGAAAAATACTGCCATGCAACGCAACTCACCACGGTGAAGGCCCTGCGCGTGGACAACAGACCATCTTCTCCACCCAACACGGTGAACTCACAGTGCACACTACACACACCATTTTACTGCGTGTAGAGAGCAGCTTCAAAACCATACGACCAAAACCTTTGACAAGCCCCCGGAAAGTGTATAGACCTTCGGCGTATAGACCTTCGGCAAGTCCAAACTAACAACGGTGAACAGACCAGCCCTCGGAAATGATCCCATGCCGGAACAAGAAATGCATTCTGAAACGCTGAACCCCAGCCAAGAACACACACCAACTTCATGGAAGACCGGTTGCAACAACTTCAACATGATCTGAACATCACATCTTGAAGACCCAAGCTGGACGGATCAGAACATGAAAGAATAACCTTCCAGCCAATATCTGAGATATGGCCGTAACAAAAGGCACTAAAACAGCACCATAACCTAAACTCAAACAACTCACTCTATGGATAACAAAACCAGCCGGAAAGATTTCACAGGACTGGTAACTCACACAATAACCATTCTCCCTCAAGAGGTGAGAAAGACAAATGGACAGTGCACCATTTACACTCTGGGGGAGCTTTAGAGAGAGAGGCTCTGCTTTCTTCCCCTGACTTACTTTCATTGAATCCTTGTTTAGTAAAAAGGTAAACTTAATTTATTTTGTTTCATAAACTCTCTAAAAAGAAAGCACATAATTGAGTAAGGATAAAATAAATTTTTTTAAATAATATTACCCATGAATATATATATATATATATATATCACAAAATTCTTTTGACGATAAATATTTTTATTTTATACAAGTTTTAAAATATCGTGTATGTGTATTTTTGGTTAGTTTATCTAGTATGTATTATGGTTTTTGTAATAGTAAAATGTTACCTGTGAACCAGATTAACATGTTATTATAAGACAGAATAACATGTTACTATTTATATCAATTTTTGATGATATTTTTTTTTAAAAAATTCACAATTGACTGGACAAACATCCCTCGATTGATCGGTGGTTTGATAAAATCTCAAATTATTTTGTTGAAATGCGCGATAACAAATGAAATTTTTACTCAAATTTTATATATTAAAAAAAAAAGAAAAAAGAAAAAAAGAAAGAAAGAAGTAAACGTTGATACTTCTTAGAAGGGATAGTGACAAATAGTTTTTTTTTTGGGATGAAAATAGTCAATAAAAATAAAATATATTAAAATAATTAATAAGATAAATGTTACATTTAATTCATAATCATTTTATTTTTTTACTTACAACCCATTAAATCAACTAAAAAAAATATTTAATTATCTCCTCAATTACAATTATTTTAACTAAATTAAAATAATTAAAAATAAATAAATAAAAATCAAATAACTGACTAAGTGGTGTTTTGAGAAGTTGATAAAAAATTAATTTTTAAATTTTTTAACCAAAACCCTAACTTTTTAGATAGTAACTTGAATAAAAAAATTAACCTTTTTGTTAAAAAAAAATAATAAAAAAAAAATTTTAAAAACTAATACTAAACTTCCCACAGTAGCCTAAAATAACCACATTGCGGGGTCATATTTTTACTCTTTCGAGGGTTAAAACCTCTTTAAACCCTAAAAAGCATGAGACGCCATAGCATGGCGGAGAGAGAGCTCGATCTCAGTTTCCCTCCATGTCTCTATCTTTTCTTGGCCTTTCTCGCCATGGAACCAACCCACATCTTGATCTCCTTAGCCCGGTATCCTCGCAAAGCCTCTTCTGGTTTAATCGAATTAACAATGAGTTTGATTGTGTTTGTATGTGAAACCCTAGGGATTGTGGTGGAGGTTCGGTCACAGAGAGAGTACAGAGCTTCGTCTGGAACCACTGCATAAGCAATCCTGTAAGTCGCTTCAACAATTCCCAGTTGTTTGTTTTACAGAATAAGCATATATTTGAAGCTTATCCTTTGTTTGGTGTCCGAGAAAGTGGAGTAATAGTTAGAAAATAGCTTCTTGAATCGTAGGGTATCTCGAATCATGGATTCAAATCTATGTGGAATTTAAATTTGGGTAAAAATCACTCAAAAACCCTCCGCTCCTTTGACTCAAACTCTATAGCAAGTGGAGTATTACTCAAATGTTTAGCCAAATTAAGGAAGATTCAAATGTTTACTCAAAAATTTCAAGGCTTTTTTATGACTCAATGTTACCACTCAGCCATTAGTGATGCTAAATTTATTTGGATTGAGGGGTTTGGTGAGAAAGAAAAGAAATGGAGAGAATGAGGTTTCTCGTCACTTGTTTGATGATTAATGAGGTGAGTAATGGTGAGAAATAAAGAGAAATGGTGAGAAAGACGAATCACACCAAACTTAAGTTTTGTTTCTCACCAAAAGTGGTGAGATTTGGTGAGAAACCAAAATTACTCTTTATAAAAAATTTATAATACCTAAACTACTCCCGTAAATACAAAACAAATAAAATAAAAAGACACATGTATCCTCTTTTAGTCATTGTCCATCCAAATAGTAGACGAGAAACCACAATCGTTTCTTTTCTTTCCTCGCCTAGGTGAGAGAAACTCCAATCATTTCCTTTCTTTTCTCATCTCACAATCCAAACGGAGTGTAAATTTGAGTTTGTCCATTGGAGTGGTTCATATCAAATAAAGATTTTACTCAAATTTGAGGCTCTTCCTATTCCTGCATTTTCGTGGCTGCCCAGTGAGTATTTGGCGTCTCTCTGCTTAGTCAAGACACATAAAGGAACAAGAAAGTGAGATTTTGAAGTTTAGAACATTTTTTTTTTTTTAAATGCCTTTTTATTTTGGTGACCATGAATTCAGAACTGTACTTGATTTTATGTCACAAGCGCATTAAGCGTGAAGTAATTACAAATTTTTTTGGTCCCTGGGTTTCTAAGGGTTGTAACGGTCAGAATTTTGATGCAGTTTATTTTCTTGTATTTTTCCAGAAGAGAAACCCAGCCTTAAACTTTCGAGTGTTTGCTAATTATTGAGCTTGGTTTGGTTTTTGTTAACAATGCAGGATGGAAAATCCCGCATGCCATACTTGAAAAGTTTTCTGAAAAAGCTTATTGTCGAAGTTGAATCCCAAGGTCTTGAAGTCTTGGATGAATTGTATGAACGGTTCGCCTTTTACATGACTTCACTGAAGGTAATGTTTCTGGATGGACTCTTCACACTGTGACAATTGATTCTTTATTTGATGCTTGATTAGTTGTGCGAATATAATTCTGGTGTGTTAGGGTGATTATTCTGCAAAAGCCAACTCAAGGATCGTGAAATGCATTTCGTTTCTCTTTCCTGACGGTAGGAATGTTTATCTCATGGGATGCCTGCATTTGGTATTTATTACTTTTTATTTGGCCTGATTCATGCTTAGTAATTGTTTTCTTGATTGTTTAGATTGTTCTGATCTCCCAAGTTGCCCAAAAACAAGGAAAGGTGGTTCCTTTGCAATGTTCACTCAACATGCTTGAAGGTGATCTTGGGTATGAATTATTGTCTTTGGGTTTAATTTGCATGCAATGTCTACACCATCCTATTGCTAACTACTACTCCATTGCTTTCTTCAGCTGAAATGTTAAAATTGAATAATTTATCATATTACATGTTTTGTCAACACTATTGGATTTGCACCATGTTATGCTGTTCTTTGAATTTCCTTCATTTAGTTTTTCATTTATTAATTTTAATGACGAGAGAACGCAATCAATAACAACTTGTGAATAATGAACAAAGCCCAAGAAATACCTATTGACAACAAACTTAGCATTTAGATGCTTTCTTTTCCACATTGGTTATTGTGAATCTTTACCCATAATAAACAAGTTTCTTGTGTGAAGTCACCTAGGGGCTGGAATGTATGGGTTTTTTTTGGGTTCCCATACAAGTATTGTGACACACACCCCAAGTCTGGGGGCGTGACCAGATGTGGACTGTTGGGCTAATGAAGTGACAAAATCAAGTCAACAAGTCTGGGGGGTCACAAGCATCCCACTTCAAGGTTAAAATATTCAAATTGTTGATAGTTGTTTCATTGATTTCCATTCATCACTCAAATTAATTAAATTTAGTGTTTGCTGGTTTGGTGTGTATAGGTGTTCAATTTGGCCTTCAAGTCTTTTCTTGTCAGAATTCATCCTCTCCCACCCAGAATTATTCTCTAATAAATCTTGTTTTGAGGTGAGCAATATTTTTAGTGTAGGTTCCTTCTTTGCAGGAGTGCAAATGCTGGTCTAACTTGAGATATCCATGACTTACCTAACAAGTGACTTTGTCTTGTTGGTTCCACCATATCAGTAGTGCTCTAAGACTCAGCATGTGTTGATCAATATACATCTTTTGTTCAAAAACAGTAAATATATAAAATACATATTGTTGCAACTGTTCTATCATTATTATTATGTGTTTGATCTCTTGTTTTATGTCAGTAATTTTCTATTAATCTATTGATTCTTGCTATTGCAAATATTGTTACTAGCTTCTGTCCTATGTCAATCCCAAGTTTTGATGTGTTAACTACATTCTCTCTCTCTCTCTCTCTCTCTCTCTCTCTCTCTCTCTCTCTCTATATATATATATTAAAAAATAAATAAAAAATAGCTTGGTTCAGGTGCTGGTTTGGTTGGCATTTGTCTTTGTAGGAAATTAATGTATTGATATTATTGATTGATTGATATAAATTTGTTTACAAGAGCTCTCTTTTATAGAGAGAAATGGGGGATACAATGGAGCAATAAGCCATAATGGAGCACTATAATAGTGCAGCACTAAACTAAAGTGGAGTAGGTGGAGTATTTGTAGGTGGAGTAGGTGAAATTGTAGGTGGAGTAGGTAGAAATTGTTACATTCAACAGGCCCCCTCAAACTCAAGGGGGTTAGGAACTAACCAACTTGAGTTTGGAGAGAGTAACAAAACAGGAAAATAATCTGACAAATAAAATAAAAGTGGATAGGAGACACTGTATGGTCGTGTCAGACCGTTGTAGAAGACCGTATGGTTATGGCAGACCGATGTAGAAGACAGTTTATGGGGTCATGTCGGACCGTTGTAGAAGATAGTTTATGGGGTCATATCGGACCGATGTAGAAAACAGTTTACGGGGTCATGTCGGACCGTTGTAGAAAACAGTTTACGGGGTCATGTCGGACCGTTGTAGAAGACACTATATGGCTGTGTCGAACCGTTGTAGCAGAGAACCGAAATCAATGTCGGAACAGTTTACCGAGTCTTGTCGGACCCATATAGGAGCTAACCGGAATCAATGTCGGGACAGTTTACAGAGTCTTGTCGGACCCATAAAAGGCGTGCCCAATCTTATCAAAAGGCATGCCATCAAAAGGCGTGCCATAAAAAAGCGTGCCATCAAAAGGCGTGCCATCAAAAGATGTGCCCGACAGCCATCAAAAGGCGCGCCGATTTGTCGTCTGGCGTTGAGAGGCGCGTAAGGCGCGTGTCTGCCTTGCCTATTTAAACCAAGGCGAGGCTGCCGCTGATGCATAACAAACCAGCTGAAAAAACTCTTCGTTCTCTCTGTAACACTTCTGAGAGAGATACTCTATAACACTCTACAACCAACCCTGAATATGGCCTCTTCTTCCCGTTCAGTTACCCAGAACATAGCCTCTTCGTCCCGTGGTCTCACTCTCTTTCCCGACCTCAACGAGGCCACAAGAGAGATAGCCGGGGCAGTTGCCCTTGAACCTCAACCAAGTGCCCCTGGACCAAGCGCCCCTGGTTTTACGCTGTTGAACTTTCCAATGTTGTCAGTTGAGCAGATAATGGCTGCTCAATCTGATATTGAGGCCAATCATTATACTCTGAAGTCATGTGTTGAGACAATGACGGCGGTCAACAACTTGTCGACCGCTTCAGAGTAGAACAAATGAGGTGCGGTAAAAAGCCCAGCGGCTCGCTCCGCGCATGTATACGGATGCGGCAGAGATATGTGTCTTGAAAGGCGAAAACAAGGAAGGCGAAGCGGAAGGCCACCGTGATGCTCAGATTTGGAGGGCCGCCATATGTGACGGTTGAGGAGCAACGGGAAGTGAACGTGCTCGGCGGCATGGGAAACACGGAGGCAGCACCGGCAAGGGACGCCCAAGACAAAGGCAAGAAGAAGAGAACAGCTGAAGAGGCGAAGAAGTGAGGCCGGTTGTTTGTGGTGGTTATGGGTTGTGGTTTTTTTTTTTTTTTTTGTGTAAAATAGCGATTGGGTTTGATCCCCGGCATGAATAAAATAAGGTTGGTGACATTACTGCAATTGCTTTCTCTTTTTGGATGACCCAGATTTCTTTTTCTGAGTATTCCAATTCTTGGAGAAGAAATCAAAGCCAAATGGCCCCCCAGATCCAAATCCCGACAAACTGATGGAAGCAGCGTTTGCAGCCAAAGGGTTAAACTGAGGCGTAGGCTTTGTGTGGGACTACTCCATCCTTCCCATGAAAAAGCTTAAAAACAGTATCAAAATTGGGGTTCCGAAGCTTGCAAAATTGATTGAAGAAATAACCTGATTAGGGAAAGGGCATTCCAGTGATAGCATAGGACCTGATCTCCTTCCTGTCTCTTGATCAGAAGTCCAGATGTCCACGGGTTGTGGATGAGACTCTGAAATGTGAGAGCACAAACTTTCTATCTGTCTTGCAGCAAAAGATATCTGTGTTGGATCACCACCCATTTCCTCAAACAAAACCAGAGTGTTCCTACTTGGTTGTAACCATGAGCGAGGCACGTGGTACAGTTGCTGTGAAGGTTTCCCACAATTCTTGAGGCATTTGTGCGATCTATAAGCTCCTCTGTAATTGCAGGTGTCCATGCAACCACTATTCGAAGAGGTATAAGTTGGCCAATAACATCCAATGCTTTGTCCATTCACCCATGCCTCCCCCTTTCCCATCCCCATGAAGTGTAGTGCAATTGGGTCATTGCCAGAAGGGGCATCGAAATTTGTCGTGTACCAAATCAAGGGTTGCTTCTTGGGCAAGGTGGATTTTGATACCCAACCTGAAGAACCTACACTGGAGAGACCTAATTCTTCACCTTTCAGTCCAACCTGATATGTCCACTGCTGCGAGGAGAGATCAATGGTAGATCCATTATTTACACCTTTCAGCTTCCTTTGGACGATAACTCCAAAGACCCTTTTTGTCAAAAAATGCTCCATAGTTCTGAAGTCCCACTGTCAAACTCAAGAGATCGATTATGTTCTTTCCAGGGATGAGTGTGATGCGAACCTCCATTGAAACCTTCGCATTGCCACTGTTGCCTTTTCCACTCCTTCTGCTTCCTGACGACCAAGCATCGAAGATCACCGGAGGAAAGCTGGAAAAGGAGGAAGATGCTCCGGAATCGTCAGATCCGGAAGTTTCTGGGAAGGATTTTGGTGATATTAGCATTTTCAAGGCTGCCAGTAGCAACATGATTTGCAGAAGCCAGCAAAAGATGGATCAAATACAGGCCTCGGTCCTCAGATTTGAGCTCTTTGAGCCATGGGTATGCTGATCCAAAGCCAGGGGAAAGAGACATAATGGGAAAAGCTTGAAGAGGCGTTGAAGTTATAGAAGACGACCCATCATCTTGAAACATTGGTATAACAATCAAGAAGAACTCACCAACCAAAGGAAGAACCAGTAATCCTTTACTGGGTTTTTCAATTGATCAAAAACCCAATTAAAGCCCCAAGGGAATTCACCGAGTTGCTTATTTGATCTCTCTGTGTCAGAAGGCTTGCTGTTCAGAGCTTTGTGGGTCTTTCTTTCGATTTTGAGAGAGAGATGCAGATGGGTTGGTTTTGAGAAAGGGTTGGTTTTGAGAAAGAGAGGCCGAGATGAGAGGGCAGCAGCCATGGTCCCTGTGTGAGTTGTCTTTGCGTTATAGATGTAACATGAGAACTAGAAATTGCAGAATTGCCCATAAAGCAGTGGGAAGAAGACCTGCAGATGATGAAGATGGCAAGGGTGAAACTGATGGAGTTCTATCAGGAGGTTCAGCATCAAATTCACTCTTTGTTGGAGGCTGAACATCGTGAATCTTGCTTTTGGCATTGGACTTAATGCAGGAATATGATAAGAACTAGGTGCTGGTGGGTTTACTTGCTGCCTTGGTGAGGGCGAAATATATGTCGGAAGAATTGGTGGTTCAACAGGAGAAACCACATGATGCTGCTTCTTCACCTTCCTAGGAAACCTCCTTCCATGCCCAAACTGGCAACCCGGAGGCTTTGCCTTAGGACTCCTCTCAAAAAAACTGCAGGTGCAATACATGTGGAGGGGCTTGAGGTCCGGCGGGCGGCCAAGGCGGGATTGCCGCCCGCCGGTGAAACAAAAATAATAGGTTCTAAACCTGCTCTGATACCATGTAGGAAATTAATGTATTGATGTTATTGATTGATTGATATAAATTTGTTTACAAGAGCTCTCTTTTATAGAGAGAAATGGGGGATACAATGGAGCAATAAACAATGGAGCAATAAGCCATAATGGAGCACTATAATAGTGGAGCACTAAACTAAAGTGGAGTAGGTGGAGTATTTGTAGGTGGAGTAGGTAGAAATTGTAGGTGGCGTAGGTAGAAATTGTTACATTCAACAGTCTTACCAACATAAAAGCATCCAAAGTAACTCTCTCTCTCTCTCTATGGTTTCTTGGAAAACTATTATAAATGTACGATTTGGTTTAGGTGATGCTAAGTGATGGTGACCTGTCAAGTTTGGCAAATATGAAGCTTAATTTGGAGTTAAACCATCTGAGCGTTAGAACAGATTTGTCAGAAAGAACCATTGAAGATCCAGATTTGGTGTGTTCTTTATTTGTTTATTTATTTTGCTACTAGTGTTTAGATTGGTGAATGTATTAGTGTGTCTGCAAGTGTTGAGCGTGTGGCTGTTTACTAAGAAATTTGGAGAAAGTTCTGCATTCCAACCATTAAAATAGTCTGTGAGTAACCTCGAGGAGTTGGCCTGGTGGTCAAGGCTTGGGGCCTAGGAGTGTGCTTGCCCCCAGGGTCTCAGGTTTGAAAACTCCTAAGTGCAAACAATTTCTTGGGGCCGGATACCAAGTTATCAAAATATAAATAATTTAGTCTGTGAGTAAGAACCCAAAATTACATCTTATGATATACTCTAAAATGTGGTATGATGGTGTTCGACTTGTCCAGATTAAATTATTAGAATTTAAGGAAGTCATCGAGCAATTTTCTTTTACCAATTAGATATCTAATAAAATGTAGTTTATCTTTCTCAAATTAATCATATAAAAACACATTTCTATGAGCATTATGACCAAATTTATACATTTTGTTATGCCAAAACTCCACTCTTTTTAGATTTTAGTTCATTATATTTGATTTTCTTTCCTCTTAGGAAATGTATTACAAAATAACTGGGATTGCTAAATTCACCATTTTGGAATGAAAGTGTAACCATGTTTCAGAACTAGTGTACCATGTTTCAGAACTTGTGTACCAAACTGTAAACGTCTAGGATATCAGTGTTTCCCAGTAACACTGGTCCACCATATTCCCGTAACATGCATTAACGATGTTGACTTGATGGAATATGAGTTTTTGTAAATCCAAAGATTTGTTGGCTTGATTGCTTACTATATCTGGATGCTTCACTGATGTACATACAAATCATACGAAACAGTTAGGAAGATCTTGCCATAGAGAAATTGGCCAAAGGCTTTTGGCCCTATGAATCTACGTTAAGAGGGATTAGTTTGTCCCTATTTGAACCCGAGCCCTAAACTATAGGTTTTGTAAGGGTCTAAACTTTTGAGGAAACTTTGAGTTGCTTTAAATGTGGAACTGTTTCATGGAACTTTTACAGTAGTTTAAAAAAGTATAAAACCTTGTAATTGAAGTAGGAAGAATTCACAGTCGAAGCTGACTAATTTTTTTTTATCTCAGGTGAAATGCATTCATCTGCCGTGGGAGTCTGCTGTGGGAAGCGAGCTTCGAGACTTATTGCCTGACATAATGTAAGTATTTTTCATGTATTTTGTTAGTGAAGATGGCAATTAATTTCATGATTATGTTCACATTGGTTTTTTACTTGTGTGCCGACAATCTAATGGATATTGGTGTCAAAATATGGGGATTGCCAGCATTCATGGTAATGGGGATACAACCTGTTGGAAATTCTGTAGTTGCAAGTATTGGAAACAAATTAGTGATTTGCTTACTTTTTATAACTTGTGCTATTTTCCTTGTAACAGATTGGGTGCAGATGTAATGTATGATCCCTTGTGCCTTCCACATCTTGTTCGAGTTCTTGCCTGTCTTTTGGACCGTGAAATTTCAGACTCTCATCTCTGCAGTGAACACTGCAATGGCATTCAACCGGTTAGTAAAGCTCACAATGCTGATAATAGCTGTGGCTCTGATACATGTCAAGGCGAGGCAGTGCCTGATGATGATCCAAACAGTGAATATGCATGTTGTGCATCGAAGGAAGGTCCCAAGGCGTTTATTGCTTCTGTCATACGGAATATTGATACATTTAACCGGTTTCTTGAGTTAGCAGATGAGGCGAACCTCAGTGTTGAGGACGTAACTGGGAAATTTATGCTGTTTGATTTGCTTCCCTACATGCAATCTTACAATTGATTGAGTATACGACTGTTTACTCTTACCCATTTTTGAACGTATCTTTTGACATGTTTATCAAAACCCTAATCTATAGCTCTAAGCTCTCAAATGTACTGCAATTCTGAAACAGTTTCTTTACAATGCCGACCCCTGCAAGGATGTCGTGGTCTGGCTTTGTTGTATTGCATTGAGGAAGAAACTATGCCCAATCTTTGTTTACTTAGCATCCAATCTTTGTTTACTTAGCATCCAACAGAGTTCACAGTTGTATTCAAATTCTGTTTTTTATTTTTTATTTTTAGAAAAACTAAAACTGGTTTGGTGAATAAAATTTAAAAAATTAAAATAAAAAACTAGTATTTTTATATGATTTTCTATTTTATTTTTTTTTTTTTATAAAAAACTATGCCCAATCTTTGTTTACTTGCTTTTGTTGAGTTTTCAAAACTTGTTTAAAGTTTTTTGAAAAAAATAAATATAAATTATATATTTTTAAATTTTTAAATATATGTCTTGAAAAAAGTCTAATGAAAATAATGAGTTTTTCATTAATTGTCAAACTAATTTTATTTTTAAAAAATTTAATAAAAAAAGTGATTATTTTTATTTAAATTTTATTGAATATATTTAATATTCATGATACCTTTTTAACAGTGTTACTTTTATAAAAATTAAATTTCTATATTAAAAATTATACCTGTTTTATCAAAATAAAATAAAAGTAAAAAATAAAAAATAAAAAAGACAAACATACAGGAGAGAGTGAGAAAAAGTGATATTTAGGTTAAGTTTGGCTAAACTAAAAAGGGCACTTAATTCATCTTTTTATCTTTTTTGGGTCACATCAATCAATATCTCCTCTCTACTTTTTCTACACATAATACAAGAAAAGTCAAAAAGTATATTTATTTAGTCTTTCCAAACTTGGCCTTAGTCTAACATCTCTCTCTAACCTTTAGTAACGAGAGAGGTTTATAATATTTTTTTTTTGGTAGTCTAAGGTCCCTCACTTGCACCTATATATCACATTCATTCTCTCTCTCTCTCTCTCTCTCACACACACACACACACACACACACACACACACAAACACTCTCTCCGCCGTACACCTCTCATGCCGACGCCTCCTTCGCCACAATGACTACCTCAATTACAACTGTTGTTGTCATCGCCCACCCTAACAATTCAACTAATTTCAGCTTGGAATTCTTGATACATTCACAAATGCATATATACATGAGAGAATCAATATATATATATATATATAGAGAGAGAGAGAGACATATAATTGACTGCAATGTGAATGGACATGATAATAAACCCTAAAAAAACACCAAAGAGGTTAAGAGAGTTCCTTTTAAAAGCTCTAGTGGCTATTACAGATGAAAGTAACACAATGATTGCAGGTTGGACAAAAGTTGTTTATATTTTCATTATCACATACAATCTCTAATCCTAAACTCTAAACCCCATCACCATGGCTAGTTCTGGTCAATTTGTCTGTGTTCAATTTTGTAGTTCAATTTTCTCTGGTTTAGTCAAAACACAGATAAAATTGTGAGGAAACTAGAGAAAATTGGTCAAACGCAGAGGAAGAAGCACAAGGGTACAACTCATCATTCTTAGCCAAAAAGGCGAAGATTTGTTCTTCTGACTGGCTTGATTATATTAATGCCTTTGTTCCTTCCGCTCCCGTGCCATCTCCCATAATAGAAGCATCCACACCTTCTTCTCCATCTTCTGAAACAGAAACATCTATTTCATCTTTTGAAGCAGAACCATCTACCCCTTCTCCTCCAACAACTCTTTCCTGGACAGAGAAACTGAGGCTTGCCCTTCCCATGGATAAGGTCTTCCCACCTTACAAACCTCCATCTTCCCTTACTCCAACTGAGCAGAAACAAGCTCAACTTCTGCTTGCAGCTTTCTCTTACTTTCCCTTCAATGTTCTTGAGGACGACGTCCCTCTCAAGAACCTTCGATGGGCTTGTGATATTCTGACTAGGAGCCATGTCCTTAATCCCCTCGCCCAAGCAAAACTTCATATGTTCCTGGACCAACTTCCGGTGTTCCTCCACTGGCATCGAAATTCTATGGTCACTACACAATCTTTGGATCAACTTTCGTCTCTTCGAATTCATGCCCAGTACGAAGCAGAGAACTTCATCGAAGAATTTGATGATTTCAAGAATAAAGATTTTACGTATTGGGATGATTTGGTCATAGACGAATTGGAACAAAGATCGAGAGAGGAAGCTTTTGAAATAAAAGCTGAAGAGCTCTACTACAAAGTGAGAGCACATCAACTCATGCAGCCAATGTTAAAAGAAATAGAAGACACAATAAAGAAAGAACAAAAATTTATTGATCATTGTTGGACTAAATTTCATGATCTTGTTATTTATTCTATTCCTTATTTTTATGAGCTTGAGTTTGTACCCAGATAGGGTTACTTGATGTAATTGCCTTGGCTTGAATACAAACAAAGTTCTTCTGTATTTGATATTGTTTGACTCTATTTCCTTTTGTCTTTAAAAGCCAATTCAAAGTTTCGAATTGAACAATCTCATCCTTCGAATCTGGACTCAATTGTTTTTAATGAAACACTAAAAGGAACCAACATGTCTTTTTTCAATTTATGGAGTAAAGTTGACAATTCTGGCTGATATCATCTAGAATTAATGCTTCGACTTTAACAACCTTACCCTTCAAAACTAACTATAACCAATATATGGTCATGGTTGATATAGCCAATCAATTTTAAATTGACCACTTTTACTTCGAAGAGCAGTCTATGCTGTTTTAGTTTAAAAGACAATCTCCTTTTATAAAAACCAACGATTGGTTTTGATGTTTCGAATAGTAATTCTCATCCTTAAAGAATCCTAAGTTTTGCTTCGAAGGCCGTTATTTTCATTAATAACCCTCAAATAGGTCTTTAAACCCTTTGAAGTAGACCAATACTCGAGCATTCTAGCATCTTTAAGCATGTAGTATGTCGGCTTTCTCAGATTTCAAGCCGTTATTGTTTGATTTTACGCCAAAAATTTGGCTTCGAAGCCAAATACCCTACTTCGAAGCTAGTCTCAGCATCTAGGTTATGTTTTTTCCCTTCAAAAGTATCAATATTGAAGGAAACTCTTCGTATTCGTACTTTTTAGTACTTAACGACTTATGCAATATATTTTTCAGACACGAAACCTTTAAAAGCCCTTTTGTTTTGTGCTCTGAAATCACTTGCTCTTTTAATACACAAACCCTACCGATCCTCTATTAACCCTCTCTTTCTCAATGGATCCTTCTTCGCTGAAAGTGCTCGCTGGTGACCGTATCAGCCCTACCATGGCTTTGAAGAAATGCATCGATGAAGAAATCACCAAACTAACAACTGGTGGGTCGAGCGCTATAGATGGATGTCTCTTTGTTCCTCGTCACAGCAACCAACAAGAATACGTCCTAGGTCCCATTTTTCGGGAGGCCCCTGACCAATACCCTCGTTTGGAGGATCACTTTCTTCTATACGAAGGAGGGCTTGATTGGAGCAACTGGAGAATGACCTGGCCTCATCGCTGCTGGCCGACACTGAGAACCGAATGAGAGGAGTGGTATGACAGGGTTGTACCTGCAAGAGAAGATGACCTACAAGAGCTCTATATCCTCGACGCCCTTTGTCTTTCCAAGTTCATCATCCCTGAGGACCCTTTTTTAATTCCAGCTGCTTTATGTTTTTGGAATATGGCTTTTAATTTCTTCCAATTTCGATGTGGCATGATGGCTCCCACCATTCTCGATATTTGCCATTTTTTAGGGCTTTCCCCTCATGGCTCTCCTTTTACTCCCAACTATCCGGACCTCCCTGTCAAATTTTCCCTTCCAGCCTTAAATTCTTCTTATAGTGACTTTGTAAAGGCTGAAAATAAAAAGGAAGGCCCTGTGAAAGACAGAGAACTCTTTTCCTTTATTTTATACTGGTTATGCAAATTTCTTTTTTGCACATCGTCTCAGAGGATTATGCCTGAGTACGCTTCCCTCGCGAAGGCACTTGTCTTGAAAAAACATAGAGCTCTTGCTCCTTACCTTTTAGGCCATGTTTACAGAGCTTGCTCCCAATTTTGTGAAAGACCACTTGATGTTAACCAAGGAGGTCCCCTCTGGGTGCTCCAGCTCTGGCTCTTCGCCTATTTTACTGATCTGCATTCAAAATGCTTAAAATTCCTTGTCCAGGATCCTAGCACTTATGAGGAGAAGTATGCTAGGATTGTCCTTTATCCTGCTTCTTTTGCTTATTACTTTACTTTCTTTTACCAACTCCCTATTTCTCCGTCTGCCTCCTTCTTTTGTCTTTTCGAAGCCAATAGAGGACCATCCTGGCTGCAAACTTTTATGGCTGATAAAGAGTGCTCCACCTCACCTCATAAAGATATGTGGGCCTCTATACTGCTACTAAGGGAATTGTTCATTGGCACTTTGAACCCTCGAGCCTATAAATGCATATCTGAGGTGTATTGCCCTTCCCAGTTTGCCAGACAATTTGGGCTCACTCAAGGGATACCTGTTCCACTTTGCAGTCTCTCGAATGTCCACCTTACTGCTAGAGATTTGAGAATATCCAAATCCAAGCTAAAGACGGCAATACTCAAACTGCTGAAGGAATTGAATGAGTTCCAATTTGTCCCCTTTCTTCCATCTAGCTTAGTTTTGAAAAGATTCCAGAACTGGTCGACAGCCAATATGGAAGTGCGCCTATCTGTGCACCCTCATGACTTGCTAATAGGGTTGGGAGTGCCTTCAAAGGCTAAGTCAGCAACAGCTGAGAACATTCTCCCTCTTCCTGAAGCTGCCACAACTACTCCTGCAACTTCATCCCCTCTAGCTAGAGTTACTAGAGCTGCTTTGAAGAAGGGTAAATATTTTCAGATTTCCCTTTTTTCTTTCTTTTGAATCTTTTGTTCGTTTCCTTTACACTTATGTTCTTTGGTGCAGGGTCTCCGCAAGAAGAATCCCCCAAGAGAGCTGAAACTTTAGCTATTCTCAAAAAGAAACAACAACAAAAACAGAAAAGGAAGCTAGTCCTCCTTCATGAGGAATCTGAATCTCTGGAAGAAGAAGAGGTTGAGCAAGAGCAAGAAGTGCCCTTGCAAAGAACAAAGAAACAAAAGGTGGCTACCTCCCCTTCTGATATAATCGAACATCCTCCTCTCGAGACAACTACTACAGTAATGGGGAAAGAACTTACCTCTGAAGAATCTGAACCCCAAATTGAAGAGAGGGAGATCAAAAAGGAGCCAGTAGCAACATTGCCAAGAAGAAAGAGAAGAAAAGTGACTGTTCCTGCTACTGACTTGGTTGAAGACCCCATTCATGAAGCAGCTGCCAAGGCAGTAGAGCAGGAACATTCCAAGGCAATAATTGTCTTCGAGAGGGCCAAGAAGAGATGGCAGCAACAATTTTTGAGAGATGAAGTCGCTGCTGCTGACGCACTACAAAGGGAAGCTACAAGAAGGCAACAAACTGCCAAACATTACTCCCTTCGTAGCTCTCCCATCAGTGCTAATACCTCTGGAACAAGTAATTTCTCTCACACTTCCGCTGTTTTTCTTTTATCAACTTTTGATACTGAATTTTGACAGTCCTTTGTATTTCTTCCTTTGCAAAGAACAACCATCGTGATTTCTCTTCCAAAGGAGGCCTCCCTCGGTTTCAGTTGAAGTTGACCAGATGCAGGATGTGAGGACTACTCAAATTATCCTCCCACTTCCAAGGTCTACACTTCCTGTACTTTCCCTAAGGCCAAGCATTCCTGCATCTCTCCTTCTTGGCTTAGAGTCATACCTCCCTTTCCTGACTTTTGATCTACCTCAGTCCACTTCTTCTTCGAGCCTTGCTCTTCCTCATTCCTTCACAGAAATTCCAACTGCTACTCCATCTTTGATGGCAGTTGATCCCCTTACAGAGGGTGCTGGTAGTCTTCCAACCCATAGTTCATCACCTTTGCCTACTTCCAGCCCCTCTTCCCTTGATTCATTGGTGGCTAAGACCATAGAAGCTGCCAAAGATGCTCCCTTCATTTCTCCTATCCCCATGCAGTCTTCTGTGCCTTTCACCACAACACTCTCTGCACCCCTCATGTCTATGGATGAGGTTGATGTTTTTGAGGCCAGATTAGCTAGTCTTTTTGACATACCTTCTACCTCTCCAATATCCAGTGTCGAAGCTGAGCCATTAGTTTTGGCTAACTCCTTGTTGGAAATTCTTGAGAGCTCTTCTTCTTCCAACCGCAAGCCTTCTGTACCTTCAATAGACCTGGACACATGCCTGGAACTACTGATTTCCTTTTCGAGGATTCCCATCGAGGCTCTACAGAGGCCTATAATCAGAAATGGGTTCCTCCAGTGCTGTAAACTTGCTGAACAGTCAGGCATGGATGTTTCAAGTCATTTGTCTCAGGTAGCAGCTACTGTCAATTTTTACATCAGCATTTGTCAAATTGCCAAGGCTGAGGTTGAGAAATTGGTTGGTGACCAGAGTTTTGTTTCCCAAGTACATGCTGAAGTATCAAAGCTTAAGGATGTGCTTGGAGTTAGAAGGCATAGATGAAGCTAGAATTTTGACATTAAATAGCATTCTTTTCCAACAGAAGAAAGCAGCCAAGAATTATAACAAGAAAGTCAAACACATTGGCTTTGATGAAGGTGATTTGGTATAGAAAACAATACTCCCAATAGGAATTAAAAGCCATAAGTTTGGCAAATGGTCACCTAATTGGGAAGGACCATATCAAATTCATAGAGTTCTGCCTTTTGGAGCATACCATTTGAGAAATTTGAATGGGTATGTACATCCCAAAAAGATTAATGGCAGATATTTGAAGCCTTATTTTCCAACCATTTGGGAAACACAAGGAATAAAATAAACATTAAATACAAAAACACAAGACTGCTCAAATGATAGACAAAATTTGTTCTTTCATAAAGAATTAAGTACATTGTGCCACAAATTGGCCCAGAAATCATTACATTGTCTTAATTGTTTTTGTACAGTAGATTTCCTATTGTTAAGTGATAGAAATAATTGAATAGCTGCAGCCATCTCTCCCTTTCGATCGGCCAGTTCTTGGTTGGTGATTTGCAATTTATTGTCAGTTCGAACCAAGGCCTGGTTTACTGCAGCTAGCTCCTCTTCAAGTTGAGCTTTCCTCTCCAGCAGCTGGACTCGAAAGTGGGAGGCCGAGGAGTGTTGTTCTTTGATGGTATTGCTCAGGATCTAACTGATCTTGGCATCTTACCCTCAAAGATTTAACATTAATTTCCACAGGTAAAACTGCATCATGCCCATATACTAAGGCATAAGGAGTGACTCCTGTGCTTGATCTTGGGGAAGTTCTGTAAGCCCATAAAACATCCAACAAAAGGTTATGTCAATCCCTGGGATTATCCTCCACAACCTTTTGTATTCCTTTTTTCAAGGACTTGTTGGATGATTCAGCTTGACCATTGGTTTGTACATAATAAGGTGTGGAATTAACAAGGCTAATTCCAAACTCTGCCACAAAAGACCTCACCATTTTTCCATCGAACACAGTCCCATTATCCACAGTTATGGTTTGTGGGATGCCAAATCTATGGATCAAATCTTTAATGAACCCAATGACCTCTGTTTGGTCTACAACCTTGTATGGCTTGGCTTCGACCCACTTAGTGAAGTAATCAGTAGCCACTAGAATGAAACAATGATGCTTCGAAGAAGGTGGGTGTATTTTTCCCATCATATCCATGGCACATCCTCCGAATGGCCAAGGCTTCACTACTGCATGTAGGTCAGTTATGGGCACATGCCTTATTGTGCCATGCTTTTGGCATGCCTGGCAACCCTTTGCATATTCTATGCAGTCTTTAAGGATAGTTGGCCAATAGTAGGAATGCCTTCGAAGCAATCATCTCATCTTCACACCAGGCTGATGAGCACCACAGATGCCTTCACGAACCTCAGCCATAGCTGTTAATGCTTCTTTTGGACCTAAACATTCCAGCAACAAACCATCTCTCCCCCTTTTATAGAGAGCATTACCATATATCATGTATTGCATAGACTGCAATTTGATTCTCCTGCTAGCCTTCGAAGATGGACCAACCAAGTACTGCATTATTGGATGCCTTCAATCTTGTTCTTGTAAGTCATTATGATTGACTTCCAAGACCACATTCTTTTTATTCAAAGGTTGTATTAATCTTTGATATGTTGTTTGACTTATGTCCCTTTGGGTATCATCCCTTCTCTTGAAGTTCGAAACTTTCCGAGCCACATCATTAGCTCTATTGTTCAAGAATCTTGGAACATAAGTTACTGTCACGACCCAAACCCGCCCCTTTAGGTTTAGCGACGTAACCGGCCAGTAATCCATAGATTACCTACGACCTCCAACCAGATTAGCAAATATTAAGGGGCTACGGAAGCAGTAATGTAAAATAAACAAGGTCCAATGAGCTGTGATGACATACATGAGACAGAAAATTTTAAAACTTATCTATATACATAACATGCTAGTCAAAGTACACTAATATGTTCATAGTATTTACATCAGTACATCCCAAGATCCGACTTTACAAGTCACAAACAACAGACACGACTAGCATGAACCGGAACAACCACTGCGCTAAGCTATGACCGGAACCTCCTCGGGAGGCATGACAGTTGGCTGACAAAAAGGGTACTGCAGGCCCTCAACTCTGGCCCTGATCTTGAGTCGGCTCACCTATATATATATAGTAAACTGTGAGCAAAAGCCCAGTGAATAATAAACAGAGTAAAGGGGGTTAATGAATGATGTCCACTACAGAGTTACAATAAAGCACAAACTTAACAAAAACAGAGTCTCATGCATAATTGGACGTCAAATTAGAAACAGATTCAGATTTATGTTCATATTCATAAACACACTCAGACTTTGCATAAGATCATATGTGGTACACCCATTAGCTATCAGATCAGGCAGGTCCTAAGAACACAACAGGCAGGTCCGAAGACCACAACAGGCAGGTCCGAAGACCACAACAAAGTTGGTACCAACAGCCACGGCGGGCGAGGGCCATAGGCCACGGTATTGTTACCCCCGGGCGAGGGCCATCCGGACTAAGGGTGCCACAAATACCTTTCGGAAAACTGGACATTCATTCATTCATTTCCAACATATCATAGCTTTTCAAAGAATCAATCATTTCGTATCATAGTATATTGAAAATACATAACATTGAACATAACTTTACAAAGTTATTACTCACAGTGGGCGTTGATACAAGTAAACGAAGTCGATAGGTCAACAGGTTGCGGCACGTGACCTACATAACACATTACGGGTACACACTTTGAAACATGTACTTCAATTGTACAAAACTTACATCCATGATTCTAAGTGTATATCTAACCCCTTACCCTTAGTATGGAGTCTTAATCATGGCCTAGGAATGCCTAGGATGGAATGTGGATGCAAAAATGCCTTAGAAAACATTTCTCAAAAGTTGCTAAAAATAGGGGTCTCGCTCGAGCGAGCTCCCAAAATCAAAAGGTTCGCTCGAGCGGTCTGATGAAACAGTAAAAATACTGGATGTTGAAATTTTACGCGCGATGGTCACTCGATTCTCGCTCGAGCGAGCTCACTAAAATCAAAGGCTTAGCTCGAGCGAACCTTCCTTCGCTTGAGCGGCCTGATGAAACAGTAAAAGTACTGGTTGCTGGAAATCTACGCGCGATGCTCGCTCGATGCTCGCTCGAGCGGAGGCCTGGACAAAAGGTGCTCGCTCGAGCGAGGAATCCTTCGCTCGAGCGAGGAAACCAAATCTGGAATTTCCAGATTTGTCTCCCAAGTTTGAACCAAGTATTCAACAACCCAAAACTCAACCTCTTGGGCCCAAAACCTGGAGAAACACTTTAAACTCATAGTATATCAAGTTTCAAAAGCTAATTTATAAAATCATTGCCCAAGAGTGAGTCAATTTGAGCATCATTACCATAAATTTCCAAGAACCAAGTTTAAATACACATGCATGAGTTCAATTCCATTTCAAGACTTCAAATCATAATCCAAGGCAACACTTAACTCAGAAATTTGTTGAACTCATAAGCTTTAGCAAAAATATGCACATGCATGTAGAAATTTAACACCCAACAACCTCAATTTCCATGAATGTACACATGCATGCATGTTATGGACCTCAATTCAACATCCTAGACCCATTTCCAACTTCATACTCCAATCTAACCAAGGATCATGCAAGAACAAATCTGAATTCTAACTCAAGAAAATGAAATTCCTACCTTAAGTTCTCAACTTCAAGTGTGGGAGCTCAAACTTGCAACCCTCCTACCAATTCTTCTAGCAATTCTTGTTGAAATCAAACTCCCCTCACACTTACTCTCTCTCTAGCCGAATTTGATGAAGAAAGGGGCTGATTAAAATGTTGTCTAGGAGCTAATCCAAGACTTAGACAATTTGGCCCACCATAATGGCAAAATGGTAATTAAGCTAGGTTCATTTTTAAAATGTTTATTTAATCAGATTTAAACATTCCAACTCGAATTTTAATTGAACCTACCATAAAATCACATAAAATCTAACGAGTCCAAAGCACTAATCAATTTCAGAATCGGGCGCTGATAAGGCTTCCCATTTGCAGTTTAAGTTTAAAATACAAACAGATATTCCGACACCGAGCAGATAAAAACACATAAGTCATGCAATGCACATACCAATAAATTCCAGATTTTTCCCTTAATTATTATTAGACATAATTAAGTCCCAATTAGCGCTAATCAGGGTCGGGGTTATTACAGTTACATTTGCTATTTGAAACTGAGAAAGCAAATGTAATGCAACAACATAGTATGGCAAAATACTTATGCTTTGACACTTGAAAATCCCTTTCACTTGGTTAACCACCAATTGAGAGTTTGCAAATATGTCAACTGCATGTACTTGTAATCCAATAAGAATTTCTAGTCCCACAATTAAGGCTTCATATTCAGCCTGGTTATTGAAACAAGTGGCTTCATCCACTCTGAAACTATGTATGGTTTCTACCCCTTGTGGAGATTTAATCACAACACCAATTCCAATTAAGCCATTGGCTTTCGATCCATCGAACCACATCTGTCATGGCTCAACACTAGCCATACCAAGCTCCATTATCTCTTGGCTCTCTGTTTGAGATGGATGGTCTGCCAGAAAATTGGCTAAAACTTGCCCTTTTACTGCCCTTTGAGGGACATATTCTAGATGAAATTCTGATAAGGCTAGTATCCACTTGCCAATTCTTCCCCTCAACATAGGTCTAGATAACATGTATTTAACCAAATCTGTGGTTGCAATTACCAAGACAGTTGTAGGTAAAAGATAATATCTTAATTTCATTGTAGCAAAATACAAAGCAAGACACAGCTTTTGTAACGACCCCAATACGCGTTGATTCAACTATATCTTTTGGAATTGAAGCTAGGTGCACGTAAAGTTATTAAAGGTTCGGTGAATGTTTGTGGAGACTCTCATGTGTTATTTTTGGATTTGGGGATTTTGATTGAGGTGGCAATATGATGGTAAGGTAAGATTGAACCAAAGAATTTGATTCGGATAGTTATTTTACGAACAGCTGCCACTCTTTTGCCCTTTTCTTTGTCCACATTTTGAATTTGGATATGAGGTTAGAACCATTGGAAATCTTATTTCCGGGGCTTCAATTTGGACACAAGAACGACCTAAAACGGAGTCCGGATGGGAAAGATACACCTGTTTGAAGTTTTGGAATCTGTGCTGTGAGTAGGTCCGCTCGAGCGGGAAAAGGTGCGCTCGAGCGGAGTTTTCAGGACAGCGACTTTTAAATCGTGATTTTGGATCACTTTTTGATATTTTCTTTCCCTTCTTCTTTCCTTTTCTCCCTAGTCCAAACCCTAGCCCTAAACTCTTGAATTCCTTTACCTTGATCATGATCCACCATGATTTTTGGCATCAAGGAGGAGATTAAGGGAAGATCAACGCTTTTATCCGATTAGAACTTGGAATTGTGAAGGCTCCATCTCTAGCTCACCTTTTTGTTTGATTATTGAGGTAAGGGTTGAATCCACATCAATATTTACAATCATAGTCAGATTTGAGTTATTTCTATTGTTGAATTATGTGATTTCTATATATTTGAAGTGTATAGAAGAATTATGAGATTTTTGGGAAGTTTGGGTTTGAATAAGGAGGATTTTGGGAAGTTATGGTTATTTTACATATGAAATTGATGGATTGGATGATTGAAGGCTTGAGGAGGGTTGTGGTTGGTTTATTGGGTGATTTAGCACCTTAATTTGATATTAAGTTTGTCTAGTTTGAAGCTTTGTTTGTATTGTTAAGGATTGGAAAGATTTAGAAAGATTGGAAATCCAGATTTTCAGCATTTTGCTTGGTCCGCTCGAGCGGAGGAAGGACCCCTCGTGCGGGAAAATCGACCTCCCAGTAGTTTTGTATTTTTTTAGTCCGCTCGAGCGCCAAAGTGGCGCCGGCGGGAACCCTTTTTTCGAGCAAAATTATTGATTGCTCGATTTTGAATGTTCGATCTCCGGTATTTTTAGAATGTTATTTTGATGACTTTAAGATGATTATAATTCATACGAATGTAATGATTCAATGAAGAATTCCTTAATGATTTAAAAAGGAAAAGGAGTTAATTTGTAAGTTATGTACGTATGTGAGAATGCACTCAGGGAGGGACAAACGCTCCATTGTAACTCGTGAGTAACAGTACTACATATGTACATCAATCTTATTATGATTATGCATATTCTGTTTTCCATGGCAATTATGCTAACAATGGTTGTATTTGAGAATTGGTGTGAACATAGAAGGATTCGGCATCTATTGAGATGGCTCTGAAACTATTCTGTATCCCGTCCACGATTAATGGTTATCGGTATTGTACTATAGTTTATATAGTATTGTGTTTGATTTACCATCAAGGAACATTATTAACATTCTGTTATCCGTAGATTGGTGAATAAATAGAACAATGATGCTTATGTATCCCGAGATCTATTGATTTAAAGTATAGAACCATGGTACCTTCGTATTTCTGAAAGTGTTCAATCTGTGACATATGTTCAACATTTGCTAATAAATATCAGCAACGTTCTATTAAACTTACGTTATGTATTTTCAGTATACTATGAAACGAAATGATTGATTTATGAAAAGCTATGATATGTTGGGAATAAACGAACGAATGTTCAGTTGTTTAAAAAGTAATTGTGGCACCCTTAGTCCGGATGGCCCTCGCCCGGGGGTAACAATACCGTGGCCTATGGCCCTCGCCCGGGGGTAACAATACCGTGGCTGTGGTCTTCGGACCTACCTGTTGTGGTCTTCGGACCTACCTGTTGTGGTCTTCGGACCTACCTGTTGTGGTCTTCGGACCTACCTGTTGTGGTCTTCGGACCTACATTACGATGGACTATGGGCGTACCACATATTATCTTATGCAAAATCTGAATATGAAAATGGTTATGAAAATGGTTTGGAATCTGGAAATGCATAAGACTCTGTTTCTGACAAGATTATCTCTGATATTCTGGACCGTTAGGTCATTCTGTAATGTTCTGGTATGGAGCAAAGTGCTGTGCGGAACGAAGTGCTACACTTTGGTGGGAGCCACCTCTGGAATCCGTACGAGCCACCTCTTGAGTCCATACAGCTGTTATTTCGTTACCACGCTTATATGTCCTGCTACTTACGCTTTATGCGATCTGTTATTTCGATATTATCGCATGCATTATTTACATATTATTTATCGCTGCATTATTTCCGTTATCCTTACTATACATATTTATGGGCGGTGGCCGATTCGCTATATCTGGACCTTTGGTCGCATCTTGCATCCGAGGCTTGTGACAGTCCTGTATAGACTGAGTTTAACGCTATTCTGTTACGAAAGTAGGACCCATGACTTTTGGAAATAATTATGGAATGTAATTAATCAGATATATCTGCAGTTCTATGTGTGATTATTTAAGTTAAACATTATATTGTTTATGTACTATTATTCACTGAGTTCGCTCATTCTATATTTTGTCTGTCTGTTTCTGTAGGTAACCAATCGGGAGTTCAGTCCCAACCTTTAGGGCTTGTATTTCTCTTGTTAACCTTGAGGCGTCCAGGCACCACCTGAGGCTGTTCATTTTGTAAAGTTCTGCCGAGTTCCGACTTATGCATTGGATGTATATTTTTGGGTTGATTGTATAATTTCTTCTTCATTTATATTTTTGTTATGTGCCTATTTATGAGGCTGAGTCGAGTCTTATGTTGTGTAAACTATCTGTATAATATTTATTTAGTGCAATGTGTGCGGTCCTGGCATGGTAGTAGTAGCTCAATGGATGATGTTTTATGTATTTTATATTATTAAAGGCTTCCGTTCAGGCCCCGTATGATATATATATAACAGGTTTAGTGTCTGTTTTCGAATGGGTCATGCCCAAACTTTTAGGGGCGGGTTTGGGGCGTGACAAAGTGGTATCAGAGCACGAGTTGCCATCTCACACACGAGTCCATTGAGCTTTAGGATGTCTAGAAAGATTTAGGCATCAGGCATGATATCCTACAAGTACATGAAAAGAAAAGAATGATGGCAACGTTAACTGTCTGTTGTTAACTCTGATGATTATAACCTATGTCTGTTGCATCTTTTATTGCCTCTGTTTATCTTCTATAGATTGGTGCATGAAGCAAGACATGCAGATGGGATCAAGTTAACAATATTGCACTGCAGAGGTGTGGTAAGAATTTGAATTGCTCGGTAAGTCAGTTTATACATAAATGGTTGGATATAATGTGTGTCATCGTTTGATCATTATTTGTGGGAAATGATGGCGATATAATTGTGTTGTTTTACACCTATTTGAGTGACTTGATTAAATGTTAAGTATCGGATATATCTAAGATCAAAGCACATAATATATATATGTGTTACCTGATGATTTGTTAAGTCTCCCTTTCTGGAACAATGCTTAGATCAAGGATCATTTCTGAATTTATGAAGTTATAAGGCCGGGGGCCATTCTGTGTAACATTCTGGGCCGAGGGCCATTTTGTGACATTCAGTGACATTCTGTGTAACATTTGTTTAGATGAATTGTTTGAACATGCTAATGACTGTTAATGATATTCTGTTTCTGTCAGTTATGTTATGGACGTTCATATTAATTGGAATCTAAGGAACTTATGAAATATAAGTCTATGAGGCAGAAAGCCAACTTGTGAATGATGAATTTATAAGACCAAGAGCCAACTTGTGAATTATGAAATTATGGAAACATTGAAAGAGGTTGTGAAGTTATGTATGCTAAGCCGAAAGGTTATTCTGGGCCGAAAGGCTATTCTGGACCGAAAGGTCGTTCTGATTATTCTGGGCCAATAGGCCATTTTATAACAGTTATAATACTAGACCAAAAGCCGTTCTGAAAATGAGCTATGGATAAGAAATTGGTTATTGACCTTGAGACTGTATATAAGTAATATGATTTAAGGAACTACGAAAATTACCAACAGTTGTAGTACTATATGATTTAATGAGTATAGTTTATACGTAATTAAGATTTGACTATGGGAATCTGTACTCTGTACGGTCCTCCGTATTCTGACCTTTGTGATCTGCAATTTGAAATCTAAAGTCCGTAATCTGTAATCTGTTCTGTATATGGCCAATCTGTAATTTGTGATTAGGACCCCGCCTATGAGGTATATTTGTCCATATGACATTTGCAAAACGATAAGTGATTATTGATTAACTTAACATTAAACCAGAATGAGTAGTACTCTACTAAAGTACTACAAGAATTAGAATCCTGCCTCTGTCAATGAAGAATCTGAAATTGAGAAATCATTTCCGAGATATAAGCCTGTGTATATCTAGTGACTTATTCTGTAACATTCTGGCCAAGGGCCGTTCTGTTATTTCCGGGCCTAAGGCCATTCTGAAAATACAATGGTATTGGAATAACCTTTTGAGTTCTGTAGTTGTATATATAGTTCTGGGCTTATGGCCGTTTTGTATCTGTGGATTTATGGTTGCTTGGTACATGTTGAGTTAAACTCACTTTGCTATGAAAATTGGATCCCTGGCTGTAAAAAAAAACAAAAAAAGAAGAAGAAGAAAATAGTTACAAAATGTAATCAATCATATGCTTCTTCAGTTTTGTATTTTATGTTTCACGCAGAGTATATAATGCCAATTTTGATATTGTTACAACTGATGAATTGATTTGATATAAATGATTTTAACTATAACTATGTTACTCAATGTTTAAGGAAATCCATGTTTCAGGTTACAAAATATTTGATATGATAAGTATTGTCTGAATGACAAAAATGTTACGAACTTTCGACAAGTTTTTTTTGATATAATAAGTTTTCTGGATAATTTTCCCAAGATGACAAGTTTTTGGAAGAAATACTTTGTTATATATGTATAAGTCTGTCAATTGATAATGGATGATGGCGCTATATTGAGCTTTAGGCTATTCTGTTTTATCTGTGTTACCTGTTGTAAGTTGGTTTGGAGATTATTCTGTCAAAGCTTACATCAAGTTAAATACTATTGGGAATTATTCCATCATCTGATATTTTTGAAAGGTCTGAACCTCTGAACAATGTATGATGTGTGTGATGTCAAAATGTTGACTTTGAGCTAACCCCGTATTGGCTTTAAATTAAGCCTGTTAGAGATTTGATTTGAACCGATAAGTCTGATGCATATGATGAATTGGAGTGCCAAAGTCGTTGATTTAGCACTTATGGATCTAATTGTTATAAGAAATTTATACCTTTGAGGAATTGTGACAATGGGAGTTACTTGTGACCTTACTAAGGCCTCGTTTGGGAACAGGCTAATTTAGTAACTTTTTGGCTATTTGGCTAAAATATGAGCTAAAAAAAGTTAGTATGTTTGTGATGACTTCTTGGCTTTTTACGAAAAGATGTGCAAAAAGTAGAGAGAAAAGAGAATCTTTGACTTTTTGGTATGAGTTGTTGGCTTTTTGGCTAATTTAATAACTTTTTGACTTTTTGGCTAAAAAGTTCGGTTGCCAAACGAGGCCTAAGTTGGATTTATGTTTGATAGTTTATGAAATGATTGAGAATGATTGAGAACTGTTATATGTTCAGGACGGAACTCGACTTAACCAGGTAAATCAAGTTTGGAGGACCAAACTTTTTAAGGTGGGGAGAATGTAACGACCCCAATACGCGTTGATTCAACTATATCTTTTGGAATTGAAGCTAGGTGCACGTAAAGTTATTAAAGGTTCGGTGAATGTTTGTGGAGACTCTCATGTGTTATTTTTGGATTTGGGGATTTTGATTGAGGTGGCAATATGATGGTAAGGTAAGATTGAACCAAAGAATTTGATTCGATAGTTATTTTACGAACAGCTGCCACTCTTTTGCCCTTTTCTTTGTCCACATTTTGAATTTGGATATGAGGTTAGAACCATTGGAAAGCTTATTTCCGGGCTTCAATTTGGACACAAGAACGACCTAAAACGGAGTCCGGATGGGAAAGATACACCTGTTTGAAGTTTTGGAATCTGTGAGTAGGTCCGCTCTAGCGGGAAAAGGTGCGCTCGGGCGGAGTTTTCGGGACCGCAGCTTTGGAATCGTGATTTTGGATCACTTTTGGATATTTTCTTTCCCCTTCTTCTTCCCTTTTCTCCCTAGTCCGAAACCCTAGCCCTAAACTCTTGAATTCCTTTACCTTGTTCATGATCCACCATGATTTTTGGCATCAAGGAGGAGATTAAGGGAAGATCAACGCTTTTATCCGATTAGAACTTGGAATTGTGAAGGCTCCATCTCTAGCTCACCTTTTTGTTTGATTATTGAGGTAAGGGTTGAATCCACATCAATATTTACAATCATAGTCAGATTTGAGTTATTTCTATTGTTGAATTATGTGATTTCTATATATTTGAAGTGTATAGAAGAATTATGAGATTTTTGGGAAGTTTGGGTTTGAATAAGGAGGATTTTGGGAAGTTATGGTTATTTTACATATGAAATTGATGGATTGGATGATTGAAGGCTTGAGGAGGGTTGTGGTTGGTTTATTGGGTGATTTAGCACCTTAATTTGATATTAAGTTTGTCTAGTTTGAAGCTTTGTTTGTATTGTTAAGGATTGGAAAGATTTAGAAAGATTGGAAATCCAGATTTTCAGAATTTTGCTTGGTCCGCTCGAGCGGAGGAAGGACCGCCGAGGGAAAAATTGACCTCCCAGTAGTTTTGTATTTTTGTGTAGTCCGCTCGAGCGGCCAAAGTGGCGCTCGGGCGGGGGACCCTTTTTTCAGGCAAAATTATTGATTGCTCAGTTTTGGATGTTCAGTCCTCTGGTATTTTTAGAATGTTATTTTGATGACTTTAAGATGATTATAATTCATACGAATGTAATGATTCAATGAAGAATTCCTTAATGATTTAAAAAGGAAAAGGGAGTTAATTTGTAAGTTATGTCTGTGTACAGAATGCACTCCGGGAGGGACAAACGCTCCATTGTAACTCTGTGAGTAACAGTACTACATATGTACATCAATCTTATTATGATTATGCATATTCTGTTTTCCATGGCAATTATGCTAACAATGGTTGTATTTGAGAATTGGTGTGAACATAGAAGGATTCGGCATCTATTGAGATGGCTCTGAAACTATTCTGTATCCCGTCCACGATTAATGGTTATCGGTATTGTACTATAGTTTATATAGTATTGTGTTTGATTTACCATCAAGAAACATTATTAACATTCTGTTATCCGTAGATTGGTGAATAAATAGAACAATGATGCTTATGTATCCCGAGATCTATTGATTTAAAGTATAGAACCATGGTACCTTCGTATTTCTGAAAGTGTTCAATCTGTGACATATGTTCAACATTTGCTAATAAATATCAGCAACGTTCTATTAAACTTACGTTATGTATTTTCAGTATACTATGAAACGAAATGATTGATTTATGAAAAGCTATGATATGTTGGGAATAAACGAACGAATGTTCAGTTGTTTAAAAAGTAATTGTGGCACCCTTAGTCCGGATGGCCCTACTTGGGTAATAATACCGTGGCCTATGGCTCGCCTGGGGTAACAATCTAGTGGGCTGTGGTCTTCGGACCTACCTGTTGTGGTCTTAGGACCTACCTGTTGTGGTCTTAGGACCTACCTGTTGTGGTCTTCGGACCTACCTGTTCTGATGGACTATGGGCGTACCACATATTATCTTATGCAAAATCTGAATATGAAAATGGTTATGAAAATGGTTTGGAATCTGGAAATGCATAAGACTCTGTTTCTGACAAGATTATTTCTGATATTCTGGACCGTTAGGTCATTCTGTAATGTTCTGGTATGGAGCAAAGTGTCAGACGAAGTGCTACACTTTGGTGGAGCCACCTCTGGAATCTGACGAGCCACCTCTTGAGTCCATACATCTGACCATTATTCATACCACGCTTATATGCGATGCATTATTTACGATATTCTTTATTACATGCATTATTTCATTATTCTGCATTACATACGTTATTTCCGTTATCCTTACTATACATTATTTATGGGCGGTGGCCGTTCGCTATATCTCGGACCTTTGGTCGCATCGCATCCGTAGGCTTGTGACAGCGATCTGTATAGACCGAGTTTAACGCTATTACATTAAAGTAGGACCCATGACTTTTGGAAATAATTATGGAATGTAATTAATCGATATATCTCAGCTTCTATGTGTGATTATTTAAGTTAAACATTATATTGGTTATGTACTATTATTCACTGAGTTCGCTCATTCTATATTTTGTCTGTCTGTTTCTGTAGGTAACCAATCGGGAGTTCAGTCCCAACCTTTAGGGCTTGTATTTCTCTTGTTAACCTTGAGGCGTCCAGGCACCACCTGAGGCTGTTCATTTTGTAAAGTTCTGCCGAGTTCCGACTTATGCATTGGATGTATGTTTTTGGGTTGATTGTATAATTTCTTCTTCATTTATATTTTTGTTATGTGCCTATTTATGAGGCTGAGTCGAGTCTTATGTGTGTAAACTATCTGTATAATATTTATTTAGTGCAATGTGTGCGGTCCTGGCATGGTAGTAGTAGCTCAATGGATGATGTTTTATGTATTTTATATTATTAAAGGCTTCCGTTCAGGCCCCGTATGATATATATATATAACAGGTTTAGTGTCTGTTTTCGAATGGGTCATGCCCAAACTTTTAGGGGCGGGTTTGGGGCGTGACAGCTTTTCAACAGCTGAATATTTACATTCGCAAGAATTTAAAAACCTACTAAGGTAATAAATAACTTGCTCCTTGACTTCTTCATTGTCTTGGGCTAAGAAGGCTCCCAATGAATCTTCTGCTGCAGCTATGTACAACTTCAAGGGTTTATTTCCTTTTGGTGGCATCAGCACTGGAGGGTTGGCTAAGTAGGCTTTGATACCTTCGAAAGCAATTTGATGCTCTGCTGTCCACACAAATTCCTCTTCATCTTTCAGCCTTAACAAGGAAGAAAATACTTTAGTTTTCCCTGCAGCGTTAGAAATAAACCTTCGAAGAAAGTTAACCTGTCCAAGGAACCTTTGTAATTCTTTCTTACTTGATGGAGGCTTGGCTTCAATGATGGCTTTAGCTTTATTCTGATCAATCTGTATTCCTTTCTTGTGCACTACATAACCCAAGAAGTTTCCAGATGATACACCAAAAGCACACTTTAAAGGATTGAGTTTCAACTTGAACTTCCTCATTCTTTCAAAAGCTACTTCTAAATGAAACAGATGCTCCTCCATGGACTGGGATTTCACTACAATGTCATCAATATAACACTCTAGATACCCTCTAATGAGATCATGAAAGATAGTGTTCATTGCCCTCTGATATGTAGCCTCAGCATTCTTCAGACCAAATGGCATTTTAACCCATTCGAAGGTGCCAATATTCCCAGGACATCTGAATGCTGTCTTGTGGATATCCTCCTCTGCAATACAGATTTGGTTATAACCAGAGTGCCCATCCATCATTGATAAAACTTGATGCCTTGCTGAACTGTCTACCAGCAGATCCACTATAGGCATAGGGTACTCATCTTTGGGAGTTGCTAGATTTAAGTTTCTGAAATCGATGCATACCCTCATTTTGCCATTCCTCTTAACTACAGGCACAATATTAGATAGCCATTCAACATACCTGGCTGTCCTAATAAAGCCTGCCTTGAGTAGTCTAAGAATCTCTTCCTTGACCTTCTGAATTACTTCTGGACTCATTCTTCTTGGTTTCTGCTTGTATGGCTTGAAATTAGGCTTCATAGGGAGCCTATGTTCCACTAATGACCTATCCAATCCTGGTAGTTCATTATAGGACCATGCAAAGCAATCTTTGTATTTCTTTAGAACAACCAACAACTGGTCTCTGTCCAGAACATTCAAGCAAGCACTTATATAGGTGGGCTGTTGTATAAAACCTTCTTCTAAATTTACTTCTTCTAAGGGGTCTTGTGTCTGAGAACTTATTAAAGCTTCTTCCTTGGTTTCTTCGACCTTCGAAGCAACCTTCTTGCTTTGTTCTGCTCCCATGTTCTTTAGTTCAACATCTTTGCCCTCCTCCTCATAGACAAAATCTGTCCATAAGGCATCCTCCTCCTGTATCTCCTAGACTTTTGTTTCAATGTCCAATGCACAGTATTTACCAAGGGTCAAAATTTTGACCTGTTGCTGCTCCTGTTTGCAGCCAATTATCGTGGCTTCTCTCTCTTGCTCCTGTACTTTCCAGACTATTGCTTTTACATCCAATGTTGAGAATTTAATCAGAGCCAAGGACTTGGCTTCTTGTTCTTCATCTCTTTGCCTATAACCAGGCATCGTTGTCATCCTCAACGACAATCTCTTCATCAGCACTCTCTTGGACTAAGTGCTTCAGGTGTGTCACTTCCTCATCAGCCGTCACTTCAACTAAGCCATCAACTTTTCTCAGTATACTGAGTGGTGTCACTCCCTCAATATACAACTTGGCCTCTGCAAAGTCTGCACAGGCTATGAAGGGTTAAGGATCTGCATCAATCTCCTCTGTCTCTCCATTGCCCAAAGCCATCATGATTTTCTTATGCAAAGAGGAAGGCACACATTTGTTAGTGTGGATCCAATCTCTCCCAAGTAAAGCATTGTATTTAGCATTACTGTCGATTACGAAGAATGCTGTCATGCAGTCCCTGGTTCCCACACTCAAGTTAATGGGTAGAATCCCCTGAGCCATCTGTCTGTCTCCAGCAAAGCTAGCGATGGTTATGCTGGTTGGGATCAACCTGGGATTCTTTTTCCCTAGTTTCTTCAAAGAAGATTTCGGTAGTAAGTTCACTGCTACCCCATTATCTATCAGGACCCGATTCAATTGTATCCCATCAAAGAAAGCCTTGATGTACAAAGGCTTGACATGTTGTGTCATAGAATTCGAAGGATATTCAAAAGGATATGAGAGGTTGATGCTCACCTCTTCCTCGCTCTCGCATTCAGTTTCCATCGGAGTAGTCATTTCAGACTCATCCTGTACCATACTCACTTGCGACTCCTCATTAGAGACTGGAATAGGATCCATGTCTTGGTCATCCTGGTCCTCCTCTTCAGCTTGGAACTCGTGAGGCAGTATGTGTACCATATTAACTGATACCGGAGGAAATGAGCCAAATTGGCTGGCTGGCTATGCCTGTCTCCTTTTTTGGCTATCTTGATCAATGACTTCAGCAGCATCCTCCATGCTGCACTCTGGCACTTCGTTGCTAACTGATTCCTTCGAAGGATCTTTCTCAACTGGTCCTTCAGCCAGAAATGTTTGTTCAGCCATGAAGGCTTCGAACATTTCTTCCTCTGCCATTTCCATTGGCTTATGCCAATCTCTTCTTTCGTCTCGCTATCACTTTCCATCAGAGCCTTCTCCAACCCTGCTAAGCTAGCCTTCTCCCTGGCCTTTAGTTCAGAATGAACCTTGGCCAACTGTTCTCTGCTACCAACCACTTTGTTCTGTGGATTTGGCTTTGGAGCATGGTCTGACTTTGGATTCTCCTTTCCTTCTGTCTTGACCAGTAAAGAACTCTCTCCACTTTCTTTCAGATCTTGCTGGTACTGGGTGTACCTGCGCTGAATCTTCCTCCTTTGTGATCTTGAAATGACTGGAACCATATCTGGTTCCTTTGTCTTTGGGTGTTTAAGCAATACCCAATTGTTCAGAGCCACCAATGGAGGCTTAACCATCCTGCCTTAGTTTCCAACATCCCTTTGGGCAGGCACTTCTCTAGGCTTGTTCTGCATTACAAACCAATCTGGGACCCCAGGTACCCACGAACTTGTTGACTCAGATGTTGAACTGCTTTTTTCAACCTTCGAAGCTGGCTGTGAAGGTAAGTGTTTGGCTCTGACCTCATGTTTTAAGCCTGATTCAGACCTTCGATGAAGGTAGCCACTTTCTGTCCTGCGTGAGGCTGGTCTAGGAGGCCAATCCCTAGCTTTGATCCCATGAAATGAGCCTTTCTCCAGTCTTCTTTCAGAATGATTGCTCTCCATTCTATAATAGTTAGGTGGCCTGGATTCATGTAAGGGCCTCTTGCCTTTAGTATGCATTCTGTCCATTGTAGGCTCAACCACTGGTGGTTGCTGCCTATCACTAGTCGGATACGGCCTTTTGTTGTAAGCGTTGGTTGATTTAGGACGTCTCTGAACATCCCTGTAGTATTGCTTCCCATCAATTGGAAGCCCCTTCAACCATTTATAACTTAGTCTGCACTTGGGACACATCCTCTGCATTACAGCTGCTTTCAAGGAATCATCATCCAATGCTTCTTCATCAGAGTGTTCCCTCTGGTGTGAGAAACCTTGTCCAATAGCTGGTGGGTTTCTAGTGTCCTTCTTGGTTTTTGTCTGGTTGGCAATATGCATTTGCACATTGACCTCTTCCAACTCCTGCAGAGATAAATTCTGGAAGTTTGGTACAACCACATTAGCTGCGCTTTCTCCAACTTCTGAAAACGGGTTACTGTCAATCCCTATGACCTTTTCTGTTTTGGCTAGGAATTTCAAACTTCCTTTCTGAATTTGCTCTTGGATCTTGTCTCAAAAAACAATGCAGTTTTTAGTCGAGTGAGACCAAGAGTTATGCTATTTACAATATACTTTTCCTTTAAGTTCATCTGGAGATGGCAGTTTTACTCCTTTTGGTAACTTAAGGAAATTGGCTGCAAGCAAATGATCAAAAATGTCATCTGCTTTTGTTAGATCGAAAGAGTACTTTCTGTGAAAGTCTTTCTTTTTAAACTGCTGGTCAATTGTTGTATCCTTATGAATTAATGCTTCACAGATTATAGGTTCTTTGCCCACAATCTCTGCTGCGTCAATCTCATAATTTGGATCTTTATAATATGTCTTGTACGAGGCATTATTTCGATCTTGTTCCTCCTCTAGTAATGCTTCATATCGAGACACTTTATAGGTTAGTTCGACCAAATCTCTGAATTCAGTTGAGTCAAACTTATTTCGAAGCCTGAATTTTAAACTGTTTTGAGTCAATCTTACGAATTCTGGCTCTGGTAGGATGACTCTATATTTATTTCGAGCCCTTTTAAATCTAGCAATAAACTGAGTAGCCTTCTCTTCAGGCCTTTGACTCAATCTAGCCAAGTCTGCCATAGAAACCTCTGGCTCTGATTGGAAGAATTGGGCATGAAATGCCTTTTCCATTTGTTGCCAATTTTGAATAGAGCCAGGTGTAAGGTTAGAAAAGGGTAAAATCTGGTATCCTGAACCCCCTTGGATATTCATGTACCCTATCTACCCATTATGAGTATGGTTTTCTGTATACAGGAGTCTGGACCCCCCGAGCCATCGGTCCACACATCTCTCTAACAATATCAGCAATTTGGTCTCTAAGGACCATATTTTGTGCCTGCTGAACCACTACTGGAGGGACAAACACAGGATTTGGTGGACAAACTTGTGCTTGCGGTCCTCTTGGTCCATAAGGTGGTACATTTGGGACTGGTTGCCCCTGTGGTGCAAGTTGCTGTTGGGGGTGTGGGTAACCCCTTTGAGTCTGTCCTGCGAAAGGACCTGTAAAAGGTGCAGGAACAGGCATTGTGTCCCTTCCATTTGCAGGCCAACCTTCCAACCCCCCGGGTATAAATTCGAATAAGGGATTATTATACCCTCTAGTGCCAGGTATGGCTTCAAACATGGGATTTGTAACCATTCTTATGCCAGTTTTTTGTACTTGGCTAGATCCACCAACTTGTGTGGTTTCATTGTTAAGTACTGAGGCATTTTGGCCTGCTATAGGCCTCAAAATGGGTTCATACCAAGACTGAGGTGATGGTCTTTCATAGTTTTGGTTACTAGTTTGACCATTAGAATGTCCATTAACTTGCATAGGCTGTTTGTCTCTAGCCAATCTTTGCTGAGGGACATTTAGAACTTCCTCTGTGTGTCTTGTGTTTGTTGGTTGGTGGTTATTCATTCGATCCAAAAAGGATGTTGCCCACCTTTCTATTGTGTTCATTAATTGTTGTCCCATAGCATCTACTAGGCCATCCCATGGATTGGTTGGCTGAGTAGATGGAACAGTGGATGGTCCAATTCCTTGATTTCGTCCAATATTATGAACATATGGTTCTTGTCCCAAAGTACTGGTCTGTTCGACCATAGGTTCTGATAACATGGAAGTTTCCACAGGATGTGTTACCACATTATCCTCTGAATTAGGTATTTCTACCTCTCCTTCTACGCCTTCTTCCAAGCGTTCATTTTCTCCTTGTCGTCTTCGTTTGGCCATTTTAACAAGTCCCACTGGGCGTACCAAAAATATATGTTGGCTTTTTGGCTTTCGAAGGGTATTTTTGTAAATGCGAGCGTGCCAGCAAGGATCAATCAGTCCTTACAGAATTTATAATTGCCAACCAATTATCAGACGATTGTGTTTTAGTTCTTTCAGCCTCAATGAAAAGGATTTTTACTGGTGGCTTGACTTAGGAGAAATTAAGTAAAATAACAATCAAATGACGAACAATTGAAATATTTCATTAAAATGAACACTTACAATGATCCAAACTCAGCCTCGAAGAGGTTTGATGACAAAGGATTTATCTACTTGAAACTACTCCTATGAATTGAAGTGCAGTGCAGGAATTTAAAGTGCAGGAATGTAAAGAACAGGTATTTAAAGTGCAGGAATTTAAAGTGCAGGAAATGTAAAACTAGAAAAGAAAATATGAAGTAAATGACTGGTTTGTTGGATCTGAGTCTGGGGGTTTTTCGTGGGACCTTCCCTGCTGTTTATACTTCTCAAGGATGACTTTCGAACTGCACTTCAAACCGTCAAACTGCTCCTCCATGATCGCTGATCATGTTGCCTTATAAGTAGTTCCACTATGCTATCACTTGCAGTTGAGCTTCTCTCCTATATTTGAATTTGAATATGAGTAACCGTTGAAGCCACGTCACCTTGCATCTCTTTATTGATCTAGTGCTATTCAGATCACGTGAGAACCAATATTAATTGCCACGTGTATGATCAGGATTGAAGACTTGAATAATCTCCCCACAATACCCTTATTCTGCCACGTGTCGAATTGTAACTGGCTTTTACAAAATATGTAGCCAACAGACATATGAAATGAGAAAATTTATTTGGTTATAAGTTTTGAAAAGAGTTTCAAAACTCAATTCAAAAACTTATAACTTATAACCAAACGCACAACTCAAAATTCTGTTCAAAATTCTATTCAAAATTCAGAACTAAATTCTTTTTAAAATTTAATTCAAAAAAATAATTTGTCATTTTGGTTTAAAAAAATAATTTTTATATTTAAAAAATATCAAAAACAAATATATATATATATATATATTCCAAATAACAGGTGGTGATTGGCAATTGCAAAAAGAAAAAAATATATTGTTCTGGTCAACCGGCTAGACGTCCAGCCGGAGAAAATTTGTTTGGTTATGAGTTTTAAAAAGAGTTTTCAAAACTTAATTAAAAAACTTATAACTTATAACTTATAACCAAACATACAACTCAAAATTCTATTCAAAATTTATAACCAAACTCTTTTTGAAATTCAATTCAAAAAAATAATTTTTCATTTTGGTCTAAAAAAATAATTTCTATATTTAAAAAATATCAAAAACAAATATAATTTTGTTTTCCAAATAACAGGTGTTGATTGGTAATTGCAATAAAAAAAAATATATTGTTTCGATCAACCGGCTAGACGTTTGGGCGGACGACCGAGTACACTCAAAATTCAAAAATTAAAACTCTTAGGTAGCATTTGGTAACATTTACTCTTTGGTTTATATTTACAAAAATTTTATAAACTGATTTTTGTTTATTTTAGAAAAATAGAAACTACAAACGTGTTTGATTTGAACAAAATATTTAAAAAATTTTAAAAACATAAACTAAAAAATATGTTTGTTCAGGCCAAAAATATTTATATTTATTTTTTATTATTTATGACAATGGTATCATACACATTATAATTGGAAAAAAAAATTTGTTAGTCAAATTTTTAAATTTCTATTTAAAATTCAATGTAAACTCATTTTTTGAATTTATATTTTTTTCTCAAATTTATAAACTGAGAAAACTATTTATAAATCAAAAAAAATTATCAAACAAGTTTTTATAACAGTTTTTAAAATTTTTGTAAACATAAACTGAAAATTGAAATCGAAATGATTACCACCAATCTTTGTTTTCAAAATATGTTTTGAAATTGATTTGGAATCATGATTTGAAAACTCATACCAAACATGTTATTCAAATGTAAAGGTGAAATTAATTTTTGAAAGCCTTACCTTATTTTTTACTTTAGGTCTATTTTGGCAATTGGGTTAAAAGTTTACTTGACCTTTTAAGATTCTATCACCTCTCTATTTTTTTTTTATATATTTTTAAAAAAAAAATCAAAAAGTTAATTTTTAACCTATGAGGTGATTTGGAAAGTTGGTTAAAAGTTGATTTTTTGACTTTTTTTATTTTTTTTGTGGATAAAAAATATGAGAAGTAATATGACCAAAATGATTTAAAAGTTAAAAACTAGCTTTTAACTAGTTTACCAAAAGACCCCTACATATCTAATAAAGCTTGAAGATGAGTTTGGCCAAAAATAAAAACCTTCACTAAATTTGAAGTACAACAATAATAGAGAATTTTAATTTTAAAACTCTAAAGAGAGCTGTAATAATGTGGCAAGAGGAAAAAATATATATATATATATAGACATACATATCACATTACATATGAATCTCACTCTTTATCACATCATTAGAGTTTTTGTTAGAACTCTAAAATTAAAACTCTCAATCTTTTTTCTTTTGAAGTAATGACTTATACCTATTTTGTAGGACGTGTCACTCAACCACTTAATTAAAATAAAAAGACCCATTCAATTCAATTCCTAAATTAGCCCGCTATGCTACAACTTGAGAAGTGTTTGGTAATATGAATCATTTTTGGGGTTTTTAAAGAACCCTTTTTTAGCATAATCTATTTGATAATGTAACCAATTTTTTTGACTTTTCAAATAGGAGTTGACCATCTTAACCCCCCCTTAATAGATTGAAAAATGTAATTGTTTTTCATTGGGGGGAAATGGTATTTAGCAAGTGGCGGTTTTTCATCAAAAAGAAGCCCAAAACACAACAAGCCAAGACCAACAATTGTCAATTCTGGCAAATGGCTCAATTTTTAGACTTTTTGCTATAATAGTTCAGCTTTAAAGTTTTTAAGACGTGTTTAAATAAGAAGCTAAATAGAATCATTTTATATTAAATAATGTCAAAAGTATGATCGCTACTCGACAACAACTAAAATAAAAATATTTTTCCAAATTTATTTATCTATAGTAAATTATTTTTAAAATTTAAAATTCTAAAAACAAATTCACTATAGGCAAAAAATAATAATAATTTATTAGCTTTTTTTCTTTCTTTAGTGGCCTTTTTCAAATAATATTTTTATTTATTTTTTAATTTTTAGGGTCTTTTGCTCCAGAAGAATCTAAAAGTGAAACAAGAAAAAAAAAAGGCTAAAAAAAATTACCGAACCCAACCTTAATCTACTCCCTCAGGACCCTGTCTAATGAGGCTAAACTCGGCGCTTGCCCAAGTTCAAATATTAGGAAATGGAATTATTGCCTTAGCTCACCTATGATTTTTTATTTTAGTCGAAACTTAATTTGGCAGCTCTTTTAACCTTGGAAAGGCTCCGAAACAAAACAAAAACAAGAAAACAAAAAGCCTTGGAAAGGTTACTGAAGAGATTCCCAAATCACAACCTAATTATTGAACAAAAGTTTTTTAGGAACTTCTTTGAAGTTATGCAGAATACCACTATTTGGTTTGCCCCTGAATTTTTGCTTCAAATAATATTTCCAACCTTAAAATATTGATTCATGCACCCATCATATTCATATCGTCATCAATGACCTTTTTTTATAAGGAAAAAAGCATGCAAGAGACGAGTCACTGAAAGAGCAATGAAAACAAAACTATTTTCAATCATGTTGACATCAGTTAAATATGAATGAAACTTCAAAAAAAAAAAAAAACAAAATTCTGGTGCTTGGACAGTATACTACTACTTTTTATCCTAATGATGCAGATTTTGTTTTACCGTGTTGGCATGAAAGAACAATCCAATCCAGGGGATAAAGAAGCCGATGTCTAATATCTTATGCAGTATCATGAACCCATTCCGCCCCTAGTAGAATGGTGCCGTGATGGCCAGTAATCCGAGATTATCAAAGGCCAACTTACAAAGATTCACATACAATCAGAATATACATATGAGACTTACATGTGCGAAAGCAATAAATTTGAATCTAAGTAGTCTATAAGAGCTGTACATAGATCAAATGAAATGACATACATCTTAACATGGTTTTACAACTTGAATATAACGTAAAGTAAAGTACAAATATTACATCTTGATTAAAATGCTTCTCAAGCTGAAATATACAAAAGAAATGAATTACAAACTAAGAAGCATAATCTTCAAGATGATACAAAACATTAATCAAAACATCTTGCAAATAACATCTTAGGCGTCACCGCCTTCTTGCTTGCCACCTACATATATATAAAGGGGAATGTGAGCTTGGATACTCAGTGAGATACAAAAACTAGGGATAATCATTCATACTTGATCAAATACTTTTCCAAAACAAAACAAAGCAAAGCTTTTATCAAAACATTGTAACATAGCTTTATTAAAAATACTACTCACATAGCTCTTCGGGTGTAGGGATTAAGGCAAGGATCCAAGACCTACAAATACATGGCAAAATCCACTAAATGCATTTCAAGAAGACAAGAAAGAATGCTTAAAGATGGTTATGCAATGCATTCTTAAAAACAAGCTTTACATGAGCATAAATGATTCTGGCATTTCTTTCAAAACTAGGTCAAGATAAAGCAAAACATGTGCTGCGAGTTAAAACACTGTTTTTCATCTCGAGAAAACATGCTAGGTACCAACTAGGTCTTGGCTGAGGTCCCATACCTCTTGGCCGAGGTGTGGTCCCGATGACCACATTCAAGGAAATGAAGTCTGGAAAAATCTGGATTTCCTTTTGAAGAACATGAAGAATACGAACATGAAGAACATGAATGCTAAAATCATAACTTCTTTATTCAAAATCTGAGATTTCATGATATGAGTTCAAAAATATGGACCTGGGTACCCATACTTGAAGATTCCATAAAAACAAACACAAAAACATGGATCTTGATACAAACTTTCAAATCAAAATGTGGGTTTTTCTTGAAGAACACAAGAACATTATTTTCTCTTTCTAAAACCAAACTTTAAAGCAATGCATGGCTCATGAATCATACTAGATCATGCAATGTGGTTAGATGAATATAAAGAACAACAAGAGCAGATTAAGAATCTAACCTCAAAACACGAATCCAACGGTTCAAACTCTAAGGATCAAGCTTGGAAATCTATTCTCACTCTAAGAACTCCTTCCTCCTCTCTTCCTAGAGCTTCTCTCTCTTCTAGGACAAAGATATAGCAAATGATATGTTTTCTCTACTGCCGACTGACTTAACCCTCTGCTGGGACACGTGGCACTACCGGATTGGATTTCCTCAAAAAGGTGCCTGAGTGAAAAGACAAGGATATGACAAAGTGTGTATGACAAGTAAGGTGACATGGGTACTCTGACAAGGCAATGATCTCGGATTAGGACATTGGCTTTGGACAAGTAAGGTCTCAATGATCTCGGTTAAGAAGGATAACACTTGACCTAACTGTGCCACACCTCGGTCTAGGTCATACCAGTCCCGGAACAAGATCGCTAAGTGCAAGGATCAAAGATCTAGGACGCTTAGATGATAACATCTCGGCCTAAATGATAATATCTCGACCTAGGTGATGCATACCTCGGCCTAGATAATGACATCTCGGCCAATATGCCTAGGTGACGGGGGAGGTCAACCAAGGTGGTTCCAAGATGGTCCTAGGTGTAAGAGGTTCAAAGGTGTGACCTAAGCTTGAGATGACTTAGGCTTAACATGACCTAGGCTTGACACACCAAGCAAGGAACAAAGCATGCATATAATACTTAGGCAAAACACATAAGCACAAAACAAAATAGAAACTTTTACTTAAGCAAAACAAGTCAAAGTCTACAAATGCAAGCTTAATAAGACAAAATCATGCGAATGCACATAAACATGACTAAGACAAGAATGTGGGTTATTACCTGCAGAAAGCCAATTCCTTCAACAAACTCTTTGCAAAGTTCATCAGATCTTTCAGCAGCTTCCAGTTTGGCCTTGAGAGCCCTGTTCTCTCTCTTAAGCTATACAATATAAAACGACAAAACTTCAAAATGTAAAAAATCACATATGCCATTTGAGGAGGTTGTGTCCTCTTCTAAGGTTGTGTTTGGATTAAGAATTTGAGGAAGAATTTGTAGAAGAAAAAAATAAAAATAAAAAAGGGTATATTTCATTCACTTTTCCCTTCCCTCCACAAATTTATACTTAAATTCTTGATCCAAACATAGCTTAGGAATTGACTCATCATGAAATCAAAGGGCGTAAGACAAAGGAAAAAAAATGAACAAAAGCTCCGATCTTTGGTGCTCAGATTTGAAATCTGACACTTCCAAAGTTGCATATAGGATGCTTAAACAACCATATTTGAGGTGAAATTTCAGATTCAAAACATGAAATACTTTCTTTTGATGGGAATTGCAAGTCATATACCATGAAATTGCTCCCGAAGCATTTACTTTTTTCTTACCTCTTCAACAGTGACAACAAGCTCTTCTACAGCATGTTGCAATGAGGAAATTGTTCGCAATGTAACATCTTCGTAAGCTGATTCCAAGTCTTCTACTGAACTGAAATTAAAGAAAATACCCTCCAGTACGAACAACTCCTCAAGTAACTTCACGTCTTCAACATCCCACTTCTCCCTTAACTATATGCACGAAGTACTGTCACATAAAAAAAAGAAGGAAAAAAAAAACAAATAAAAGCTAAAAAAATTTATCTGACCTTGTCTAGAATTCTCTTGCATGACTCATCATTAGCCAGAGTTGGAGCTCCATGCTTCTTCTCATATTTATCTTCCTTGCTGCTGACACGTGGTGATGCCTTTATATGCTTTGCTCTGCTCAAAAAAAAAATCTTTAAATTTAATCTTGCATAAAAACTCAGAAGGTATGAGTTACAAAAATCGTGGTTTGTTTGACCTACCTTGCACCAAAACGAAGGGTGGAAAGGCTTTCTGATGCATTTGAAAGGCTTGGCGAACAACAACACAGTAATGCAGTTTGGGAGTTCCCTCCCTGTAAGATGAGAACCACTGGGTCTTGAATACAAACTGAAAATAATATAGGACGGCGGGATTAATGTGAAGGAAACTAACAAGAGCATCTTGCAGGAGCCGAGTGAGCTTAGAATCACGGTATGGAATATGATTTGCTTTGCTCGGTGGACCACAGGTCAACGCATTGATTACATTCCCAAGAGCCAAGAGTGACTTATTAATGGTCTTGGCTTCTTCAAGAATCCTTCCTTCAGCACCAGTCTTCTCTATTTTCTCAGACCCCGCCAAGTCCACGAGAATCAACTTTCCAGTTTTCACCCTGTGTCCAAACTTCCCAAATGTCTAAGACTGTTTATCTAAATCCTCAGGTTAATTAGGATGAAAGAGCACCTGTTTTGTTCTTTGTTTTTATTTATTTATTATTGGGATAACTAAAAATACCGCTTGTCAGTTGTAAATTCCCGCTGGACTGTGAATATGTAAGCACAATGACTTCTCCTGCTGGCCATATTCATTTCTATTTATGTTAAAGCTTAAACACAATTTTGAAACCAATGGCCAGTAATTTATTGTAAAAAGAGAAACAAAGGATATGGGTCTCTCCAACCGCTCTGTTAGCAATCCTACTCTGCATGTTCAAAATTTTGTAAGTAGCTGAACTGCATGCTACAAAACTGAGAAAAACCTCTCAAGAGTTATTGTCTTACTGATAGACTTTGTAATGCATCTGCACGGTCCAATAAAGAGATCTGGAGAGGAAATTGGCTATTTGAAAGTGAGAAAGCATGTATAATATCATCAAATCTAAAATTACACACCCTTGTCATCAAGAAATTGGATTCAATTTTTGGTAGTCAACTAAGTTTAAATTTTATAAGATGCAATGATTTACAGGTAGAGATCTGACTGAAAATTTTGAAGTCAGAATGGGTTGCTTCCAAATTGCACTGTTCCTGGAATATCCAAGTAATTCTTCCATGAAAGAGATTTCGATGGATAACTAAAAACAGAATAGCCTTTGTCCTTCATTCTAATTTATGCATCCATTTGTTTTGGGCTTAAAGACAACCGAGCAAACAGAGAAGCCTCAAAACCTGGTATGTTGACTGAGATGACTTACATGAAAAGTATTATTCAGCAGTGCCGTAAGTGCTTACACATTTACATAATTAAGATTAAGCATCAAATTTTCACAAAGGGAAATAGGAGGAAACGAAACAGAAAAGAAAATAAAACATTCACCTCTGTAACGCCAGACAACAAGATTCCTTGCATTTTATTCTCCTTGATCTGGATGTTGTCCTTTGACAAATCAAAAAGGTCCCTGATAGAAAGGACTACAACTAAGATTTAACTCAGATTAAATAACCGGAATAAAATACATATTATAGAATAACATCAATAAATAACTCTTTGGGTGATACAAACCTTACTTTCTCCATATAGATCTCTACCTATAAGTGTCACAAGAAAAGGCAAAAAAATTATTGGGCATAACTAACAGTGAGTGCTTGCATAGACCAGAATGCGCAGACAAACAGAAAGGGTCCCACTACCATTGACAATTTGATTGTGTACTTGGATTGGATGCATCTTCAGAAATTTTAATAGCATTGAAAAGTTCACCCACTACTCTAGGCAATAGTCCTTTCTTCTGCTCATCACAATCTAGAATGCTGGGACCCTGGACCCAAAAAAGGTAATGTACGAGCCAAATCTGAAAGATTGAAAGTCAATAACCATCATATCTGGAATATATTAATGAAGTATCAATACATCACCTCCATGCTATATGTCTTCCCCGCTCCAGCCTGTTACAGAATGCACAAGGAATGTTGTCAGTTTGAAATAAATATTAGTGTATTTCATTATTACAATTCTATTGGAGGGACATGATAAAGTAACTGTGTGCTTCTACCTACCTTAATTCCTGACTAAATTTTCAAAAATAAACGATATGCAATTCAACTTCATGTGGTGGCCATCACTTGTGAGTTTATCGCTCATCCCTTTCATATCATATAAAAATGACTACAATTGTGTGAAAAAAACATGAACAACAACTTCACATGAAATGGATCTCACTGAATCGAGTTTAATGTTCCAATGTTGTGTTAGTTTCATTCACACCTCAGAATAGAATGTTCAAAATTTTACAAGAATTACAGTATGGATGCTTTCCCAAGTATTTGCCTTGTTTAAAAATGGGAAAAGGGAAATTCTAAGATACTTTGATGTGCCTAATTATTTAGTCACCTTTACTGGCAACTCCCCACATAATTTACATGATTCAACAGGCCACAAAATTGCAACATGGAGCATTCTATGTTTTTGTGTAATTCTTAATTCCTTAACACTCATTCTTGGTCTTTAGGAGTTTGTGAAACTACCTATTGAAATTGAATGACCCACTCTAGCATGTGGAATTTTACAAAAGAAATCCATCACAGTGAATATACACTCAAAAATTGACAGTGGATACTGATGAAAATTTACAATGACACTGTTTGAAGAAAACTTGGTGTTAAGCTAGATCCACCACTTGCGACAATTTCCACATCTTTAAATGACTACATTCACAAGTCACAACAACCATAGAAGTTTACATTTGAGTGGCATAAAACGATAAAATACAAGTCTTTTCAATTTCAACAGTGAGATCATGAACTTGACCTAAATGAACATCAAGAAAAGAGCAATTGCCTACCCTAAAATAGAAGAGAGCAAATCCCATAAATCAGCATAACAAGCCTCAGTTTACATATGCAACATACATATAGGGCTTTTTTGATTGGGCAGACTATAGCATAGGATTGGCTTATTAATCTATGGGACTTATATTCCATTGTTTGGTTGCAAATTTTATTTTTCGGATTGGATTCCAATGGCCATTCTATCTAGCTAAATTTACCGATTTTTTAATCCTACAACTAATAACGCAAAATATACATATAATTGGGATTATATATTTCCATATAATTGCAAAACAAACATAGACAAGAGAGAATTATGTATCTTACTAATCCAGCTGAATAACCAATCTTACATTAATCTCATGGGTTATTAATCCTCTCATTATTAATCCTGCTAATCAAACAGGTCCATAGATATTTGTATTCCATTACATAGTTCTAAATACTTTATTTGCCCCACACACACACACACACACACACACACACAAAGTTATCAAAGCTCAACTCAAAAACAGATTGAAGGAAATGTGAATTACCTGTCCATATGTAATGATTGTCCCATTTATTCCATTAACAGCATCTGATTTATCAAAGTAATAAATCATAAACATATTCGAAACAATAAATTCGTGAAGAATCAAGCAACAATGGTTCACAAATTACACATAAAATCGGCTTAGAAAACAAAAAATTCAAACACAATCTGATAATTACCTCGAACAATTGGCAGAGCTAGGAATTCGAAGACATCAGCTTGTTCAGATCCCTCATAGAACACCCTATCGAAGCTAAACGTGTACTCTTCTTGCTTCTCATCCTACATTTCATCAATACACAATCAATTAATGCAAATATGTGTATATAGAACATAAATCTGAGAGAGAACCTTGAAGACGAAAGTTTCGAGATCTAAGCTTCGAATGCAGATTCCATCGCCATGATCGATTCTCTCTTTGGAACTCGGAGGTCTGAATCGCGCACAGACTCTGATGTTCGACATGACTATACCCTTCAACAAATCTTCAATCTCGCAGTGACTTTTTGATTTCGAAACTATCACAAGTCAAATGCAATATATATATTGTGTGGTTCGGTTTATATTTATAAAAATTTTATAAATTGATTTTTGTTTATTTTTAGAAAAACATAAAGTACAAATGCGTTTGGTAATTGACAAAATATTTAAAAAAATTTAAAAATATAAAAATGAGTGAGAAATGACAAGTGGCGGCGGAAGACGGTGGTGGAAAGTGGTGACGGTGGGTGGTGGGTAGCTGCTGGTGGTGGTGGTGGTGGTGGTGGTGGTGGTGGTGGTGGGGGGGGGGGTGGTAGCGAGTGGGTAGTGGTGGTAGTGGGGGCGGGTGGTGGTGGCAGGTGGGTGGTGGTGGCGGGTAGTGGTGGTCAGTGAGTGGGTGACTGTGACGGGTGGTGGTGGCAGGTGGGTGGCGGATGGCCGGTGGTGGTGGGTAGTGGCGGGTGGGTGGCGGGTGGTGATGGTGGGTGAGTGGGTGACGGTGACGGGTGGTGGGTGGTAGCGAGTGGGTGGTAGTGATGGTGGTGGTGGATGGGTAGGTGACGGTGACGGTGACGGGTGGTAGATGGTAGCGAGTGAGTGGTGGCAGGTGGATGGTGAGTGATGGTAGTGGTGGTGGTGGTGGTGGTTGTGGGTGGTGGGTGATGTGGCGGGTGGGTGGCAAGTGGCTGGTGGTGGCAGATGGTGGATGGTGGTGGCAGATGGGTGGTGAGTGATGGTGGCAAGTAGGTGGCGGGTGGTGGGTGGTGGCGAGTGGATAGCAAGTGGGTGGTGGTGGTGGTGGCGGTGATAGGTGGGTGGTGGTGGCGAGTGGGTGGCAGGTGGGTGGTAGGTGGTGGTGGCGGCTGGTGGTGGCAAGTGGTGGTAGGGGTGGGTGGTGGTGGCGGAAGACGGTGGTGGAAAATGGTGGTGGGTGGTGGCTAGCTAGTGTTGGGTGATAAAAAAAAAAACTGAAAACTCAAAATTGAAACACATTTTTTGTGTTTTCATTTTTTGGCCAAATTTATAAACTGAGACCACTGATTTATAAATAAAAAAATTTACCAAACAAGTTTTTATTTGAGTTTTTTAAATTTTTGTAAATATAAATAGAAAACTGAAAACGTAAGTGTTACCAAACGGCACCTATATATTTTATGTTGCTGATTCTGTCACTTTGTTCCTTTAATTTGCCCATATACCCCTAACCTCTGTCCATATTTCTTAAAAGGGTATAAATGAGAATTTATTCAGTACCCACCCAATGAGGGACAAAGGGTGGTTGATTTGGCTGTTTGTTACAGATTCTATGGGGTGTTATAACTTATTTTAATTTAAAAGTTTGTATCAAAGTGTTTAATGCAATTTTTGTAAATAATTTATTAGGTAAAAATATATTAAATAAGTTTAAAAAAATTGATTTTTCAGAAGTTAGGAAGGAGTATTTTTAACTTCTCCTTTCTAATTATCAACTTTTAACTTAAAATAATCTTCACCAAATGCGCAACTTGGTGAGAATTTGTCCTCAATTTGTTTCAATAATTTAAATTATTTATATTATAAGATTTATGAAGTATATCATCAATAAAAGATAATAAATTAATTGGATTATGTAATCACTTAATAAAATCATATTTGTTTTGAAAAAAATAAATAATAAATATGATTTTGATAATTTAAAAAAAATAAAAATTTAAGAATCGATCCTGAGTTATGTAAGAGGTAGGCTTTAATTTTTTTCTTAAATGATATACTTGACCGACAAACTCTCACAACCCCGCAAAAGAACCACCTCTGATCGATGTAAGAGGTAGGCTTTAAATGCACTCCCCAAAACAAAAACATTGGAAACCATTCTCAAAAAAATGTTCATTCTGAATTAAATTAATAATTTTAAAATACTTGTCAATCTCTTATAATATATACATAGAAAAAAATTAAGGAGAAATTACTCATAAATACCATATTGAGAAATGTTAATCTATTTAGTCCCAAGTGTTTTTTTGTAAACCATTTAGTCCTTTTTATTTTGGAGTATCTTTGTTTGTTATATTGTATTTTCCAATTACTAAGTTGCCCATATTGTGATTTCATTTTTGATTTTGTCCTGCTGTTGGATAAGGTATGTTATAACATTCCTTGTTTGTAGGTGGTGTTTAGTGGACTGTGTGGTTAGATTTTGATGTTAACCAGTTGGTGTTTACATTCTAACGTTGGCTTTGCTTCTCTTCGATTACTTTTGTAGGTTGGGTGTAGTGTTGGTCAAAACAGAAAATTAACAACAAACAGTAGATTTTCAATGTCCAACCCATGGATTATTAACTACAATTACCACATCACCAACATCAAGCATCCTTCACCCACATTAACAAACAAACAACAAGCCCACCATAAAACAACAACAAAAACGTAAGCACACCCTCCCTGTATGGTTTACTCAACATAAGACACCAACTTACATCACCACAAAACCACAACGTAGTAATGGTAATAGCAAGAATAACAAGTATACATAACTCCATCCCGTATTTGCCATTGACACACCCCAACAAACATTTCATAATTCAACATCACCACATCGTGCAACGCAATCAACATTGCTAAAACATATACATTTCAACTTAATCCACATCACACCAAAATCCAGGCCTACATTACAAATCCAAAAAATACATACCTAGTCCCATGTTTTACGGCGACAGTAATATATAGATGTCGTCCTCACCGATGTTGAATTGACGAAACGGTAATCCCATACAACGTTACACCGAACAAACCGTATTACTATAAAAGAGACATGTAGATCAATGTTAAGTTGGGCAACTAGGGTATACCAATTTGCTCAACTGTTAATTTGGGAATAAACATCAACATTAACAAACTAAACACAAATCACGGCAAACAAACTCCACAAATCATTGCAATGTCAGAATCAAAATCTAAAACCTTTCGTATTCACCGTTACAATTTCGAACGCTCACTGGGGACAACAGCAAAACATTGCAGTTCGTCGTTGGGCATTTTGGTGAATTGAACATCAATAGTATCCCCTATTTACCCTCCCTTCTTGAACCTCACACGCATAAAATATGGGTTTCAAAGTCTTTTCAATACAAATGGGACCTCTTAGTGCTTCAAAAAAAACACAGGATTTAATGGTTTAACATTCCCAAATTTGGGATTTAATGGTGCTTTATCCAAAAATTAATATAAAATGACTAAATTGAAATTGAATTTAAAATATAAGAACTAAATTATTTAAACTAAATATTAAGGACCAAAAAATATCATTTATCCTGAATCAAAATACCAATTAACATGTTTTTTAATATTAAAATGGTCACTGGCACATTATTCAAATAAATTGATTCTAATAATTTGGTTTGTGTATCGTGTATTTTTTTTATTTATTATTACGCTATAATGGGAAAATTACAAGACCACGACAGGAAAAAAAAATTACAAAAACATATGGAGTGCAAGTGATCTTGTAATGTGGTACAAGTAAAAAGTTATAGAGATGCAAGTGTGACTTGCACCTCTCCATATTTGTGTAAAAAATTTTATCCTACTGATACGTAATTCCCCCTACTATAATTGAATAAAAAAAATTCTACCTATAATACGATTACTTTATTACTGTAACATTTATTTGTAATTTTTTATATAAATAAAACTTTTTAAGGTTCTCAAATATTGGATGTAGTTTTTTTTTGTTTAAAATTCATGATATCAAAACTTTATAAGATAAAGAATATATAATATTTTCGTAATAGTTAGGATCACTCAATATTTTTCACAGAGAAATTTCAACTATTTGCAGAGAAATTAAAACTGGTCACAGAATAATTTATCTATGTAACAAGTTAAAAAAAACAAAAAATTAATAATATTATTGACAATTTAATTTGGATGTGAAATATTTTAAAAAATATTACACAAAGCTTGAGAGCTTGATTGATGGTAGGTCATTTTGGAAAGTTCGTTAAAAATTATTTTTTTTGACTTTTTTAAAAAAATGTATAAAAAAAATAAGGATTTGGGGTGCCCCAACACATGCTGTGTTGCCCTATGAGCTCATGTTGGAGTTCGTTTCGATAATCTAAACCGTTCATATTTTAGAATATATCAAGTAGAATATACCTGTAAAAAATCAACTTAATTGAATATCATTAATCCTTTCATCCACTCACATTTGTATTCATTTTAATATTTTTTAAATTACAATGTCATTTATTTTTGCAAATACAAATGCGAGTGGATGAAAGGATTAACGATATCCGATTAACTTGATTTTTTGTAAGAATGTTCTACTCAATGTAGTCTAAAATGTTAACGGTTTGGATCATCAAAACAAACCCCAAAATAAGCCCATAAAGCATCACACAACACAGCAAACGCCTAAAATTTAAAAAATAAAGAGATAATCTAACCAAAAACAAATTAAAAGTACAAATGTGAGTGGACCAATCATATGTTTTTCTTTTTCCCCCCTTCCTAAATCAATCAAGTGAATAAGGAATACTTGTTTGGCATGTGCTAAAAGGACACAGGGTCACTGGTATGCCCCCTCTCTACTGTGTTCCTGTTGTGCCGTAAAACGACATAGTTTCACTTTCTTTCTTTTTTTTCATGTTCTCACTATATTTTTTGGCATGATAAATTACACTTTACCCTAAACCCTAAAATAAAAAAAAATAAAAAATTAAGAATTAAACCTAAATCCAAAACTCTAAAATAAAAAATAAAATAAAAATTAAACCATAAATCCTAAACCCTAAACCCTAAAATAAAATAAAATAAAAATTTAAGAATTAAACCCTAAACCCTAAAATAAAAAAATAAAAAAATAAAATTTAAAAATTAAACCATAAATCCTAAACCCTAAAATAAAATAAAATAAAAATTTAAGAATTAAACCCTAAACCCTAAAACAAAAATAATAAATTTCAAGAATTAAATCCTAAACCCTAAATCCTAAAATAAAAAATAAATAAATAAATTTTATCCCTAAATCCTAAAATAAAAAAATAAAAATAAATTCTAAGAATTAAACCCTAAACTCTAAACTCTAAAATTAAGAAGAAAAAAAAAAAGGAGGCAGATGAAACTGTGCCGTTTCAGGCACATCAGAAACACAACAGGGAGGTGGCACAACAATGACCCCGCTTCGGTGCTAAAATAGCACATTATTACATTTAAGTCATAATTATCTTATTTGAGTCACATCACTTCTTTATAATATCACTTTAAACTCAATTCATATCTCACATTTTTAAATAAAAAATTAAAAAATATATTAATCTAACATTTTCCAAACCACCTCATAATTTTTTGACAGTACGTAGCATTGTCGTTTCTCACAAAGCCGCGTGAACCATGCACGCATATATAAACATGACGTGAAGTGTTGAAAATGTTGGCCCTGTTTGGTAGAGCTGTGGAAAAGTGTTTATAGCTTATGCTTAAACAGCTTATAACTTATAACTATGAACATAAGCTGCTTTCTGACTTATAAATTAAGTATCTCCTGCCCCACTCAAATAATAAGCTGATTGTTGACTTCCAAAAAGCTATAAGCTAAACCAAACACATCAAAATAACTTAAATTAAAATTTGAAAATAAAAACTTAAAATTTTAAGTCGCAATTTGTTCTCAAATATTATTTTTTTTAAAAAATATTATGTACATATCTATTTTATAATTAAAAGGTAAATTAACATAATTTTATATTTTATAAATTATAATTAACACAATATAAAATATAATTAAAAAATATATAAATTATAATTATAATAATATCATAATTAAAAATAATAAATATAACTGAAAATGCACTTAATACAGAAAGACATGCATATTACAATTTCTCTATTTTTTAAAGTGGTTGTTATACAAATGATAGGACAAGCAATTAATTAGAATATTGAAAGCAACCGTCCATATTCTAATCACATTAGACTTTGTTTAGCATAAACTAAAAAAAATTACAAAATTAAAAAATCACTATTTTATTTAAATTACATCATCTTATTTAAGTCATATCACTTCTCTATCACATCACTTCAAACAAAACCTATATTTTATAAAAAAATCAAAAAAATATAATTATTTTATTTTTATTTAGAACCTCCCAAACAGCTAAGTGATTCAAACAAATGTATATCATTTTTCATTTTTTAATATCAAAATTGCTGCTGAAGAACACTGTAGACGCGCCCAAACGTCTCGGGAAAGTCCTGTTTTGTTCATTGGGCTTACTACAGTTCGGACTCAAATGTCACGGTTTTGAATATAATCCCGCAAAGTGCAATGCGAGACCGATAAATCACCAAAGAGTCTAAATCTGGCAAATCGTTTTGAAAAATTGATTTTTAGAAAGAAGTGTCAAACATGGATTGCTTTGCCAGATACAGAGTCGCCACCTAAATATTTTATTTTGGGAGAATTTAGGAAACCCTGACTCGTGCTTAAGGCCACGTGTCCGTCATCACTAAAGTTGCCTCGGCTCGGGAACTTGGGTACGATTGGGGAAGGTCATGCAATGAGCACCCCCGCTCGCCCGATCAAAAGTCGGCCACTACTAAACATGATATCGAGTTTTTGAAAACGCATGCGTTCTTATTCCAGTTTATTAGCCTAAGATTACTATGTGATGCACACAGTATACAAGTATAAACTAGATCGCCTGAGTTTGAACAAAACATTTCATGTTTGTTTATTTGAAAATGGTTTGATGGTACTACTCGCAAGTAGGCTAAGATACGGATTTTGTCACCCTCAAGTGGGCTTAGAAAACAGGGTGATTTGCCACTCTCAAGTGGGCTTAAAACTCGTAATCGATGAATTGTTCCAATTCAAGTAATCCAACATTCACCCACAGACATTCAGGCAGGTATATCACATAATCAGTTAGCCTCATGGCAAGCATGCTATCATGGCAGTCGCTCACACACATGCAAGGATGCTAAAGCATAAACACTCACCGAGTACTCCGAGCCAAAGAAAGAAACTAACTAGAAATCATGCATGAATCCTAACTATGCTAAGATGCCTGATGTAACACATGCAGGATGCAACTAAGATAGGCTCGGCTATTCTAAATGGTATATGAGATATTACAGATAACATGTATTCAACTTGGAATTGAAATACAATGCAGTTAGTATGATGCGCCGAGCCTGGTACATGCAAGACAGATGAATGGATGCAATCATACGAGCATAAGGATGCTAATTGAAATATGCCCTAAAACTAACCATTATAAGCTGGTAAATAAAATGGAGAAAGACGTGGGGTTGGAAGACATGCATCACACATACGCACACTTATTACAACAGTTGGCCCTCTCGACGGAAGGTCCGAATAAATAATACAACACCAACTAGCTAATCTAAGCTAATCTAATTAAGCTAGTTATTACACAACCAAAATGAATAATAAATTACAGCTAATTATTACACAACTCTAACCAATTAACAAACTAGCTAAGTAAGCAATTAACTAGCATGCAAACTAAATGAATGTGGACTGCCTCAGCTCTGCCTTGAATGATAAATGATGCATGCATGCTCGAGTCGCCTTGTCGGGAAATCCATCGTGATGCCCCGGCTTGCCTTTGTTTGCAATTGATTTCAGAAATTTGCGCAAAGCTCCAGAGAGATGAAACTCCACCCGGGGATACTGTGGGAAGGCTGCCGACCAGCCAATGGCATGAGAGACCACCTGTCGACCACCTTTTGTGGTGGAGACCAAAAAAAGTGGTCGGCCTGCCAGAAAACCTGGTCGGCCGACCAGTTTCTTCTCCTGGTTTCTGGTTTTCTGCAACAAAGGGAAAGAGAGAGGCACGGCAAAGTATTTGCAACACATGTGTGCACGACCACTCTCTCCATCATTGGACAAGCTCAAAGGAGTGTAGGTCTCGATCCTCGGGCCACCAATCACGTATCTCGATGCATAATGGCTGAGGAACCGAATTGCACAACTTAATATAGAATGAATGCACATATGAACACATAAATGCCTAAACTCCATCATGGGTAGTCAAGAGTGTCGGCGACCCGGAATCGATGCACGTTTCGTCACTTTGAGTACAAGATATCCCTCATTTCTCGTGTTCGAACTAACTCTTATCTCAAACACAATGCAACAAACATGGCATGCACACATGCAACTCTAGCATTCAATCCTAATGCAATGCAACTAAGCGATGCAAACACGCAAGGGATAACATGCAAACATGTAACTAGCATACACAATGCTATAAACTACATAGCATACAATGCACATGGTACTTAGCATACACAATGCACCTAAGAACTAACATACACAATGAGATGAACAAGGCATGCACAATGCAATGATCAATCATGTGACAATGTGGCATACTCAATGCTATGGAATACAATGGCATACTCAATGCAAAAATGGACTTAAACCAAATTGACTGGGCCTCAGCCACACCCAAATCAATGGCCAAACATGATGAAAACAAGACTCCAAAAATCATGCTAGCATACACAATGTAATGACCTAAGCCCAAGGACACAAAATCCAACTCTACAAAAAGTATTGAAATAATGAAATATGGCATACAATGACACATGTTCCAGCTCTGAAATGACATACAAAATGACTCCGAATCATGCAAACAACTCACACAATGCATGTTGAATGACTCAAGCATTGAAACTAGTGAAGTGCATTACACTATAGGCATGCAAAGCGATGCTCAAATGATGAAACCAACCCCAAATAAACCCTATGCAGGCCCAAAACAGTAGCAAAATGGGTTGGGATGATGGCTTGAAAGGCACAAAAGTGAGGCTCATGCAATGGCTCGCAAATAGGGCATAAATGCACAACTCTAAAGAGCACTTAAAGCATGGAAAATATGGAAGTGTAGCGCCCCTATAAGCTCTGAAATGTCATGCCCAATGATACCAAAACATGTAAATAGCTCAAGTTAAGCATGCAAGGGACCTCCAAACTCAAAACTAGTCAATGCTATTACACAACAAGTATGCATGGCAAGCATTATTCGACCAAGGGACCTCAAAACAGAGCTAAGGCAGCCCAAAATATGAACAAATCAGTTTGAAGCATGGCCAAAATATGCTAGAATAGAGGGCCAAAACAACATGCATTGTGGGCTAGTGAACATGAGTTACACTACAAGCATATGAAGCATGTGAAGGACTACCAAACCAAGCAAAAAAAGAGTCATGGCATGCCAAATGATGGCCAAAAACCCACTGAAACAAGACCAATACATGCAAGAATGACATGCTCCTTTGATAGGCTATGCAAGGGATTACTCTACACAAGCAAGAAGCAAGCAAAAGGGGACCAAACCAAACATGGTCAGAGCCTAGGTAGGTCCTAGAAGTCACCAAAAGATGCCTGAACTAGGCCTCCAAATGATATAAACATATGCTCCTTTGGTAGGCCAAAAATGCTAGTAAACAAGACAACAAGAGAGAGGGTCACCCCTCTCTGATTTAGGCCTTCAAAGCCACATTCTCACCACTGAAAATCCACTGGATTTTAGTGGTAGGAAGGCCAAGCAATGACTAGTTCGAATGCCTTATGGCATGGCACAAAACAAGGCTAAATAGAGCATGCAAGAGGGTAAATAACCCTCAACACCAAAAGAGCGTTAAACAAACATGAAAAACACTTAAATATGAATCTTTTTTCAGTTAACAACAAAGCTCAAATAAGCATGCAAATGAGGCTAAGAGAAGGATCAAAACAATGCTTAAAAAGAGGGAAAAGGAGTTACCCTTGAAGCTCAGCAAAACCAGCAACTTTTCTGGACCAAAACCCAACTTTTGAGACCTCTCAAAACCCTCCAGCAACTCAGTAACAATGGTGGAGGTGTATGGTTATGAGCTGGTGTGCAATAGGCCAAGAACAAAGCACTTTCTAAGCCTAAAATATAGAGACAAAAAGAGAGATATGAGCTTTGCCTTAGAGCAAATTTTTTTCAACCTGGTATAAAGAGAGGGAGGGCCTCTCTTATAGAGTTTCAAAGCTAAAAGCTTCTCCAAGAAGCTAAAAACTTGGTTGCAAATCCTCCATACACGTGTATGGAGGATCCAATTTCAATGCCTTCCACTCGCACAGACAAAAACAGGAGGAAGCTGGTCGACTAGAAGAGGTGGTCGGCCGACCACTTTCCCTGGTCGGCCGACCAGGGCAAGTGGTCTCCCACAATACAAGGTGGTCGGCAGGCACAAAAGGTGGTCTCCACACTGAACGCAAGTCAGTGGTATGGTGGGAGACCAGTAAATGTGGCCCAAAAACCAAGAAAACCAACTTCCCGACAAGAAAATTGACTGGCGGAGAGAAAGTGGTCTCCAAGGAGAAAAGGTGGTCTCCTACCCTTGTACCACCTCCCAAACAAGGAAAACAAGGTTCATGCCAAAAAAGAACCAACACGGATGCAAAACGAGAGTTCGGGGGGCAAAGCGTGCTGCTGGGTGCCCCGAAAACTGGCTGCTGAGCACCAAAAGTAGCATACGGCCACAAAAGTGGCCTCTTGGGCCATAGTGTTCCTCTAGACAGAGGAAACAAGGTGTGCTCCAAAAACTGTGCCAAACAGAGAATGTTAAGCCGTTCCGAACTGAGGCGCACGGCTGACGGCTCCGAAAATAGGAAACAAGTCTCCAAATGGAAACAGTGGCCTACGACCACGAAAATTAGCCTACAACCACTGAGAGTTGGTCTAAAAGACCTCTCCCTCCCTTTGGGAAGAGAAAACAAGACCTGGTCTGCAAACCGAGTCAAGGCACAAAAAGTTTCGAGGCTCGGAGGGTAAAGCTCTCAGCCAAAACCCCAAAACTTTATAACGAGCACAACATGCACCATCACCGAGCGCTCAATCGATGACGTCTGAGTCTTAAGGTCGGTCAAAAATGGGGTGTCTACAAACACTTCATTGATATAAAATTTTGTATAAAATTATGGAAAGAATGGGATTTTCTTACCTTTGCTCTGTTTAATTCCCACTAGACAAGAAGATTATGGAGATGAATCTCCTAATTCTTGCTCTAACATTGTTGTCTTGTTCGATTCACTCTCATCTTCTTGCCAATGACAGCAACTCCATAGTGGGTTTGAAGTACCCAGCAGTTTTCAACTTCGGTGACTCCAACTCCGACACCGGCGAGTTTTTCGCAGGCCTCAGCGTACAACTCGGCGTACGACTCGGCCTTCCCTTAAGATGCTTATTTCCACAAACCATCTTCCAGGATGTGCGATGGTCGTCTCGTCCTTGATTTTCTAAGTAAATCCTTTCTTCACACTCTTGTTCTATTCTTCAATCACTTATTTGAAGTCTCTGCTTTCTTCACTATTTATTTTGGGGTCAAGTTTTCTGTAATTTGTGTTAATTTTGTTTCAATTGTATCAATTTTGTGCTTTAATTTTGTACATTTTAGTTAAAAATCAAGGGCCAAATAGTCTGAAGATTCTATTTGCACACCACAAGACTTGTCAATTCATACCATTTTGATTTTTGTGTTTTGGATCATGATTTGGGGGGGGTGTTGTGTTGCAGTGGAAGCAATAGGGCTGCCATTTCTAAATCCATATTTGAATGCAATTGGGGCTCCAAGTTTCAGGAATTGATGCAATTTTGCAGCTTCGGGTTGTACTATACTTCCAGCTATTGCACAATCTGTGTGCCCCTTTTCATTTGGGATTCAAGTGGCTCAGTTTCTGAGACTCAAGGCTGAGGTTCTTCAACTGTAATTTCAGAGTATGTTCTTAGAACTTTTAAAAATAACTACAAGTAATGACTCTGCAAAAGTTGTTGGCTTTTAGGTTTACCATGTCTAAGAATAGAATTTCAACTGTGTTTGGATCATGAATTGGTGAAAGGAAAAGTAAAGTGAATGGAAAAAATGAAGAAAATGGTTATTTGGTTGTCTTTTCATTTTATTGTTTTTCCTCGGAAACAAACCAATGAAATGTTTGAAGCACTCTTTATTTTTGTGCAATTACAGTTTTTGAAAATTCAGAAACCACTTTTTGGTGTTTTTTAAAGAATAAAGTTATTTTAAAAAAAAAAAAACTGAATAATTTTCAAAAACGGTTCACCAAACAAGTTTTATGTGTTTTTTAGAAAATAAAAACTTAAAACGAAAACACAACTTTAATTCTTATTTGGTTTTCATTTTCCTTTCCCTTCACAAATTCTTCCATAAATCCAACATCCAAACATAACGTTAAAGCTAAGAGAAAATCTAGCATACAAGCAAAATACTATAATAATATTGTGTTCTTAATTTTGTTGCAGCCAAAGAACTTGACAAGTACCTTCCGCTAGAGGATTATTTCAATGAGGGGCTTTACATGTTTGATATAGGCCAGAATGATTTTTCAATTGACTTGGATTCCATGTCATTGCATCAAGTCCTTGCTTTGATTCAAACAATTTTAGCAGAATTTGAAGCTGGAATCAAGGTCAGCTTAACGCTCAATGTTTTCTTTCTTCATTTTTTAATGCTTGATATGACGGAAATTGATAATCAATGGTAAAACAAACTCATTAGGGTTGAAAAGTGAAAGACATTTTCCTAATCAAAGTCTTACTAATGCCACAACACTACCACCGCCACCATCACCTCCTCCACCTCAGCACCATGGCCATCAACCAACCTCCACCGCCACAACACCTTTAATACCCCATCTTCACCACCACTAGTACACTACCGCCACCAGACACCACCACCAGCAGTACCCCGCCACCACTTCTACCACCGTCACCCCTCCACCACCACCACCTCACAACACAACCACTAATACAATCACTAGCACATCAGTTTCAATGTCACAACCAAATAAATTTCTAAGGAAAAAGAAAAGAAATATGTTTCATGCTTATTTGAGATCAGTAAATATCACATTGTAACATTTCATTTCATGCAACTAGATGTCTTAGAGATCTGTTAGACTAATAGGATTTTAGTTCCTCAGAAACTATATGACGGGGGGCACGGAATTTTTGGGTTCACAACATGGGTCCTTTCGGTTGCATTGCTCAGATAATTGCTTACTATGGAACCGATCCACTGATGCTTGATGAGCACGGGTGCGTGAGCTCGCATAACCAGGCTGCAATAATTTTCAACCTGCAGATCCATGAACGCTGCAAAAAATTGCAGAGCCAATACATGGAAGCAAATGTTACATATACTGACATCTTTACAATAAAGTTTGATCTCATTGTTAACTATTCTCGATATGGTAAGTACATTTGTTTTAGCCTCATTGTAGTTCAAACAGACTGAGTTTTTTCATTTTTGTTTGGTTAATACAATGTTGATTCCTTTACTGTTTGTTTTTGTTTTGTTTTGTTTGTCACAGAATCACAAAGAACTTTTGGTTTTCTAATACAGCTTTTGCACTTTTTGGTTTTCTAATACAGCTTTTGCTTTCTTGTTTCATACAGTTTCTATTATGTCAATATTGTTTCTGTTTCTTACACAATTAAAATAGCACACCAAGCACTATTTTACCAACAAATGTGACATATACTGACATCTTTACAATAAAGTTTTACTTCATTATGAACTATTCTCAGTACGGTAAGTGTGTCTGTTTTACACTCCACAAGAGAGTTTTTTTTTTTTTTACTTTCACAATTCCAATAAAACTATGAAACATGCAAAACTTTGTTTGAAGTTGAGCTATTTCAACAGTTGATGGTGTAGCTTCTTTTTCCAATGGGAATTAGAAATAAAGATGTGTCAATGAGAATTTAAATTCTCTTCTTCTAATTTTGGAAGCATTTTAGCAGTTTACGGATGCAATACAGAGACGACTCCCTTCTAGAAATATCCGTGAACTTTTATGGACTTAACAGAGTCTTATTTACCCTGTATTTTGTGTGGTAAATTATAGATTATTTCCCTATCAATTTTTTAAAATTTTCTTGTTCTGAAATTGATGGATGTGTGTGGAAACACATGTATGAAAAATACACGCATGTTTCATCGATTTCACTCTATTTTGTGCGGAATCTTTTATCCCCAACTCTTGTATCAATTCCGAATAACAATATGGACATTCATAGATATCTAGGTTTTAGTCCTTCACAATACTGTTGTTTCTTTTTCTATTCTAGATAATCTTTAATCCAATGTAACTCTCGTACTCAAATATCCTATGACATTCAAAGAGAATCGATTTTGTACGAATATAATAATTTGTAGGATTTAAGCAACCAATAATGGCGTGTTGCGGGTATGGAGGTCCACCATTGAACTATGATAGTCAGATCCTGTGTGGTCAAACACGATTTTTCAATGGGAGTTCAGTTACAGCCCAAGCATGCAATGATAGTACTGAATATGTGAGTTGGGACGGATCTCGTTTAACAGAGGCTGCAAACCGGCATATCTCATCACAAATTCTTACGGGGAAATTTTCTGATCCACCCTTCTCAGCAACGATGCCTTCCCTTTTCAACAACTTTTGAAAACCAATATGTATATAATTTTTTTTTTCTCTTTTCCAAATCTAAAATTATTAAGTTTCCTAAATTTGTGTTGTTTTTGTTTTCATATTTTATGGGTTCTTGTTCTTAAAGAATCAGGTGTAGTTTATTATAAATAACGAAGTAAATATTATGGCTCAATTGTTTTCGTTGAGAGTTTTCTCTACAAAATTTCATGCATGTTTTTTTAGAGTCATTTCTTGGATGCAACTCACTACTTCTTGGAAACACGAGCATGGTATTGCGCAATAGGAACAGCGAAAGCGATCGCTAATAAACCTCCAACTGAAAGACCGAACTGTTAACACTTCTCTTCCATCTGGTTTTGAAGTTGGACTTTCTTTTGTTGTCTTTGAACTTTCGCCCTTCAGGATTCGGAAGTCCATCAATGGCATCTACTAATCGTTTGGCGTTGCTAAAAACTGCTTCATTGTACTTCTCTTCTTTAGCCATGACTGTATTTTCTACGATCTTTCGCAATGTTACAAGAAGTACAAAAGAATTCAGCTAATTAAATAATCCTTTTCGGTATTGTTTTCATTTACTTTAAGCTTGTTTGGTTCTGATTTTCACAAAACAGTTTTCAAACAGTTCTATTTTTTTATTTTTCATATTTTAATGTTTTTAATAAAATTTTTTAATATTTTAAGCAATTTTTTAATAAAATTTTTAGACACAACTAACATAAATACACTTAAAAAGTATAATATTTGTGAGAAAAATCTTTAAAAAAATACACTAAATACCAAAAAATATGAAAAATATATTTTCGTATTTTTGTGCATTTATTAATTTTTAAAAATATTTTTTTACAAATATTTTACTATTTAGATACATCTAAAAAAGTTTTAAAAAATTGTTTAAAATTTAAAAAGTATTCACTAAAAATAAAAAAAAAAGACGAAAAACAAAAAATTTAATTTTCAAAAAACTGAAACCAAATATACTATTTGATTTTTTTGATTTTTTTTCTTATTTTTGGAAACAAAAACAATGAAAGTTCAAAATGTTTGGCTAATCTACATTATTTCCCATTTGGGTTGCACTAAAATGAGAGTTTGGGGATGTTGCTGCGTGGGGTGTGCAGCAACATTCGTTGTGCGCAGAAATAGGCCCATTTCAGGGCCCATTTTGATAATCCGAACCGTTAATATTTTAGAATACATCAAGTAGAATATGCCTGCAAAAAATCAAGTTAATTAGATATCGTTTACCTATTCATCCACTCACATTTGTATTCATTTTAATACTTTAAATCACAATTATTATTTATTTTTGTAGATAGAAATGTGAGTGGATGAATGGGTAAACGATATCCAATTAACTTGATTTTTTGCAGGCATGTTCTACTTGATGTATTCTAAAATGTGAACGGTTCGGATTATCAAAATGGCCCCATTTCTGCCGCACAGTAGATGCTGCTGCGCACCCCGCGCAGCAGCGTCCCCAAATCCCACTAATGAAGGGTTGAATTTTGAGTAAGTTACACCATCAGTCCTTATAGTTTAGGGGAAGTATCACTCTTGTTCCTGTAGTTTCAATTTGAATAATTTGATTTTTAAACTTTTAATTTTGTTACAATATGATGCCTTCGTTACTTACTATTAGAATTTAAAACAGAAAAAGATCATGGGTAAAACCAAAGTAAAATTCAAAAGAAACTAATGAAATCACCGGTATAATGACTCTACAGTTTATTTTGAATTTCACTTTAGTCTCTAATTTTACGCATGACTTTTGTTTGTTAAAAATTGACGGAGGGATTACATTGCAACAAAATTGAAAATGTAGAGATTAAGTTATTCAAATTGAAATTATGAAGGCCAAAATGAAATTTTGCTCAAATTAAAGAGACTAGTAATATAATTTACCTTTGAATTTTCTTTAATTTTGAAATTTGGTTTGAGAATCTAAATAGCCTTATTACAATTCTTCTACACATTGTAATTTCTGTAGTAGAAACTCTCATAGGATTTACAATAATACATTGTTATTACACTTAATATTTGTTTTTCGTTTGATTTTTTCTTTTCTTTCTCCAAAATTATTCTCCACAGTTGTCTCAGTTCAATAAATATAAGGAGAGTAGAAGCCGGGCCGCCTTCTTTTTATGAATTGAGATCCTCCCCTTGCACTCCCTTCTTGCAGGGCCTTCGGGCCCACTTTTAGGCCCAATTTTGATAATCCAAACCGTCATATTTTAAGGTTTATTCAGTATATCATACCTATAAAAAATCAAGTTGATCAGATATCAGAAAACATGTGTTCGGAAAACTGTTTATTAAATTCTTTAAAAAAATAGTTTTTAGTTCGATTTTTTCCAACACATGCTTTCTAATATCCGATCAACTTGATTTTTTACAGGTATGATATACTAAATAAATCTTAAAATATGAACGGTTCGGATTATCAAAATTGGACCTAAAAGTGGGCCCGAAGGCCCTACAAGGAGGGAGTGCAAGTAGGGGTGCAAGGGGAGAATCTTGACTCTCTTTTTATTTGGTGCCAAGCATAAGAGGAAATGGCACCCTTCAATATCACTATATTATATATATTTTCATACTTTATTTCATGGGACCATCATGAGTTTATAATGATAATTTAAAATGTTCATCTAGTAAATTCAGCAGTAAAAATGAATTGTGAAAAAATTTAATTTCATCAAACATTACTGGATGTATAAATAAATTATATATATTTTTTAAATAAACAGTAATTATGAGTTTAAATTTAAAACTATTTATAAAACAAAATATTATTTGTTTATTTATTCATTGATATTCGATGAAATTTATACAGACAATCTTTATGGAAATTCTAATATACACACCCTAGAAAGAGGTGTATCATATGCACTCATAGTTATGTCATTTTTTTATTTAGTTATGACCAATTTTCTTTTTTAATTATACCTCATGTTGTGTTTAATTATGACATTTTTTGTAGTGACCCTCACCCTCGTCTTATTCATGTTCATGTGCATCTGCATGTTTTGTTTTGTTAAGCTTGCATTTGTGGTTTTGACTTGTGTTGCCTAAAGTAAGGTTTCCGTCTTGTTTCATACCTATGTGTTTTGGCTTGAGTATTGTTTGTATGTTTTGTCCCTTGCTTGGTGTGTGTAGCCGAGGTCATCTTAAGCCTAGGTCACACCTTTGGACCTTTTACACCTAGGGCCATCTTGGAACCACTTTGGCTGACCTCTACCTTTACCCCGGCATATTGGCCGAGATGTCATTATCTAGGGCGAGGTGTGTATTACCGAGGCCGAGATATGTATCATCTAAGCCGAGATGTTATCCTTTAGGTAATTTAGATCTTTGATCCCCGCACCTGGTGATCTTGTTCCTGGACTGGTATGACCTATGTCACGACCCCATTCCGCTCTAGTAGAATGGTGCCATGATGGCCAGTAACCTGAGGTTACCAAAGGCCAACTTACCAGGATTCACACACAATCAGAGTATACATATGGGGCTTACATGTGCGGAAGCAATAAATTTAAAACTAATTAGTCCATAAGAGCTGTGCATAGATCAAATGAAATGACATACATCTTGATATAGTTTACAACTTGGATACAATAAAATAAGGTACAAAATACATCTTGATCAAAAGGCTTCTCAAGCCGACATATGCAAAAGAAATAACTACAAGCCAAGAAGCATGATCTTCAAGATGCTACAAAAATGCGAATCCCAAAACAAGTTGCAAACAATCATCTAGGCGTCACTGCCTTCTTGCTCATCACCTACATATATATAAGAGAGGGTGAGCTTGGATACTCAGTGAATGATATAATTAATAAAGGTTTTGCATGAATGATATTCAAGATCTCTTTTCTAAACAATACATAGCATGACTTATACAAAATCAAGGAATGAACCAAGTCCATCTATCAAGTCTTTCAAATCTTCAAGGGATGCTTACTAGCATCAATAATACAAGGGATGACATTAAACAAAGGTGCTATAAAAGCTTAGAGTCCCCTAGCACGTAAAGACTTGTGCTACAAAGGTTTAGAGTCCCCTAGCACGTACGAACTTGTGCTATAAAGGTTTAGAGTCCCCTAGCACGTACGGACTTGTGCTACAAAGGTTTAGAGTCCCCTACCACATACGGACTTGTCAAGAATGTCATTCAAAACAAGGCTAATACTTGATACACAAAATAGGGGTATTCATTCATGCTTAACAAATAATTTTCCAAAACAAAGCAAAGCAAAGCTTTTTCAAAACTTTATAACATAACTTTATTAAAAATACCACTCACATAGTTCTTCGGGTGTAGGGATTACAAGCAAGGATCCAAGGCCTACAAGCACATAATAAATCCCATTGAATGCGTTTCAATAAGACAAGGTGAGATGCTCAAAGATGGATATGAAATGCATCCTTAAAACAAGCTTTACATGACAGGAAAGGATCTCGGCATTTCTTTCAAAATCAAGTCAAACAAAGCAAAACATGCTCGGAGTTACAACACTGCCTTTTCATCACGGGAAAACATGCTAGATACTAACCAGGTCTAGGCCGAGGTCCCACACCTCTTAGCCGAGGTGTGTTCTCAACGACCACATTCAAGGAAATGAAGTCTGGGAAAATCTGGGTTTCCCTCTTAAAGAACATGAAGAGCATAAAACCTAAATTCATAACTTCTTTATTCGAAATCTGAGTTTTCATGAGATGAGTTTGAAAACATGGACCTGGGTACCCTTGCAGATTTCAAGGAAACAAACATAAAAACATGGAACTTGGTACAAACTTTCTGATCAAAACATGGTTTCATCTCAAGAACACAAGAGCATCATTTTCTCTTTCTAAAGCAAGCTTTAAATCAATGCATGGCTCATGAATCATGCCAGATCATGCAACGTATTCGGATCACCATAAAGAAAAACAAGAGTAAATCAAGATTCTAACCTCAAAACACGAATTAAACGGCTCAAACTCTAAAGATCAAGCTTGGGATCTAGCTCTCTCTTTCCAACTTCCCTTCCTCTTCCTAGAGCTTGTCTCTCTACCATGCAAGAGATATGACACAAAATGATATATTTCTAACTCTGCCGGCTGACTTAACCCTCTGTGGGGACACGTGGCAACGGCTGGTTGGATCTCCTCAAAAAGGTGATAGATTGATAAGACAAGAGCATGACAAAGTGTAAGCAACAAGTAAGGTGACGTGGGCACTCTGGCAGGTAACGATCTCGGCTAGGACAAAGCTTCAGCAAGTAAGGTCTCAATGATCTCGGCTAGGAAGGACAACACTTGGCCTAGCTGTGCCACACCTTGGCCTAGATGTGCCACACCTCGGTTTAGGTCGTACTAGTCCAAGGACAAGATCACTTTGGTATAACATCTCGGCCTAGATAATACACATCTCGGCCTTGGTGATGAACACCTCAGCCTAGATAATGACATCTCGGCCAACATGTCAGGGTGAGGGTGGAGGTCAACCAAAGTGGTTCCAAGATGGTCCTAGGTGTAGGAAGTTCAAAGGTGTAACCTAGGCTTAAGATGACCTCGGCTAAACTCACACCAAACAAGGAACAAGGCATGCAAGTAACACTTATACGAAACAAGTCAAGGTTTGTAAATGCAACTTAACAAGACAAGATCATGTAAATACATGCAAGCATAACTAGAGTAAGGTGAGGGTTGTTACAACCTAGACCGAGGTGTGGCACAGCTAGGCCGAGTGTTAACCTTTCTAGCCGAGATCATTGAGACCTTACTTGCCGAAGCCTTGTTCTAATCCGAGGTCCTTACCTGCCGGAGTGCCCATGTCACCTTACTTGTTGAACACCCTTTGTCATGCTCTTGTCTTGTCATTCAGTCACCTTTTTTAGGAAACCCAATCCGGTAGTGCCACGTGCCCCAACAGAGGGTTAAGTCAGCCGGCAGTGGAAGAAAACATATCATTGTGTGTCATATTTTGCATGGTAGAGAGAGAAGCTCTAGGAAGAAGAGGAAGAAGTTCTTAGGGAGAGAACTAAATTTCCAAGCTTGATCTTCGCACCTTGAACTGTTAGATCTGTGTTTTGAGGTTAGATTCTTGATCTACTCTTGTTATTCTTTATGTTGAACCGATCACATTGCATGATCTAGCATGATTCATGAGCCATGCATTGATTTAAAGCTTGTTTTAGAAAGAGAAAATGATGTTCTTGTGTTCTTGAAATAAAACCATGTTTTGATCTGAAAGTTTGTATTAAGATCCATGATTTTGTGTTTGTTTTCATAAGATCTTCAAGTATGGGTACCCAGGTCCATGTTTTTGAACTCATCTCATGAAATCTCAGATTTTGAATAAAGAAGCTATGATTTTAACATTCGTGTTCTCTATGTTCATATTCTTCATGTTCTTCAAAGGAAACCCAGATTTTTCCCAGACTTCATTTCCCTGAATGTGGTCGTCGGGACCACACCTCGGCCAAAAGGTGTGGGACCTCGGCCAAGACCTGGTTGGTACCCAGCATGTTTTCCGAGATGAAAAACAGTGTTTGACTCCCAGCACATGACTGCTTTGTTTTGACTTAGTTTTGAAAGAAGTGCCGAGATCATTTGCACACATGTAAAGTTTGTCTAGGGATGCATTTCATATCCACCTTTGAGCATCTCTTCTTGACTTCTTGAAGTGCATTCAATGGGATTTACTATGTGCTTGTAGGCCTTGGATCCTTGCTTGTAATCTCCACACCCAAAGAGCTATGTGAGTGGTATTTTTAATAAAGCTATGTTATAAAGTTTTGATAAAGCTTTGCTTCGTTTGTAAAAGTATTTGATCAAGCACGAATGATTATTCCTAGTTTTGTATCAAGTATTATATTTGTTTTGATGACATTCTTGGGAAAGTCCTTAGTGCTAGGGGACTATAATGCAACTGCACCCTTTGTTTTGCCACTGACGGTTTTCCGTGTGGGTTTGTTTGTCCGGAATGTCATCCTTTGTATTATATTGATGCTAGTAAGCATCCCTTGAAGCTTTGAAAGATTTGACAGATGAACTTGGTTCATTCTTTGATTTTGTACAAGATATGCTATGTATTGTTTGACAAAGATCTTGAATATCAGTCATGCAAACCTTTATTTTTGATATCATTCACTGAGTATCCAAGCTTATCCTCTTTATATATATATGTAGGTGACGAGCAGGAAGGCGGTGACGCCTAGATGTGTTTTGCATGATGTTTGGATTCATACTTTTGCTAGCATCTTGAAGATTATAGTTCTTGGCTTTGTATTTCACCTCTTTTGTATATGTCGGCTTGAGAAGCCTTTTGATCAAGATGTAATATGTACTTTATTTTATTTGTATTCAAGTTGTAAACCATGTCTCAGTGTATGTCATTTCATTTGATCTACACACAGCTCTTGTGGACTGTTAAGATTTAAATTTATTGCTTCCGCACATGTAAGCCCCATATGTATACTCTGATTGTGAGTGAATCTTGTAAGTTGGCCTTTGGTAATCTCGGATTACTGGCCATCATGGCACCATTCTACTAGGGGCGGAATGGGGTCGTGACATTTTTTTTAATTGAAATTATGTCATTTTCTTTTTTAATTATAAAGTACATATAGTACACACCCATAGTATTTTCCCAATCTTTATTACAAGATTAACGAGATGAACGGTTTAAGTTATCATTGTGTTATGAGTTTAAAGTATATAACTCACAAAATAAAATAAAAAATGCTATAAAAGGAAGTCATTCCCTCGTAACAAAAACTAAAACAACAAAATTCACTTCATTATCAGGTCTTATCATAAATTTGTAGGATTACAACTAACATGAAATCTGACATTGTCATTGTTTCACATTAACTACAAACAAGTGCATGTTGGCTCCGTATTAACAGAGAGCTAATTTTTTTAGCAATTTTCATTTTGAAAATACATTTTTTCATCATTGTGAAGGACGCAAATGAGACTAATAGTAGATTTGTTTAAGACAACTTTGAAAACTTATTTTGTTTTGTTTAATTTTGAAAAGTTGTTTTAAATTTTTATTTTCATTCTTTAGTAATTTTTTTCTTCATATTTTAGTAAATTATATATATTTTTATACATTCTAAAATCACACAATCTAGATGCAACTTAAAAAGTAATAGAATTGTGAAGGAATTTGAAAAAGTTTGAACTCTTTTCATTTGATTTGTTTACAATTTTTTTTTTTAAAATTTTTTTAAGTGCATTTGTATTAGATATAAATAAATAAACAAAAAACAAAAAAATAAGTAAGATATGAAAAAAAGAATCATTAAAAATTTTTTCAAAAATACTGTTCAAGTTTGAAAACCAAACACAATTTTTGAGTTTTTTGAAACGAACCAAACTTAAAATTTTGTAAGTTTCAAAATAATTCAAAGTATAGTTTAACAAAACTAATATCGAACAAGTTTTTAACTAGGCAAACCTCAAACAGTTTTATTGGTTTTGTAGGTGTAAAATGTTATTTTACGAAATACAAGGGAGCCAAGTTAAATTTTACAATTAAGATCATCTCCAATGGTCCATCAATTCTATCATCAAATTTAAATTTGATGAAAAATTATCATTTTTCTTACTCCAATAGTTTCATCAAATGAGTATCAAATCGAGAATATCAAAAATCTTTCACTAAATTGAGGACGCCTAGAACTTTTTATCATTTCATTGTTCATAGCTGTTGTATTTTCACCATGTGGCGTCTTCCAAATGACTACCTCTTTACAAACCTCTTAAACCCCTCAAAACATGAGACGCCATAGCCATGCCGGAGAGAGAGAGCTCTAGCTCAGTGTTTCTCCTCCATGCCTCCACCTTTTCTTGACCTTTCTCGCCATGGAACCATCCAGGTAATCTCTATCAGGCTTTTCTGGTTCTAATTATTGTTAATTGTTGTTGTAATTGCATATCACATTTATCAAATTAATGACGAGCTTGATTGTGTTTGTATCTTCTTGATCTCCATCACCATAATTGTCTTGTGATTATAATTTTATCTTTCTTTAGATGAAAGAGAACAAACTTTATAAAAAAGTCTCTTCAATTTGAATATTATTGTAGTCATTTTCCAATAGTACAAAAAATTATATATAAAAAATGTTACTTTTTAATATCAAAAGTCCCACCAATACATCATTCATAATCATATAAATAATTATGTATGAAAAATATGGAATAATGGGATTTTCCTAACCTTTGACCTTTGCCCTGTGCCTCTGTTTTTTCCCACTAGACAAGAACTTGATCTTGAAGATGAAGATGAATCTCATAATTCTTCTTCTATCATTATTGTCTTGTTCAATTTTCTCTCATCTTCTTGCAAATCCCAACTCTATTGTTGATTTCAAGTTCCCAGCAGTTTTTAACTTCAGAGATTCCAATTCCACACTGGTAAGATTTTCACCAGCCTCGGCGTCCACCACAACCTTCCTTATGGCTGCACTTATTTCCACAAATCATGTTCAAGGATGTGCGATGGCCGTCTAGTCATTGATTTTCTAAGTGAACGTTTCTTACTCTCCTTCTATTCTTCAATTAATCATTTCAAATCTATGTTTTCTTTTCTTCACGATTTTTTTGGAGGCAAATTATCCGTCTTGTTTCTGTAATTTAGTTTCAATTGTATCAATTTTGTGCTTTAATTTTGGCATTAGCTCTCCTCCATACCTCATCTCTTCATACTCCTCTTGCGGGTTTTAACCTGGGCACACACAAATATTTGAACCGACTATCTCATAGGTCTATGCGGGTTTTAACCTAGGCACACACAGATATTTGAACTGACTATCTCATAGGTCTCGTAGTGAATGTTATCCACACATGAACTTCATGTGTTTATAGTTGTCCGATAAAACTAATTTTTTGCGCGGATAACCTTTGTTGTGAGGCCTATGAGATAGTTGGTTTAGACAAAAGGGGTATGGAAGGGTATGGAGAGATGAGGTATGGAGGGGAGCTCATCCCTTTAATTTTACACGAAGTGTCCATTTAGAACCGTTGATTACATTGGTTAAAAAAATTGTTAAAAATCAAGGGCAAAATAATTGGTAGCGTCCATTTGCACACCACAAAACTTCTCAATTTACACCATTTTTTTGGTTCACCGAAATGGGATTTTGTTCGGTAGTTAATATCTAAACAATTGATGGTATGAATTGAGAAAAAGGGTAGTGTTCAAATAGAAGCTCCCAACCCCTCAACCGTAATTACTTTGAGGAGAGTCAAATGACAAAATTTAATGGGGCATTAATTGGACTAAATTGACACAATATTAAAAATGTAAGAGTAAAACTAATGCAATTAGAACTATAATAAGCAAATTGATATACGAGAAAAACTATTGGGATGGGACTACTAATGTAAATATTTTTTTTTTTTGGGTTGTGTTGCAGTGGATGCAATGGGGCTGCCATTTTTAAATCCCTATTTGAATGCAATTGGGGCTCCAAGTTTCAAGAATGGATGCAATTTTGCAGCTTCAAGTTGTATTGTACTTCCAGCTACTGCACAATCTGATTGCCCCTTTTCATTTGGGATTCAGGTGTCTCAATTTCTGAGATTGAAGGCTAAGGTTCTAAGACTGCAATCTAAGAGTATGTTCTTGGTATCTTCAAAAAAATTAGAAGTAATGACTAAAAAAATTATTGGATTTTTGGTTTGTTATGTCTATGATTAACATTTCTATTGTGTTTGAATCATGAATTTGTGAAAGGAAAATAAAAGTGAGGGGAAAAAAATGAAAAAAATGGTTGTTTTGTTGTCTTTTCATTTTTCTTTTTTTTTGAAACAAAAAAATGAAAAGTTGTAAACAATTTATTTTTGTGCAGTTGTAGTTTTTGAAAATTTGCAAACCACTTATTGGCGTGTTCTAAAGAATTAAGTTATTTAAAATATAAAAAAATCCCGAAAACAATTTTCAAAACTGGTTCACCAAACAAGTTTGATGCTCTTTTTTTTTTTTAGAAAATAAAAAAAAAAATGAAAAACAACCTTAATTTTTGTTTGGTTATCATTTCTTTTCCCTCTACAAATTCTTCCATCAATCCAAGATCCATACATAACATTGTAGCTAATAGAAAATCTGGCATACAAGCAAAATACTATAATAATATTATTGTATTCTTAATTTTGTTGCAGCAAAATAACTTAACAAATACCTTTCACCAGAGGATTATTTCAATAAGGGGCTTTACATGTTGGACATAGGCCAAAATCATCTTAGAGTTGACTATGATTCCATGTCATTGGATCAAGTTCTTGCTTTCATTCAAACAATTTTAGCTGAATTTGAAGCTGGAATTAAGGTCAGCTTAATGCTCCCTTTGTTTCGACGGAAAATATTTTCTTCTTTTTTTGACGTTTGATATGACAGAAAATGATACTCACTGTTGTGGTCAATTGAAAACAAACTTACTAGGGTTGAAAAGTGGAAGACATTTTCCGCATCAAAGTCTTACTAATGCCATCACACTACCATTGCCACCATTACCATCACCTCCTCCACCTCAAAACCACCACCGCCATCAACCCACCTCCACCACCACCACCACTACCGCCATTACCACACCTCCACTACACTGCTTCACCACCACTGCCAGGCTGGCTTTGGGCCAAGGCAACAAAGGCAGTTGCCTTGGGCCCCCAACTAATTTTAACACTTATAGGATTAATGGGCTAAAAAATAATGAATCAGTTCAACTAATATAAGTTCACAATTTAAAGTAAATGACACAATTTAAAGTAGAGGACCTTTATAGAACATGTAGTCTTTTTAATTAGTATTTTGCATTTAAAAATATGAGAAAAGTAAACTAATTGATACCTTCTTGTCGGTGGTTTAATTTTTAGATTGGGTGATTTCTTTCTTGTTGTAAACTGGATTTTGTTAAGATATAAGACCATTATCTTTTTTGAGTTTTTGTAATGATTTTTTTGTCTTGATCTATATGTAAATAACTTTAGTATATAATTTTAGTCATTTATGTAAGCAGAATTTGTATAGGTATTATTAGCAAATAAAATAAAAAGTATAAGTACTTACCATTTTAACCCAAAAATAAAATAAAAATAAAAATTTGTGATTATGTATAGAGGGCCACAATTCAAGAATTTGCCTAGGGCCTCCAACAACTCAACGTTGGCCCACCACCTGCACCCTGCTACCACTTTCACCACCGACATCCCTGGACCACCTCACTACCACCACCAACACCAACACCAACACTTCCACTACCCACCACAACCACCACTAATACAATCACTAGCACATCAGTTTCAAGACCACAACCAAACATATTTCTCTAAAAAAAAAAGGATTTTTGTGGGATTTTTTTTTTTTTGCTTATTTGAGATTAGTAAATTATCGTATTATAATGTTTCATGCAATGCAACTGTATGTCTTAGATCTGTTAGACTAACAAAATTTTAGTTCCTCAGAAACTATACGAGGAGGGGGGCGCGGAATATTTGGGTTCATAACACGGGACCTCATGGTTGCTTGGCTCAGATTATTGCCAAATATGGAACCGATCCATCAAAGCTTGATGAGCATGGGTGTTTGAGCTCGCATAACCAGGCTGCAAAAATTTTCAACTTGCAACTCCATGAACTCTGCAGAAAATTGCCGACCCAATACTCAGAGGCAAATATAACTTATACCGACATCTTTGCAATAAAGTTTGATCTCATTGTTAACTGTTCTCGGTATGGTAAGTATGTTTGTTTTAACCTGATTGCATTCATACAGATTGTGAGTTTTTCCGTTTCTGTTTGATTTCTTTAATGTTTGTTTTTGTTTAGTTTCAACTCTCTCACATAATCACAAAGCAGTGTATGGTTTTCTAAAACAGTTTTTGCTTTCCTGTTTCATATAGTTTCTATTATGTCAATCTTGTTTCTGTTTTCTTAAATTATACTAGCATCTTTATAAGAAAGTTTGACCTCACTATTAACTATTCTCGCTATGGTAAGTATGTCTATTTTACATTCCACAAGAGAAAGAATGTTTTACTTTCATAATTTCAATGAATCTGTGAAATGTGCAAAACTTTGTTTGAATTTTACCTATTTCATTGTTTGGTTGTGTAATTAGGTACCTTTTTTGCTTCTTTTTCAATGGAAACTAGAATTTAAGATTTTAGATCCCTTCTTCTAATTTTGGAGGCATTTTAGCCTTTTACGTATCCAATACATATACGACTCCCATCTAGAATTATCCGTGCACTTTTATGGCTTAACAGTCTTGGTTACCCTGCATTTTGTGTGGTAAATTATATCAATCCTTTAAAATGTTCCTGTTCTCAAACTGATGGATGCGTGTGGAAACACATGTATGAAAAATATGCACACGTTTTTATCAATTTCACTCTATTTTGTGGGCTATCTTTTATCCCCAGCCCTTTTGTCGACTCCAAATAACAATATGGACATTCAGAGATATCTAGGTTTTTGTCCTTCACAATACTTTCGTTTCTTTTTCTATTTTATCCGGTGACATTCAAATAGAATTGATTTTGTATGAATATAATAATTTGCAGGATTTAAGCAACCAATAATGGTGTGTTGTGGGTATGGAGGTCCACCTTTGAACTGTGATATCATGTGTAGTCAAACAAAAGTCTTGAATGGGAGGTCAGTCACAGCCAAAGCGTGCGATGATAGTGCTAAATATGTTAGTTGGGACGGAGTTCATTTAACAGAGGTTGCAAAACCGGTATATCTCACCGCAAATTCTCTCCGGGAGAAATTTTCTGATTCACCCTTCTCAAGCAAGATGCCTTCCCTTCTCAACCTCGAGTTTTGAAAACCAGTATGTTTATCATTGTTTTTTATTCTCTTTTCAAAATCTTTGCATATTCTAAGTTGATGATGAATTTATGTTCTTACAAATGGCATGGAATTACTAGTTTCCTAAATTGTATGTTGATTTAGTTTTTATATTTTAGGTGTTTCTTGTTCTACAAGAATTATGTTTAGTTTATCATTAATAACGATGCAAACATCATGCCTCAATAGTTGTGAAGTTTATAATTAATATAGATTTTCATTTAGAGTTTTATTTTTTTCAATTATTCTGATAATCTTCGGATTCAACAGAGTTAAAGAAGAGTTATGGTGTTCTTATTGCTACATATTTCGCTTTTACACGATTCCGCTACATCACATAGCAACTTCTGGAAACCTAAAAAGATATATGATTATTGTCAACAGAAATGTTAGGGGAGGGAAAGACTTGACTTGGAATGCTGTAGTAAATATATATATATAAAATTTAACTGAACATATAGTTATTGACAAAGCAGTATGGCGAAAAATAATTCATGTAACTGATTCCAACAGATCTAGACACTGGGCTTAGTTTGGTTTGATTTATTTGACATACTTCAAAATTTCGGTTTCTGTTGTTTGATTGCAAATTTCTCGTCAACTGTGTGTTCTACATAGACATTTCTACAAAGTTTTGTAAATGTTTTTCTGGATTTATTTCTTGGACACAACTCACTACTTGGAGACATAAGCATAGTATTATGCAATAGGAACAACGAAAGCGATCTCCAAGAAACCTCTGACTACAAGAGCGAACTGTCAACGTTTCTCTTCCGTGTCTTCTTTGGTTTTGAATTTGGGCTCTCTTTTGTTTGCGCACTGCTAAAAACTGCTTCGATGTACTAGTCGCCAATACTGCAATTTCAAATAGAAAAATGATCTTTTACAGTGTTGTTTATCCAAAAAAAAAAAAAAAAGATCTTTTACGGTGTTACAAGAATTACAAAAGTATTCAGCTAATTAATTAATCTTGTTTGATATTGTTTTCATTTCCTTGGATTTATTTCCTCTTCTTTTGAAATTTGGTTTGAGAAATAAGCCCAGTACCATTCTTCTGTATTCTGTAGTAGAAACTCTCATAAGACTTACCATAATACAATGTTATTACACTTATTTATTATTTTCCTTTTGATTTTGAATTTTTTTTTCTCAAAATTATTCTTCAATCATGAAGGTTTTGTTTCGATTTGAGAGATATAAGGAGAGTGAAAAAGATGCAAACAATTACCGGGAAGGTTTCATGAATAAAACAGCCAAAAATTATCACACTTTGGAGAGTGAAAGAAGATGCAAACAATTACCAGAAAAGTTATGTGATTATAGTGGCATCAGGAATATATTACCATCTACAGCCTTATCGAAAGCCTGGCTGCTAGCGATGATAGCCCTTTCTTTTTAGGACTCATCTTGGGTTCATAACGATGATATGAAATGTTCATCTTGTAGTCCCAATAATAAAGACGAGTCGTGTGAAAAATTAATTTTAGCAGACATCTTTGGACACTTGAATAAATTCCATTTTGTTTTTTTTTAAATGGATAACAACTATGACTTTAAATTTAAACTGTTTATTTTATAAAACAAAATATGATTTATTCATATATTCATCGATATCTGTTAAAACTGATTTTCAATATAGATGAATTTTATTGTGAGATTTATCAGATGATTGATTTAAATCATCGTTGTGGGCCATAGGCCCATAGTAGGATTCACAAAATGAAGTGTTATGGAGAGGACAATTGCCCCCGCAACAAAAATTAAAACAACAAAACTTCATAAGTAATTCACATGTCTTACCATAAATTTGTAGGACAACAATTAAACAGGAAATCCAACATTCTCATTGTTTCTACATGAATGAACTTCTAAGATTAGATTACAAACATGTCTGTTTGTTCTTTGTCTTTTATTTATTTCTTATTCACCCAAAAAAAAAAAAAAAAGAAGTCTGTTTATTCTAATGATTGCTCTCTTATGTGTTATCAAAAAAATGCTAATTGTTTAGCGATTTATGCTTTGGAAGCACATTTCTTGTCATCGTGAAGGACGGAAACATGACCAATAGAAAATTTGTTTAAACTTGAAATCTTATTTTATTTGGTTTAATTTTTAAATTTTTTATTTTCATGATTTTTTTAGTATTTTTTTTATCATATTTTAGCTTTCTTTAAAAAAAGATCGCACAATCTACATGCACCTAAAAATAAAAAATTGTAAAGAAATTTAAAAAAGTTATATTAAAGATAAAAAAAACACAAAAACGTGATTTTTTCTTTTGGGTGTGTTTTTAATGAATTTTCTTATCAGATTTGTTCACAATTTTTTTACTTTTTAAGTACATTTAAATTAGATACATCTAAAAATTATATATATATTTATAAACCTTAAAAATAGTATTTGAGTTTGAAAATTAAACAAAAAAAAAAAACAAAAGTGTTTCAAAATATATTTAAACTTAATTTTTTATTACTTTTCAACCTGATCTAAAATAAATTTTAATTGAGTCAAGCTTGAAAATTTAGGGAAATTTACCCAAAACTTCTCCATTGAATCATTATTTAGTAAAAAGGATAACTCAATTTATTTTGTTTCATAAACTCCCTAAAGAGAAGGTGCATAATTAAGGAAGGATAAAGTAAATTTTTTTTTTTTGGATAATATTGCCCATGCATATATATATATATATCACAAAACTCTTTTGATGATAAATACTTTTATTTTATACAAGTTTTAAAATATCATGTATGTGCATTTTTGGTTAGTTTATCTAGTATGTATTATGTTTTTTTGTAAAAATGTTATCTGTGAACCAGAATAACATATTATTATAAGACAAAGTAACATATTACTGTTTATATCAATTTTGACGATATTTTTTACTTTTTTTTTAAGAATTTCATAGTCAACATGGACCTTGTTTGATAGATCTTGACGAGAGGATTCTAAAAATACTAATTTTATTAAAAATTGACATCTAGATTAAAAATTAAATTATTTTAAAGTTTAAAATATTAAATTACTCATTAAGTATATTTTGATAATAGTGGTATATGTTAGATTTTTTTTGTATTTATTTTTAATGCATTAAAATTTTATTATGATGAGATTTTAAATGAATCTCTCAAAAATTTATGAGTTTAAAATGTATTCAAGTTTAGCTCAACGAACTAATATCAAACTAACGAAAGCTCAAAATTGATTTGTGTTGGAGGTGTAAAATGTTATTTTATGAAGTATAGGGAAGCCAAGTTAAACTTTGCAATTAAGAACGTTTCTAACACTTTATTTTTTTTTTTATCAAATTTAAATTTGATAAAAAAAAATATACAAAATTGGTGGTCTAATGTAAGGGTGTAATTTTGGCTCGGCCTGGCCCGGCCCATTCGGGCTCAGACCGGGCCGGACCTTGTGGGTTCCCGTCCAAAAATCGGACCAGGCCGACCCACGGGTCAGAAAACTAGGCCTAGGCCCAGGTCCTAACCCAGGCCCAAGGGTATTCGGGCTTTAGGCTGGCCTAAACAATTTTTTAAAAAAAATTTTTTCACCAAAATTTCATTATTTTCTATTAAAAAAAACACTGGGCATCAGGTGGCCCGGGCGAGTCGGGTCTCGGGCTGGCCTTGAGCGAGCCAATGGGCCGGGCTGGGCTTCAAAACGATGGCCCAGGCCCTGGCCCAAGGCATCGGGCGGGTTTCAGGCTGCCCGCGGGCCACGGGCCAAAGTTACACCCCTAGTCTAATGTTAATATCAAATCAGTATCAAATTAAGAATCTTTTAAATTTTTTATCAAATTAAGGATACTGAAATCTTTCACCAAATTACTGTAAATAACCATTAGTTTTACATGTGAGTGCTGGATAATACATAAGTACTGGAGGATCAGCCAAATGTCTGGCTAGTTGTCCTCCGGTCAACTACCTCTTTACAAAATTTTGAAAAATTCACAATCGACCAGACAGACATCCCTCGATTGATCGGTGGTTTGATAAAATCTTATATTGTTTTGTTGGAAAAAGCGATATCAAATGAAATTTTTACTCAAATTTTATATATTAAAAAAAAAGAAGGAAGTAAACGTTGATACTTCTTAGAAGGGATAGTCAAGTATAAGTCCTATTTGACAAATAGGTTTTTTTTTTTTTTTTTCTTTTTTGAGTAAAATAATCAATAAAAATAAAATATATTAAAATAATTAATAAGATAAAATATTACATTTAATTCATAATCATTTTATTTTTTTACTTACAACCATTAAATCAACTAAAACAAATATTTAATTATCTCCTCAATTACAATTATTTTAACTAAATTAAAATAATTAAAAATAAATAAATAAAAATCAAGTTACTGATTAAGGCCTCGTTTGGGAACAGGCTAATTTAGTAACTTTTTGGCTAATTGGCTAAAAAGGTTGGTAAAAAAAACTTGTATGTTTGGGATGACTTTTTGGCTAATTACGAAAAGATGTGCAAAAAGTAGAGAGAAAAGGGAATCTTTGACTTTTTGGTATGGATTGTTGGCTTTTTGGCTAAAAAGGTAACTTTTTGGCTAATTGGCTAATTTAGCCACTCCCCAAACGGTTTCTAAGTGGTGTTTTGAAAAGTCAATAAAAAATCGATTTTTAAATTTTTTAATCAAAAAAATTAATTTTTTAAGTAGTAATTTAAGTAAAAAAATTAACTTTTTTTAACTAAAAAAAAAAAGTTAAAATTTTTAACTTTTTGCTAGCTTGCAAAGTTAAGCTATGTTTGGGAAGTGGCTAAAACAGTCAAAAAGTCAAAAAGTCAACTAAAACACATCACATCACCTCTCTACTTTCCTGCACACCTTTTCATAAAAAACTAAAAAATTACTAAAATAGCCTGTTACCAAACCAAGCCTTAGTCTAAAATAACCACCTTGCGGGGTCATATTTTTACTCTTTGAAGGGTTAAAACCTCTTTAATCCCTAAAAAGCATGAGACGCCATAGCATGGCGGAGAGAGAGCTCGATCTCAGTTTCCCTCCATGTCTCCACCTTTTCTCGGCCATTCTCGCCATGGAACCAACCCACATCTTGATCTCCTTAGCCCGGTATTCTCGCAAAGCCTCTTCTGGTTTAATCGAATTAACAATGAGTTTGATTGTGTTTGTATGTGAAACCCTAGGGATTGTGGTGGAGGTTCGGTCACAGAGAGAGTACAGAGCTTCATCTGGAACCACTGCATAAGCAATCCTGTAATTCGCTTCAACAATTCCCAGTTGTTTGTTTTACAGAATAAGCATATATTTGAAGCTTATCCTTTGTTTGGTGTCCGAGAAAGTGGAGTAATAGTTAGAAAATAGCTTCTTGAATCGTAGGGTATCTCGAATCATGGATTCAAATCTATGTGGAATTTAAATTTGGGTAAAAATCACTCAAAAACCCTCCGCTCCTTTGACTCAAACTCTATAGCAAGTGGAGTATTACTTAAATGTTTAGCCACATTAAGGAAGATTCAAATGTTTACTCAAAAATTTCAAGGCTTTTTTATGACTCAATGTTACCACTCAGCCATTAGTGAAGCTAAATTTATTTGGATTGAGGGGTTTGGTGAGAAAGAAAAGAAATGGAGAGAATGAGGTTTCTCGTCACTTGTTTGATGATTAATGAGGTGAGTAATGGTGAGAAATAAAGAGAAATGGTGAGAAAGACGAATCACACCAAACTTAAGTTTTGTTTCTCACCACTTTTGGTGAGATTTGGTGAGAAACCAAAATTACTCTTTATAAAAAATTTATAATACCTAAACTACTCCCGTAAATACAAAACAAATAAAATAAAAAGACACATGTATCCTCTTTTAGTCATTGTCCATCCAAATAGTAGATGAGAAACCACAATCGTTTCTTTTCTTTTCTCGCCTAGGTGAGAGAAACTCCAATCATTTCCTTTCTTTTCTCATCTCACAATCCAAACGGAGTGTAAATTTGAGTTTGTCCATTGGAGTGGTCCATATCAAATAAAGATTTTACTCAAATTTGAGGCTCTTCCTATTCCTGCATTTTCGTGGCTGCCCAATGAGTCCTTGGCGTCTCTCTGCTTAGTGAAGACACATAAAGGAACAAGAAAGTGAGATTTTGAAGTTTAGAACCTTTTTTTTTTTTTTTTAAATGCCTTTTTATTTTGGTGACCATGAATTCAGAACTGTACTTGATTTTATGTCACAGAACTGCATTAGGCAGCAGAAGTAATTACAAATTTTTTTGGTCCCTGGGTTTCTAAGGGTTGTAACGGTCAGAATTTCGATGCAGTTTATTTTCTTGTATTTTTCCAGAAAAGAAACCCAGCCTTAAACTTTCGAGTGTTTGCTAATTATTGAGCTTGGTTTGGTTTTTGTTACCAATGCAGGATGGAAAATCCCGCATGCCATACTTGAAAAGTTTTCTGAAGAAGCTTATTGTCGAAGTTGAATCCCAAGGTCTTGAAGTCTTGGATGAATTGTATGAACGGTTCGCCTTTTACATGACTTCACTGAAGGTAATGTTTCTGGATGGACTCTTCACACTGTGACAATTGATTCTTTATTTGATGCTTGATTAGTTGTGCGAATATAATTCTGGTGTGTTAGGGTGATTATTCTGCAAAAGCCAACTCAAGGATCGTGAAATGCATTTCGTTTCTCTTTCCTGACGGTAGGAATGTTTATCTCATGGGATGCCTGCATTTGGTATTTATTACTTTTTATTTGGCCTGATTCATGCTTAGTAATTGTTTTCTTGATTGTTTAGATTGTTCTGATCTCCCAAGTTGCCCAAAAACAAGGAAACTGGTGGTTCCACTGCAATGTTCACTCAACATGCTTGAAGGTGTGAATTATTGCTGCTGGGTTTAATTTGCATGCAATGTCTACACCATCTTATTGCTAACTACTACTCCATTGCTTTCTTCAGCTGAAATGTTAAAATTGAATAATTTATCATATTACATGTTTTGTCAACACTATTGGATTTGCACCATGTTATGCTGTTCTTTGAATTTTCCTTCGTTTATTTTTTCATTTATTAATTTTAATAACGAGAGAACGCAATTAATAACAACTTATAAATAATGAACAAAGCCCAAGAAATACCTATTGACAACAAACTTAGCATTTACATGCTTTCTTTTCCACATTGGTTATTGTGAATTTTTACCCATAATAAACAAGTTTCTTGTGTGAAGTCACCTAAGGGCTGGAATGTAGGGGTTTTTTTTGGGTTCCCATACAAGTATTGTGACACACCCCAAGTCTGGGGGCGTGACCAGATGTGGACTGTTGAGCTAATGAAGTGACAAAATCATGTCAACAAGTCTGGGGGGTCACAAGCATCCCACCTCAAGGTTAAAATATTCAAATTGTTGATAGTTGTTTCATTGATTTCCGTTCATCACTCAAATTAATTAAATTTAGGCCAAGTTTGACATATTGTAAAAAAGCCAAAAAGCCAAAAATTTACTCAAAAAGTTAAAAAGTTAACACTATTCACCAAAAGTCAACAATTACGGCTGTACAACTCCCAATCCTAATTTTTCCCTACAAATCAATTTTTACAATTTTTTATTACACATTTTTCCATAAAAAGTCAAATTTAACCCAAACATCTATATTTTCTTTCTCAATTTTTTAGTCCCAAACATACAAAAAGTGCACTTATTTAGAACACTCCAAACAACTGTTTGCTGGTTTGGTGTGTATAGGTGTTCAATTTGGCCTTCAAGTCTTTTCTTGTCAGAATTCATCCTCTCCCACCCAGAATTATTCTCTAATAAATCTTGTTTTGAGGTGAGCAATATTTTTAGCGTAGGTTCCTTCTTTGCAGGAGTGCAAATGCTGCTCTAACTTGAGATATCCATGACTTACCTAACAAGTGACTTTGTCTTGTTGGTTCCACCATATCAGTAGTGCTCCAAGACTCAGCATGTGTTGATCAATAAACATCTTTTTTTCAAAAACAGTAAATATATAAAATATATATTGTTGCAACTGTTCTATCATTATTATTATGTGTTTGATCTCTTGTTTTATGTCAGTAATTTTCTATTAATCTATTGATTTTTGCAATTGCAAATATTGTTACTAGCTTCTGTCCTATGTCAATCCCAAGTTTTGATGTGTTAACTACATTCTCTCTCTCTCTCTATATATATATATATATATTGAAAAATAAATAAAAAAACAGGTTGGTTCAGGTGTTGGTTTGGTTGGCATTTGTCTTGCCCACATAAAAGCATCCAAAGTAACTCTCTCTCTCTCTCTCTCTCTCTCTCTCTCTCTATGGTTTCTTGGAAAACTATTATAAATGTACGATTTGGTTTAGGTGATGCTAAGTGATGGTGACCTGTCAAGTTTGGCAAATATGAAGCTTAATTTAGAGTTAAACCATCTGAGCGTTAGAACAGATTTGTCAGAAAGAACCATTGAAGATCCAGATTTGGTGTGTTCTTTATTTGTTAATTTATTTTGCTACTAGTGTTTAGATTGGTGAATGTATCAGTGTGTCTGCAAGTGTTGAGGGTGTGGCTGTTTACTAAGAAATTTGGAGAAAGTTCTGCATTCCAACCATTAAAATAGTCTGTGAGTAACCTCAAGGGGTTGGCCTGGTGGTCAAGGCTTGGGGGCCTAGGAGTGTGCTTGCCCCCAAGGTCTCATGTTTGAAACCTCCTAAGTGCAAACAATTTCTTGGGGCCGGATACCAAGTTATCAAAAAATAAATAATTTAGTCTGTGAGTAAGAACCCAAAATTACATCTTATGATATACTCTAAAATGTGGTATGATGGTGTTCAACTTGTCTAGATTAAACTATTAGAATTTAAGGAACTCATCGAGCAATTTTCTTTTACCAATTAGATATCTAATAAAATGTAGTTTATCTTTCTCAAATTAATCATATAAAAACACATTTCTATGAGCATTATGACCAAATTTATACATTTTGTTATGCCAAAACTCCACTCTTTTTAGATTTTAGTTCATTATATTTGATTTTCTTTCCTCTTAGGAAATGTATTAGAAAACAATTGGGATTGCTAAATTCACCATTTTGGAATGAAAGTGTATCATGTTTCAGAACTAGTGTACCATGTTTCAGAACTTGTGTACCAAACTGTAAACCTCTAGGATATCAGTGTTTCCCAGTAACACTGGTCCACCATATTCCCGTAACATGCATTAACGATTTTGCTTTATAAAGTTAGAAAAAGAGTGTGTATGCGTCTGTGCTTGTGCCTTTAGAAAACTCTTAAACGAATTTGTTGACATGGTCTAAAGAGTCTAGTTTTCTAGTAATCTCAGTGGACCCAACTCCATAATTTCCCATATAAGGTGTTTGAAACTTTGAACTATTCTAATATAGGCATATAAAGAAGTTTACTTTCCATGACTTTGAACCCGATGGAATATGAGTTTTTGTAAATCCAAAGATTTTTTGACTTGATTGCTTACTATATCTGGATGCTTCACTGATGTACATGCAAATCATACGAAACAGTTAGGAAGATCTGCCATAGAGAAATTGGCCAAAGGCTTTTGGCCCTATGAATCTATGTTAAGAGGGATTAGTTTGTAACTATTTGAACCCGAGCCCTAAAATATAGGTTTTGTAAGGGTCTAAACTTTTGAGGAAACTTTGAGTTGCTTTAAATGTGGAATTGTTTCATGGAACTTTTACAGTAGTTTAAAAAAGTATAAAACCTTGTAATTGAAGTAGGAAGAATTCACAGTCGAAGCTGACTAATTTTTTTTATTTCAGGTGAAATGCATTCATCTGCCGTGGGAGTCTGCTGTGGGAAGCGAGCTTCGAGACTTATTGCCTGACATAATGTAAGTATTTTTCATGTATTTTGTTAGTGAAGATGGCAATTAATTTCATGATTATGTTCACATTGGTTTTTTACTTGTGTGCCGACAATCTAATGGATATTGGTGTCAAAATGAGGGGATTGCCAGCATTCATGGTAATGGGGATACAACCTGTTGGAAATTCTGTAGTTGCAAGTATTGGAAACAAATTAGCGATTTGCTTACTTTTTATAACTTGTGCTATTTTCCTTGTAACAGATTGGGTGCAGATGTAATGTATGATCCCTTGTGCCTTCCAAATCTTGTTCGAGTTCTTGCCTGTCTTTTGGACCGTGAAATTTCGGACTCTCATCTCTGCAGTGAACACTGCAATGGCATTCAACCGGTTAGTAAAGCTCACAATGCTGTTAATAGCCGTGGCTCTGATACATGTCAAGGCGAGGCAGTGCCTGATGATGATCCAAACACTGAATATGCGTGTTGTGCATCGAAGGAAGGTCCCAATGCGTTTATTGCTTCTGTCATACGGAATATTGATACATTTAACCGGTTTCTTGAGTTAGCAGATGAGGCGAACCTCAGTGCTGAGGACGTAACTGGGAAATTTATGCTGTTTGATTTGCTTCCCTACATGCAATCTTACAATCGATTGAGTATACGACTGTTTACTCTTACCCATTTTTGAATGTATCTTTTGACATGTTTCTCGAAACCCTAATCTATAGCTCTAAGCTCTCAAATGTACTGCAATTCTGAAACAGTTTCTTTACAATGCCGACCCCTGCAAGGATGTCGTGGTCTGGCTTTGTTGTACTGCATTGAGGCAGAAACTATGCCCAATCTTTGTTTACTTAGCATCCGACAGAGTTCACAGTTGTATTCAAATTCTGTTTTTTATTTTTTATTTTTAGAAAAACTAAAACTAGTTTGGTGAATAAAATTTAAAAAATTAAAATAAAAAACTAGTAATTTTTATATGATTTTCCTCTTTTTTTTTTAATAAAAAACTATGCCCAATCTTTGTTTACTTGCTTTTGTTGAGTTTTCAAAACTTGTTTAAAGTTTTTTGAAAAAAATAAATATAAAATGTATATTTTAAATTTTTTAAATATATTTCTTGAAAAAAGTCTAATGAAAATAATGAGTTTTTCATTAATTGTCAAACTAATTTTATTTTTAAAAATTTTAATAAAAAAAGTGATTATTATTATTTAAATTTTATTGAATATATTTAATATTCATGATACCTTTTTAACAGTGTTACTTTTATAAAAATTAAATTTCTATATTAAAAATTAGGAAAAATTGGCTTAAGGTCCCTCCTCTACTTTTGATAAGAGGAAAAGTCCAAAATAATATATTTTAATGGCTAAGGTCCATAAAATTTATTTTAAATTATAAAGTACCTAAATTACCTTTCCTTTATAATATAAATTTGTTTGAATATAATATTGTTGACTTAACTGATAGATTTTGGAAACCGAATTCGCATGGGAGATTTCTTCGGAGTTTTCGTCGGAGATTTCAGTGGAGATTTCATGGTGAGATTTCGTCGAGATTTGAGTGGAGTTTGACGAGAAAGATTGCTACGATCGTGTTGATTTCGTTGGAGTTTTCGTCGAAGATTTTAGTGGAGATTTCATGGTGAGATTTCGTCGAGATTTGAGTGGAGTTTGACGAGAAAGATTGCTACGATCGTGTTGATTTGGTCGGAGATTTCGTCGGAGTTTTGATTCTTTGTTTTTGAATCAATTTCAAGGAGTGTTGCAAGTGTATTGATCGCGTTGGTTTTTGAGTGGAGTTGAATCAGGTTTGTTTTCGATTTTAGATTCCACATGGAATTTGACTTTTGTTTTGAATTTTTGTTTCGAGAGAGGCCAGGTTTATAAAGTTGATTTTTATTTTTGGAATTAATTTTTCATTCTTTTGTTTTTTTGATCAATTTGAAATAGTGTTGACAGTATAGTTGATTTTGATGTTTACTGTTTATTTTTTGTGCTCTGTTTTTTATCAACATGCTGATGAATGATAAGTTTTGTTCTATGTTTTTTCAAACCAGAGATTTGATTTTCTGCACTTTTGTTTGTGTAGTCCAGAGAAAATTATAAGTGCATATGGACATATTATTAGAAGTTTCTAATGGAGATAGAATATGAGAAAGTGAATGTAAGTTCATAAATTTGTGCAATAAAGTGAATATGAGATAGTATATAAGTTTGTAAATTTCTCTGGCTTTTTCTATGAGTGCAATATCAGTGTAAAGTTCATATATAAGGTGTATATGGTTTTTTTCTATGATTGTGTTTAATAGTTAGCAGTAAATTTCTCTTTGTTTCATTAAATTTCTGTGATTTTGTTTTTTATCATCTTGAAGGTGAATATCAGTTTGTAGATGTGTCTTTGGACTTTTATTTTATGAATACAGACAAAGTTAGACAGAGGCAATTGAATACAGACAAACTTTTATTTTATGAATACAGAAAATTATAATTTTTAGAAATTTATCTGGACTTTTATGTTATTTTTGTAAAGTGTTTCTATGTTAAACAATTTTTTCCAGTTTTGTGAAGGTGAATATCAGTTTTGTTCTGTTTTTTTAAACCAGAGAAATTTCATTTTCTGCACTTTTGTTTTTGTAGTCCAGAGAAAATTATAAGTGCATGTGGACATATTATTAGAAGTTTCTAATGCAGATAGAATATAAGAAAGTGAATGTAAGTTCACAAATTTTTCTGGACTTGTATTTGTAGTTCAGAGAAAATTGTAAGTTTGTTACTCACTTTCAGTTTGTAAATTTCTATGATTGTAAATTTCTCTGGACTTGGATTTTTTTGTATGATTGTGTTTAATAGTTAGCAGTAAATTTCTTTGTGATTCATTGAGTTTCTGTGATTTTGTTTTTTATCATCTTGAAGGTGAATATCAATTTGTAGATGTCTGTGGACTTTTATTTTAAGTTCAGAGAAAATTATAATTTTTAGAAAATTCTCTGGACTTTTTATAAAGTTCTTGTGAAATGTTTCTGTGTTAACTAAATTATTTTTCTTGTTTTTTGTTTCAGTTTCAATGGACAGTGCAGTGTTGTTGCTGTGTAAATATGGGAATGATACTATTGTCATTAATGTTTCATGCGAATTGAATTTTGAGGAATTGGTTGGAATTTTGTGTAAAACATGGGAGAATTTGAAACCTGAGATTATGTGTATTTCATATTCTATTTTGGGCCATCCGAATTGTATGGTTCGAAATAATATTGATTTTTTGAATATGTTAAGGGTTGTTTGTGCACACGGTGTTGATATAGTTGATGTTTCAGTTACTAGATGTGGTACTTCTGATGAAGAGGAAGTGGGGTGTAATTGGGTAGATGTTGTGGATGGTGAGTGTGATAGGCTGGTGGATATTGAAAGGAATTCACTCTCTAAGTTTTGTTCTCACTAAGAAAAGGTGTTATTGTCGGCTCGTTGGCGGAATAATATTACGAGTGTTGGACAAAAGTTTGAGGGTGGTGTGGTTGAGTTCCGTACTTTTTTGTGCAAGTATGCTATTGAGGTTGGTTTTCGCCACGTATGTTAAAAATGACAAGTTGAGGGTTACGGCAGAATGTGCATATAAGGAATCAAGGGGATGTATGTGGCGTTTCCATGCTCCTGTTGAAAAAACAAATGGTTTCTTCTACATAAGGACTTTGAACAATGAACATACGTGTGGTGTGGCGGTTCGTACGAGTAAACATTCGAGGATGACTTCCAGCTTAGTTTCTGGGCTGATAGTTGACGAGGTAAGTGCAAAACCTTTAACTCGTCCCAAAGGATGTTGTGAAAGAAATGAAAGACAAGTATGGGGTTTCAATCAGTTATAACTGTGGTTGGTTGGGTGTTGAAAAAGCAAAACGTAGTACATATGGGGATTCTTGTTTGTCATTTGATCAATTACGGTGGTATTTTGATGAGGCATTGAAGAACAATCCAGGTAGTCGTTTTGAGTTAGATTTTCAAGACAACAAGCGTTTCAAAAGAGTGTTTGTGGCTTTTCATGCATGCACAGCTGGTTTCAAATATTGTCGGTCATTGCTTTTTCTTGATGGAACATTTTTGAAAGGGCGATACAAAGGAGTTATGCTTGCTGCAACGGCGAAAGATGGGAATGAAGGTAATTGTAAATATATATAATTTTATCTAACTATGTGAATTTTCTATACATGTAGGAATTCAGTGAATGTGATTTTTCTCTGACACTTTGAATTTTCTCTGGTTTTGGCCTGTGTGGATTTTCACTGGATTTTGGTCAGTGTGAATTTTCTCTGGATTTTGTCATTGTGTGAATTGTATCTGTAGGTGGTCACTGAGTGAATTTGCTCTGGATATTATGATTGTGTGAATTTTCTCTGTAGTTAGTCACTAAGTCAATTTTCTTTGGATGTTGCCAATATGTGAATTTTCTCTGGAGTTGGGCACTAAGTGATTTTTTGTCTGGATGTTGGCAGTGTCAAATTTCTCTGGTTGTTTATTGTTCTAATTTTCTATGCATGTGTATATCTGATATGCTTGTTCCTATTTGTTTTGTAGGTTTTTTCCTGTAGCTTTTGCTGTTGTTGATGCTGAGAATAAAGGCAATTGGTGTTGGTTTCTTGAACATTTATGTGGAGTATTGGGATCAGAAAGGGTGATAAGTTTCATATCAGATCGACATTGTGGTATTGTGGAGGGAATTGCTAGGTTTTTCCCTAACTGCTTTCATGGATTTTGTCTTGAATATCTAAAGAGAAATCTGAGGGATAAGTTGTCATGGGAAAACACAAATTTGGTTAGGGAGACGACTGTGTCCAAGTTTTCAGAATGTACATATGCGCCAACAAAGGCATCATTTCATTTCAAGTTAAATGAATTAAAAAGTGAGGGAGGAGACATTGTGATTGTTTTCTTGAGAAGTTTACCATATGAAAATTGGAGTGATGCATATTTTGCGGGGAAACGTTATGGTGAGATGTATTCAAATGTTGCTGAGTCATTCAATTCATGGATACGAGATGCTCGGCACTTGCCGATAACAAATTTGGTGGACATGATACGGTTGCAAATTATGAATATGAGGTCTGATAGGAGGCTGCTCTCTAGTAAATGGAATAAAGTTCTATGTCCTCATATGGATAGTGTATTGGAGAAGTATTTTTTGGATGGGAGGACATGGAATGTGAGTTTGTCGTCTGATAATGTCTTTGAAGTGCATTGTTTTCCTTCGGTTATGGTTGATCTTGGGTTGAGAACTTGTTCGTGTCGAAAATGGAAAATAAATGGGTATCCATGTCAACATGCTGTTGCTGCAATTTTTAGGAGTGGAAGGAATTTGAATTCATTTGTTGAACCATTTTTTCATGCTGATAGGTATCGTCAAACATACTCGTTTTCGATTGGCCCAGTTCCAACTGTTGAAAAACCTGTGTGTAGCATTGAAGATGCTATGATTTTACCTCCATTGAGCAAGAGACCAATTTGGTCGAAAAAGAATGTAATTGCTTCTACTGGAGAGTTTAAAAGGGTGATTAAGTGTAGTCGTTGTGGGAGTATTGGTCACCATAATAAGAGGACATGCAAGGAACCTTTGTTAAATAGTTGAGGATAATACATTTTATTGATTGAATAATACATTTGATGATTAGTTTGTGTATTTTGTTTTGTGAAATGTGTTTTTTAGACAGTGTATATAATAATATCAATCAAATTCATCCAGAGAAATTTTTGCAATATCAGTTAAAGTGTGCATTGTGTTTGTTGATATATACTATAGGCATTGGGTTTGTAATACCTGTCAAATTTATGCAGAGAAATTTGGTATGGCAGAGAAAATTTTGTGTAATGTGTTTTGAAGCTTCAAATTCATCCATATAAATTTGACAATGGCAGATAAAAGTACTGTGTGGATTTTGTTTTTTGAATTTGATAATTGCTTTGTACTAACACAGTGCATTATAGATTGCATGATCATATAGGCACCTTCTTTGGCATGATACGAGTTAAATTTCTTTGTGAATTTGTGGTAACTTCATGTCAGTCATTTCAAGAAATGTGCATACCAGACAGAGCATACACAAAATTATTGCAGTGAGTACAACCAAGAAACAAAATCATGCTTTTTTGAAATTTCTCTGAGTTAAGAATTTCTCTGGACCAGGGAAGAATTTATCCAGAATGAATTCAACTCATAAATTTTGCTCAAAGCCAGAGAAATTTTCCTCACCAACCCAGAGAAATTCACAACTCAGAAATTTCAAATTCATCCAGTGAAATTTTATAGTAGCAGATAAAATTACTGTTCGCTTTTGTGTTTTGTTGAGTTTGATGATTGTTTTGTAACAACACAAAGCATTACAGATTACATGATCATATAGGCATCCCGTTGGGACTGTACGTGTTAAATTTCTCTGAATTCTGGTAATATGATACCAGAGAAATTTGTGCAGACAATTTTCTCTGTGTGGATTGTGTTGACAATCACAATAAAAATATATATTTATTTAACCATCGATAGGTATGAAATTGACATTAGTCGAAATAAAAAAAAAAATGAAATTTACATTAGTCAAGAAAGGATGTATATGGATAAGTCAAGCATCAGTATTCCTTCGATGTGTCAACAAAAAACTGAACGGTTAATACTGTATGGATATATACATATATGTGAGACAATTTTCCCTGTCTAGCTATGTACATTGTCTTCCTTTCACTAGTTTCACTATTACATGTTTGGTTGTTCTGGAGGTATTTCAATTGGTTCAGTCCATGATCGGCCAATATCGGTGACAAATCTCTCTATCAGTTCTGCCCTCATCAACCTAATCTCTTGTGTGGACAATTTGGAGCTGATTGGTTCATGTTTGCTATATTGTTTCATGATATAGCAGACAAAGAGGCCACAATCCAGACTGCATACAAATTATAGGAATGGTTAGTTTTAAGAAACATGCAAATCAGAGTATCTTATTTATAGATGTATGAAACTTACGAATCACTTTCTTGTTGGGGAGCATTGTTGACATACTCAAAGTCGTAACTTGTGTTTTGTGAGTTTATCAACTTGAAGGAGGGTTGTGATTGAGCGTCTCTTTCAAGGCAATCTTTCAAAAAATTCTCCACATATTCTTGCTACAAGAAAATGATTTTTAAATAATAGAGAAATTTCAGACAAATCAATGGGATTGTATGAAAATTATCATCACATAAAGATTATGATGGATCAGAGAAATTTGCACTAGTTACCAATTGTTTTGCATCTTTGACATATTTGTCTTCTGCATCATCCCTCCTTGGCCTCAGTGAGTTGTAGAACCTCCATAAACTGTCTTGTTTGTCTAGGACAAGCAAGGTCCAGTGATTTCCAACTGTGGACTTCTCATTACCTCCAGTGTTTATTGGGAAATGGAGGAACCTGTAGTTCCTCCAAGCTGTTTCAATATGCTTGTCAAATAAGGACACTCGAAAAGATTGATTTTCTGTCATCCTGATGAAATTCTGTGTTCAGAGAAAATCCAAAAATGGTTATGTTCAGAGAAAATCCAAGAAGTATCTTAAGAAGAGAAAGTAGTAAGTAAATTCCAGAGAAAGTCAAATAAAATAGAAGTAACATACTAAGCTCATGGATGTGAAAAAAAATGAGGTTGGTTGTTGTCTTTCTCTCATTTGGTCAGCCAAAAGTATCTCCCTATAGCCATCAATGACCTGAAGAATATGATTTGTAATTGAAATATTGGTTTATAAAGGCAGAGAAATTTTGATGAAAGGGAAAGACTTAAATTGTTGGCAATTTCTTTTTGCTTTATTAGGTTTCCAATGTCTTTGAAGGTAATGAGGTTCAACTCACTTGTCCAAATTAATGCCCTACAAGACAAGTTTGTGAAAATTAAATTGTTGTTAATGCAATATAAGTTTGTAATTTGTTGTTTGTTATGTTCTATTTTGTTTGTTGTACTTACTCAAGTCCAGAGACGTTTGATATGTGCTGCAACATATCTTTTACGTGATCTTTTATCAATCTTGAAATCGGAAGAGTTTGTGGGAACACCCAAGATTTTCTGATGTTTAGAGGTTGAGGCAAGATGTAGGCATCAGCATCAAGCACTTCTTTGTCCTTCGTGCTTTGCTCAGCTTGCTTTGCAGCTTGTTTTGAAGCTCTAGTCACTTTCGCAACTTTTGGATATTGAAATTCTGGATCGTGCTGCTTTTCCTTTCTTTCTTTTGCCTTTAAGTTTTTGATCATTGACGTCGGATCTTTTTTGACTGTAGACAGTGAAAATATTAGTAAAAGTGAAATTTCTCTGAAGTAACAGATGATATTTCAATATATAAATTTATGTGATTCAATATTTTCCAGTTACCATAGACTTTCGTCTTTTGTTTCGGTTGTTCTTTGGGTGCCATTTCTTCTTGTTGGGTTATTGGTTGTTCAACTTGCATTGCAACTAGGCACAGTGAAAATCAAACAAATCCCAAAAATGGAATAAGAAAATAGACAGAGAAGATGAAATGAGCAGTAGAAATCAATAGAAATAATCGGCAATAACTAATGTGTTCAGAGAAATATAACTTCCAGAGAAAATTACCAATGTCAGAAAATTATAATAAATAGAAATTTCTCTGAGTTATGCTGACTCAAGGACTAGACTTTTTGTAGGTCAAGATTTTCACTGACCTTGTGGTTGAAGTTGTGTTGGTGTTCTGTATGGTTGTGTTGCTAGTTGATTTGAAAGTTCTTGTACTTGTTCATGCAATTTAGCATTTTCATTTCAAGCTCTAAATTTGAATTCCTCAATTGTTAAATTGTTAACATATCATATACCTTTTCAAGCAACAACATCCTTAGTTTCATTTGGATTATGCTTTTTTTTCTTGAAGTTACGAGTTAAGTGATGTCGGGGTTCTTATTGAAATATCCTTTTCGCAAGTATTTCCATCCAATTTATGTCTTCTTCTTGTTTAGATTGAGAAAGTGCCTTGGTCTTTCACGCAGATCGACAATTTGTCGTCCTTTGATTCCTCAAATTGTTGTTGGTCCACTTGGCTCAATACGTTCTTCTTGATCACTTTGCTCGTTTTCTTCTTCTTTCATCTTCTTCTTCTTCTTCATCTTCTTCTTCTTCATTTTCTTCTTCACTGTCTTCTTTTTTCTGTTCATTCTGTTCTTTTTCTTCTGCTTCTATTTCTTCACTTTCTTCTCCGGCTTCTTCTTCTCCACTGCTTTCACTTTTTTCTCTGGCTTCTTCTTCTCCACTGCTTTCACTTTCTTCTATGGCTTCTTCTTCTCCACTGCTTGCTTGAGCTTCTTGTCCATTGCTTTCACTTTCTTCTCTGGGTTCTGGTTCTTCATTGAATTTGACAATTGCTTGACCTTCAGATGAATCTTGTAATTTCTCTTTGAATTTGACAATTGCTTTTTTTTATTCTTTCTTTGTCTTTTTACCAAGACAGAACTCCTCTGATGGGTTTTTGACTAGCTGCTTGTTATCCATCTGTAACAGGAGGCTCTTTTATTAAAGAAATATTACAAAATTCACTGAGAGAAAAATTAAAATAAGGAAAATAAAATTCATCTAAATAATACTAATGGGAAACAAACTTCAGAAAAAATTGCATGGGCCAGAGAAAATTACAGACAAGGAGTTAATTTTATGAGGCAGAGAAAATTATGAAATGAGCAACATAATTTAGATATCAGAGAAAATCAATTAAGGCATTTAAGTTAATGTTTGACTATAATTGTGTCAGACAAATTTGGATTCCAGAGAAAATTGATTAGAAGGGCAGAAATAAACAGTGTTTATCAAAGATGCAAGGCAAATAAGTAATGGACCAGAGAAAATTATGAAACAACATAATTCAGATATTAGAGGAAAGCAATGAGGGCAAATAAGTTATGGGCCAAAGAAAATTATGAAACAACATAATTCAGATATTAGAGAAAAGCAATCAGGGCATACAAGTTAATGTGTTACAATTGTGGTCAGAGAAATTTGGATTGCAGAGAAAATTGATTACAATACAGAAATGAACAAGTTTGTACCAAAGATGAAAGCATAAATTGAGAATTGAGAGAAAATTGATCTTAAACAATCAATGCACAAGGAGGGAAACAAAGTAGTTGTCAGAGATATTTTGGAATTTCACTGAGATTTTAGGAGCAATAGGAATTAACCTGTCGAGGTGCAAGAGAGTGTAGTGGTGTCTTCTGCAGCTGTTTTGTCAAGGTTTGCAGGTTCCACTTTGCACATCTCGGGAAGTCATTTGTGTTTCTGTGTTCCGAGTCAATGATGGTTGCATGTTCACATATCCAATACTGTGATGAAAATTAAAGTAAATAAAATTTTCTAAATGCACAAATTTGTAAGTATGATAACTGCAAATTTGAATGGATATTATACTTACAAGCAAAGCAATGACACACCCTGTAACTTTTTCTGGGGTTTTGTGCAATGCCATGATAGAATCAATCAATGTTGAGGTGATTGCCTCAGGCCAATCATACTGTTTCATGGATTCAAGAGGTTCGACATACTGTATAAAAACCCACCCTATCAAATTCCCACTTGTTGCAAAAAATAGTGTCAGACACAAGTACAATGTAACGATGATTGCTACATCTTTGTAGTCTGTTGGTTGCTTCCCTTTCATTGCCTTGAGCAAGGCATTTTTAAGGACAGGACCAGTCAGCCGTGTGTCCTTTTGGAATCTTCTCCTCAAGAATGCAGATTTTGGCTTCTTAGAGTACCTTAATGACATGGGTCGTTTACCTCCTTCCAAATCGAAAATCAAGGTCATGTCGTTTGTTGTAAAGGTCAGGCTCTTCTTACCAACAGTGAATGCTTTTGTTTTCTGATTGTAACATTTGATTATGGCAACTACATCATCATCGGATTTCCTACATTTCTTTGGATCCATTCTTCCACTGGTTAGAGCTTGGATCAAGTACCAGAATGGGGATTTCTAAAGCTCTACAAGTTGTTTTGAATTGAATTTAAGTGTTTGAAAAAATGAGACGACAGACGAGAGGTTGGATCGGAATTGAATGGTGTAGTGAGCTCTCTTTCTGTGGAGTTTAGCAGGTTTTTTGCCCCTTGAGGTTGAGTCGGTTGAAATTGGGGTACTCATGTGGATGCTAATTACCTCATCACCTTGTGTGATTTGGAGTGGAGTTTGTGGTGATTTGCTGCTAGTTTTTGATCTTAGATCATAGGAAGACTGAGAGAGTTGTTCTTTCTTGGTTGGTGTTTCCAGTGCTTTGCTGCTGGTGTTTGATCGCAGCTCATAAGAAGACTGAGACAGTTTCTGTTTCTTGCTTGGTGTTTCTGGTGTTTCGGTGCTTTTACGTTTTGCCATTGCTAGACAATGATTAAAATATAAAGATTTCAACATTAAATCCTAGTGAAAATTGAACATGCCAGAGAAAATTGGACATGTCAGAGAAAATTACAGATAAGGTAGAAAATTACAGATAAGAGAAAGTGTAAGATGTCAGAGAAAATTACAGATAAGGTAGAAAATTACAGATAAGAGAAAGTGTAAGATGTCAGAGAAAATTACAGATGAGGGAAAATTACAGAAAATTGGACATGCCAGAAGAAATTGGACATCAAAAATTAAATGTCAGAGAAAATCAACAAAGCATCATAAACATGGGATAGAAATTTTCAATAATTCTTAAAATTACATATAGAAATAAACATACCAGAGAAAATGAATGACAGAGAAAAGTAAACATGGCAAGGTAAAGAAAATTTCCATTCCACAATTAGCAAGATAAAATAAATAAAGTATTGTAAACAATCCAGTGAAAATTACACCACATTGAAACCAAGAATTGAACAAAATAAACATACCAGAGATAAATACACATTCCGGAGAAAATTACACATTCTTGAGTAAATTTCTATTCCAGAGAAAATTTCAATTCATAATATTGAAATGCCAGAGAAATTTACATACACAACCAGAGAAAGTTAACCATGATAGAGATACACAAGGGGAGGAAAGTGATGTGATGTTTGTTAGAGAAAATTATCAATACAGACAAACTTAGACAGAGCAAGAAAGTAATAAACATTCCAGAGAAAAATACATATTCCAGAGAAATTTTCAAAGCAGAGAAATTCATAGACAAAATTGCAGAAAAATGTTCAAAAATAAGATAAAAACACAGAGAAATAACTTTTTTTTCAAAATACACATGTCAGAGAAGAAACATTCATTCCAGTCCAAAATAAACATGGCAGAAAGGGTGATACATTCATTCCAAAATACATATGTCAGATAAGAAACATTCAGTCCAGTCCAAAATACATGTTACAGAGAAATGTACAGAAACAAAATTATAGAAACACGTTCAAAAATTAGATGAAAACACAGGAAATTGCTTTTTTCAAAATAAACATGGTATAGAAAATTGAAAGAAGAAACATACATCAAGCAAAAATCAGAGAAATTCAAATGCCAGAGAAATTTGCAGAAATAATCACACAAACATGTTCAAGAATAAGTTCAAAACACACAGAAATAACTTTTTCCAAATTCAGGTAGCTTTTTAAAACGAATGTGAAACCCTAATTTATGGAAGTTTAATATAAAATGCAATTAACTGTGTTTCCAGAGAAAATCTAGTTGTATTGTAGAAAAACTTACCAGAGTTAGGATGAAACTTTGAATGAGGAGCTGATATGGCCTGAGATGAAGATACGACGTCACAAAGGTGGACGGAGATGACGATGAGCAGTGAAAACGAAGCTCTAAGGAAGGTCAGAGAAATTTGTGAGGAAGGAATGGGAATGATTTGTGCAGAAGAGAACGAAGCTCGAATATCAATCGTGAAGATGATGTTGAAACCCTAATTTTGCTGTTCTTGTGTTCGTGAAAATGGTGGATGCTTGGAATGAACTCAGACGTCGGAAGTAGTATCGTTTCTGTGTTGATTTCGGCGAGGGTATTTTGGTCCAAAAAAATAATTAAAAACGCGCGCCAAGTAGCTCAGGGACCTCATACATCACTATTTTTTTAGGTGTCCTTTAGCCTCTAAATTAGTATTATTAGGGAGCTGTAAAATAATTCCCCTAAAAATTATACCTATTTTATCAAAATAAAATAAAAGTAAAAAATTAAAAAGACAGACATACAGGAGAGAGTGAGAAAAAGTGATATTTAGTCTAACATCTCTCTCTAACCTTTAGTAACGGGAGCGGTTTATAATATTTTTTTTTGTAGCCTAGGGTCCCTCACCTACACCTATATATCACACTCATTCTCTCACACACACACACACACACACACACACACACACACACACACACTTTCTCCGCCGTACACCTCTTATGCCGATGCCTCCTCCGCTATAGTGACTACCTCAATCACAACTGCTACTGTCATCGCTCCCACCCTAACAATGCAACTAATTTGAGCTTGGAATTCTTCACACATTCACAAATGCATATATACATGAGAGAATCAATATATATATATATAGAGAGAGAGAGAGAAAGAGATAATTGACTGCAATGTGAATGGACATGATAATAAACCCTAGAAAAACACCAAAGAGGTTAAGAGAGTTCCTTTTAAAAACTCTGGTGGCTATTGCAGATGAAAGCAACACAATGATTGCAGGTTGAACAGAAGTTGTTTATATTTTCATTATCACATACAATCTCTAATCCTAAACTCTAAACCCCATCACTATGACTGATTCTGGTCAATTTGTCTGTGTTCAATATTGTAGTTCAATTTTCTCTGGTTTAGTCAAAACACAGATAAAATTGTGAGGAAACTAGAGAAAATTGGTCAAACACAGAGAAATTTGAGAGGAAACTAGAGAAATTTCAAAACACAAAGAAAATTTTAAAACACAGAGAAAATTAGAAAAATTAAGTAAACCAGCCAAATTTCAAAACACAAAAAAAATTCTTTATGTTTGGAAATTTCTCTGAATCAAAATTTCTCTGAAAAGATGTTAAGGGACTCCAACCACTATAAATATATTATATATTTTTTATCTTATAAAATTTTAATATTAAGGATCTTAAAAAAACTCTCTGTGACAAAATCTCAATCGACGAGGGAAATGTAAGAGAGAGAGTGCTCAGAGAGAGAAAGGACAAAAAAAAAAAGTGAATAAAGAAAGAAAAAGTAAGAGATATGTGGGTGGAGAGAGTTGTGTTCTTATTCTAAAAGATTATAACACTTTTGTTTTGGAATAATTTTTATATATGGATATCATGAGATATTTTTTATTATTATGATTGATTTTGATAGTAGGGTTCACTACATTTATGTCGGATGTTTGGAGAACAATAGGAACATATACATTTATAATTGGTGAAATATAGTGTCACGTAGTATCATATTGGCATACAAAAATTTCTCTCTATTTTAACCTTTAATGAGGTGAAAAAGAGAGAATAAAGAGAGATTGAGGGGAAATTTTGTTTTCACACACTTAATTGTCTCAATCCACATAATTTCTCAGTAAACACACTTTATAATTTAATTATTAATTAATTTTCTCTATCTACACACTAAATGTATCAATTATACCCTTCACTCATACAATTGTACACACACTCCTTCAACCATCCTCCACACACTTGTCTCTCCTTCCACTTGCCACTCATTCCACGTACTGCTACTGCTATGGTTTGGAAATTTATAGACTCACAGTGCTACAACAGTCAAAGTGAAGACCCACAGTGAAGAATTTTGTTTTATTAAAGACCTCCATTCCATTGAAAATCCCATTAAAGACCTCCATTAACAACACTATTGAAGAGACTCTATTGATGATTATTACTACTAGCTGTCTTTAAATAAACCCTTGAATGATCGTTAGGGGAAAAAATGTTGGAGAGGAAGACACACAATTAATGTAATGTTCCCAAAATATATGAAAATTTGCTAAAAATGATTTTATGGTTTGCAAGAAAAAGAAATTTTAAACCACCCACTTGCCCTCTTTCTTTGCATGATAAAAAGAGAAAAGTGGCATTCATTGTGGGCATTCCAAAGAGGAAAAAAAAACAAACAGAGGCCACTCAAGGCTAATTAAAAATTTTAAAAAAAAAGTACAGGAAAAAAAGAAAAGAAAAGGAAAAAGAAATAGAGGGGTGAAAAAAAAATAAAAAATAGTGAGTAAAAGAAAGAAATAATTGAAGAATGCAGATTGAGGAAGAGATTCTATTAATAAAGACAGAAAAAATAAAAAAAATAAAAATACAGAGCAGTTTCAGGTATTATTTTTGTTTTTTTTTTATTTTTTTTATTTTTGAGAATTTCTATACTATTTTGTGAAATCTGTCTTCAATGTTTATTTTACAGGGATAAATCCGAATGGGTGCATTCATAATTTTTCTAAATCCAAATGTTGAGTTGTTTATTACTTGTTTGAGTTGGAACTTCCATTGGTATGCAACTCTTCTATATCAAAATCAAGCAAAAATTGTGGAACTATAATACGAAAATGATATAATAATAGAGTATAAACCTAGAGATTAAAGCAATATGAGAGATGTTTTGAGAGTATTTTTTGGCAAGCAATAGATGATTATAGAGTGTGTAACAAGTAATGTGACAATAATGGAAAAAGTAGGATTTACTTTTTTTAAACTCAAAAAGTATATATTGAATTTTTTTTGTTCGTAAAATATGTGTATAGAGAATTTTTTCAAATAATATTATGAACGTTACTAGATGTCTATTATGATCATTTTTATATATGATATAATTGTCATTAAATTAATATTTCATTAAGTGTGTGCCCTAAACTAACTAGGTGTGTGAAAATAAAATTTTCCGAAATTGAGAGAGGAAGGATGAGAAGTGAGGAGTGAGATTTATTCTATATCATTAGGGATGGATTAAGAGTGTCTAATTAGAACTCCCAAACATTTTTTCTTCAAGGAATAATGGCATTGACCAATAGCAATCAATAAATTTCCTATTTCAAAGAATAATAACTTATAATGCTCAGTTTGTTTTACCCAAAAATATTTTTTAAAAAATGTTCTTTACATTTTTTAGTATTTGGTACAATAAAAAATAAAAGTCAATGAAAAATATTTTTCATAGTCAATGGATAACAAGTTTGTTTGAGCAGAAAATATTTTTTACCTTTAAAAGACATAAATTGTTTTCCGAAACAAAATTTTATCAATATCACCACATTACTACCACTAACATCACCTCTACCAAAATAGCCACCAAACCACTACTTTTTATCGTTACCATCACCACTATCACTATCGGCAATACTATCATCACTAATGTAACTATTAATATATTAGTTTCAAGAAGATAATCTGTCATGACCCGAACCCGCCCCTAAGGGTTAAGGACATAACCGGCCAGTAATCCTGAGATTACCTACGGCCTCAAACCAAACCAAACATAATTCATCAGAGTAAAGGGGCCAAACGGAAGCAAAATTTAAAACTTTGTCCATAGAGTTGTGCTTACATGTCACGTCATAACAAACCATACACATACATGTTAATAACTCACTTCAGAAAATATAGTAGCATAAGGTTCTGTACAGACAGGATCATTTAAGTCTGAAATTAACCCATGAAAACTATATACAACAGATTCAAAGTCTTCGCCAACATGACAAATATAAATACATGACAAAAGGGCGAAGCCGAGTCTCGTGCGTGAGACGCAAGAGCTGACTCTTCAAAACCTTGGTTGTTCCAAACAGACTTCACTGAGGCTGGGTCTGGACCTCTCTTGGCTCACCTACAAACACATGAATGAGCGTGAGCGAAAGCCCAGTGAATAATATCAATTGAAGAAGATGCATTGAAACAACATACATCGGACGGCCTTAGACCCAATTCATATTTCTATCTAGTATATAAATAGCTATAGATCAAGTGACTTCGGTTCCAAACACTTCGGACGACCTTGGGCCCAATCCATTCATGTCAAACTGGCCTTTGGTCCATTTGTCTTTCATTCATGTCAGACTGGCCTCTACCCCATTCATTCTTTCATTCAGATCATACTGGCTTCTGGCCCATTCATTCTATCATTCAAATCATACTGGCCTCTAGCCCATTCATTCTATCGTTCAAATCATACTGGCCTCTGGCCCATTCATTCATTTATGTCAGACTGGTCTTCGGCCCATTCATTCATTCATGTCAAATTGGCCTTTGGCCCATTCATGTTTTTATGTCAAACTGGCTTTTGGCCCATTCATACTTTCATGTCAAACTGGCCTTTGGCCCATTCATCCTTTTATGTCAAACTGGCCTTTGGCTCATTCATTTGGCATAGCAAACACTGTCCACCAATCAAATTGATAAACTTATAAACTTACATAGAAGTAAGAAATTGGACAACAACATTTTTCAGATATCTTTGTCAAGATATTACTCACAGTGATCGGTTGGTTGATTTGCCCTAGAGCTTGACCCTACACATCACATAACATATTCAGGTCACAAATGATTCAATTCGTTCTTTAATTCACATATTCCTCTTTAGGCTTTATTCTTATTCCTTTAACTCAATTACAATGCTCAATGTATGCCTAAGAGTACTTAGAAGTGAAAGAGAACAAAAAACAAAACACAGAATGCTTTTTTAAAATTTTCAGAAACAGGGTCCCCGCTCGAGCGGACCCATGAGGTCTGCAAAAGTACTAGATGCATCAAATTTACGTTCGAGCGTGAAGTCGGGCGCTCGAGCTGAAGGTCTGTCTACATAGCTCCCCACTCGAGCGGACACCTTGTCTGCAAAATATACTGGGAGCACGAATTCCACGCTCGAGTGGCGGTTCCCCTGCTCGAGCAGGCATCAAATTTTCTAGAAAATCCAAAACATGTGCTTGAGCTTCAACTTGGTATTCAAAGGCTCTAAACACATAATTTCAGCTCAAACTTCACATATACATGTACTAACATGGTATAATTACCAAATTACATCATTTTGAAGCTCAATTCCACAAATTAGTCACATGCATGTCCCAAATTACACAAACTCATTTCCAACATGACAAATTCATGCATTCAACACTTACACCCCTATGAATTGTACATGCATGTGACATCTTACTCTCATTCTCAACTTATAGGGTGCAAATGGTGATTACAAACATGAGCTTTAACCAAAATTCTACATGGATCATGTATTTTAAGCTCAACATGCGAATTCAAAGCAATTACATACATTCATGCATAAATTGACCTTCAATTCAACATGATCAACTTAATTCATAGTCTAACTCACTAATTAATCTTCAATCCACAAAATTACAACTCAACTCATGAATCAAAGGGTTAATTACTCACCTAGAAGCTCAATCTCCCCAATGAATGTTTAATTCTTGAGTTCAACCTTCCAATTTTTCAAACTTGAGCCTAACACATAATTTTCCCTCTTGTTCGCTCTCTAGCCGACCCTCTCTCTCTCTCTCTTAGAGTTGATATCAGCCAAATGAACACAAAAAGAGAAGAATTGAGAGTGTAATGGCCCTTATATAACCCCACTAAGTCACATTAATTTAATATTAGATATTTGAGCACTTAATTGATTAATTAAATCAATTTAATCTGATCCAAATCAATTTCTAATTAAATTTCACCGTAGGCTCTAAAAATTATGCCAATCACAATGGCGTAATCAATTTTCGGGTTTCGTGGCCAATAAGACCTTCAATTTAATTTCCAAAGCAGATAATCAAACAGATATTCCTACGGTGAACCGATAGAAATTCAAAATTACATATTTTCACATAATGGCACACAAAATCGTATCAATCACATAATCACATTTATAATAAGGACCAATTAGCATAATACGGAACAGGGTTATCACATAATCAAATATGAGAAAATGTTTTATATAAAAAATATTTTTTTTAAAAAAAATTTCTATAATATTTTTATTAAAAATTATTTTTCACCGAAATAAAGCGTTACTATCACTTTCGCACGTTGTATAATCATCATATATAAAATTTTAAATTAAATTATAATGACCTCTCTTAATATTTTACATTAAAATATACAGCAATGCTAGGTATTATGAAAAACCTTTCATGAAAATAATCATGAAAGTTTTGTGACCCTTGGATTACACTTAGAATAAAGCACCACACACTAATCAAGGTAATCTAAGAATCATAAATTTTTTATGATCATTTTCATGACAAAATTTTCATGATCCCTAACTTTTTCCTAAAATATATATTTTATTTGTTTTTATGTATTCACACTATTTGTATTAATTCTAATATATGTAATTTTACTAAAAAATAAAAAACTATAAAATTTTGAAAGAGTACATAAAAATATAATTTTATAAAAATTACAAAAAAAAAATCTCAAAAATTAACATTTATAACAAAATAATTCTGAATTTTTTAATTTTGTTAATTTAAATCTGAGTCTTTTAATTTATTTTTAATCTAAATCATCTATCTATTCCGTTAAGTAAAAATGACAAAAAAAAAATAACATTTTAGTTATTAAACTCAATGTAAGTATATGAATGTCTAAAATATAATTTTTTAGAGAAAAATGCTGATAAATCTAATCTAGCAATTGCGTAAGACGTCCAATAGATATTTTTTCTTATTAAAAAGTCCACACTTTGTAAAATAGTTTGATAAGAAGTATATTTTGTTATTTTGGAAGACACTTTATTTCCAATTTTGCCCTTTAACCTATTTGTTCAAATCTTTTTTTGAATTTATCTGTCAAATTTATTTCTATCTATTTAAATGTGTATCTATCAGCTCAAATATGTCTCTATTTGTTCAAATTTCAAATTCATCAAGCCTATTTTCCCGTACCTGTTTAATATTTTTATATTCCACTATCTATGTCCCAAACCTCCTCACTCCATATTTTCTCTATCTGTTTAATATTTTTATATTCCACTATTCGTGTCTCAAATCTTCCCACTTCATATTTTCCATATCTGTTTAATATTTTTATATTCCACTATTTGTTGAAATTATATCTGTTGAAATTCACCAAACTTATTTTTTCTTATCTGTTGAAATTTACCAAGAATATTTCTCTCTTATCTGTTGAATTTTTACTTCTCTCCAAATCTACTTTCTCTCTTCTCTCATCAACTGACACTGCTCCCTTATCTGTTGAACCAGGATTCCATTGCTTCATTATCTGCATCTTTAACAACAACTCTACTCTCCGCTTTCTTTAACACCAACGACCTCTTCTTCAATTGCCCGAGAAGAAAAAGAGAAAAAGTAGAGACAAAGAAAAATCAGCGACAATCAAGATCTTCATTGCAGATCATCTCAGCTCCTTGTTGTCGATGAAACCACTAGACTCCCATATCTTTCTTTCTAGACGACATTTGACAACATCGATGTTGTGTCGATTCTTTGAAGATGAATACTCTAGAGAAACTATTTACCTGGATCTTTGAGCGAAATGACCGGATCATCGAACAAGTCGACTAACAATAAGACTTGTACACTCGACACCTCGTTTCCAAACTCTTCATTGACGGAATCACTCATCATTCGTGGTTATGGAACCCTAAATTCTATGAAACTTCATATACCAAAGGTACTCTTTTACCGCTGCCATTTAACTAAATCACTGTTGCTGCTAAAATCGAATCTACACTGATTAAACAAACGCGACTAGATGTTGTTAGAGCCCACAGTGGTGTGTGTGAATTAAATATATAAATTAAATAAACAATAAAATAAAATAATTCAGAAAATAATTATAAATGCTTACAGAAATTAATGTCGAGGCGTGTGTTGGACACAATTTCCTTAAAGTAGATTTCGTCCTCGCTCCGGTGCTTCGAGTTTTACCGGCGTTTACTTCCCAGGATGCAACGACTAATACTTGATTTTACAGCACTATAAAATCAAGTCTGGCGAACAAAAACTTTGCTGAAACTCTTTATTTCTTTTTATAAAATTAAATACTGAATAAAGGCAGAAAATAGGAAGACGAAAAGAGGAGAAGAGAGACGAAAATCTGAGGGAAAAATGTGATCAAATGAATTGTTGGAAGCAGCCTTTATATAGGCAGTTCAATGGCTGTTCGAACAGGTGCCAACAGATAGGCAACTGTTCGGATAGATTTCAACAGATAGAAAATCTGTTTGAACAGTTCCAGATTTGTTTGGGATGGATTCAATAGGTTTAAACCTGTTCGGGTGGGTTAGGATTTGTTTGGGTGAAGGGAAAAAATTTGGACCAATTTATTTTGAATTTTGAAACCAAAATAAAAAAAAAAATTTACAAATGTTTTTGGCCTAAAAAGATAAGTATTCGGCCGGACAAGCCCAACTCAACCTCACACCACGCACCCGGGCCCAAGCCTAGCCCAGCCCGACCAACTGGATGGTAGCGGCGGTGGTGCCGCAGGGGTGTGGTTTTTATTTTGGGTCCAATGGGTCTAGCCCACTTCACCCATAACCTTACCTTTCCACAAACTTGGGTACCCCTTGGGGCCCATCCCAAGTATCCCAAGCTAAGGTATATAAACCCATTCAAAACCTCAAGCATTTCCAATGTGGGACAAGCACAATTCACAAATGTGTAGGAAACCCACCAAAAACTGGTTCCACGAATCCGAAAACGCACATTGAATTCTCATTCATCCAGAAATGGTTTTGAGCAACCAAATACATAAATTTATTCACTACGCGGTATTAAATATGAACCCAATTAGAAACGTTAAAAATAACGCTTGGGTCCCACCTTAATTAATACTCAAAGTTAGCAAAAAATAAGGTAATACAAAAGCCATTTTCCAACAATCCCCCACATGAATGGAATTCACGAGAACGGAAATACAACAAGATGCAGACAAAGAAAGAGTACATTAAGAAGATACACCATATCGAGATAGGTAGCCTTTGGCTTTGAACCTCTTCTAGTGAAAGCCTATCGGACTTACTCGCTAACCAGTGGACGCAATGCCTTGAACTGTTCAACTGTTTGTGTAAACCAAGACAATAGACTACATATCGTGTATCTGCAGACACAGTTTAGTTCTTACGGTTGTGTTCATTTTGGCCCTGAACAACGCTTGGTAATTCATGAGTGCTCTAGAGAATTTAGCCTTCTCAATTCTCACAGAACCGGCCTAGTTCACACTCATATAGGTGATTTCTTATTAAGAGTATCCTGCTATACCCCACTTGGATGTCCAAGCTATAAGAATCATTAAAAGCAAAGCTTATCTTACTAACGTTGTAGGTATCACTCTTCTTATCATGGAAATAGGTAAGAGTAAACCTCCTTAGTGATACATGAAGTCATCCATTATTCGGTTGTCCCTTTGAACCTAGATCTTGGGATCTCCAGTCAACTAGGTTGGGTTGCCATTATGGCGACTTTTAAGTAATATGCTTTAATCCTATTTCCCTGGATAAATGGTACACTTGCTCTCTAGCTAACCCTTTAGTCAATGAATCTGTAATATTCTCCTTTGACTTTATATATTCTATGTAAATTATTCCATGTGAGAGCAAATGCCTAACGGTATTATGTCTTCGATGAATGTGTTAAGACTTATCGTTATACATATGATTTTGTGCCCGTCCTATTGCTGCTTCACTATCACAGTGAATGCATATAGCTGGTACAGGTTTAGGCCACATTGGAATGTCTTCTAAGAAATTACTAAGTCATTCTGCTTCTTCTCCTATTTTATCTAATGCGATAAACTCAGATTCCATTATCAACCTAGCTATGCATGTCTGCTTGGAAGATTTCCAAGAGACTGCAACACCTCTCAGGGTAAAGACATATCCACTAGTGGATTTTGAGTCTTTAGTATCCGATATCCAATTTGTATCGTTGTACCCTTTGAGTACTGCTGGATATTTGGTATAATGTAAGCCCAGCCATAATTCTGGGTATGTCTTAGATACATAAGTACCATAATTATTGCTTTCCAATGATCGGACCCTGAATTACTTGTGTATCTACTCAATTTGCTTACAACATAGGCTATATCTGGTCTAATGCAATTCATTAAGTACATTAAGCTTCTGATTATCCGAGAGTACTGTAATTGTGATATGCTTGCACCTGTATTTTTTAACAAATGAAGACTAATGTCAACAGGTGTTTTAGCAAGACGGTTGTCATGCATTCCAAATTTCTCCAGAATCTTCTCAACATAGTGAGACTGAGATAAAAGCATATCCTTCAGATGTTCTAGAAATTTTTATTCCTAGAATTACATTTGCTACTCCTAAATCTTTCATGTCAAACTTTTTGTTCAACATTTTCTTTGTGGATTTAATCATATCATTATTACTTCCAATAATGAGCATGTCATCCACATAAAGATAAACTATGACATAGTCTTTATCTGTGCTTTTAACATAGACGCATTTGTCACATTCGTTTATCTTAAAACCATCTGAAAGCATAACGTGATCAAATTTTTCATGCCATTATTTGGGAGCTTGTTTTAATCCATAAAGGGATTTGACAAGTTTACAAACCTTTTTCTCTTGGCCAGAAACTTGAAACCCTTCTGGTTGTTCCATATAGATTTCCTCATCTAACTCGCCATTCAAAAAAGCTGTTTTAACATCCATTTGATATATTTCTAGATTATACAAAGCTGTAATCGCAATCAACATGCGAATAGATGTTATTCTTGTCACTAGTGAATAGGTGTCAAAATAATCAAGGCCTTCCTTCTGCCTGTATCCCTTAACAACAAGCCTAGCCTTGTATTTATCTATTGAACCATCTGCTTTCATTTTTCTCTTGAATATCCACTTATATCCAGGAGGTTTACATCCTGGTGGAAGATCCACCAGTTCCCAAGTATGATTTTGCAGTATTGATTCAATTTCACTATTCACAGCCTCTCTCCATAATGGAGCTTCAGGACTTGACATTGCTTCCTTGAAGTTTTGAGGCTCATTTTCTAATAGGTATGTAAGAAAATCTGGACCAAATGATTTAGAGATCATAGTCCTCTTGTTATGTCTAGGTTCATCTGCTTCATTATCATTTTGGTCTTCATTGCTACTCATAGCAGTATCAAAAGTTCTTTTATCTGAACTTTTCTCTTCAATTTCCTTGCTAGGAAAAATGTGTTCAAAAAACGATGCATTTCTTGACTCAATAATAGTGTTTACATGCATATCCGGATTTTTAGATCTATGAACTGAAAATCTATATGCACTACTATTATTGGCATATCCAATGAACACACAATCAATGGTCTTTGGTCCTATCTTAGTCATTTTGGGACTAGGGACTGCCACCTTGGCTAAACACCCCCACACTTTGAGATAATTATAGGTAGGTCGTCAACCTTTCCATAATTCATTAGGTGTTTGATTGAGTTTCTTGTAAGGTAACCTATTAAGGATAAAGTTAGCAGACAAAATTGCCTCCCCCCACAAGTTCTGAGGTAACCCTAAACTAATCAACATGGCATTCATTATCTTTTTAAGAGTTCGATTCTTTCTCCCAGCAACACCATTTGACTGAGGTGAATAGGGTGCAGTGGTTTGGTGAATAATACCATGTTCAAAACAAAATTCTTCAAATAGTACATCATACTCACCACTTTTGTCACTCCTCACTATCTTAATAATTTTGCCAAGTTGATTTTCAACCTCAAGTTTATATTGCCTAAAAGCTTCTACGGCTTTGTCTTTACTTCTCAATAAGTAAACATAGCAATATCGAGTGCAATCATCAATAAAAGTAATAAAGTACTTATTACCTCCTCTAGTTTGAACAAATTTTAATCACAGATATCTGTGTGAATTAAACTTAGAGGTTCAGTACTTCTTTCAACTTTATTAAATGATGCCTTAGTGAGTTTTGCCTCAACACAAATCTCACATTTATGATTAGGATCAAATTCTAAGTTAGGTAAACATTCTAAAGCAACAAGTCTACATAAAGAATTAAAATTAACATGTCCTAATCTACCATGCCATAAGAAAGAAGACTCAGCAATATAAACAGAAGATGTGCTCTTATTATTAAAAGCCAAATTAGGTACAACAGTATTCACATTGAGTTTTAAAAAGCCCATCACTCATGTAACCTCGCCCCACATACATTCTACTCTTGGAGAGTATAACTTTATTAGATTCAAAGATTAATTTAAACCCATTCTTGATCAACAATGACCTAGAAATCAAATTCTTGCGAATCTCTGGCACATGGAGTACATTGTTAAGAGTGAGTTCTTTCCCTGAGGTCATTTTTAGCACAATCTTTCCTTGTCCTTCTACGGTTGATATAGAGGAGTTTCCCATAAAAAGTTGTTCCCTACTTTCCACCACTTTATAGGTTGTGAACATCTTCTTTTCTGCACAGATATGGCGGGTTGCTCCAGTATCCACCCATCATTCTTTGGGATTGCCCAGCATCAGAGATTACTGCAGCAAGATTGATGTCTGCCACTCCATCGGAAAGATAAAAATCCTTGGCTATATTGGCTTGTACTGGCTTTTTGCTTGAACTCCCTCCGTCCTTGCAAATGTGACAATCCTTAGCGCGATGCCCATCTTTGCCGTACACAAAATACTTGCCTTTGAACCTTTTGTTGAACCCGTTGTTAATCCCTTTATTGATCTTACTAGTGGATCCTTGTTTAGGATTATTGCCATCATGCTTCCACTTCTTGTTGTTGAACTTTGACCCATGTTCATATTCCACAACATTTGCTTTAGCTTACAAGACATGGTTTCCTGACTTCTTGTCGGAACCACGGTTGTCCTCTTCAATTCGGAGCCGCACTATCAATTCCTCTAATTTCATCTCCTTGTGCGTACGCTTCAGATAATTCTTGAATTCTTTCCAAGATGGTGGTAATTTTTCAATGATTGCCGCTACTTGAAAAGATTCATTAAGAACCATCTCTTCCACATATATGTCATGGAGAATTAATTGGAGATCTTGAACTTGGCTAATAACCGTTTTGGAATCCATCATTTTAAAATCCAGAAAATGACCGACAACAAATTTCTTTGTACCGGCGTCCTCTGTTTTATACTTATGATCTAAAGATTCTCACGGTTCTTTAGCTGTGCTTGTCACACTATAGACATTGTACAGTGTATTGTCCAACCCATTGAGGATATAGTTTCGACACAGAAAATCACCATGTTTTCATGCTTTGATTGCGGCAACCACTTGCCGATCAGTTTCTCCCTCGTTTAGTGCCGGTGCCTTTTCATGAGTAAAGCGAGCCAAATTCAATGTGGTAAGATAAAACATCATCTTTTGTTGCCATCTTTTAAAATCATTACCATTAAATTTTTCTGACTTCTTCCCATGATTTACCGGTACTGCCAGAGTCATCACTGGCACAATAGGTGTGGGGGTTTGAGGAATAACAGTCTCAGTACTGTTAATTTCAGTTGTCATAATTCTGAAAAAATAAAAATTGTACCAATCACAAATTTATATACAAAAGAAAATACACACAAAATATACAAAAAAAAATATTTTTTAACAAAATTCTAATGATAAACAGTATATTACTACTATGTTATCAAAGAAATCATTAAACAGTATATTACTACTATTTAATTTCCAGAAACAAAATATTTGTCTGTCTATTGCAGAAATAAATAAGAAAAAAATTGGAAATCTACTTTAAGATTGTTAGAACCCATAGTGGTGTGTGTGTGTAAATTAAATGTATAAATTAAATAAACAATAAAATAAAATAATTCAGAAAATAATTATATAAATTATTTCCCGAATTAAATGCTTACAGAAATTAATGTCGAGACTTGTGTTGGACACAATCTCCTTAAAGCAGATTTCGCCCTCGCTTCGGTACTTCGAGTTGTATCGGCGTCTACTTCCCAGGATGCAACGACTAACACTTGATTTTACAGCATTATAAAATCAAGTATGGCAAACCAAAACTTTGTTGAAACTCTTTATTTCTTTTCCTAAAATTAAATGCTGAATAAATGCAGAAAATAGGAAGACGAAAAGGGGAGAAGAGAGACAAAAATCTATGGGAAAAATGTGATCAAATGAATTGCTGGAAGCAGCCTTTATATAGGTAGTTCGGTGATTGTTCGAACAGGTACCAACAGATAGGCAACTGTTCGGACAGATTTCAACAAATAGGAAATCTATTTGAACTGTTTGAACAGTTCCAGATCTGTCTGGGATGGATTCAATAGGTTCAAACCTGTTCAGGTGGGTTAGGATCTGTTTGGGTGAAGGAAAAAAATTTGGACCAATTTATTTTGAATTTTGAAACCAAAATAATAATAAAAAAAATAAATTACAAATGTTTTTGGCCCAAAAAGATAAGTATTGGGCCGGACAAGCCCAACTCAACCTCACACCGCGCACTCAGGCCCAAGCCCAACCCAGTCCGACAGACTGGACGACGGCAGCGTGCGCGTGTGGTTTTTATTTTGGGTCCAATGGGTCTAGCCCACTTCACCCATAACCTCACCCTTCCACAAATTTGGGAACCCCTTGGGGCCCATCCCAAGTATCCCAAGTTAAGGTATATAAACCCATTCAAAACCTCCAGCCTTTCCAATGTGGTACAAGCACATTTCACAAATGTGTAGGAAACCCACCAAAAACTAGTTCCACGAACCCGAAAACACGCATTGAATTCTCATTCATCCGGAAATGGTTTTGAGCAATCAAATACATGAATTTATTCACTACGCGGCATTAAACATGAACCCAATTAGAAACGTTAAAAATGATGCTTGGGTCCCACTTTAATTAATGCTCAAAGTTAGCAAAAAATAAGGTAATACAAAAGCCATTTTGCAACAGATGTTCTCTTCTTTTCTTCAGCCACAACACCACTGCCGTATTTGGATTTGAATCTAGATTTTACAGTTATGAATCTAGATCTCACAGCCGGCGTCATTGTTGTGGTGAGCAACGGATTTTGACGCCATGAAGTGGTAGCGAGTGGCGGTGGTGGCGACATTGATCTCTAGAGACCAAGCGAGAGTGGGCAAGGACAGTATAGCCTTGGCGAACTAGGGCTTTGGTGGTGGTAAAAGTGGTGCAAGAGAAGGATGAGAGGGTGCGAAGGAGGACGGATGGGGTTTGGTCGAAGGTAGAGAGAGGGGTTTGCCGAAGGCAAAGACAGAGAGGAAAAAGGAAGGAGAGAGAAAGAGACTTTTACAGAGAGAGGAGAGTTTCTCTCTCTAGACCACCAATTCAACAGATCAGTTTCTCTATATATATTTGTGTCACAATTTAAATAGATAAAACAATTTAAACAAAGAAAAATGCTTCATACCACTAATTTAACACCACTAATGACATGGCATCATGTAGACCCTATTATTGATGTGATAGTTTGGCTTTTGTTTTTTTTTTCTTCTTGCACTTGCCACCTCATTAGTGGTGCTTTTAGAGCTTCCAATTTAGTGCTCTAAATCGGGACTGTTAAACAAATAAGTCAATTTGCAAAAACTTGTCCATATGGACGTAATATTTTAGTATCTAGACCTTTAGACAAATAAAATTTAAATTTAGATTTATCACCCAAGTATCCATTTTTCTATTGAATTTAATAACTAAAATATTATTTTTTCGTCAATTTTAATTAACAAAAATAGGCCCATGATTTTTTAGGACGTAGCTATTTTAATTATTTTTTGATTTTTTTTATCAAAAGACATATAAAAAAATAAAGAAGATAGTTAATTTTTGGGTAAAACACTAATAAATCTCAAGTTTAAGACTTATAAACTATTCAGTTCTATCTTTTTTCTTGTAGACTAATAAGTCCCATACCAATGTTAAATATATTTATGTATATCGTTGCCTCATCTGTTTGTACAAAAGGTAGGGGTATGAAGGATATTTTGGTGATGTTGAATTTACCGATTTGTCCAAAAAGGACACTATAGAGGTTTTTGGATTTCCCTCTCTTCCGATCAATCCTGAAGATATGAATTTGGCAAGTTCTGGGATTGCGATGTTACTATGCTGAATAATACTTATTGTTTTGATTTGCAATGTTTTTTTGGTAATGTTCGAACATCACTCATAGTTGCCCCAAATGACGTTAGGTTTCCATCACAAACCCTAAAAGTACGAAAAACATCGTAGATGCTTGTAACGTTAAGTCGTCAGAAGCAGTAGGACCTGTGTGCATTTGCGTTATTGGTTGACATTAGCAGTGTTATTCCGGCGGATTCGATCTCACATCCACCATCCTCAACGACGTCCATTGTTTTGGTGGACGATGGTGTCAGATATGTGGCCTCTGATGTTTCATTTCGCCGTTTTTATGGTCGATCATCGTTGTGATGCTTGAGTGTTGGTAATGTTAGAGTATGTGTGTGTATGTAATGGGTGTGTGGGGGTTTTCACGTGGTTGATGACGTTATGTGATATTACTGGTTAGGTGGATTTGTAACTGCGTCATGTAATAGGGGGTCAAGTAATGTAATGGGCCATCTCTGCTTGTGCTTGTATTGATAGTAATGTAACATTGGACATGCCATTCTATTTGTGTCATGTATTTGTAATGGGCCATCTCTGCGATATGTGTTTGTTGTTTGCATATACTGGCGTCAGTGCAATGGTGGAGCGATGTCAACATTGAGGGTCTTGTTTTGTTGCAATGCCGCAAGGAGTCCCCTATTTTTTCCAGTTGGATTGATGTTAGTAGTGATGTGGAGTGGTGTGTGTTACCCAAAAGACAACCTAAGATGGGGGTGAATTAGGTTTTTATAAGTAAAATTAATAATATCCTAATAAAATTATGACTAGCACAATAGATAAATATAATTAATGAAATAAAAATAATTAAAACAAGTGTCGTAACAATTATGTTAGTTAATGATTTTAGCACAGGAAAAATGTGAAATATAGCTATGGCAATTTAAAATAAAATAAAGAGATAAGAAGAGAGAGGCAAACAAATTTATAGTGGTTCGACATCAACTCGGCCTACGTCCACTCCTCAAGTTTCACTTGAGACTTTCCACTATACTCTAGCTTCACATGGTGCTAGCAACCTTTTCACAGATGGAGCAATCCTCCACAGATTTTACACTGACTTTCTAAGTCAAAAACATTGAGTGTACTACACTCTTACAAGGTTGAAAATAAGGTGTTTTTGCTTTCATATAAAAGTTACAAGAATTATCTCTCAAAGATAGATATAAAAATGAAGTTCTCGTTTTTCTGTAAACCTCACACAGGAAATATGGGTTTAAAGCTATAAGGCTCAGTGTATAATTTATGAGAATAGATGTAAGTGATTATAGATCAAAAAATATTTTCAGGTTTTTGTAACTTGTTTACATTAGAGGCTTTGGTATATATAATGAAAATTATAGCCGTTTATAGCCGTTGTAGTCATTTGAATTTATAGCCGTTTATAACCGTTGTATTCCATCGTTACTAATTTGAATATCTTCCGCTTGAACCTTTTGAACCTTTTGAACTGCTGCTGTGCTGGACTGTTTGAACCTCTGTTTTGGGCTATTTGAACTCCTGATTTAATCAAATATTAAATACATTCTAATAACATTTAGGATAAAGGTTTATGTGAGAAATAATGGGATAAAATAAATTTTGATTATATTTTTCTCTTTCAAAATAAATGTTGATTCTATTTTTCTCTTTCAAATAAATCATCAAAATAAATTTTAATTCTATTTTTCTCTTCCAAATAAATTAAAAACATAATTAAATAAATCATCAAAATAAATAAGTCTAACAGTGTGTATGTCAATGTTAGTGGAAGGGAAATTTTATGATGATGTATATGTTTATGATGTTCAATGGAAGGCCATGGAAATGTGTCTATTTTGAGTGGGTTTTGTTGTATTGGTGGTAAATGAGTTTGTCCCTGCGCAGCAACGTTAACAACACAGCAATGAAACAGACCTGCAAATTCCTATGCAGCAACGTCAACAACACAACACCCGAAGCAGAAATTGAACAAAAAAAAAATAAAATTGAACACTCCCTACATCAACGATCCATGCTCCCACATCATAAAAACACCTGAAATGGGCAATACCATTAACTCTACAAATCACTTCACGCAATTCTAAAAAAAAACATTGGGAACATATCATCATACCTTAATAAACCCACCCAACATCAATAAAAAGATTGAAAATAAAATAACAAACCATCAACAACCCAAAATTTCACATCAGAAACCTACATAAAATGGGTAACATCACTAACCTCCCAAATCACTCCACATGATCCCCCACAAAAAAATTGAAAAATAACACCATACTATAACCAATCCACCAAAACATCAAGAAAAAATCAAAATCAAAATCACAATCAAGGATAAACAAGTAAACTCCACAACCCTCAAATTAAACAAAAACAACATACCATACATAAAGGACTAATTGGTTTAGAAGAAAACTTCCAAGACTAAATTGAGCAATAGTTTCTCAAATGAGATTTTTGAGTAATTTTTTTTTAATTTTTTTATAGGCTATTTTGGTGTTTTTCCCAAAAAATCCTTAGATTGAAAACAAATAAAAAGATTATGACTTAAATTAACAAAATTAAAAACTCAGTATTTATTTTGCTATAAGATTAAATTAAATTATTTTTTTTTGTATTTTTTTTTCTTCTAAAAATTAGTGTTTTATTTTAAAATGAAATATTCTTTTTTATTAATCCAAATAATTTTGGACAGTGATGGTCTAAACATTTTTGCAGTTTGATTTTGAAGGCTTGTTTCTCGGGAAATTCTATTTCCACACATCAAATTATCTATGTGTACATCTTTTCTCAATCCACACATTTAATAATTTAATTCTCACTTCTTTATCTCAGTCTACACACTTCACATTCTAAATATACCCTCTCTTTCTTTGTGCACATCCTCTCCTTTCATTATTTCTCACTCCAAAAACCTTGACCCTAACTACACCAACTATCAGCAACGGCGGCAACAACGACATCAACCACTACTCCTTCTTGGACGAGGTTAGTCATGGTGGGTTGTTGTTGGGTGATCAATCATTGAGTTTCAAGACTTATGATGTGCGTTATTCAGAGTGTTCGATTTGTTCATTCGCCATTTCGAGGGCGACTACTTCATATACTTCGAGGTACTTGTTTGATAACTATACTTTGATTGTTAATGAGTACTTGGATTCAAAGCGTTTGCATCAAATATTATGAGAATCGACCAATGAGTTTAGGAGGTTGGCAGGGTTTCCGGAAGAGGATTTTGGGAGGGTTCTTCCTGTTTATATTTTCGATTTTGGCTTCAACACAATACTGTTGCTTGATCGGTATCATCAATCTGTTGCATTTAAAGATATGGTTGTTGCAGTCAGGACAAAGAATACTCAAACTGTGAGCGATTATAGTTGTAATGGTTGTCATGTGTTTACACAAACTTGGGAGCTTGAGAGACCACTTGTCGGTTCGATTTTACAAAGTATGTGGGGGAGTTTCACTGACTCATTTATTGTGGAGCTCTAGGCACAATAGCACTTTGGTGGAAATGCTGTGTATGGTTGATGTTTGGCCATGGGAGGCGATGGCCGGCGATGAAGTGGCTGGCGAGATAGTGGTAAGTGAGATGTGTATAGAGAAACTGTGAGATGTGTGGGTGAGATGGTGGTGGATGAGATGGCAATTTTGTTAAAGGATAAAATTGTGATTATGAAAAAATTCATTAAGTGTGTGGAATAAGAAAACTTGGTGTGTGGAAATAGAATTTCCCTTGTTTCTCGCCACTTTCTTCCATTATTGCCCCTATGTTATGCACTGCTTCATTTGTTATTTATGGCCTCCTTTAGCAAAGTGGTTAAAAGTAATTTTTTTGACTTTTTGATTTTTTTGAATCACAATATTTCTTTATTTTTTTACACATTTTTTAGAAAAAACAAAAAATAAAAATTAACTTTTAACCCACTTCTCAAAACAAGGCAGGTGTGGATAGATATGTTAAGGAATTGGTCCCACCACCCTATTATTTAGGGTAAATTACATTGGCACCCACTGAGATTTCTGTTTAATACATATCCCTTCAAGTTTGAAAAATTACACTTACTACCCCATCAGATTAAAATGACATATTGCCCCTTAACTTTTTTACATATAAAATAATAAAATCATACTGATATTTTTGTTCATTCATTTCAAAAGAAATAACAATCATCTTCTTTGGTTTAACTCACACAAAAAATTGAATTTCTTTATTTTTCGTATTTTTTTTTATTTTTACTAAATTTTTAAAAATATTTTAAGCAATTTTTTTTATTTTTTAAATGCACTTAATCTATATATACTTAAGAAGTATAATATTTTGTGATTTTTTTTTTAAATTCACCAAATACAAAAAAATATAAAAATACAAAAAATTAGTAATACTGTAATAAATGTGAATGACGGTATTTGGTAATACTGTAATAAATGCGGGTGAATAGACGAGAAACAAAAATGATGGTGGGAATAAAAATGAAAAATTCTATTCGTATATAAAAATTTATACAAAAAATATCATAAAAATATTGTGATAGTGATATTGTTGTAAATATAAATCATGTTTATGGATGTTTTTGTTTTAAAGTGAAAGGTCACCATTAAGCTATATCACTGTGTTTTAAAATTTTATATAAAATTTATATTTGTATATTATCACTCAATAAGAATATGTTCTGGTAGAATTTAATAATGAAAAGTTGTAGAATGTAATTATGATGATAGGGAGAAGAAATGGTAAGAAAAATGGAAAAATAGTCATTTAGAAAATCTTAGGGTATGCCATCAGCTACTCAGGGGCAATTTGTAATGAGATTACAAACCTCATAAATGTAATTTTTCAAACATGAAGGGAAAATCTGTATTAAACAGAAACTCAGAGGGTGTCAATGTAATATCCTATTATTTAAGAGTAATGCTAGAGACCCCAAAAGTTCTACCAAAATATTTATGAAATGTCTTACATAGGTTTGGAACCTACATGGGATCCACATTGTGTGGGTCTCATATCTATATAAAACATTTTGTAAAAATTCTGATAAATTTTTTAGAAATTTTAGCATTTTTCATTATTTAATAACCAAAAACAAACTGCATCACCGTATACATATTTATAGGTAAAGTCTATAGTGTGCACCTAATTAGGTGCATATCATATCTATTTAATCATAAATTGATATAATTTTATTATAAAATTTTATAATATTAATCACAAAATGTATAATTTCATCATAAATTAAAAACGTAATAAAATGTCTATAATTTTGTGGTTAATATTACAAAAGTTTGTGACTTGATTACGATGTTTTTTTTTGTTACGTTAATTTGTGATAAAGTTATACATTTTATGATTGATATTACAAAATTTTATAATGGAATTACACCACTTTGTAATGAAGTGAGTATCCATATTTATATTATGTAATTAATATGAACAACTTTACGTATAATATAATTCTAATAATAAATTAAATATTAAATATCTTGAATTTATTATGTGGCATTGTCTAAAGGATACTCTGTGTGATGTCGCAATTTATTAGTGAGTCATGTGATGTTTCTCACAAAAAATAATGCACTCAATTAATTTATATATTTTCATAGAATTTGCCTTCTAATTTGAACGAATCATATTAGTTGAATGTCTGTTATTTCATAACAAAATCGCATTTGTTTAAAAAAAAAGAGAAGATAAATTATAAATATATCTCTTGAGATTTGATGAAAATACGAATTATCTCCTTTAATTTTGAAAATTACAGTTTATAATTTCATAACAAATCACAATTTTTATTAATAAATTATTAGGTTAATTAACAGTTTTTAATGATATTAAAAATATATTTCAATTAATAATTTAAGTAATTTTATTACTGTATATGAGAGTAATTATAAATTTTATTTTTTTAGTTAATTCTGTTAAATAAAAAATTCTAATAAAAGATTATTTGTAATTTTTCAAATCACAAGGGACAATTTGTATTTTAAACAAACCTCAAGAGGTGTATTTGTAATTTACTCAAAAAATTAGCATAATTTTGACAATTTATTTTAGAATAACTAAGACCTAATCCTGAGGTTACAAATATCTAATTAACTTAATTATTTAATCTTTTGAGAATGACTTATCTCCCGTTGAAATTAATTGGATCAAGTTTTTGACTTATCTTCGTTTAATGGTTCTTCTCAATCGAAAACTTCAACGGTCAGATCAAGTTCAATTTTCAACTTAGAGAAAAGCTAAATCATAATATTTTATTCCATTTAATTCCGTAAATAATAATATTATTTTGTGATAATAATCTTAAATAATATTTAATTAATTCAGATATAAGTCAAATGCCATTAAATTTAGGTGAAATGGAATATGTTTTTATTTCATTATAACAGACACTACTTTAAATTCAAAAACTAAAATCAAAATATAAGACAAAACAAAAAAAAATCCCGTGCAGGTAGCCCGTGTGGGTTGATGCGCGAAGCAGTCGGGAGTCGAAAATGGAAGCAAGGAAAGAGGAAGAGTTGGTAGAGGTGATTCACTCATGGTCTGCTCCTAGATCTCTCAGTACCGTTCTCATGTACTCTTTTGCTCAGGTACCCGTCTGTCTTTCAAAATTTTGAGTGAAAGCTTGATATGAGGCCATTTCCAACTCTTATGAAAGCACTCTAAGCCCTGATTTTGATCCTTTGATTGGGATCAGCCACCAACAATCCTTTGAATTGGGGATTAGCCACCTAAACTCTTAATATTATTTAATCTCTTCCAAAACCATTACAATAAGCATCTTCACATAAGAAAAATAACATAGACTTCCTAATATAATTAGACTTCCTAAATTGATTAGACTTCCTAACATAATTGGTTTCCTAAATTTGAAAGTTATAATGGCTATGAAAAATTTGAGTAAACATTTGAGTCTCCTTTGATTTGGGTATAAAAAAGAAAAAAAGAAAAAAAAAAAAGAGAGGGTAAAACTCGATTTGATAGACTTTTGAGTCGAGGGTTAGAGAGGTTTTTAACTGATTTGTATCCAAATTTAGATTTGGATTAATTACACTTTTCACTATTATGGTTTGATTGACTCAAATTTTATTTTGAACCATTTGTTCCTTACCGTTGAAGTCTAATTTCAATTTAGTTCTCCCGTCTAAATTTTTGTTAATTTTGTCTATGTGTACAGCTTAGAAATTGAGAAGTGTCCCAAATTTTTTAATTAACTTTTAATTTATATGGAAGTGTCCTAAATTTGTTAATTTTAATTTAGATGAGAGGACCAACTTGAAACTAGACTTAAAATGTTGGGACCAAATTGTTCAAATTAAAACTATAGGACTAAAGTGAAATTTGGGTTACATGGGTGAAAACTGTAATTAACCCTTTATATTTTATATAAAGTTGGATTTAGTATAAAGATTCACTAATGGCAAGGTGTTAAATTTCAAAGTCACAAAATAGCTTTGAAAAATTTGAGTAAACATTTGAGTTTTTCTTGTTATTTGAGTAAAAAAATTGAGTAAAACAATGAAGGAATGGAGATAGTTTTGGGGGGTTGTTTACTCAAATTTGAATTTGATATGGGTAAAGGGTAAGGCTGGAGATGCCCTCATATGCAACTTAAGTAATTTGTAATTCTCTGTTTTTAGTTATTATTTTTTGATAATTAGATGAGTTTGTGTTGATTGCAACTTAATTAATGTGTAGTTCTCTGTTTTTATTTTATATTTTTACGATAATTAGATGAGCTTGTGTTGATTAAAATCACCCAAAGAGAAAAGAAAAAAACTACGGGGAGTAGTTGACCCTAACTCTATGGGTTGCGCAAATTGAAATTTAACTTTGAACTAAGTTATTAACTATTTTAAAATCTGAGAAATAAATAAGGGAATTCAAAATTTTGTGTAGGCTACTCTCCCAATTTTAGATTAGGTAATGTTGTGTTTTAGATGAAATAAACAAATTTAGGCTATGTTTGGAGGAGCTTTTGAAATATGATTCCACCCCTTCTTTTGAACCCTCTGTTTGGATAGAGTATTCAAAAATTAATTCCACCACAGTTTTCAAAACATGCTCTGTTTCATGTTTGGCAACTATTTGCAAGCCAAATCTCTCACCTTTCCGTACATCCGCTCAGATTCGTCTTCTCCATTCTGAAAAGGTTCACGTGCCAAGAAAACCAAACAGAGTTTCAAGTTTTGAATCAATTTCTTCACTTCGAGCAGGGTCAAAGTCGTAACTCCAATCTATTTGCTAGTTCTAAGGGTATTTTATTTTATTGTTAGTCTTATTGATCTTGATCTGGGTTAAGTTTTGTTTTCTTTACTTTGAACTTGGGTTTGATTTATTATTTTTTGGATCTACATTTGAGATTGCAGTTATTATATATGAAAGATTTGGGGTTTAAAATTTTTTGGGGTTTACGAATTTGGGTTTATATATTTGGTTTGATTTTGAGTTTGAATCATTGGACCAGAGAAAAGAGATGGGTGACTGAAGGAGAGAGAGGCAAAAGAGGTAGTTGTGGCAAAGAGGCAGGTAGGAGAAGAAAATAGATAAAGAAAGAGAGGAAACAAATATAGATGAGAGAGAGGGGTGCAAAACACAGGGTGGCGGTCATCCGGGTGGATGACCGGCCGGAAGTCCGGGGGGACGATCGGCGCAAAAATCAGCGGTGCAATTTCGCCTCAGTTCAAATTTTTTTTTTGTTTATAATAAATTTTTTGAATGGAATTTTAAAAATAATTTGGTTATTAGTGTTATTTATTTATTTTTGTTAATAATTAATTTTTTGAATTGAATTTTAAGAAGAGTTTGGTTATGAGTGTTATTTTTTTTTTTGTTAGTAATTAATTTTTTTGAATTTAAAAAGAGTTTGGTTACGATTGTTGATCAGAAATTTTAATAGATTTTTGAATTATGTGTTTGGTTATGAGTTATAACTTTTTGAATTAAGTTTTGAAAACTCTTTTCAAAACTCATAACCAAACTCTTCTTAACTTTTTGCAATTGCATTACATGATCTTAGGTTATGATTTGGCTTGACCGACAAGGAAGCTCAAAATCATAGTTTTTCTGAATGTTCTAATGAAGGGAACTAACCATAACGACATTCATTTTATGATGATGCCAATGTGCTTTGTTTCTTGGTTAATAAATTAATATACCTTTTTCCTAACTTTTTTTGGGTTCACACAGAGGGATGATATAGAAGTGCTTGATGAACCCTTGTACGCAAATTTCCTTCATGTAACTGGTGTTGGAAGGCCCTACAGAGAAGAAGTTCTATCGAAAATGGTATTGTTAGATGATGCATCACTCTCTGTATTTCCACCTTTTCAATCCTATTTTCTAAAGCTTTATTGAATTTTTCTCAGTCCAGCTAAAGTGATGTTGTCTGTTTTCTACTCAGGTTATACAATGATGTCTATTGAGAGTAGCTTTAGTTTAATGTTTTTGAACTCTTGCAAGAAAGTAATATCATTTTATTGCAGTTAGTGACATTATTTGATAAGAGGAAAATTTCCAGTTTAAATTGGCAGGCCTATGACACTGAACCAAATGAATTTTCTTTGATGAGGAAAATTACTACATTTCCACATCAAGTTCATTCAGACCACTGGTGATCAAAAGAACTAGTGGATGGTCTAAATAGGGGTTTGGTTTGTATCTGTTGGGCTTGTATAATCTAGTACTGGTACATATTTTGTTTTGATATTTTATATATTTGCTTATCACTACTGTTTTTATTATTTTTATTTGTCATTAGACTCTGTACTTTTCTCATTATCTTTGTATCTCATATTGTTGGAATTGATTGTATGACATGAATGGGAATCTGATGGGAATAAAGTTGTGAAAGATATCATTTTTGGCCCAGGAGAAAAGAAATATCGGTTCTGTAAGGTAACCATAAGCTTCTCTATCAATTACTCAAGATCGCTCATGTTTCATGACCTATTACAAAATTCTGTGCTATTTTTCTTCTGTAGTAAAATCATGCTTTGTAATAATTTTGTCAATCTGCAGAATTATTCATGATTGTCCATCCTCGGATAAGATTACTAATCCTCTGTTTGGTTCATCAATTTTTTGAGGAAAAGGAAAAGAAAATGCAAGGGAAATCATCAATCTTTGTGTTGTTAGCATGGAAAACAATGAGGAAAAGAATATGATGAAAGTATGTGGAAAAAATCTTAGTTGTAAATATCATTTCCATAGTTGTCAAATTGGGATACGAATTGAGTATTGTTTTTCTATTTTTCTGAGTTGAGTATTGTATCATATTGTGTATCATAAGATACTTATAACATCTATAAAAATGGGTAGAAAAATAAATATAGTTATAGCAAACGCAAATATCTTGTGAGAACAAGACACCAAACAGTGTATAGTCCTTGAAATTACAAAAGTAAGGTTCTTTGAAAGATAAAAAGCATATAAATTGTATAATCCTCAATACATAATGTATATAAAATGCAGAGTGGAGTTAAGATATGTATAAAATATTTTCATAACTAACCATTTTAGTTTAAATATTTAATTACAACTTTTAGGTTTTCAAAGAACTTGTCTATAGTAGAAAACTTTAAACTTTAACGGGTGGAAGTAGGTCTAAATCAACAACACACGATACTTAATACTTGACCAGACAAGTAGATATTTGTCAAAAAATAGAGAAAAATAAAATAGAAGTACCATATTGTTATCTAAAAAATATTATTTTTAATGAGTTAATATTAATTTACTAAAAGCAAGTTAAGTTATTATTATATTTTTCTTCAAAATTGCTAAAGAAAATACTACTGCACCATATAACTCCCAATAAACAACCCTAAAAGAGCCAGATCAAAGGACAAAAGTAAGAAAATAGTGGTAGAGACTCTGTAGTGCTTAAGTGGATGACTTACTGATTCTTTGAGCAGAGACATAAAACATACCTGATAACATAAACCTGATAGAATTCTTCTGAGCAGAGAAGTGGAAAAATCCAGCATTGATCTCCTGACAGAATTTAACTTGGATTTTGAGAAGGTCAAATACTCCTCTCTGTGAATGAACTGCGTAGGTAATTTTCTTTGTATTCAGGTTCCACCTATGCCTACTATTGTTTCCTTCTAAAATTGATGAAGAGGAAAGCAACTCCAAAATGCCTATGTTCCCGAACTTGTTTCAATATTTTCTGAATTTTCGGGACTAAATATTAGAGCCTTTGATAGAGTTGTAACTCAGTCTCTTATGTTAGCAAATTTCTGATCATTTGAATCCCTTTATTATTACTAAAGTATGATGCCTAAGAAAAGTCAGCCAAATTACAGTCTATTAGATACACGTTTGGGGATCACCAATTGAAGTAAATACACAGTGTTTTAAGTCTTATGTTTCTAAATTGTATTTCCCAAAAGGTACATTAACGTGTGCATATTTGGATAAAGATTGATAACTGGTCATATAAATTTCCTTGAGTTCATGATTTATAAATCAATCATAATACTACCACAGCATCTTAATTTTATAAATTTTGAAAGTGTAATATGTTTACAAAATTTGTTAGTAAATAAAATCCTGAGTTTGTCTGAACTTCGGTGAGCTTTCATTGGTCTCAATTATGGTTGGTTTCAGTAAAATTATATGTAGTTCAGCTAATCCCAAGATTTTATTTTACTGGTTGCGTGCAGAAAATGTCAGTCATTTCCACATGCTAATCTGTTGTGCAGGAACTGATTCATTTTCAAACTATATCACTTCACAAACTTGTTCTCATTTTTCCTCTTTACAGCATATCTCAAAACAACGCGTACCTGGTTTGTCTGATGATTTGATAAAAAATGGAAAGCACTTCATATTAATACGAAATCCACTTAGTATTTTGGTAAGTTGTTTTTGTAACCTCTATTTGTCATTTATCTTAGATGATAGGCCCCTTAAATAGTTTTTCCTTTATATTGTATCATTTCCTATAAATTATCTATTTTTGAAAATTTTAAAAATATATTAATTTCGTATCCTGTTGACTATCTATATAACTATATTGGTTTTGATTTTCATCATTTCCATGACTTAATTTTAATCTGTTGAATGTTGTCAGCCATCTTTTGACAAGGTTGTGCCCCCATCGTTTCTCGAGCTAGGATTGGGAGACTTGGTCTCCATATACAGCGAGCTTTGTGAATTGGGAAAGCCCCCAGCAGTCATTGATGCATCAGAACTTCAAGAAAATCCTGAGGTTCCTAGATCTTTTTGAATTAGACTGATAAACTTGAAGTGTTTTCTTTTTCGTATTTTATCGTTTTTCCTTTTTCAGCTACATAAAGCATGGGATTCTATGTTGCTTCTGGAAAGAATTTTTGTCCTAGTTTTGATATTAAATTCTATTGACAGGATCATAATAATGTAAACCTTAACATGAATATTCAGTTTAGATATCCACAAACTATCTTAGTGCAATAAAGAAAAGAAGAAGTAAGCAATACAGAGGGGGTGTTTGGGAAGAAAGATTTTAGCCTCTCTTAGGCTAAAATCCACAAAAAGACAAAATAGGCTAAAATAGCTAATAAGACAAAATATCACATCAAACCTATAATCATTTCATTTTTTCTCTCACAAACATCACATTCAACTACAAAAAAATCCAATCATCTTCCCAAATACAAAAATTTTAGCCTACTAAAGTAGCCAAAACTAAAATAGCCTACTAAAATAACAACTTCCCAAACACTCACAGACTTTTCTTTTCCAATTTTAAGTGCATTTTCCTCCCTCCACATTGTTGATTGTTGGTTCATCTTATTCCTTGGCGGCTGATGTCTTTGATGCAATATGAAGAGCAATGGAACAATGGAGGCTAGTAAGGAGGATACTCTTCTTCAATCTGTATCTGCACAATGGATGTTTATGGACATGGACACACCGACACTACAATTTTAAAAAAATGTAGGACACAATACATGAGGGACACACATAATATATAGTTTTATATATTTGTATGAATTTTTGATTCAAAGATAATAAAATAAATCCAACATAACACTATTCCTATAAATCTTTATTGTTTATCTTTTATCATTACATTCTAAGTTAATTCGTCCAAATTTATAATTAGTTTCATGTATGTCTAAGCAATGGATATGTGTATCCTCAAGTGTCCGAAGTGGTTCATGTAAAAAATTAAAAAAAATAATAGTTAAAGTTTGGAACAATGTCTAACACGTGTTGGAAAGTTTCCAACAAGTGTTAGGAAGTGCCTGAAGAGTGTCAGTGTTCGACTTGGACACACTACCTTCTTAGAAATGTCAGAAGTGTCCGCTTTTTAGCCAAAAGTGATTTACGGGTTCTTTAGAGGTTGGTATTACAAATAGTTTGGTGAAAAGTTTGACAAGAATATGGAGTTGCAAAGGTTAGTATGGATTTAGGACTGTGGTTACTGTTTGAGGCTGTACTTGGGCCAAAAGAGGAATGTTTTGTCAGTTCTTGCTCTGTGAACAGTACATGTGTAAGGTAGCTATAGGTAATTTGGTCTGGGGTTGACTAATTGGAGTAGGCTAGGGATTGGGAAAGGGGTGAATTGGATCTGCTTGTGGAATTTGAAAGCTTATAAAAAAAAAAGAAAAAAAATGCAGAAATTAAAGAGAAGAAGATAATAGACGAATCAGATAGTGATCATATTTAAATACCTAGAATTGTATCATGATTTATACAATCCCAAGAGCTCTTCAAGCGATGCTCAGATATTTTCATACTGATTTTTCTTGAATGGAAAGAATTGCAAAGTTACATATATATACTTACAAATAACTTTAACTTGATTAGTACTTGGATTCCATATGTTGCAATTAAGAGACTTTGACTGGCAAAACCCATATTAACCTAATTAACCCATATATTAAGATCCAAGATCCCAAGTGGGCCTCATCTTTGACTAATAAAAAACATATAGAATGACCGGCAATATCCAAACATAATATAAAACCTAAATAGTGACTTGGCCAATTGTTAAATAGATAATACAAGGTCCTTAGTTGCCTCGTCTTTAAACTGTCTTGTTTTTCAAACTTTTGTGCTTCCTTATATTTCTTTCCTCAAACTTCTAATGCACCTACACTTTTTCTTGTAACGCAGAATAGCATAATGTACATTCAACTGTTTGAAAGTCTGTGACACAGTATTGTGAAGCAATTTGTTGAATAGTTAGGCAGGTTACTTCCTGGTTTGCTTAATTCTGAAGCGCCTTTGGGTTATCATTAATGATGAATAATATTTGTACGATTTCATTTCAGTTTTACTTTTGCCATTTAAAATTGTGTCAAAGATGATGCTTGAGAAGAAGGTTCTGGCTCCTAGGAGGTGGACAAACCTTTAGACCAATCCAAGATTTGAGGCTAGACATGGATATCTTGTTTATGCATATATTTCTCTTAGCCCAAACAACCTTTTCAGATGATTAGTTTGCATTAGTTGTACTTTGCCTTGTGCAAAGGATTAACTTGTTCATTTGTTCTACTTTGCCTTATGCAAAGTACTTCATTTTTGTAAAAAGTTGCAGAATTTATTTTTCTATTTATTCGTTGGTTTTACTGATAAAAGTTTATCCTTCTGGCTCATGTTCAGGCCACTTTACGTTGGCTTTGTGAAGACTTGGATATTCCATTTCAACCTGCTATGCTGAAGTATGCCAAAGCTATTTAATTTGAAAGTTTATTAGTCATTTAGCCTGTATGATATTCATGTCAGTAATGCTATTTTTTTATTTCACGAGAAAGAGTGTGGAAAAATTTATTAGTTGTGTTCAACCAACATCATTTACTTGCTTTCTCCTAGCAGAATCTGTAAGTTATTTTATTTCAGACAGACATTTTTGCACTTAAAATGGGGTGGCTATGCAAAACCTGTTGCACCAGGAGTATGTCTTTAGTTAACTCATAAGGCGTTATATCCTCTTTGCAGTTTCATCTGTGGTTCTTTTTGGCCTTCCTGTTGCTATTATAGACTTGAAGCTGTGAAGATGTATTTTTAGTTTTGGTGGTTATTTCATTAGTGTCAGTTTACTATTTAACTTGTATTAAGCATACAATGTATTGGAGGAAGAGTGTTAATGCAACAGCGTAAGGTTTTTATTCTTCAAACTCACAATAGAAGCTTCATTCTGCATTGCACTAGTCTTTTTCTTATAGTGCAGTTGTCTATATTCATTGATCAAAAGCAACTCTCTGCTATTCAAATTGGCTGCATCATATCACTTTTTAGAGAGAATACTGAATATGCCTTTTTGTGTTATGTGCATTTAAAACTTTCTAGCCTTCAAAATCTAAAAGTTTGCAATGTACTTGTTCTTTAATAATGGGAAGAACGTGATAAACAGTGCCAGATTGTCATGGAGGCTGGAAGGGCTTCCCTTTCAAATTAAAAAATAAGTTCTACAAATGACTTATCAATTGTGACAACCTCCCTCTCTCCCTACTTCTAATGTTTTGAAGTACTACTTCAAATTTCCCCAAGTAAATAGCTAGATCTGGTTTCTCGACTTCCCAAAACGACATCCTTGCCTTTCACTTCTTCAACTCACTGGAGTTGTTTGCAGTATACAAATTTGATATGAATGTGTTGCATAAGCATAGATCATGTTAAGCACCGGCTATGATTATTTACTGCCAGTACCAAGAGCCTTATTTCTGAATTTGCAACCAAACTTTGTTGTATCTTCCTCTAAATCTTGGTGTTGATGTTGAAATGACAAATTTTAATCAAATGTTTTCAGATGGCAAGCTGGTCCAAAATCAGTTGATGGCATTTGGGCTCCGTGGTGGTATGGAAGTGCACATAAATCAACAGGATTCAAACGAGCAAGGAAGTATCCTGTGGTATGTAGTTTTGCCATCATGTTTTATTAAGAACATGACTGCAAATTACCCACAATGAAAAACAAAAGTGTTCTTACAAATCTCATTGAAAAGGAAATATCTCTACATTTTTTTTTTTTAAATTATAAATCTTGATGAACAAAATCGGATGATGACCATCCTTTGTAAATAGTGTTAGACATTATTGAGTGGTATTTGATTCTATACTATAAATATGCTGGACTTCTAAAAGACTTATTCTTAAATATCTGTCTTCTCACAATGCCAAAATTTATTTGAAAAGAATTTCATGTTTCAAACATCAAACTAAAATGAATATTTGGGCCCGTTTTGGTAATGTTTATAGTTTTTATGTTTATGTTTACAAAATTTTGAAAACCAGAAACAAAAATTTGTTTGGTGTCTATTTTTGTTTCCCAAAAAAAATTGGGATTAGTTTTTAAAATTTACTAAATTATATGAAACAAAAAATAGTTGTTTTCCCTTGTATTGTAATAATTGTATGCAATTTTTCATTCCCTCCTCCCTCTTCAACTACATCTGGCTGTTGGAAATCACCTCCAGTGAGTCCCCACCATCTCCGGTTGTCTCCAACAACCTTTGGCAAGTCCCCACCACTTCCGACCACTAGAAACCACCTTTGGCGACCCCCTCTCCCCACTCCCTTGCTTGTTTTTGTTTTTAGTAAAAATAAACATAAAATGTTTTTTTTTTTTTTGTAAACAAAAAACAGTAAATTATAAACTTTACCAAAGGCCCCCAAAATCTTGAAACATAAACGTTTCTTGAAAGACATACAGGGTTGATGAAGATTCTTTCAAATTTTGATTTGCATTTGTTGTGATATAGTGTTATTTATACATGGAGACAGTAGTTTCGTGGTAGAAACATGAAATCTTCTTATGTGGTAGAGTTGCTATGATTTTTGAGTTTAGACTGTCATTGCCATATTAGATTACCTGTTTGTTCTGTTCTCATCACACTTTGTGCCTGATTACTTTTGGAAAGTTAGGTGGTAGAAGCCTAACCAAGTTGGGCTGGATTGTTGTTATTATATGTACGGCGAGTAAATATTCTTTACTCCTTGTGACCAAGCTTTGCGTTGCTCCGAACGGCCTCGTACTACTTGAAAGCACAACTTAGGTGAGCTACTTGGCGGGTGTGTTGTTGGAAACCCCTCCGACGGTCAAGTTAGTATTCTTGGAAAGAAGAAGGAAGTCAAGGAGAGTTTAGTGTAGGAAATTGCAGACCTTTTGCTTGGTGGAGTCGCGTGTCTTTTATAGATTGTTCCATTGCCTTCCAAGATCGTGTGCGCACTACCTCACTCGTCCTTTACTAGACGCGTGGATGTGTTGCCCTTTCCTTTCCTTACACATATGCGTGTCAATACTGCTAAACAACATTGACAAATCAACCAAATGGTATTGACATGTGCTATTGGCGGGTTTTTCTCCTCGTACTCCAATTGGGCCATGTAATATATGTTCGCCGAGCTATCTTCTGTTAGAATAATATATTATTATTTTGGTTATTATTTTGTAATTATGCTATGCCTTAGGGCTTCTCTTGTAGTTATTAACTTCATTAATCTAAATAGGGGATGATATCCTAATCATTCCTTAATCTTGAAATTCTCTAAAATAACATAGTATCAGAGCCTAACCCTAAAACCTAAATTCCTCAGCCATACAGTCGTCAATAACCACCACAGAGCCAGTCGTTGGGCTCTCCTAGCCCAGTTAGCCACTACTGTCAGGCCTCCTGGCCTTAGCATCGTCGGTGAGGGACGAGAAAGGGTGTGTCGTTGTCGTCTGTCCCTGTCGTCTATCCCTGTCGACACCTAAACCTCTGCTTCGCTGAGTTACGTGATGATGTATTGCTAAGTTACATTCTGTTTGTGGTATGTATTCAACAACTAAACCTCTGCTTCATTTTTCCCCTTTAATCTAAAAAAAAAGAAAAAGAAATGCAGTAAATAAAAAAAAAATGCAGTAAAGGAAAAAAAAAGGGGTTGATGAGATTTTAAGTCTTTAGTTTTCTTCGTGGTCATTGTGTTTGTATTCCTCCACTTTCCGGGTTTGTGATTGGCACTAGTTTTGTTGAGGGTTCGGTAGTATAGTATCTATGGCAGATTCCACCGGTGTGTCCACTACTTCTCAAACACCTAGGAGTGAGAGTTTTCCTATACCTACTACTATGACTGATAACCCCAACCCTAGTCTTAAAATCACTACCTCTCTATTTAATAGTCAGAACTATCTCGTGCGGTCGTAGAGTTTGACTATGTTTTTGAAGAGCAGAGGGAAGATGGGGTATGTGGATGGCCGGATACAGGCACCTAGCACAACTGACCTGGGTTATGACCAATGGGAGATTATCAGCTCTTTGATTATGGGTTGGCTTATTCATTCGATGGTGCCAGACATTGGCGGGGGCTACTTATCTATAGAGACTGCCTAGGATGTTTGGGATGCTGTGGCTACCACCTATTCCCGCAAAGGGAATTTCTCATAGGCATTTGAGTTATGCCGCTTTATTGAGAGCTCTGTTCAGGGGGAGCAAACGGTTCTTCAGTACTTCACCTTCCTCACCAATGGCTGGAAATGCCTTGATCACCTGTAGGACTATAAGCTTGTTTGCACTGCTGATTCAGTTGGGTACCGGAAGTTTATTGCACAGGAAAGGGTCTTCAAGTTTCTGGCCGATCTCAATGTGGAGTATGATCTGGTTTGGAGTTGGGTTCTGAGTATGGACACTCTTTCTTCACTTCAGGAGGCATTTGCCTATGTACAAAATGAGGAGAGTCGTCGGTTTGCCATGATGTCCCCTGTCTCTACCGACCGCTCAGCATTACTGTCTATCTCTAGAGATGGCCTCAGCCTGACTCCCATCCCTTCGTTTGCCGCCAAGGAGTCAGTATTCTGTGATTACAGTAAAAAGTCGTGACATACTTGTGAGACGTGTTGGAAACTTCATGGGACTCCATCTGAGGGTTGAGGTGATCGGTCTGGTTCTAGAGGAGGTCGGTCAAGCCAGTCTAGAGGACGTGGCTCCTATCCACAGGCTCATTAGTCTAGTGCTGTTGATACACTTGATTCTACTTCTGCTGGCTAGGCTTCTGATGGTCTCTCTGGCATGACTACTCATGATCTTGAGGATATTTTGCGTCACTTGTTGGACCGTCGGTCTTCTACTGTTTTTAGTACATCTTCCTCGTCGTTTGCCCGCTCAGGTAACTTAGCCGCTTCTGCTTATGTTTTCCTGTCTCATATGTCTTTTCCTTGGATTATTGATTCTGGTGCCTCAGATCATATGTCTGGTTCCTCTGACCTTTTCTCTGCCTATAAGCTCTCTTCAGGTCAGGACAAAGTTAGGATTGCAGATGGTACTGTTTCTTCTATTTCTGTGAAAGGTTTAGTCCATGTCACTCCTACTTTACCTCTCTCTTCTGTTCTCCATGTTCCCAATTTTTCTGTTAACCGGCCATCCTTGAGTCGTATTACCAAGGATTTGAATTGTAGTGTGACATTTTTTCCTGATCATTTTCTTTTTCAGGACCTTGTCACAAGGAGGACGATTGGCACCGATGATATATGGCTGTGGCGTCGGCATCTTAAGCATCATTCTTTTTATTTACTTAAGCATTTATTTCCATCTGTTTTTTCAAACAATAATGTGTCTGAATTTCTTTGTGAGTCTTGTCAACTTGGAAAACAACATAGAGCTTCTTTTGCTCCCAGTTTTAATAAAAGTTTAGTTCCTTTCTCATTAATACATTATGATGTCTGGGGTCCATCTCGTGTTGTGTTTGTGAAAGGTCATCGTTGGTTTGTTACATTTATTGATGATTTTTCTCGTACTACTTAGGTGTATCTCATGAAAGACAAGAGTGAGGTTTTCTCTGTGTTCCGCAATTTTTATAAGATGATTTGTACTTAGTTTGGAGCCACTGTCAAAATATTCCGTTCTGATAATAGGGGTAAATACATAGATTCTGGGTTAAGGCAATATTTTTCTACTCATGGCATTATCCATCAGACATCTTGCACTAATACCCCTCAACAAAATGGGGTGGCGGAACTCAAGAATTGCCATCTTCTTGACATGGCTCAGTGCATGTGTTTTTCTATGAGTATGCCTCGGTCCTACTGGGGCGACGCTATTCTCACCACTACCCATCTTATTAATCGTCTTCCTACCCAGGTCTTGCAAAAACAAGCTCCTCTTCAAGTTCTCCTATGTTCCCGGTCCTTGTTTTCTATTCCTCCCAAAATATTTGGCTGTGTCTGTTTTGTCTATAATCACTCTCCTACTCATGATAAGTTGGACCCTCGCTCCCTCAAATGTGTTTTCCTTGGGTACTCTCCTACTCAAAAAGGGTATAAGTGTTACCATACTCCTTCTCGTAAGTGGTTTGTATCCATGGATATCACATTCTTTAAATCCTAGTCTTATTTCTTGTCCTCTCCAGTGTCCCAGTCCTCTCTTTAGGGGGAGCCTTGGTGTGAAGTGATTCCTGTGATTCCTATGGTGGAACTAGTTGTTCTTGCACCACCACCTCCTACTGGGACTACAGAACCCAATGTCACCAAGGATAGGGAAGGGTAAGTTTATATTAGGGACAAAGACAGACAAAAAGTTAACTGGACACAAGAGACCACTTTTGCTTCTCCATTGCCATCTCCTGCTTCTAATGAGAGTCCAGGTAACTTTGAATCTCTTGAGTCCATTGATCTTGATGTTCTTATTGCCAAGAGAAAGGGTGTGAGATCTCATGCTCAACATTCTATCTCTAATTTTGTGTCCTACTCTTATTTATCGTCCTTATATAAAGCGTTTGTGTCAAATATTTTCTTTGTTAGCATTCCTAACAATTTTCAGGATGCTCTTGCTACCTCTGAGTGGAAACTTGCCATGATTGAGGAAATGAAATCACTTAGGAAGAATGGCACTTGGGAATTGGCTGAGTTACTTAAGGGCAAACAACCTGTGGGATGCAAATGGGTGTATACTGTGAAACACAAAGCGGATGATTCTATTGAGCGTTACAAGGCTAGACTTGTGGCAAAAGGGTTTACTCACACGTATGGCCTTGACTATCAAGAGACCTTTGTACCCGTGGCTAAGATGAATTCAGTCAGAGTCCTTCTCTCTCTAGCAGTTAATCTAGATTGGTCACTTCATCAGTTTGATGTAAAAAATACCTTTCTCCATGGTGACCTTGAAGAAGAGGTATATATGGACATTCTTTCTGATTTTGAGGATCATCAGACAGAAGGCAAAGTATGCAGGCTTCGAAAGTCATTATATGGTCTCAACAGTCTCCAAGGGCTTGGTTTGAGAGATTCACTCAAGCTATGTTTAAATATGGCTTCAAACAGAGTTAGGCAGATCACACCTTGTTTATGAAACATTCCTCACTTGGTAAGACTACAACACTCATTGTTTATGTAGATGATATAGTTCTTACGGGCGATGATAGTGAGGAAATTCCTTTGTTGAAGAAATATTTAGCCAGTGAGTTTGAAATCAAAGACTTGGGGAGCTTGAAGTATTTTCTGGGAATTGAAGTTGCTCTCTCCAAGGATGGGATATTTATCTCACAGAGGAAGTATGTGCTTGATCTGTTGAAGGAAACTAAATTGCTTGGCTACAAGGCTTGTGACACTTCACCAGAATCGAATCAGAAACTGGGGGATGATGAAGGAGGAGCAGCTGTTGATAGGGGGAGCTATCAGCGATTAGTGGGTAAACTCATTTACCTATCTCACTTCCGTCCTGATATTGTTGTTGCTGTCAGTGTGGTTAGCCAGTTTATGCATACCCCTCATTAGATTCACTTTGAGGCTATCATGAGAATTTTGAGGTACTTGAAATCTGCTCCTGATAAGGGTCTTTATTTTTCAAAGTATGATCATCTTCGTGTGGAAGCCTATACAGATGCTGACTGGGCTGGATCAGTGACTGATAGTAGATCGACTTCAAGGTATTGTACCTTTGTTGGAGGCAACCTAGTTACTTGGAGGAGTAAAAAACAGAATGTGGTTGCCAGGTCAAGTGCAGAAGCTGAGTTTAGAGCTATGGCACAAGGGGTGTGTGAGCTCTTATGGATCAAGTTATTGTTGAATAATCTAGGTATTGATCAGACGGACTCCATGCGGTTATGCTGTGATAATAAGGTCGCTATCAACATCGCTCACAATCCGGTTTAACATGACAGAACAAAGCATGTTGAGATTGATCGCCACTTCATTAAGGAGAAATTCACTAGTGGCACAATATGTACTCCCTTTGTGTGGTCTAGTGAATAACTTGTTGACATCCTTACCAAGGGAGTTGGGAGTAAGCCATTTCATGACATCTTAGGCAAGCTGGGCATGAGAGATATCTTCGCACCAGCTTGAGGGAGAGTGTTATAATAATATATTATTATTTTGTAATTATTCTATGCATTAGGGCTCCTCTTGTAATTATTAACTTCATTAATATAAATAGGGGATGATATCTTAATCATTCCCTAATCTTAGAATTCTCTAAAATAACATCTTCAACCAGGCTAATTTCAATTGGTTAAGCCCAAGACGCTTCATGTTCGAGCTAGCTTTGGCCAGTTGGCTCCCGAAGAATTCTACTAGCACGGTCCACTGTATTCTACTCAATTAAGTGTCGTTTACTCGTTGCTTGGACTAACTCTGTGCAGCCCTTCGCCTTGACTAAGATTCTCAACTCGGTCAAGGGTCGCCCTTGTTATCTTAGCCCAGTCATTCTCCATTGTGTATACTTAGCTTGGTCAAGATCCTTTTCCCAGTCTATGTAGGCTTATCTTGGCCCATAGTCCAAGCTCATTTAGCTTGGCCCAATGCCCATTTCATGTTACCTCGGTTGCACTGTCAAAGGCCCACATCGAATTTAGGTTGGCCCATTTGTTCGGCACAACTTCTCCTTTCATTATGTATCTCATTATGACACACACACACGCACGCACTGCAGTAACTTTGTTTTCTATATCTGTCCATAAGATAATTTAATATATAACATCGTAAACTAAAAAGTGTCATGATCATGATGAGTATGAAACTGAAAGTTGAGTATCATAATTATAGGATAAAGAATTGCTAAAAATTGAATGGCATGCGTAAAGGAATGCATCATACAAGAGCTTTGTGGACACTTCATGTGCGAATAACCCCCTCTCTCCTCATATATATATATATATATTTATATGTGCATATACATGTAGACACAATCACGCACACATTGTACGGGAGCACTTCACTTTCCATGGGGACACTTTGTATGTGAAATTTGAGATGTTAAAATAACAGAACTTGGCCTAGCTTAAAAATTTTGTTTTCATTTTCAGCCATTTCCGTCCTCTTTGTATGACTTGTTGGAGCAAAGTTCACCCTTCTACAACATGCTTAGGCGCCATGCAAAGGGGATTTCTTTGCTGAAACCCCAACTACCTCGTCCCAATCTTCCTGTTCCTGCTAATGAGAAGCTGCTTGTTTGGGTTGGTGATGAGATTGTACCCCGTGACAGTGCGAAGGTATTATATCAATCACATAAGGATACCTATGTTGGAAAGCTTTGAACATAATTGAACTCTCACCTCTTTTTATATTTTTTTTATGCACCGTTTTTCAAATTCTCATTGCTTACTTGATAAACTTTTACAGGTTTCAGTGTTTGATTCAGTTGTTCAAGGTGGCGATTCAGTGTGGGAGGGGCTTCGAGTTTACGATGGCAAGATATTTAAGCTTGAGGAGCATTTAGATAGGTTAGTGAAAGTAAAGCATTTTGCTTGACAAAAAATAAGCCTTGGTGCAGGCATAAGCCTTGGCCACACCTTCCTAGTGGTTCAAAAGCTATCCAATTATCTTATGTTGATGGTGTACTTTCATAACTGACTCTCAATGTTAAGAAACAAATTATAATTCATGATCATGTGTGAAAAGTATCAGTTATGAAAACAAAATTCAGAAAGTTCATAATGCAAGATATGAATTTAGTACAGAAATACCTTTTTTCAGTTATATCCTATCATTCTTGATGATTTGAAATGGCATGTTGCCTTGGAAAAGTATTTGATTTGGATAGTTGTGAAAACAATTATGTAAATTTAAATTTAAATTTATTTTTTTTGGCACAATTAATGCAATGATAAGTTTTGTTTCTCCTCATTGTAGTTTCATTGTGCTTTGGTTTGTGAAGAACAAGTTATTCATTTTTTTTCGAAATAATACTTTTGGCTCTCTCATTTTTAATACCACAAGCAATAAAATAACTGAATTTAATATTATCCAGATTGTTTGATTCAGCAAAAGCTCTGGCTTTCAATAACGTACCATGTCATGAAGAGGTGAGGGTCTAAAGACAATAGTGTTATTAATGTGCATGTTATATTGTTTCGGTGCCTATAGTTTGAGAAGTTGTTTTGTTTGTTGTCCTAACATGGAACTGTACGCAACAAAATGCAGATTAAGGAGGCCATATTTAAAACCCTTATTACGAATGGGATGTTTCATAATGTGCACATCCGGCTAAGTTTGACACGTGGGAAGAAGGTTTTGACATTTTCTATCCCTCTGTTTCTCTCACACTTCATGTAATGAGGAAACTTTGAAATCCTAGTTAGATTTTACTACTAAGTATGGAATCATACAGGAGAGAATGAGGTGAAATGACACGGACTACTAGAGAATAGTTTGAAATGAATCAGTTGGTTGTTCCTTTGTGTGGGTCTATTTGTGTGTTACTGTTAAGTAATAATTGAACCACCATTCTAATGCTAGGAATTGATAAGATCATGCATAATTCTTTGGTGATGTATTTGTTTTCTAGCAAATTAGCTAATATTGCTGATAAATCAGTTTGCTGCCGAATGAGCTAGATGGCTCATCAATGGATGGTTTTAGTGTGATGAATGCTTTTGTCAATATAAAATACATATATACAAAGTATATGGTTAACTTATTGCAATATATTTATATTTATTTTTCTTAGGTTACTTCAGGAATGAGCCTAGCTTTCAATCTTTATGGATGCACCTTAATTGGTAACATGCAGACTAAGTCTTCTCCCTTTTGTCTTACTTCCTTAACACAATGAGTAACACTGGCAAGTTCAACGACATTCTTTATAAAATGTAAGACATAGTTACACAGGTATGACTTGACAAGTTATTATGCACTATCATTATACGAAAGACTATCATCCCAGCCAGAGCTGGTAGTGAACTTTCATATCTTGTAATGAGAATGTTGTCCAAAAGATGAATAACTAGCGATTTACATGTTTCTTGTGCTGTCTATTCTTTTATCCTTGTTGGAAGTAGAGCCCTACATTTGCCTTGTTCTTTCTTTCCATTAATTTCTTATGTGCTATAATTATCGACTTTCTTATGCTACTGTTGTTTCTTCTTTTGTAAAAATGCAGTTCTTGCTGAATGGAAGCCACCTGTCTATGACAATACCAAGGGTAAACTTTGGTGACTGCAACTACACGTCGTAATTCACCGAATGTAAGATTTGTGATGTTTATATTGTATTCAGTTGGTAATTTCTAATAGGAAAAACCTTGTTGCTTTCTTTTCTTTAAAGTGACCAGAAATTGCAGGATTCTCCCCAACTTTATTTAGGTATTTTAGAATCTATATGGATGGATTGTTAAACCTTGGGCCAAAAGTTTTACTCTGAAACTGTAATTCATAATATCTGAGCACTATTCTGGACTACGGACCTAAAAAAAAAAATCTCTATTTTGAACTCAGGTAGTGTCCAAACTCTCAAATTCTTCTGTTGGCTCTGTTTATGGTTGTCTGGTTCACCAGGGGTATCCTTAAGCTTATTCCTAGGGGCTAGGAACCCATGTTAGAACTCTGCTTGAAGTACATCAAGAAGGTTGCCAGAGAGAACATTTTCCCCGTTCTTTTCAGTTGCTTGTCTCATGCATGCCAGAGGAAATTTGTATTAGCAAGTGATCTTACTAGAATTATTGCTGAAATGCAAATGTATTTTTGCTTCAAATAATCAGCCTTTGCCTTTAAAATGTATGTGTATATATTTATATTTATTTGGTAAGCCTGTTCTTCCTTTGATTTAATGTTTTCAAAAATGACACTTGAAGCTGGAACCTTCTCCACATGAATAGAATTATTTTGGCTTAAGTATATTATGTCAACGAGTTATGTCAATTCTCTAGTAATGAACGAAAAGAAGCTTTTTTTCAACCTAAATTAACAAAATAATTTGTTGATGCAGTATAATTAAGTTACAACCAATGATTACTGGTAGTTGATACCTTCCTTTTCCAATGAAATAACATGATTTTTTTTTGGGTCTTTGCCAGAATTTGGATTCCAAAATTCACCACAACAACCTTCTCAACAACATACTAGCGAAGGTATGGCTTTATTCAAATGTCTAGAAATTCAAGATGATGTTTGCTTTGCAGAAATGATGTGTTGTGTGGTGTTGATGATGCTACTTCTCTTCACTTGGTATGTGAGGAAGTACATTTTCAGAGCAAGTAGGTTACAGCCTATGTTACATGGACTCGGGTACGGGTGTCGGGTGCGGGTATGTATCTAGAGGTCGGACTCATCAAATTATAAATTTAAGGATGCGTGTACTCGGCAAAAAAAATGTTATATTTTTATATTTTTAATAAAGTATGTGAGATAAATTGGTGCTATATGTAACTTACAGTGACAAAAAGACATTTATAGCAATTATACAACAATATACACATATAATAATAGTGTTATATACAATTATATAAGAAGTGTCCGTTGAAAAGTAGTCGACACATATCTCATACCCTTGTTTGAGTGTCGGGTGTCCGACACGGGTATTTCATTTATTTTGAAGAGTCCGTGTAACATAGGTTACAGCTAATCAATCATAAAAGATAAAGTCAGGTTTTTGCTTTTGCGGAATTCTTCTAATCAAGAATTTCTTTCATCTTGCGGACCTAACTAATTTATGGACTTACTATTTGTTTTTGATGATCTGATAATTTATTACTTAAGTCGTTTAGAGTTAGGCTATCAAATTCATGATCACGCGACTGCTATATTGCATGTCTACTAGCGTAGTAGAATCCATTATTTGTAATATCATCTAATTTGTAAAGTGTGCTCTTTCTGAATTTGTCTAAGATGAATTGAACTTTTCGTGTTGGTGCAGATAGAAGCGAATAATGCAAATGCTAATGATGCCATAATGCTTGATAAGGAAGGTTATGTGTCTGAAACAAATGCTACAAACATTGTAAGCCATGCTTCTGCTCTTTTTTTTTTTGATCAACAACAAACTTTAATGATTAATCAAAAAGAAGAAATGAGGATAAGACATCCTCTACAAGAAGAAACGAAGAAAGAAAATATATAACCCAAAACAATGACTATGGCCTTGTTTGGTTTGTGTTTTGAGATATTATTTCAAAAATAATTTTCTTGGAGAGTCTAGAAAATTTGAAAATTTGTTTGGTTGTATATTTTGAAAATAGTTTTGGAGTTCATTTGATATTTTTTTGTAGTTGAATAGAGTGTGAGAAAAAAAGTGATTGATTGATGTGTAGTAGAGAGAGAAGTGATTTTGGAATTTTTTTAAAAAATTTTTCAACCAAACATGTTTTTGGAATTTTTTCTCCAAAAACATGTTTTGAGAGATAAACCAAACATGCCCTACATCACCAAAATCTACAAATCACACACCGACAACGAATCATGCTGCTGCTCATTTTCCATTGCCATTGTTTATCAATAAATGAGGGAAGTCTTAAATTGCTTTTAGGCAATCCATATGGATGAGCTACCAACAATTGGAAGGAGGCACTCACCAAGAGGCCCAGTCAGGATTGCTACATGTCATATTAAATTTGATTTATATATATATATATATTAATTGAAAATGTGAGGAAAGAGTACTAAGAGTGAATTGTTTTGCTGATGCATTCAACTACAAATATAGTTATCAAAATTTCCAATGAACACATTATTGTTGATCCCACCTGACTATACTTACGTCAATGGTGTTACCATACTATTGGTAGACCAATCCATGGCTGTTTGCTAGTTCCAAAGGCATAGCATTTTTCTCATCATTGCAGAGTGTTTTCATTGAAGATATTGCATGTGCATCTTGAGAGTGAATATTGTTTCGCAGTTCGTAGTGAAGAGAGGCCATGTTGCGACACCTCATGCTGATAGCTGTCTTCCTGGCGTAACTCGAGCAACTGTAAGTTTCTTGAACTCCCCTCCTTAAAATGCACTTTTGTTCTGCGTGATGATTAAAAAGCTTCTTTGTTTCCATTTTTTTTTTTTCCTTGCCATGAGTGTTGTCCTTCTGTTAGAGAGTTGAAATCCTCAAGCGGTACAATTTTGGGTGCCTCTTTGAACTGAATGCATGCCAGTTAGCCTTTTAACTCTTCATGAGCTAATCCCATTGAAAAGATTTCAATATCAAGTTTGTGTCTATTTGGAGCCAAACCAAACGCATTCTAAGTTCAAACCCTTTTCCATGTGTAAATCCAAATATGTTTCTTCCATCGTATGAAACGAGATACGAGTTGTGCACAGAAGAAGTATCATCTTCTCCGTTCTTTTGTTTTGCTGTTCTAACTTCTAATTTTTTTTTCACCCAAAAAAATTGAAAGAGAACAGACCCATATGCCTGCTTACCATCTTAAAAAATTGAAAAGAAGGGTGTGAAAGCTTGCTTACCAGCTTAAGCTATTGGGGCAATTGGTTTTCAAATACGTGATTGACCCGTAGTTGTTTATTTGGTGATTACTGCAATGAGATGTTTGATGGTAATGAATACGTATGTTTACAGGTCATGGACCTTGTGGTAAAGGAAAATATCATTTTAGAGCAGCGACGTATTAGTCTGTCAGAGTTTCATACTGCAGACGAGGTTCACTTTTATGTTCTTCAAGATAATCTTTGTTGTATATATTCAGAAAATATCTACTAAACATGTAATTGTAAATGTCTCATTGTTTTGGGGAAAATTACCTGATGTTTTTGTTTGGTCAGATTTTCTTTTGGCATTTTAAGAGCATGGTGTTTTCACCGCAGGTCTGGACAACGGGAACAATGGGAGAACTCAGCCCAGTATGTTCCTTCTGCTGAAGTTGTGATGTACTAATTTACAGGTGCCACGTTGCAACCCAGGTTGCTCAATGTTAGGGCCATTATTTTTTCTTGTTTTGATATGCCGATGCAAATCCAACTAACATGTTAGTGCCATTATTTTTTCTTGTTTTGATGTGCCGGTGCAAATCCAACCTTGATTGAATGCCAACTTGCTGCTCCACCCAAAAATAAATAAATTGCAGCAATCTAACTAGCAGTTAACGACAACTAGTTTTTTTTTTTTTTGGGGTGCTAATTCCCCATAGTATGTTGTAAGGTTGCTTTTTCATGATATAATTGTTCTACATTTGTTGGTACTTGCTTTACCAGGTTGTGAAGATTGATGGGCGCGTAATTGGTGATGGAAAAGTGGGACCAGTGACTCAAAGGTTGCAAAATGCTTACAAAAAACCTGACAGATGATTCGGGAGTGCCTATACCCACATATCAGAAGGCTTGAATACTGCATCTCTAAGTTATGCTTTTCTTTCTCTCGAAGTCAACTGTAATCATCTGTATATTTTTGTCATATACAAGCCCCCACTTTCTAAATCTAGTAATGTGTCAATAAGATAATTGATTGATAATTAGAGAATAAATGAGAGAGAGTTGACTTAAATAGTTTAATAGAGTGTTACATCACTGGGTTGAGAAAGTGGGTTTAGTTTTTGAGCCTGAATAGTAATACTCTTTTGGTAATTGTTAAGAATACTAATCCACAACTTCTCTTGTTTACTGCAATGATAGAATTTTTGGAATCTAATAAATTGGAACAAAATAGGACGAATCTTGCTTGTCTCCGGTCCGCTTGGATGGATGGGATGGTATAGTTGGAGTCCAGATCCTCGGCCGTACTTTCCTGTGGCCCTCCCTGCCGCACTACAAAATCACGTCGTTTTGTAGTTTTTTTTTTTTTTTTCCGCTTTCCGCTTTTGAACCCTAGACTAGACGATCTGGACGAGAGACCGACAGAGGTGACAATCTGGACAAGAGTTTGAGCCGACGAACGGAGAGGCGACGGACGGAGAAAAGGGTTTTCTGTGAAGGCTCTGATTCTTTAAATGAGACTAATAAGTACCCAACATTTGTCCACCATTGACTACCCACTGTTAGTAATCCATGGAGTTACAGAGTTATACTTAGCATTTCTTTGTAGTAATTGAATTTAGTGAGGAAGTTACAGAGTAATTGAATTTAGTGATCCATGCTCTGTTTTCACCAAAATCAACAAACATTAGCTCTCAATTTGTAAAGAGATGGGGAACCCAATAGAGTCTAATGCAAAGCAACAGCACTACATATTCAAAATTTACCAAAAATACTACTTCACACCATACACTAGCATTTTAGAGTAATTTTTCAATGATTGGGTAGAATAGTAAGCCCAAGTGAGAAGAGGACTGTATTAATTGTCCATGCTTTCTTCAGCAATTGAGAGAGGGGTAGAGAGAGAGAAAGGGGAGATTGCTGCCGTCGCATCACCACCAGACTTGTGTCCCTCCGCCATCCTCTGTCCTTCACCGTCTCGTCCCTCCAGCATCTCTCTTAGTTCGTTTCTGTCTCTGTCTTCGCCGATCGTCTCTCTGTCTTCGCCGATCGTCTCTCCGCCTCTCTTTGTCCAGCTACGCCTCTCTTCTCTGTTAGGGCTAACAGAGACGAAGATGAAAGTGAAAAGAAAAAGCGAAAACTCAAATTTTGGGAAAAACAAAAAAAATCAAAACGACGTCGTTTTGGCGAGGGTAGCAGGGAAAGCAGCATAGAAGTGCGGCCGAGGATCCGGACTCGGTGTAGTTGGGCCAATAAGGTCCACTATTGGTTCAGTCTGGTGATTTAACCGTTCATCTTGTGAGTCCCTGTGTTACTGTGTAAAAATCATCTATGAAAAAAATTAATCTATTTTCAAAATTATATTTTCCATCCATCATCTTGTGAACCCCTATGCAGACATCTAGTGTTCCCACTGTGGGACCTAATCTCTCCCTCACAACAACTCGAATAGATGTCTAGTTGACTGGAGAGAAATCTGCCTTTAGTTTTATATGCCCAACTGGACATCTAGTGGGCCCACTGTTTGGCTGGCTTGACTTGTATTTGTTGGTAATAATTCATATGGTATATTTTATTATGAATCTAATCTAATTAAATTCATAATTGATAGGCACACAAATGGTGAAGTGGAAGCAGAGGTCGAAGATGAAAATGAGTAGAGTAGGAACTCATCTTTCAAGGAGTTAAATACTACGCTGATATGCTTGAACCATGTTTGTGTATTGTTATTTATTTGTTCTTTCATTTTTTCCTTGTAATAAAATAAAAATCATGTTTGGTTAATTTAAATTTCTGGTGTTTGCAACAGAACACTGAACTAGGCAAAATCAGACTCTCCAACTGAAAAAATAAAGATACATGATATTTTTGTTCTTATATAAAATTTAGTTTGAGTGACTTCATATATTATAAATTATTGGAGTGTTATTTTTTCATTAAAATTTTTTATTGCGAGTCTTCTAGCCAAATTTTTGTTGGATTTGTGAGACTCACTCCGGCGGCAGCATTTTAAAATGTTGGCGTTAATGTTTTGGCATATTCAATTAGTCATTTCTTAAGCATGTGATTGGATTATAGTTTTGGATAGAAATTTGGAAAGCAACAGGAAAAATGTGAGGTAAATTTGAAAAAATAATTGTTTTATATATATATATATATATTTTCTTTTTTCTCTTTTTATCCAAATTTATGATCCAAATGTGAATGATCTAAATTCTTCATTGGTTCAACTTGTTCTTTGTCTACCTAGAATGTGCATTTGGGACATTGTTGGTTAAATTATTAGATTGAAACCAGACCCAACTTGTAGCCTCAGACCCTCACAATCAGGAAGTTCATTTAGATTTATTTTAGTTGTATTTTTAGTAATAAAATATGTTAATAACCGGACATGATTATCATCTAAACATATAATAAAAATTAATTTAGTAAAATAAATAAATAAATAAATGTGTAAAATACTTATCAATTTTATATAATTTTATCTTTGGTGGGTAAAAATAATTTTTAAAAATTTTGAAATATTTTTTTTGACATTTATTTTTGTTAAATTAGTTTATATTTTATAAAATTGACGATTTTGCTATTAAAATTGAGCAATGGTTTTTAATTGTCCTTATTTTGAATAAGATTCAACATTCAGGGTCAAATATTTCACAATTAAAAAGTCAGGGACCAGAGTGATACGAACCCCAAACTATAGGGATTGTTAGTGTAATTCGCTCTAAAAATTAATACAACAAAAATGTAATTTGGGTATATAATCGAATCAAAAAAATCTGATCCATTTGAAATTGGATTATACGGGTGTGGACCGAGGCGGATAATCGAATTCAGTTAAAAATAAACTAATCGAATCATTCAAGTCGGATTCGGGTGAAACCCGATTCATTGACAGGCTGCCAGAGTTGTCAAATAGAGTGCAAAATCAGGAGGGAGTCTGTGAACCCTAACTTCAAGAACACTCTTCCTCCACCACCTTCACGTCATTGAAACCCTAATTTTGATTCGTTCTGGGTCGTCTCTCTACTCCAGGTTATCTTCCTTATCTTCTCTCCTCCTCCGTCATGTCTCTGCTCTGAAGTACTGAAACACTTGCAATGTTTTTGATAATCAAATTGATATTTTTTCCTAGAAAATATTTTCTTGAATTTCAGCCAAACACGAAAACGAGATGAAAACACCCAATTGAATTTACTACTGTTGTAAATACTAGTTATTGACTAGAAATAAGTTATTTTTATGATATTAGCAACTCCAATGGGTTGGCTAAAAGGCTAGCTACTTTACCATCAGTCTTCCCCGCTCTGCTGGCTACATATGAAGAGCACTGAGCCCTCTGCAAATTGTATTGAAATCCTTTTTCCCGCGAAATCATTTCCCACAAATTCTGCTTCTCATAGCCTTCACAGCCTATTACCATCATATTGCGTCGCCGACTTTTCGTCTCTTGCGTCACCGCTTTCCGTCGCCGACTTCCTGCCTTCTGTCGCTGTCTTCCATTTCACGTATACTCGGTCTCTCTCAGATCAATCTCTCTCTGTCTCTCTTAGTAATTTAATGGGAATTTACTAGGTAATTTACTAAGAATTTACTAGAAATTTACTGAGAATATACAAAGTAATTTACTGGGAATTTATTGAGAATTTACTAGAAATTTTCTGTGTAATTTACTGAGAATTAACTGAGTAATTTACTGAGAATTTACTGATTAATTTACTGAGAATATACTTAGAATTTGCTTGGAATTTACTGGGTATTTAATGAGGATTTAATAGGAATTTACTTTACTGGGAATTTAGTGACAATTTGTTGAGAATTTACTAAGATTTCTTGGAATTTACTAGGAATTTAATGAGTAATTTACTTAGAATTTACTGAGTAATTTACTAGGAATTTTCTGAGTAATTTACTGGGAATTTTGTTAGAATTTATTGAGTAATTTACCTGGAATTTACTGGTAATTTACTGAGAAATTTACTGGGAATTTGATGAGAATTTAGTGGGTAATTTACTGAAAATTTACTGAGAATTTACTAAGTAATTTACTGGGAATTTGCTAAGAATTGTCTGTGAATTTACTGAGTAATTTACTGAGAATTTACTGAGTAATTTACTGGGAATTTAATAAGTAATTTACGGGGAATTTATTGTGAATTTATTGAGAATTTACTGGGAATTTACCGAGTAATTTACTGGGATTTTACTGGGTATTTACTGAGTAATTTATCGAGAATTTACTGGGAATTTTGGTGAGTAATTTACTGAGTAATTTACTGGGAATTTACTGAATAATTTTCCAAGAATTTACTGAGAACTTACTGGGCATTTACTTAGTAATTTACTGGGAATTTATTGAGTAATTTAATGGGAATTTACCAAGAATTTACGAGGAATTTACTTGAAATTTTCTAGTTAATTTACAAAGAATTTACTAGAAATTTACTGAGTAATTTAATTGTAATTTACAATGAATTTACTGAGTAATTTAATGGGAATTTACTGAGAATTTTTCAAAAATTTACTGAGTAATTTACTTGGAATTTATTGGGTATATACTAGGTAATTTACTGGGAATTTATCGGTAATTTACTCTATGATTTACTGAAAATTTAATGAATAATTTACTGAAAATTTGCTGATAATTTACTGAGAATTTTCTTAGTAATTCACTGGGAATTTACTAGGAATTAATTGAGTAATTTACTCGGAATTTACTGAGTAATTTACAGTGAATTTACTGAGTAATTAATTAGAATTTAGTGAGAATTTACTGGGAATTTACTGAGAATTTACTGTGAATTTATTGAGTAATTTACTGGGAATTTACTGAGAATTTACTGGAAATTTACAGAGTAATTTCCTGGGAATTTACTAAGGAATTGACAGGGAATTTACAAGGAATTTTTTGAGAAATTTACTAGGAATTTACTGAGAATTTTCTGGGTAATTTATTGGGAATATACTCGAAGTTTACTGAGAATTTACTAAGTAATTTTCTTGAAATTTACTGTGAATTTACTAAGTAATTTATTGGGACTTTTCTGAGTAATTTACTAGAAAGTTACATAAAATTTATTCGGAATTTACTGAGTAATTTACAGGGAATTTATTGAGTAATATACTAGGAATTTGCTCAGTAATTTACTGGGAATTTACTGAGTAATTTACTAAGAATTTACGGGAAATTTGCTAGAAATTATAGAGTAATTTATTGGGAATTTACTGAGTAATTTATTGGGAATTTACTGGGTATTTACTGAGTAATTTATTGAGAATTTACTGGGTGTTTACAGAGAATTTACTGAGTAATTTACTGGGAGTTTACTGTCAATTTACTGGGATTTTACTGGGAAGTTACTTTGAATTTACTGAGCAATTTACAGGGAATTTACTGAAAATTTACTGAGAAATTTACTTGGAATTTACTGAGTAATATACTGGGATTTTACTAGAAATTTACTAAGTAATTTACAGGGAATTTACTAAGCAATTTACTGAGTAATTTAAAGACAATTTATTGGGAATTTACTGAGTAAGTTACTGGGAATTTACTAAATTATTTAGTGAGAATTTACAGGGAATTTACTGAGAATTTACTGGGTAATTTACTGAGGAATTTACTAGGAATTTGCTGAGTAATTTACTGGGAATTTACTGGAATTGTACTGAGAATGTATTGAGTAATTTACTTAGAATTTACTGAGAATTTACTTAGAATTTGCTGGGAATTTTTTAGGTAATTTACTGGGAATTTTTTAGGTAATTTACTGGGAAGTTACAGGTCATTTACCGAGCAATTTACTGGGAATTTACTGAAAATTTTCTAAGAAATTTATTGGGAATTTACTGAGTAATTATTTGAGAATTTACTGGGATTTTACTTAGTTATTTACTAAGAATTTACTGTAAATTTATTGAGTAATTTACTGGGAATTTACTATGAATTTATTGAGTTGTTTACTGGGAATTTACTGAGAATTTATTGAGGAATTTACTGGGAATTTACTAAGTAATTTACTTGGAATTTACTGAATAATTTACTGGGAATTAATTGAGTAATCTACTGAGAATTTGTTTAGTAATTTACTTGGAATTTACTGAAAATTTAGTGAGTAGTTTACGGAGAATTTACTGAGAATTTCTCAAGAAATTACTCGAAATTTACTGACTACTTTACTGGGAATTTGCTAAGAATTTACTAGGTAATTTACTGGAAATTTACTTAGTAATTTAATGAAAATTTATTGAGTAATTTACTGAGAATTTATTGAGTAATTTACTTGGAATGTACTGAGAATTTACTGAAAATTTATTGAGTTACTTACTGAGAATTTATATAGAATTTATTGAGAATTTACTGAGTAATTTATTGGGAATTTATTGAGTAATTTACTTGGAATTTTCTGAGAATTTACTTGGAATTTACTAGGATTTTTTTGAATAATTTACAGAGAATTTACATAGAATTTATTGGGAATTTACTGAGTAATTTACTGGGAATTTATTGGGAATTTACTGAGTAATTTACTGTGAATTTACTGAGTAATTTGCTAAGTAATTTACTTAGAATTTACTAGGAATTTAATAAGTAATTTACTGTTAATTTACTAGTTATTTATTGAGAATTTATTGAAATTTACTGAATAATTTACTGGGAATTTGCTGATAATTTACAGGGAATCTGCTGAGAAATTTACTAGGAATTTGCTAAGAATTTAGTCGGAATTTACTAAGTAATTTTCTTATGATTTACTGGGTATTTTACTGGAATTTTCTGGGAATTTGCTAACTAATTTACTCTAATTTCTCTTCTTGTGCACAAGAAGAAAGATTTTCTCTAACTCTGTCCGTCCATCTCCATCCTTTTTCTCTTTTGTTATAGGAACTAAATTACCTCATGAAATTATTGTTTCATTAGCGTACGTGGCCTAGTTTCACTCAAACTAATATTGCTTATCCTCCAAGAAAGAGAATTTAACGATATTAGTTTAATCGTCTTATTGAGGTTTTGTAACTCACCTAAGTTTCGATTCTCAAGTACAAAATGATGAATTGGAATTCCTTTTAATTTTAATCCTATTTCCCTCTTTATTCTCTAACTTTCACTTCTAACTCTGAAAAAGAAAGTTGCTCTTTAACTCTCTCTATTGTTCTAAATCATTCTCTCTACTGCTTTAGGAACTAATTAGTTTGGCCAACTAATAGTTTCATTAGGTTAAGTGGCCAAGTTTAACTCAAACTAACTGTGCTTAGCCTCCAAGAAAGAGATTTTACGGAGTAATTGTCGCTTAATGATATTAGTTTAACTTAAATACCTCATTTAATGTTTTCTAAATCACCTAATTGTTCGATTCTCATGTCCAACATGTTGAATTTGAATTCCTTTTAATTTTGATCCTTTTTCGCTTTCTTTTCTCTAACTTTCTCTTTTAGTTCACGGGAAGAAATATTCTCTCTAACTTTCTCCGTCCTTGTCCATCATTCTCTCTTTTGTTCTAGGAACTAATTAGCTTATGCAACTAATTGTTTCATTAGCTTACGTGGCCTAGTTTCACTCAAACTAATATTGCTTAGCCTCCAAGAAAGAGAATTTACCGAGTATTATATTAGTTTAATCACCTCATTAAGGTTTTGTAAATCACCCAAGTGTTCAATTCTCAAGTACAGAAGGATGAAATAGAATTCCCTTTAATTTTTAACCTATTTCCCTTTCTTTTCTCTAACTCAGACGAAGAAAGTTTTTTTTTTTTTTTTTTTTGGGTGGGTAAGTCATAAATTAAAGACAAAAATTTACACGTTTACAAAGGGCATACCCCAGGTAATACAACGAATCACAAACCCAAACAAAGGGGAAAACTAATAAAAAATAACTAATTAAAACACTCCCGTAAACAATCGGGTCCCCAACAAAACAATAATAAAATCAAAATTGTCCATATATCATTTTTTATCCCCCAGTATCCTCTATCATCCAAAAATAATAGATAGATACTGGGGAAAGATAAATGGACAATTGTACAAAAGTGGTAAAGAACCCACTAAAACAAAATTACAAACCAAACGGGCCAAATACCCACAGGCTTAAAAACCGTGGGCCAAAAGAACCTGTGGGACAAAAAACCACATGCTGGTTTTGACAAAACCGGCGAGCCGAAAAAACAATTCACACAAAAGCACTAACAGGCAGACACCACGTGAAAAGTGATTAGCCCTATAGCAATTACATTTTCAACATAGTAGCTGTATAACTCTGCCCAACAAAACCAGGCAATCACATCGGCCCACGTGAGGCCACATAAAACACGCAACCTCAAGGACATTAGCCACGTGCGGAATGAAACGTATCACAGATGAGGCTTCACCATAACCGTCGCCGGTGTAGCAGCGACGCCAACAGTCTAAACCCATATCATCGGCGCCGGAAAGACCCACTAACGGAATGCGTGACCACAACCACTAAGCATGGAGCACACACCCCAACAAAACCTTGCAAAAATGCATCACCTGCACACACCAAAATCATCTGTGTAATTGCAGAACCCAGAAACCACCACCAGCGACTGAGTTAGGTGCAAACCCAGCGCCAGCAAAAACAAACAGCATCACCGCCGACGGAAAACCGCTGACGGGAAAGAAGCAAGAAGCTCGCCATGGCCGAAATCATGACCACGGCCCAGCAACCCAACTCACCAATGGCGAGAACCTCAAAACAAGGAGGCTGGAGCGTTTCTCTGTAGCGAAACCAGCGAACCGAACCAGCTCACCTGCGTAAACATATAAACAATCTCACCCGGACATGGAAACCCCAACATCTCTAGCGATCCAAAATCGTGGATAACACCAGGGAATCAAGTAGAGATCCAGTCTTGCTGAACTGTGAGCCAATCCACCTAGCCGAACCATTGACGACTACATTGGCGGTGACCCAACCCAGAACATGATGCAACAACATGGACATCCACAGGTCACCTGATTATAATACCAGGCTTAAGGCAACACCCCAAACCAGTCATGAGAAGCTGGACTAGGAGCTCAGATATGTTGAACTTCCATGAAAACCGAGAGAAAATGCACAACTCACAGCCAGGGATAAACACCTGTACTCTTACTCACTCACACTCATAAGGTTGAGTATAGGAGCTAAAACAACTGGCCAGAACTGCACCAGGAAGCCATAACCACCGGGGGGAGCTTTCTCTCTCTAGAATCTAGAGAGAGAGGCTCTACTTTCTTCCCCTCTTTGACGAAGAAAGTTTCTCTATAAGTCTCTTCGTCCTTCTAAATCATTCTCTCTTTTGCTCTAAGAACGAATTAGCTTGGGCAACTAATAGTTTCATTAGGTTAAGTGGCCATGCTTAACTCAAACTAATCTTACTTAGTCTCCAAGAAAGAGAATTTAAGGAGCAATTGTGGCTTAACGATATTAGTTTAACTTAAGCCCCTCGTTTAATGTTTTCTAAATCACCTAAGTGTTCAATTCTCATGTCCAAAATGTTGAATTTGAATTCTCTTCCATTTTTATCCAATTTCTTTTTCTTTTCTCTAACTTTCTCTTCTAGTTCACAAGAAGAAAGATTCTCTCTAACTCTCTCCGTCTTTCTCCATCCTTCTCTCTTTCGTTCTATGAACTAATTAGCTTATGCAACTGATTGTTTCATTAGCTTACGTGGCCTAGTTTCACTCAAACTAATATTGCTTAGCTTCCAAGAAGGAGAATGCACTGAGTAATTGTAGCTTAACGATATTAGTTTAATCTCCTCATTAAGGTTTTGTAAATCACCTAAGTTTTCAATTCTCAAGTACAAAAGGATGAATTAGAATTCCCTTTAATTTTCATCGCATTTCCCTTTCTTTTATCTAACTTTCACTTCTAACTCTGAAGAAGAAAGTTGCTCTTTAACTCTCTCTCTCTCTCTCTCTCTCTCTCTCTCTCTCTCTCTCTTTGTCGTTCTAAATCACTCTCTCTATTGCTCTAGGAACCAATTAGCTTCCGCAACTAATAGTTTCATTAGGTTAAGTGGCCAGGTTTAACTCAAATTAACTGTGCTTGGCCTCCAAGAAAGAGAATTTACAGAGTAATTGTGGCTTAGAGATATTAGTTTAACTTAAACATCTCATTTAATGTTTTCTAAATCACGTAAGTGTTCAATTATCATGTCCAAAATGTTAAATTTGAATTCCCTTTAGTTTTTTTATCCTATTCCCCTTTCTTTTCTCTAACTTTCTCTTCTAGTTCTAAAGAAGAATGATATTCTCTAAGTCTCTCCACCCTTCAAAATCATTCTCCCTTTTGCTGTAGGAACAAATTAGCTTAGGCAACCAGTAGTTTCATTTGGTTAAGTGGCCTAGTTTAAGTCAAACTAATTTTGCTCAGCCTCCAAGAAAGAGTATTTAAGGAGTAATTGTGGGACGACGATATTAGTTTAAGTTTAGCATCTCATTAAGTGTTTTCTAAATCACCTAAGTGTTCAATTCTCATGTCTACAACGTTGAATTTGAATTCCCTTTAATTTTTATCCAATTTTCCTTTCTTTTCTCTAACTTGCTCTTCTTGTTCACAAGAAGAAAGATTCTCTCTAACTCTCTCCGTCCTTCTCCATCCTTCTCTCTTTTGTTCTAGGAACTAATTAGCTTATGCAACTAATTGTTTCATTTGCTTACGTGGCCTAGTTTCACTCAAACTAATGTTGCTTAGCTTCCAAGAAAGGGAATCTAATAAGTAGCTGTAGCTTAACGTTATTAGTTTAATCACCTCATTAAGGTTTTGTAAATCACCTAAGTGTTCAGTTCTCAAGTACAAAAGGATGAGTTAGAATTCTGTAGACACCCCATTTTTGACCGCCCTCAAGACTTGGGCATTACTGATGGTTTGCTCGATGTTGAGAGATGTGCAAGAAGAGAGGCAAATCTTCCCAAACACTTTGTTTAAGGGTTTGGAGTTGAAGAAAAGAGGAAAGGAGAGGAAAAACGGTTTGGGAGAAGATCCCCGGGTAGAAGGGAATCGCCCTCGCTAAATCGGGCTTATTCAATTGCATATTTGGAGTTAAGCTATGAGGCCATCATCATTGGAAAGAAGACTTCCGGGGCTTCCCTTTGCACTCAAGAATCTCCTAGAGCCAAGTCCGGGTGGAGGAGATATGATTGGTTGAAGCTAGGCATCATCCCGGTTGGATCGAGTCTGCGCGACTTCACGGAAAAGGGCATAACTTTTTGCATAGGAGGAATTTTGATGCAAGGTTTGCGCCATTGGAAAGCTAACTTCCGGGGCTTCGATTTGCATACCCACCGGCCATGTTTTGACCAAGGAATCATCTGTCGGAACTCTATTTAGCCGACCGGCAGAAAAGAGTGCCGAATTTTGGTGAAAATCAAATTGGTGGCGGGTTGAACCCTTTGCACCCGGTGCATGACTGTGCCGCTTGGGATGCAGAACTCGACCCACGTGCATGCATGTGCCCATTTTGCACCCTTTAATCCCATTTTTGGACCCTTTGCTCATGGCTTCTTGAGGAAGCCTTGACCCTTGTCTTAGCTTCCTCAAGAAGCCTTACGCTTCCCCAACAAGCCTTGCACCCTTTGACCCTTTGAAACTTAGCCTCTAAGTCTTGTTTTGCTTGCCTATATAAGCACCTCTCCTCTCCCTTGAGCAAGGGTTAGAGTTTTGGAACAAAGAGATATATAGATATATATCGATATAGATAGATACAACCCTCTATCTCTCTATATCTCACTCCTTTGCCTCCAAAAGTCCATTATTCTTGGCCATTCCTTCACCAACCCATAGCACAACACCACCACTTCCATTTCCAGCGACTTGGAGGTCATTTGCGAGCTTAGGAGCACCTAAACTTGGATCAAAACCTGCTGGTTCATTGGTCTTCAAGGGTAAGTGTCTATTTCTCAAACTAGCCTTTTCTTGCTTCATATCTAAGCCTTGCTTGCAAGCACTTTTGGGCTCCGACCCAAACTTCAAATAGTCTTATTTTGGGGTCCTCTTCATGTTTGATTGAGGACCCCTTGCTGATTGCATAGCACCTATCTCTTTACCCCTTGTATGCCATGATTCTTGCATAGTATATTTGGCTTGTGTATGATCTGTTTCAGAGCATGATGTAAGCTAAGAGTAGGCTTATTTTGAGCCCTTCTTCAACATTGTTGAAGGGCTCAACATTGTTTGGATAATCCTTAGGCTACTTGCTTTGAAATCCATGTTTTAGCCTCATTTTTGCATGGTTTGTTAGCCTTGTATGCTTACTGATTTTGGGGCTGTCATATACTGTAAAGCTTTTTGAGCCCTTCTTCAACATTGAAGAAGGGCTCAACCCCTCTCTATCATGCACTTTCTTTGAAATCCATGTGATTTACCGTAATCTTGCATGAGTTGTTAGCCTATCTTGCTTTTGTTTTTGTGGCTGATCATAAACTGAAAATGTGCTTGTTTTTCCATGTATAAGATCTGTTTTTGGTTTTTTAGGCCATCCATGACATGCCTTATATAGTCACTTTGCATTTTGGCTTGCTAGCCTTGGGGTGTGTGAGTCTCTAGCGTGTTTAGCTTGCCTTGATCTCATGATTTGGCATCATTTTAGATCACATTTCAGTCCCTAAATCATGCTCACATGTTTGTGCTTGTCATCTCTTTCATGCTTCAAAGGTGTGTCCTTTTATGCCTAGAATAGGCCTTGTGTGTTTAGAGCTTTTGGGATGCCATGTGTGTGAGTTTTAGGTGTATTTTAGCATGCTGAAAATCTGTTTTTGGTTGCTTGATATATGCCATGAATGGTCATGTATGGGGATGGTTGAATGCTCTACTTTGTGCCTTAGCCTTAGGCCTTTTGGCTTGCATGATTGCATGGATGTTTGTCTACCTTTTTGGGCCATTTAATCCATGTTTAAGTCCATCCCCATGTGGTTTGCATGCTTGCCTTGTGTGCTTACTTGTATGTTTGCCATATATTGCCATTTTGCATACTAGTTGCCATGTCTAGGATTGCATCACATTGGCATACATGCTAGGCCTCTTGAAGTGAAGTGTGATGGAGGCTTAGCATTATGTGCTTGTTTGCATTGCATGCATTTGAAATCAAAATTGCCCTCTTGGTTCTTTGGGCCATCATGCATGGAAATCGTGATTGGTGGTCCGAACCGAGGCACATCTCCTTTGAGTCAAAAACATGATAAGGGATGTGTTGGTGCACACATTTGCTTGGAATTCCATGTCATGCCTTCTTTCTTTGTTTCTTTTGTCAAAAGCTGTCTCCTCGAGGAATTTACACATTTTTGATAATCTTGGTGGTCACCTGGCGGTAGGTGGTGTTTTCAGGTTTCTTGGGACTTTGGTAATTTTTGGAGGAGCAAAGCGGACATCGAGCATGCATCATTTTTCATTTCATTTAGATGCTTTAATTTGATTAGGAATTTGTAATAATTTATTTATTCATTTATTCTATTATTTATTTATTCGGTCCGTGAGGGCAAAAATGTAATAAGTGTGGGTGAGTGTGATGCATGTCTTTTCTAACCCTTTTATTTATGGTAGATTAGGGCATTTTAAATTAGCATACCTTATGCAATGCATGCGTGCATCCATGCATTTGTTTACATGCACATCATAAACCGTGACGCAATTTTCAAATTCCAAAATTGAATCGTGCTATGTGATAGCATTTCATATACCATGTCTAGGATAGCTCTAGATTACATCCTTGTATGTCTTTGCATTAGACATTTCTTAGGTCCATGCATGGATTTCTAATAAGCTTGTTTTGGCTTGGAGTACTAGGTGAGCTTTCATGCTTTAGCATACGCATGTGTGTGAATGTTGCTAACATGACTAAGTGCTTATGTGATAACTGTTTGAATGCTGTGGATTTGAATTACCTAAATTGGGACAACATATTAAAGTTTTGAAGCCCACTAGTTAGTGGCAAAATCATCTTTTCAAAAGCCCACTTGAGGGTGGCAAAAGCATTTTAGCCTACTGTAGCAAATCATTTTCAAAACAAACACGCAATGTCTTGTTCCAACTTAGGCGATTTGGTCTATATTTGTTTCTTTGCCGCATAACATAGTAATTCTAGGCTAATACGAATAAGAACACATAAGGTTTTCAAAATAAGATATCACGGTTAGTTCTTGAACAGCGAAAAAGTGTGCTCATAATGACCTTCAAGCTCGAGCCAAGACACTTTGGTTAGACATGTGGCCTTTTTTCCTAAATTTCCCTTTTTAAAATATTTTCCATGTTTGACACTTCTTTTCACAAATCTATTTTTCTCAAAAGCGATTTGCGAGTTGGACTCTTTGGTCGTGATATCTGTTTTGACTACACTTATGTGTTTCTTTGCATTGCATGTGCATTAGTGCGCCTAGGACACCGTGTTGGCCATCTGTTATTCTGGCGGTTGAGGCTTGTCTTGTCAAGGCATGTCCATAAAATACGGTTGGAAATTTCTGCCCGGTATGGAACACAAACTGACCATTACGACCTAGTGCATAATCCATAGTGACCATTCGTTGCTTACCCAATCATAGGTTGTTTGAAACACAAAATAGACATAGGGGTGTTTTGGCTCTCTTTACTTGCTATGTGTGTATCTCTCTGAGAATCGTATAGTTCTTGGTCTGGATGGTGGTTTTTGCAGGGTATCAAGTTTGGAGGCACACTCATTCAACTATGCGTGTCTGTTCAGGTGGCTCCACTATCCGGTTATAGCCAATGAGGAGAGACAATTAACAAGTTCCTCCGGCGGGAATGGAGCTCGGACATTCCGATGGGGCCGGACCCACGGCATTGAAAGTGAGCAAGCGAAATTGTTCAAAAGTCGATATAGAGGGTGGTTATCTTGACTCAATGGTGACATTACGGATCAATTCAAGATGCGAGACCAATGGGTTTGACAATTGTCACTATTCCCGAACCCTGTCGGATCAATACTCGTGATCTTGAAGCCGGGCCAAATGAGGAGATGGAGAGCAAAGGCCTCAATGATGACTACAAAACCGCAAGTTGTTGCAAAGATGGTCATTCTACCTCTGTTTACCTTTTCATGAAATGGGGTTCAAATCGAGATGCCATCAAACAAGGGATCTTTCGAGAAGATAATGAGCCTTTGAAGAGGAATGTTGGTAGGCACTATCACCACCCCTCAATGGCCAAAAACCAACCACTTCGAAAATTCCATCCTCTTTACATGAGTCTCTCTCAAGCTTTGAAAAAATTGCCACCTAGAACTCCTAGAACCAGATCCAAAATCTCATTGACAACGGACCCCAATGACCACATACCTCATCCACATCTCAATCTAATCCACATGCCGTCGTCGCCGACCCAAGGTGTTTATCCATCAACTTATGCATGATGGGTGCATCAATCATCTCAAACCCATGAACCCATACGGTGATGAGGATGATCGAAGATCTTATCACATACTAGGGAGTTCATGTCAATCTCTTAGCAAAGTGGGTGTTGCTAGGAATGTAAAATCGTAAGGCCGACGATTATGCAAGCCCTTTTTTGCGGCATCTCTCAAAACCCGAACCGGACTATCTACATGAAATACAAGATCGATTGACAACAAGATCATCAGATGAACCACTGCGGTTCGTTTTACCGAGATGTGGTGGGCGGCATTTTGGCGGCGATACAAATCATTAATTTTGCTTCGACTTGGGTATTGGGTCGATCTTGTCTTTCTTTCATCTTGATTCAGGGGGTGTTACCTCGGGCATCACCATTTTGTTTTGCATTTGTCTTCTGTTTTGTTTTGATTTTGAATGGAGCAGCGGTGATTTTCACACTCTTATGTTTATACGCGTGTGCGGTTGTGCGAAATTCTAAATGAGATGGAAGTATTTGACTAAGAACTCTGTCTTTGCCTTGAAGTCATTGCATTGACCTAAGTTTTTCAAAACTTTTTCAAACAATTCCTCGGGGTTTGCAAAAATTTGATCAGAGAAAGAGGCATACTAAGCCCTTAATGAATGAAATCATGCTTATTAGTGTGAGAAGGACCCTAGCTTTGATCCAGATTGGTCCTACATTATCTTGGTATGACGATTCGCCTTCTTAAAACTTTCAAAAATTCAAAAATATTTTGGATCGCTCTTGATTCGACCCTCACTTTCAAACCTTGAACACGAGTTGAGCGTTCGGTCCACTACAATGTAAGGAACAAGAGGCACAAAAGTCGGATCAAGAAGGTCGGACCTCATCGGAAGAAGCTTGCAAGGCTAATTAGGGGCAAAGATGTCGGATGTGCTCGAAGAGCCAAAGGTGGATTTTTCGCAAATCAATACGAGGGCTCCAATCTCAAAAACCATTTGGCATGGACTTGTTACACTTTTACCCTTTGAGGCAAAAGTTAGAGCAAGCGAAAAATGCAAAAAGAAAAAATATCTGAGAAAAAAGAAGAAAAAAAAAAAAAAAAGAAGAAAACCGGGCGCCTTGGCAAAAGTTAGAGCCTAAAAGAAAAAAAATAAAATAAAATAAAAAAAAATTTTGAAAAGAAAGAAGAATAAAGCTGGCAAAAGTTAGAGCATAAGAAGGAGAGGTTAAATACAGGTGTACCTTAACCGAACTAGGCTTGATTCCCATGTTTGGGATCGTAGGCAACTTCATCAAACACTTCCAAATCGATTGTGTCCATGTAATGGTTTTGATCCTCTTTGCCTTCTCGAGTTTGGTTGTCATCGTCACTCGAAGATTGATTTATCAAACAAGGGCAACTATTCAATTTCAAACAAGGGCAACTTTCCGTTGCCATTCAAAACGCCAGCGGTGTCATTTCAAACAAGGGCAACTTGACAAGGGCAATTCTCCATTGCTTATGGGTCGAGGTTGTGCATCTCAAGAGTTGGTTCGTACTTGTTGAGCATTGGCCGTTTGCAAAATGGTTTTGAGGATTTTCTTGAGGTTGACTAATTGTCTCAAAATTATTTTTCCAAGACCATTTTCTTGGACGAAAAGGAAAATTTTTGCTCATAGCTTGACTTGCATGATTTTAAATCAAAATCGAACAAGCATGTTAATCTAACTTTCATGTTGGTCAAAATTGTTTTAAAACCAAAAAAAATGGTCAAAATGATGAACTAGGGGCAGTTGAGTCGGGCTTCTGTCTTTCCCCATTTTCAACATACTTGCCAAGAAGGGCACTCTAGTCAATAGCAAAGGGCTAAAAGCTCTCTCATCCTCCAAGCAGGGTATTAAGTCAATTGGAATGGATCAAGATGTTCCACTTCCTCATTCTAACCACGTCCAAACTCCCAATGAGGCATCATCAACCGATGTTAGGTTGTAACACAACCCCTCGGTGGAAGAATCTCGAACAAGCGAAGAATCTAGCGAGAATGCTAGGGACAAGAGCCCACAACTTCTTGTCTACCCATCAACCACCGGGGAGGGATAAAAATGAGAGATTGAAGAATAGAGATGTGCGTTGAGAGAAAAAAGTGAGAAAAGGGCTTTTGGAAAAATAGAGATTGAGTGCAGTGATGTGAGTATCACAAATAAGAAAGGGTGGGAAATAATACGGTGAAACAGGCTCCTGTGCACATTTGAGTCTTGTGTTTTGTTTTGTCTGTCTCGATTCTTGTTTTGAGTCGTTTGAGTGTCAATAGGCGTGTTTAGGTTGTTTACCTTTTATTTTTTCGTTATTGAGTCTTTTTGTAGGCTCAATACCGATTAGAACTCACTTCTTAATTTCAAAAAAAATCGTTTTGTGCTATTCCCCACATTTGTGCAAAGTTCTTTCATAAAACCACAGGCCCACCCGATAAGTGTGAAAAACCGGGACCTATCTGAAGCTATAGTGGTTCCGTTTGCAAAATAAAAGAAAATAGGAAAATCGAAGCATCGAGTGTGTTTCACCGTGATTGTACTCAGGATGTACCTCTTGGGCCTTGTCAATGCTAAAGTATGAGTGCGCCTCTACCTCAAGTGTAAGCCAACTTCAAGTCGGGGCAATTAAGATGTTATCTTTTGCCAATATGAGCAGGTGTACCCTTTTGAGTGTGTTGCAAAACCCTCGAGAGGTAAATCGGAGGCACTAAATTGATGCCCCTCTATTGCATAGAATATGAACTTTCATATACTGTTGTTGCATCGTGCAGCGCATCGTTATGATTTCTACATAGAATATGTTTGCTTCGATTACGTATAGAATATCCTTTGCTTTCAATGTTGCATAGAATATGCTGTCTCATGCATAGAAAATGCACTCTCCCATACTTGCATAGAACATGCATTTTATCGCACTTTCTTGTGCATTGTATCTCACTGTCTTGTGCATTTCAAATCAATCGCGTTGTTTAGCGTCTAGTGCATTTCAAATCATTCGCTATTTTGGTCGCGACCGCTTTTGTGCACCTCACTTGCATTTTCCATGAATTACATCACGCTTTCTTGCGCACCTAACTGTACTTGTTAGTACATTGCATCGCATCGTTTCATGTATCTTCTGTGCATTCACTCTTCACTCGCACTATCTTGTGCATTCCATTACATTCGCGTTGTCACTCTCTTGTGCATTAGCGTTGTCTAACGCGTTGTCTAACGCGCGGCTGTTTAGCGCGACTATCTTGTGCATTCCATTACATTAGCGTTGTCTAACGCAGGCTGTTTAGCGCGCCGCACTCTCTTGTGCACTCGCGTTGTCTAACGCGCGCACTATCTTGTGCATTCCATTACATTCGCGTTGTCCGCACTCTCTTGTGCACTGCGTTGTCTAACGTATCTTGTGCATTCCATTACATTCGCGTTGTACTCTCTTGTGCACTCGCGTTGTCTAACGCGCGCGCATCGCACTATCTTGTGCATTCCATTGCACTCGCGTTGTCTAACGCCTGTTTTAGCGCATCGCACTATCTTGTGCATTTACAGCATCTTGTGCACTCGCGTTGTCGCACTATTTTGTGCATTGTATCATTCGCTATCTTTTGCATTTTGCATGCATTCATTGTTCGCGTTATTTTGCGTATCTCTTGTGCATTCACCTCTCATACTATTTTGTACACCCTTAGCATCGCACTATTTTGTGCATCTTTGTGCATTCACTTTTGTGCACTTTACTTATAAGTCCAAATTTCAAACGGCCACCGGCGTATAAGTCCAAATTATAAGTCCAAATTATAAGTCCAAATTTCAAACCGGCGTATAAGTCCAATTATCAAAGTCTTCATATCATTTGCATCTTGCTGGTTTGATTCCTTGCAAAGGCACAACCATTTATGCATCTATATTTTGCTTGTTTGTCCAAGTCTTGACCTTGTCAAAAAATGGGTCGTCTACGGGCTTTGACATTCACTCCGTCATTGTTATGACTTAGACACCCCATTTTGACCGCCCTCAAGACTTGGGCATGATGGTTTGCTCGATGTTGAGAGATGTTCTTCGGCAAGAAGAGGCAAATCTTCCCAAACACTTTGTTTAAGGGTTTGGAGTTGAAGAAAGAGGAAAGGAGAGGAGAAAGGTTTGGGAGAAGATTAGAAGGGAATCGAGACCCCTCGCTAAATCGGGCTTATTCAATTGCATATTTGGAGTTAAGCTATGAGGCCATCATCATTGGAAAGAAGACTTGGGGCTTCCTTTGCACTCAAGAATCTCCTAGAGCCAAGTCCGGGTGGAGGAGATATGATTGGTTGAAGCTAGGCATCATCGGTTGGATCGAGTCTGCGCGACTTCACGGAAAAGGGCATAACTTTTGCATAGGAGGAATTTTGATGCAAGGTTTGCGCCATTGGAAAGCTAACTTCCGGGGCTTCGATTTGCATACCCACCGGCCATGTTTTAAACAAGGAATCATCTGTCGGAACTCTAATTAGCCGACCGGCAGAAAAAGTGCCGACCGGCACTTTATTTTGGTGAAAATCAAATTGGCTGGCGGGTTGAACCCTTTGCACCCCGTTGGGATGCAAGAACCACCCACGTGCATGCATGTGCCCATTTTGCACCCTTTAATCCCATTTTTTGGACCCTTTGCTCATGGCTTCTTGGGGAAGCCTTGACCCCTTGTCTTGGCTTCCTCAAGAAGCCTTACCAGCTGTCCAAGCTTCCCCAACAAGCCTTGCACCCTTTGACCCTTTGAAACTTAGCCTCTAAGTCTTGTTTTGCTTGCCTATATAAGCACCTCTCCTCTCCCTTGAGCAAGGGTTAGAGTTTTGGAACAAAAACCAGAGATATATAGATATATATCTGATATAGATAGATACAACCCTCTATCTCTCTCTATATCTCACTCCTTTGCCTCCAAAAGTCCATTATTCTTGGCCATTCCTTCACCAACCCATAGCACAACACCACCACTTCCATTTCCAGCGACTTGGAGGTCATTTGCAGAGCTTAGGAGCACCTAAACTTGGATCAAAACCTGCTGGTTCATTGGTCTTCAAGGGTAAGTGTCTATTTCCCTCAAACTAGCCTTTTCTTGCTTCATATCTAAGCCTTGCTTGCAAGCACTTTTGGGCTCCGACCCAAACTTCAAATAGTCTTATTTTGGGGTCCTCTTCATGTTTGATTGAGGACCCCTTGCCGTTTGGTGATTGCATATAGCACCTATCTCTTTACCCCCTTGTATGCCATGATTCTTGCATAGTATATTTGGCTTGTGTATGATCTGTTTCAGAGCATGATGTAAGCTAAGAGTAGGCTTATTTTGAGCCCTTCTTCAACATTGTTGAAGGGCTCAACATTGTTTGGATAATCCTTAGGCTACTTGCTTTGAAATCCATGTTTTAGCCTCATTTTTGCATGGTTTGTTAGCCTTGTATGCTTACTGATTTTGGGGCTGTCATATACTGTAAAGAGGCTTTTTTTGAGCCCTTCTTCAACATTGAAGAAGGGCTCAACCATGTTTGGCCTCTCTATCATGCACTTTCTTTGAAATCCATGTGATTTACCGTAATCTTGCATGAGTTGTTAGCCTATCTTGCTTTTGTTTTTGTGGCTGATCATAAACTGAAAATGTGCTTGTTTTTCCATGTATAAGATCTGTTTTTGGTTTTTTAGGCCATCCATGACATGCCTTATATAGTCACTTTGCATTTTGGCTTGCTAGCCTTGGGGTGTGTGAGTCTCTAGCGTGTTTAGCTTGCCTTGATCTCATGATTTGGCATCATTTTAGATCACATTTCAGTCCCTAAATCATGCTCACATGTTTGTGCTTGTCATCTCTTTCATGCTTCAAAGGTGTGTCCTTTTATGCCTAAGAATAGGCCTTGTGTGTTTAGAGCTTTTGGGATGCCATGTGTGTGAGTTTTAGGTGTATTTTAGCATGCTGAAAATCTGTTTTTGGTTGCTTGATATATGCCATGAATGGTCATGTATGGGGATGGTTGAATGCTCTACTTTGTGCCTTAGCCTTAGGCCTTTTGGCTTGCATGATTGCATGGATGTTTGTCTACCTTTTTGGTCCATTTGGCGTTTTAGGCCTACTTAGAGCTGCCTAATCCATGTTTAAGTCCATCCCCATGTGGTTTGCATGCTTGCCTTGTGTGCTTACTTGTATGTTTGCCATATATTGCCATTTTGCATACTAGTTGCCATGTCTAGGATTGCATCACATTGGCATACATGCTAGGCCTCTTGAAGTGAAGTGTGATGGAGGCTTAGCACTTATGTGCTTGTTTGCATTGCATGCATTTGAAATCAAAATTGCCCTCTTGGTTCTTTGGGCCATCATGCATGGAAATCGTGATTGGTGGTCAGAACCGAGGCACATCTCCGAGTCAAAAACATGATAAGGGATGTGTTGGTGCACACATTTGCTTGGAATTCCATGTCATGTCAAAACCTCCAGGAATTTAGTGCCGACGGCACTCTTTAGTGCCGACGGCACATTTTTGTGCCGATAATCTTCTATTGCACGGTGGTCACTGGTGTTTTCCTGATGGCACTAGTGCAAGGAAGGTTTCTTGGGACTTTGGTAATTTTTGGAGGAGCAAAAAAAAATGAAGCGGCAGTGTCCTTGTGCGGCACGGGTTTCGGGCAAGGCGGACATCGAGCATGCATCATTCGCGCATTCAAGAGGCCCATTTCATTTCATTTAGATGCTTTAATTTCAGTACTTAGGAATTTGTAATAATTTATTTATTCATTTATGCTTCGGTCTGTATTATTTATTTATTCGGTCCCTCCGAGTGAGGGCAAAAATGTAATAAGTGTGGGTGAGTGTGATGCATGTCTTCCAACGCTTCTTTCTAACCCTTTTATTTACCGCTTGGTAGATTAGGGCATTTTAAATTAGCATACCTTATGCAATGCATGCGTGCATCCATGCATTTGTTTACATGCACATCATACATCGCAATTTTCAAATTCCAAAATTGAATCGTGCTATGTGATAGCATTTCATATACCATGTCTAGGATAGCCGAACTGTCTAGATTACATCCTTGTATGTCGCATTAGACATTTCAAGATGCTTAGGTCCATGCATGGATTTCTAATAAGCTTCATTTTGGCTTGGAGTACTAGGTGAGCTTTCATGCTTTAGCATACCGCATGTGTGTGAATGTTGCCATGACGATGCTTAACATGCGACTAAGTGCTTATGTCATAAACTGTTTGAATGCCTGAGGATGCAGGTTGAATTACCTAAATTGGGACAACATATTAAACCTGGGACTTTTGGGGCCCACTAGTTAGTGGCAACATAATCTCTTCCAACAGCCCACTTGGGGGGTGGCAAAACCGCATTTTAGCCTACTTGCAGTAGCAAATCATTTTCAAAACAAACACGCAATGTCTTGTTCCAACTTAGGCGATTTGGTCTATATTTGTTTGCTGCACGCATAACATAGTAATTCTAGGCTAATAACCGGAATAAGAACACATAAGGTTTTCAAAATAAGATATCACGGTTAGTAGAGGCCGGTCTTCGGACCGGGCGAAAGGGGGTGCTCATAGCTGACCTTCCCCGATCGTACCCAAGCTCCCGAGCCAAGACACTTTGGTTATGACGGACATGTGGCCTTTGGCACCGAGTTAGGGTTTCCTAAATTTCCCCTTTTTTTAAAATATTTAGGTGGCGACTCTGTAATCTGGCAAAGCAGTCCATGTTTGACACTTCTTTTCACAAATCTATTTTTCTCAAAACGATTTGCCAGAGTTGGACTCTTTGGTTCAGATTTAGAACCGTGACACAAAATCGAGTCCTGCGAACTGTTAGATGGCAAGCCCCACGGGGGCGCGTCTACAAATTCCCTTTAATTTTCATCATATTTTCCCTTTCTATTCTCTATCTTTCACTTCTAACTCTGAAGAAGAAAGTTGCTCTTTAACTCTCTCTATCGTTCTAAATCATTCTCTCTATTGCTCTAGGAACTAATTAGCTTCCGCAACTAATAGTTTCATTACGTTAAGTGGCCAAGTTTAACTCAAACTAACCGTGCTTAGCCTCCAAGAAAGAGAATTTACGGAGCGATTGTGGCTTAAAGATATTAGTTTAATTTAAGCACCTGATTTAATGTTTTCTAAATCACCTAACTGTTCAATTATCATGCCCAAAATGTTGAATTTGCATTTCCTTTAATTTTTATCCTATTTCTCTTTATTTTCTCTAACTTTCTCTTCTAGTTCTCAAGAAGAAAGAGATATTCTCTAACTCTCTCCACCTTTCAAAATCATTCTCTCGTCTGCCCCAGGAACAGATTAGCTTACGCAACTAGTAGTTTCATTAGGTTAGGTGACCAAGTTTAACTCAAACTAATTTTGTTTAGTCTCCAAGAAAGAGAATTTACGGAGTAATTGTGGAATAACGATATTAGTTGAACTTCAGCACCTCATTTAATGTTTACTAAGTCACCTAAGTGTTCAATTCTCATGTCCAAAATGTTGAATTTGAATTCCCTTTAATTTTTAACCTATTTCTCTTTCTTTTCTCCAATTTCTCTCCTTGTGCACAAGAAGAAAGATTCTCTCTAACTCTGTCCCTCCATCTCCATCCTTTTTCTCTTTTGTTATAGGAACTAAATTGGCTCATGGAATTATTGTTTCATTAGCTTACGTGGCCTAGTTTCACTCAAACTAATATTGCTTATCCTCCAAGAAAGAGAATTTAACGATATTAGTTTAATCGCCTCATTGAGGCTTTGTAACTCACCTAAGTGTTCAATTCTCAATTACAAAACGATGAATTAGAATTCCCTTTAATTTTAATCCTATTTCCCTCTCTATTCTCTAACTTTCACTTCTAAATTACCTAAGTACCTTTTTCACTAAAAGGTAGAGAAAAGAAAGTGAAAAATGATCAAAATTAAAGGGAATTCAAATTCAATATTTTGGACATGAGAATCGAACAATTAGGTGATTTAGAAAACATTAAATGAGGTACTTAGGTTAAACTAATATTGTTAAGCGACAATTACTTCGTAAAATCTCTTTCTTGGAGGATGAGCGCAGTTAGTTTGAGTTAAACTTGGCCACTTAACCTAATGAAACTATTAGTTGGCCAAACTAATTAGTTCCTAAAGCAGTAGAGAGAATGATTTAGAACGATAGAGAGAGTTAAAGAACAAGCTTCTCTTTCAGAGTTAGAAGTGAAAGTTAGAGAATAGAGACGGAAATAGGATTAAAATTAAAGGGAATTCCAATTCATCGTTTTGTACTTGAGAATTGAACACTTAGGTGAGTTTCAAAACCTCAATGAGTCGATTAAACTAATATCGTTAAATTCTCTTTCTTGGAGGATAAGCAATGTTAGTTTGAGTGAAACTAGGCCACATAAGCTAATAGCTAATTTAGTTCCTATAACAAAAGAGAAAAAGGATGGAGATGGACGGACAGAGTTAGAGAGAATCTTTCTTCTTGTGCACAGGAAGAGAAATTGGAGAAAAGAAAGAGAAATAGGTTAAAAATTAAAGGGGATTCAAATTCAACATTTTGGACATGAGAATTGAACACTTAGGTGACTTAGTAAACATTAAATGGGGTGCTGAAGTCGAACTAATATCGCTAATGAAACAATTAGTTGCATAAGCTAATTAGTCCCTAGAACAAAAGAGAGAATGATGGACAAGGACGAAGAGAGTTAGAGAGAATATTTCTTCCTGTGAAGTAGAAGAGAAAGTTACAGAAAAGAAAGCGAAAAAGGATCAAAATTAAAGGGAATTCAAATTCAACCATTTGGACATGAGAATCGAACAATTAGGTGATTTAGAAAACATTAAATGAGGCACTTAGGCCTCGTTTGGGAATAGGCTAATTTAGTAACTTTTTGGCTATTTGGCTAAAATGTGATGTAAAAAAAACTAGTATTTTTGGGATGACTTGTTGGCTTTTTACGAAAAGATGTGCAAAAAGTGGAGAGAAAAGGGAATCTTTGACTTTTTGATATGGGTTGTTGGCTTTTTGACTTTTTAAGTAACTTTTTGGCTTTTTAGCTAAAATAGCCTCTTGCCAAACGAGGCCTTAAGTTAAACTAATATCGTTAAGTGACAATTACTCCGTAAAATCTCTTTCTTGGAGGCTAAGTACTGTTAGTTTGAGTTAAACTTGGCCACTTAACCTAATGAAACTATCAGTTGGCCAAACTAATTAGCTCCTAAAGCAGTAGAGAGAATGATTTAGAACGATAGAGAGTGTTAAAGAGCAAGTTTCTTTTTCAGAGTTAGAAATGAAAGTTAGAGAATAAAGAGGGAAACGGGATTAATATGAAACGGAATTCCAATTCATCGTTTTGTACTTGAGAATTGAACACTTAGGTGAGTTACAAAACCTCAATGAGGCGATTAAACTAATATCGTTAAATTCTCTTTCTTCGAGGATAAACAATATTAGTTTGAGTGAAACTAGGTCATGTAAGCTAATGAAACAATAATTCCATGAGGTAATTTAGTTCTTATAACAAAAGAGAAAAAGGATAGAGATGAACAGACAGAGTTAGAGACAATCTTTCTTCTTGTGCACAAGATGAGAAATTGGAGAAAAGAAAGAGAAATAGGTTAAAAATTAAAGGGGATTCAAATTCAACATTTTGGACATGAGAATTTAACACTTAGGTGACTTAGTAAACATTAAATGAGGTGCTAAAGTTCAACTAATATCGTTATTCCACAGTTACTCCGTAAATTCTCTTTCTTGGAGACTAAGCAAAATTAGTTTGAGTTAAACTTGGTCACCTAACCTAATGAAACTACTAGTTGCCTAAGCTAATCAGTCCCTGGGGCAGAAGAAAGAATGATTTTGAAAGGTGGAGAGAGTTAGAGAATATCTTTTTCTTTTTGAGAACTAGAAGAGAAAGTTAGAGAAAAGAAAGGGAAATAGGATAAAAATTAAAGGGAATTCAAATTCAACATTTTGGGCATGATAATTGAACAGTTAGGTGATTTAGAAAACATTAAATGAGGTGCTTAAATTAAACTAATATCTTTAAGCCACAATCGCTCCGTAAATTCTCTTTCTTGGATGTTAAGCACGGTTAGTTTGAGTTAAACTTGGCCACTCAACCTAATGAAACTATTAGTTGCGGAAGCTAATTAGTTCCTTGAGCAATAGAGAGAATGATTTAGAACGATAGAGAGGGTTAAAGAGCAACTTTCTTCTTAGAGTTAGAAGTGAAGGTTAGAGAATAGAAAGGGAAAATAGGATGAAAATTAAAGGGAATTCTAACTCATCCTTTATTACTTGAGAACTGAACACTTAGGTGATTTACAAAACCTTAATGAGGTGATTAAACTAATATCGTTAAGCTACAACTACTCAATAGATTCCCTTTCTTGGAAGCTAAGCAACATTAGTTTGAGTGAAACTAGGCCACGTAAGCAAATGAAACAATCAGTTGCAAAAGCTAATTAGTTTCTAGAACAAAAGAGAGAAGGATGGAGAAGAACGGAGAGAGTTAGAGAGCATCTTTCTCCTTGTGAACAAGAAGAGCAAGTTAGAGAAAAGAAAGGGAAATTGGATAGAAATTAAAGGGAATTCAAATTCAACATTCTGGACATGAGAATTGAACACTTAGGTGATTTAAAAAACATTTAATGAGGTGCTAAACTTAAACTAATATCGCTGTCCCACAATTACTCCTTAAATACTCTTTCTTGGAGGCTAAGCAAAATTAGTTTGACTTAAACTTGGCCACTTAACTAAATGAAACTACTGGTTGCCTAAGCTAATTAGTGCCCAAAGCAAAAGGGAGAATAATTTTTGAAGGGCGTAGAGAGTTAGAGAATATCATTCTTCTTGAGAACTAGAAGAGAAAGTTAGAGAAAGGAAAGGGGAATAGGATAAAAAAAATTAAAGGGAATTCAAGTTCAACATTTTGGACATGATAATTGAACACTTATGTGATTTAGAAAACATTAAATGAGATGTTTAAGTTAAACTAATATCACTAAGCCACAATTACTCCGTAAATTCTCTTTCTTGGAGGCCAATCACAGTTAGTTTGAGTTATGACCACTTAACCTAATGAAACTATTAGTTGCGGAAGCTAATTAGTTCCTAGAGCAATAGAGAGAGTGATTTAGAACGCGAGAGAGAGAGAGAGAGTGAGAGTGAGAGTGAGAGAGAGAGAGTTAAAGAGCAACTTTCTTCTTTCAGAGTTAGAAGTGAAAGTTAGATAAAAGAAAGAAAAATGGGATGAAAATTAAAGGGAATTCTTAATCATCCTTTTGTACTTGAGAATTGAAAACTTAGGTGATTTACAAAACCTTAATGAGGAGATTAAACTAATATCGTTAAGTTACAATTACTTAGTGCATTCTCGTTCTTGGAAGCTAAGCAATATTAGTTTGAGTGAAACTAGGCTACGTAAGCTAATGAAACAATCAGTTGCATAAGCTAATTAGTTCCTAGAATAAAAGAGACAAGGATGGAGAAGGATGGAGAGAGTTAGAGAAAATCTTTCTTCTTGTGAAATGGAAGAGAAAGTTAGAGAAAAGAAAGAGAAATTGGATAAAAATGGAAGGGAATTCAAATTCAACATTTTGGAGATGAGAATTGAACACTTAGGTGATTTAGAAAACATTAAACGAGGTGCTTAAATTAAACTAATGTCGTTAAGCCACAATTGGTCCTTAAATTCTCTTTTTTGGAGGCTAAGCAAGATTAGTTTGAGTTAAACATGGCCACTTAACCTAATGAAACTATTAGTTGCCCAAACATGGAGTGAAGGGCACACTGCCGTGGGGTTTGAGGCTTGTGATCTACCAAGGAAGGGACTGGGGGATGTGATGATTGCTCTCATGTTTTTGTTGGCTATATATTGGTTTGCTGCTGGGGGGCTATTTGTTTTCACTACAACTCCCTAGTACGTGGCTTATGGTTTCTGATCGTGCAAGCTTCATGTGACTCTGTTGGGATTTCTTGTGGGATAGATTTTTTCCTCTGTTACAGCTTTGGTTAAGTGGCTTGGATGTCACGGCTGTGAGGAGTGGGATGCTTATTGGATTCCACGTGGTTATCTGCAGCAGAGATTGGGGGCATGTAGGGTTGGTTATCATCTTGGTTTCGGCTTGAGGGTTGTTTTGTTATTTTGTGTTTGTGTCTATTGTGTTTATAAGTTTGTGGTGTCTTTGTATCTTTGCCCATATATTCTCCTCCTGTTTCCATCTATTATCTCTGATGGTAGGGCTTACTTGGGGGCAAATAGGATATATGGGCAGAGTTGGGTTTTCTTTTGTATTTTCTATTGTTTTGATGTACCCTTTCTTAGGGGTGTGTAGTGGTAGTTTAAGTTGGTTATCTCGTTTTTTTCTTTGTTGTTGGGCGTGCCTGGGGTATGCCCCTTGTAAACTTGTATAATTTTATTGTCTTTATTTTATGACTTACTTACCCAAAAAAAAAAATTCGTTCCTAGAGCAAAAGAGAGAATGATTTAGAAGGACGGAGAGAGTTATAGAGAAACTTTCTTCTTCAAAGTTATAGAAAAGAAAGGGAAATAGGTTGAACATTAAAGGGAATTCTATTTCATCCTTCTGTACTTGAGAATTGAACACTTGGGTGATTTACAAAACCTTAATGAGGTGATTAAACTAATATAGGTAAGCTACAGTTACTCGGTAAATTCTCTGTATTGGAGGCTAAGCAATATTAGTTTGAGTGAAACTAGGCCACGTAAGCTAATGAAACAGTTAGTTGCATAAGCTAATTAGTCCCTAGAACAAAAGAGAGAATGATGGACAAGGACGAAGAGAGTTAGAGAGAATATTTCTTTTTTTTTTGGGTAAGTAAGTCATAAAATAAAGACAATGAAATTTACACGTTTACAAGGGGCATACCCCAGGCACGCCCAACAACAATAATGAAACAAATATAACCAACATAAACTGCCACTGCAACCCCTAAAAAGAGGGGAACAAACAAGAATAGAAATACAGAAAAACCACAACTCTGCCCATATATCCTCTTTGTCCTCAAGTAACCCCTACCATCAGAGATAATAGATGGGAACTTGTGGTGGATATATGGGCAGAGAAACACACAACATAACACCACTAAGCTAATAAACAAAAGCAGACCTGCATCAAACAACAACCCTCAAGCCGAGTCAAAGATAATAATCAACCCCACAAGCCCCCAGTCTCTACTGCAGATAAAACATGGAATCCAATAAGCAACCCACTCCTCACAGCCGTGACATCCAAGCCACTTAACCCAAGCCATGACGGAGGATAAGATCTACCCCATGAGAAATCCTAGCAGAGTCACATGAAGCTAGCACGATCAAAAAACCATAAGCCACGGATCAAGGAGTTGAAGTGAAAAGACAGTAGCCCCCCAGTAACAAACCAATACACAGCCAACAACATCATGAGATCAATCATCACATCCCCCAGTCCCATCCTTGGTAGATCACAAGCCTCAAACCCCACGACAGTGGGCCCTACACTCCATGTCAGGCGTGGCAATACGATCAATTAGGACGGGTCACATGAAAACAAGAAGCAACCAGAAAACCGGTAGCTATCCTCCCGCTCATTTCCCAGTCTCGAACTCGGTTGGTCATCAAACCACTGTTCCCCATAGCAGTGACTCCCCAATCACTCTTGGCGGAGATGGCTCAAAACCACCCTCATATCGAGTCACATGAGGATCACACAATCAATCAACATAAAATCATTAACTATAAATGATTCGCTGCCAAGAGTCTAAACAAAAGAATAACCAAAATGAACCCAATAAGAGAGAATATTTCTTCCTGTGAACTAGAAGAGAAAGTTACAGAAAAGAAAGCTAAAAAGGATCAAAATTAAAGGGAATTCAAATTCAACATTTTAGACATGAGAATCGAACAATTAGGTGATTTAGAAAACATTAAATGAGGTACTTAAGTTATACTAATACCGTTAAGTGACAATTACTCCGTAAAATCTCTTTCTTGGAGGCTAAGCACAGTTAGTTTGAGTTAAACTTGGCCACTTAACCTAGTGAAACTATTAGTTGGCCAAACTAATTAGTTCCTAAAGTAGTAGAGAGAATGATTTAGAACGATAGAGAGAGTTAAAGAGCAAGGTTTTTTTCCAGAGTTTTTTTTTTAGTAAGTAATCTTTTTTTCTTTTTTTTTCTTTTTCAGAGTTAGAAGTGAAAGTTAGAGAATAGAGAGGGAAATAGGATTAAAACGAAAGGGAATTCCAATTCATCGTTTTGTACTTGAGAATTTAACACTTAGGTGAGTTACAAAACCTCAATGAGGCGATTAAACTAATATCGTTAAATTATCTTTCTTGGAGGATAAGCAATATTAGTTTGAGTGAAACTAGGCCACGTTAGCTAATGAAACAATAATTCCATGAGCTAATTTAGTTCCTATAACAAAAGAGAAAAAGGATGGAGATGGACGGACAGAGTTAGAGAGAATCTTTCTTCTTGTGCACAAGAAGAGAAATTGGAGAAAAGAAAGAGAAATAGGTTAAAAATTAAAGGGGATTCAAATTCAACATTTTAGACATGAGAATTGAACACTTAGGTGACTTCGTAAACATTAAATGAGGAGCTAAAGTTCAACTAATATCGTTATTCCACAATTACTCCGTAAATTCTTTTTCTTGGAGACTAAGCAAAATTAGTTTGAGTTAAACTTGGTCACCTAACCTAATGAAACTACTAGTTCCCTAAGCTAATCAGTTCCTGGGGCAGAAGAGAGAATGATTTTGAAAGGTGGAGAGAGTTAGAGAATATCTTTTTCTTCTTGAGAACTAGAAGAGAAAGTTAGAGAAAAGAAAGGGAAATAGGATAAAAATTAAAGGGAATTCAAATTCAACATTTTGGGCATGATGATTGAACAGTTAGGTGATTTAGAAAACATTAAATGAGGTACTTAAATTAAACTAATATCTTTAAGCCACAATCGCTCCGTAAATTCTCTTTCTTGGAGGCTAAGCACGGTTAGTTTGAGTTAAACTTGGCCACTTAACGTAATGAAACTATTAGTTGCGGAAGCTAATTAGTTCCTAGAGCAATAGAGAGAATGATTTAGAACGATAGAGAGAGTTAAAGAGCAACTTTCTTCTTCAGAGTTAGAAGTGAAAGATAGAGAATAGAAAGGGAAAATAGGATGAAAATTAAAGGGAATTCTAACTCATCCTTTTGTACTTGAGAACTGAACACTTAGGTGATTTACAAAACCTTAATGAGGTGATTAAACTAATAACGTTAAGCTACAGCTACTTATTAGATTCCCTTTCTTGGAAGCTAAGCAACATTAGTTTGAGTGAAACTAGGCCACGTAAGCAAATGAAACAATTAGTTGCATAAGCTAATTAGTTCCTAGAACAAAAGAGAGAAGGATGGAGAAGGACGGAGAGAGTTAGAGAGAATCTTTCTTCTTGTGAACAAGAAGAGCAAGTTAGAGAAAAAAAAGGAAAATTGGATAGAAATTAAGGGGAATTCAAATTCAACATTCTGGACAACAGAATTGAACACTTAGGTGATTTAGAAAACATTTAATGAGGTGCCAAACTTAAACTAATATCGCTGTCCCACAATTACTCCTTAAATACTTTTTCTTGGAGGCTAAGCAAAAATAGTTTGACTTAAACTTAGCCACTTAACCAAATGAAACTACTGGTTGCCTAAGCTAATTAGTTCTCAGAGCAAAAGGAAGAATAATTTTTGAAGGGCGGAGAGACTTAGAGAATATCATTCTTCTTGAGAACTAGAAGAGAAAGTTAGAGAAAAGAAAGGGGAATAGGATAAAAAAAAATTAAAGGGAATTCAAATTCAACAATTTGGACATGATGATTGAGCACTTATGTGATTTAGAAAAAATTAAATGAGTTGTTTAAGTTAAACTAATATCTCTAAGCCACAATTACTCCGTAAATTCTCTTTTTTGGAAGCCAAGCACAGTTAGTTTGAGTTATGGCCACTTAACCTAATGAAACTATTAGTTGCGGAAGCTAATTAGTTCCTAGAGCAATAGAGAGAGTGATTTAGAATGACAGAGAGAGAGAGAGAGAGAGAGAGAGAGAGAGAGAGAGAGAGAGTTAAAGAGCAACTTTCTTCTTCAGAGTTAGAAGTGAAAGTTAGATAAAAGAATGGGAAATGGGATGAAAATTAAAGGGACTTCTTATTCATCCTTTTGTACTTGAGAATTTAAAACTTAGGTGATTTACAAAACCTTAATGAGGAGATTAAACTAATATTGTTAAGTTACAATTACTTAGTGCATTCTCGTTCTTGGAAGCTAAGCAATATTAGTTTGAGTGAAACTAGGCTACGTAAGCTAATGAAACAATCAGTTGCATAAGCTAATTAGTTCCTAGAATAAAAGAGACAAGGATGGAGAAGGATGGAGAGAGTTAGAGAAAATCTTTCTTCTTGTGAAATGGAAGAGAAAGTTAGAGAAAAGAAAGAGAAATTGGATAAAAATGGAAGGGAATTCAAATTCAACATTTTGGAGATGAGAATTGAACACTTAGGTGATTTAGAAAACATTAAACGAGGTGCTTAAGTTAAACTAATGTCGTTAAGCCACAATTGGTCCTTAAATTCTCTTTCTTGGAGGCTAAGCAAGATTAGTTTGAGTTAAACATGGCCACTTAACCTAATGAAACTATTAGTTGCCCAAGCTAATTCGTTCCTAGAGCAAAAGAGAGAATGATTTAGAAGGACAGAGAGATGTATAGAGAAACTTTCTTCTTTAGAGTTAATGAAAAGAAAAGGAAATAGGTTGAACATTAAAGGCAATTCTATTTCATCCTTCTGTACTTGAGAATTGAACACTTGGGTGATTTACAAAACCTGAATGAGGTGATTAAACTAATATAGGTAAGCTACAGTTACTCAGTAAATTCTCTTTATTGGAGGCTAAGCAATATTAGTTTGAGTGAAACTAGGCCACGTAAGCTAATGAAACAATTAGTTGCATAAGCTAATTAGTCCCTAGAACAAAAGAGAGAATGATGGACAAGGACAAAGAGAGTTAGAGAGAATATTTCTTCCTGTGAACTAGAAGATAAAGTTACAGAAAAGAAAGCGAAAAAGGATCAAAATTAAAGGGAATTCAAATTCAACATTTTGGACATGAGAATCGAACAATTAGGTGATTTAGAAAACATTAAATGAGGTACTTAAGTTAAACTAATATCGTTAAGCGACAATTACTCCGTAAAATCTCTTTCTTGGAGGCTAAGCACAGTTAGTTTGAGTTTAACTTGGCCACTTAACCTAATGAAACTATTAGTTGGCCAAACTAATTAGTTCCTAAAGCAGTAGAGAGAATGATTTAGAACGATAGAGAGAGTTAAAGAGCAAGTTTCTTTTTTTTTTTTTTTGGGTGAATAAGAAATAAATAAAGACAAAGGATTTACAAGATTACAAGGGGCATGCCCCAGGCCCTAGCACAAACAAAACACGAACCTCGGCGACATACCACCGACGCCCAACCACAAACACAAGAAAACCCGAGAGAGCTACAACCAAGAACAAGGATCAAAGTGTGGTTACTAGCCAACTAATTGTACAAAGGCCATGTCCAATAATAGATAGGGACCTTGTACAACAATAATAAGAAATGCAAACTTTGACCATTACAAACCAAAATACCCAAATTTCTAGATTCCTTCCTACACAACCCAGAGGAATAGGTTCTAAAACCTCCAACGTTGCAAACAAAAATCCTACCAAGAGGCCTTACGGGTGAAATAATTTCATGATATCTACCTTGTAGGAATTCCTATAGCACAAAAATTTAACCACACCACAAAACCCACCTACACAGCCCGTACGAGTAAGCATTATTACACAAAATAACAAAAAAAAACACCTTAAAAGGACAACTTCTTTTCTCTGTCATGTAACACAATAAGGCGCTTGAAGCAGCCATCACCACGTTACAAATACCCTCTCCAACTTGCCATCTGGAACTGCTCCATAAGCAATCACCATTCCCAAAGTCGTGACCTTTCACTTGGAAGAAACACAATACACTGCGTCTTCCCAATCAAGGCCGAGAATTTACTGCACCAGACTGCATAAGTGGTCCTGAACCATATCCTGCAATTTGTGAACAATTAGACTCCGAAGCATATCAAAAAGAAGTAAAAACAGAACAAAAATTGTATAGAATCTCACAACACTCGGCCCACACTCAGGAATGTCTCTCCTCTCCATATAGTATCTCACATCACTCGACCCAAGAGCAAGTTTCTTTTTTAGAGTTAGAAGTGAAAGTTAGAGAATAGAGAGGGAAACGGGATTAAAATGAAACGGAATTCCAATTCATGGAGATTAGGTTGAGAGCTTCTCTCTCTAGAATCCAGAGAGAGAAAGCTCCTTCCGTTGTTACCCGTGGAGTTTCTTTGATAGTTCCTTATCAGATTCTTTGTCTGGTTTGGTAAGAAAGTGATTTAGAGTGAGATTGAGATGGTTTGTTAAAGTGAGTAAGTGTTTTGTGAGAGTTTTGGGTTGTTTGTTGGTTGTTACCTACTGTGGATATCACAATCTGGTGGCCCCCATTCTTTGTGGGCTCCGGTCAGTTGGCTTAACTCCTCTACCCAAAATCTGTGGGTAAAGTGAGTATGTTTCAGTTATGTTCTTATGCTCCGTTTGGAGGCGTGGTGTTGATTTTTGTTGTCCATCCTTGGTATCAAAGTTCATCTCCATACAGTGGTGTTTTGATGCCGGAGTGTCCGTTGAGATCAATGTTAGTGGATGGTTTTGTTGGGACTGTCCAGTTGTTTCGATGGTGGCTGGTGCTTTCTCTTCCGGCGAATGTCCGGTGTGTGTCTGGTGGCTGGTATTTTCTCTTCGCTGGTGTTGCTTTACGGTGCTGGTAGGGTCTGTTCCAGGTCTTTCTTCTCCAAATACCGTAATCTTGTTTCGCCCATCGGTGTCGCCGCTACACCTAAGCATTCGGCCGTTTCGCTTCAGCGACTGCAACGTTGGTTTTCCGCCGGCGGTGTATGGTGTAGTTTGTATCTGGGCGTGTTTTCACGCTCGAGTTTGTCGCGTGTTGGTGTGCTGCTTTTCTGCCGAAGAAGGTAGCTTGTGGGCGTATGTGGTAGCTACCTAGTGCAGGTATGGCTGTGGTCTATCACGTGCTGCGGGATTTTCTGAGGATTATGTCGGCTTGGTTTTGCTGTAATGGTGGGCAGGCTGTCAATTGAGTTCAAACCATGTGAGTGTTATATATATTATATATAAACATATAAGGTAGTGGGCCAGGATGAGTTTGTGTGGCAGACATTCTCATTGGATTCACTTAATGTGTTAGTGGGCCATGGTTTTGTTGTTAAGATTAGGCCCATATTGGACTTATATGATTATATTTTATTGTGGGCCTAATTTTTCCAACCAGTTGACTTTTGCTGGTTCATGATGTTGATAAATTCATGTGGATCTGTGGATTTTTTGTGAGGCTTGTGGGCCTATATATGGTTTATATGTTGTTTCAACCATGGCGCAACAGCTTTTTTTGGCGGTGGGGCAAATCTTGGGCTGTTTGGCAGATGATGATGTCAGACACTCACTGGCTCACGAGTTTATATTTTGGGTGAATTACGTGTATTGGAAAAGTGGGCGGCTTTTTGGCCAGTGCTTATTGGGTTCTTTTTTGGAAAATTCTTTTTGTTTAGTCTGTTTGCAGCGGATCATTTATAGTTGATTATTTTATGATAATTGATTGTGTGATCCTCATGTGACTCGAAATGAGGGTGGTTTTGAGCCATCTCCGCCAAGAGTGATTGGGGAGTCACTGCTATAGGGAATAGTGGTTTGATAACTAGCCGAGTTAGAGACTGGGAGATGAGCGAGAGGATAGCTACCGGTTTTCTGGTCGCTTCTTGTCTTCATGTGACCCGTCCTAATTGATCGTATTGCCGCGCCTGACATGGAGTGAAGGGCACACTGCCATGGGGTTTGAGGCTTGTGATCTACCAAGGAAGGGACTGGGGGATGTGATGATTGATTTCATGATTTTGTTGGCTATGTATTGGTTTGTTGCTGAGGGGCTATTGTTTTTTCACTTCAACTCCCTAGACCGTGGCTTATGGTTATTGATCGTGCTAGCTTCATGTGACTTTGCTGGGATTTCTCATGGGGTAGATTTTATCCTCCGTCACGGCTTTGGTTAAGTGGCTTGGATGTCACGGCTGTGAGGAGTGGGTTGCTTATTGGATTCCATGTTTTATCTGCAGTAGAGACTGGGGGCATGTGGGGTTGATTATCATCTTTGTCTCGGCTTGAGGGTTGTTGTTTTGTTAGTATGTCTGTTATGCTTATTAGCTCTGTGGTGTTTTTATGTATATCTTTGCCCATATATCCACCTCAAGTTCCTATCTATTATATCTGATGTAGGGGTTACTTGAGGACAAAAAAGGATATATGGGTTATATTGCTATTCTGAGAAATCATGTGAGGTGTGGGCCGAGTGATGTGAGATTCTATATGGAGTGGAGTGTTAAGTTCTATTGTGGGTCGAGTGTTGGGAGGTCATATATAGTGTGCTTGTTATTTCTTCTCCTTTATGATCTTCGTTACAGTGCTGGCATTTTATCAGATGGACTGGTTCGTGTGTATGTTATGGAGTGGAGGAGCGATGTTTGCTTGCTTCACAGATTCATTATATTGCTCCTTGGGTTTTTAATTCTTGCTGTGGAGGATTGGTGGTTGTTTGCTGCACAGATTCTCTTTGAAGTGGACAGTGTGTATGTGTATCGCAGTGATGGTTGCTCCAAGCGCCTTGCTCGGTCACCTGTTAGAGAAAATCAGTTGTCTTCTATTTTCTTTTTCTTATTACATAACTTTAATGTGTTTCTTGCCTATCCCTACGGGCTGTGTAGGAGTGTTTTTGTGCTTCTTGTTATACCGTGTTACAGGTTCTTGAGCTCCTTCGGAAACTTGGGCCTGAATGGGCTTATTTCCACGGTCATTGTGGGCCATTATTTTTGTATGACCTTATTAATACAGGTTCCTATCCCTACGGGTTGTGTAGGGAACTTAGCTAGTGGTTCGATGTTTGTTTTGGCTACTGGATGTGTCTCACGGAATAAGGGTTTTACTAGGTACTCCAACAGGTTGCCATTTTGGGATTCAAGTTGTATGTTGGTGATACAGGTGCCAACTCCTACGGGCTGTGTTGGAAGAACCTTTTGCTGCTATATATTCCTTGGCTGGTACGGTTTAGGGAGGGATGCTGGTTATGTTTTTTGTACACAGTCCCTATCTACTACAGGACATGGCCTTTGTACAAATCGTTGGCTAGTTATCCGTAGTGCTTTCTCGATGCTCAGTTTGTATTTTGTTTTCGGCTTTGTATAGTTTTGTTTGTTTTGCTGTTTTCTTTGTTGTTTTTTTGTTTCTGTTGGGCTTCGGTGATCTAAGCCGAGGTTGTGCTTTGTTTTGTTTGTAGGGCCTGGGGAATGCCCCTTGTAATCGTGTAAATCTTTCTGTTTTATTTATTTCTTACTTACCCAAAAAAAAAAAAGGATATATGGGCAGAGAAGGGTTATTGTGTTTTCAGTTTCTTGTTTACCACCCTTTTCTTAGGGGGCGTAGTGGTAGTTATGTTGGTTATATTTGTTTTTTTATTTGTTGTTGGGTGTGCCTGGGGTATGCCCCTTGTAAACTTGTAAATTTTCATCGTCTTTATATTATGACTTACTTACCAAAAAAAAAAAAAATTCCAATTCATCGTTTTGTACTTGAGAATTGAACACTTAGGTAAGTTACAAAACCTCAATGAGGCGATTAAACTAATATCGTTAAATTCTCTTTCTTGGAGGATAAGCAATATTGGTTTGAGTGAAACTAGGCCACGTAAGCTAATGAAACAATAATTCCATGAGGTAATTTAGTTCCTATAACAAAAGAGAAAAAGGATGGAGATGGACAGACAGAGTTAGAGAGAATCTTTCTTCTTGTGCACAAAAAGAGAAATTGGAGAAAAGAAAGAGAAATAGGTTAAAAATTAAAGGGGATTCAAATTCAACATTTTGGACATGAGAATTGAACACTTAGGTGACTTAGTAAACATTAAATGAGGTGCTAAAGTTCAACTAATATCGTTATTCCACAATTACTCCATAAATTCTCTTTCTTGGAGACTAAGCAAAATTAGTTTGAGTTAAACTTGGTCACCTAACCTAATGAAACTACTAGTTGCCTAAGCTAATCAGTTCCTGGGGCAGAAGAGAGAATGATTTTGAAAGGTGGAGAGAGTTAGACAATATCTTTTTCTTCTTGAGAACTAGAAGAGAAAGTTAGAGAAAAGAAAGGGAAATAGGATAAAAATTAAAGGGAATTCAAATTCAACATTTTGGGCATGATAATTGAACAGCTAGGTGATTTGGAAAACATTAAATGAGTTGCTTAAATTAAACTAATATCTTTAAGCCACAATCGCTCCATAAATTCTCTTTCTTGGAGGCTAAGCACGGTTAGTTTGAGTTAAACTTGGCCACTTAACCTAATGAAACTATTAGTTACGGAAGCTAATTAGTTTCTAGAGCAATAGAGAGAATGATTTAGAACGATAGAGAGAATTAAAGAGAAACATTCTTCTTCTGAGTTAGAAGTGAAAGTTAGAGAATAGAAAGGGAAAATAGGATGAAAATTAAAGGGAATTCTAACTCATCCTTTTGTACTTGAGAACTGAACACTTTGGTGATTTACAAAACCTTAATGAGGTGATTAAACTAATAACGTTAAGCTACAGCTACTTAGTAGATTCCTTTTCTTGGAAGCTAAGCAACATTAGTTTGAGTAAAACTAGGCCACGTAAGCAAATGAAACAATTAGTTGCATAAGCTAATTAGTTCCTACAGCAAAAGAGAGAAGGATGGAGAAGGACAGAGAGAGTTAGAGAGAATCTTTCTTCTTGTGAACAAGAAGAGCAAGTTAGCGAAAAGAAAAGGAAATTGGATAGAAATTAAAAGGAATTCAAATTCAACATTCTGGACATGAGAATTGAACACTTAGGTGATTTAGAAAACATTTAATGAGGTGCTAAACTTAAACTAATATCGTTGTCCCACAATTACTCCTTAAATACTCTTTTTTGGAGGCTAAGCAAAATTAGTTTGACTTAAACTTGGCCACTTAACCAAATGAAACTACTGGTTGCCTAAGCTAATTAGTTCCCAGAACAAAAGGGAGTGATTTTTGAAGGGCGAAGAGACTTAGAGAATATCATTCTTCTTGAGAACTAGAAGAGAAAGTTAGAGAAAAGAAAGGGGAATAGGATAAAAAAAATTAAAGGGAATTCAAATTCAACATTTTGGACATGATAATTGAACATTTATGTGATTTACAAAACATTAAATGAGATGTTTAAGTTAAACTAATATCTCTAAGCCACAATTACTCCGTAAATTCTCTTTCTTGGAGGCCAAGCACAGTTAGTTTGAGTTATGGCCACTTAACCTAATGAAACTATTAGTTGCGGAAGCTAATTAGTTCCTAGAGCAATAGAGAGAGTAATTTAGAACGAGAGAGAGGGAGAGAGAGAGGGAGAGAGAGAGAGTTAAAGAGCAACTTTCTTCTTCAGAGTTAGAAGTGAAAGTTAGATAAAAGAATGGGAAATGGGATGAAAATTAAAGGGAATTCTTATTCATCCTTTTGTACTTCAGAATTGAAAACTTAGGTGATTTACAAAACTTTAATGAGGAGATTAAAATAATATCGTTAAGCTACAATTACTCCGTGCATTCTCCTTCTTGAAAGCTAAGCAATATTAGTTTGAGTGAAACTAGGCCACGTAAGCTAATAAAAGAATCAGTTGCATAAGCTAATTAGTTCCTAGAACAAAAGAGAGAAGGATGGAGAGAGTTAGAGAGAATCTTTCTGCTTGTGAACTAGAAGAGAAAGTTAGATAAAAGAAAGAGAAATTGGATAAAAATGGAAGGGAATTGAAATTCAACATTTTGGAGATGAGAATTGAACACTTAGGTGATTTAGAAAACATTAAACGAGGTACTTAAGTTAAACTAATGTCGTTAGCCCACAATTGGTCCTTAAATTCTCTTTCTTGGAGGCTAAGCAAGATTAGTTTGAGTTAAACATGGCCACTTAGCCTAATGAAACTATTAGTTGCCCAAGCTAATTTGTTCCTAGAGCAAAAGAGAGAATGATTGAGAAGGACAGAGAGACTTATAGAGAAACTTTCTACTTCAGAGTTAGAGAAAAGAAAGGGAAATAGGTTGAACATTAAAGGGAATTCTATTTCATCCTTCTGTACTTGAGAATTGAACACTTGGGTGATTTACAAAACCTTAATGAGGTGATTAAACTAATATAGGTAAGCTACAGTAACTCGGTAAATTCTCTGTATTAGAGGCTAAGCAATATTAGTTTAAGTGAAACTAGGCCACATAAGCTAGTGAAACAATTAGTTGCATAAGCTAATTAGTCCCTAGAACAAAAGAGAGAATGATGGACATGGACGAGGAGAGTTAGAGAGAATATTTCTTCCTGTGAACTAGAAGAGAAAGTTACAGAAAAGAAAGCGAAAAAGGGTCAAAATTAAAGGGAATTCAAATTCAACATTTTGGACATGAGAATCGTGCAATTAGGTTATTTAGAAAACATTAAATGAGGTACTTAAGTTAAACTAATATTGTTAAGCGACAATTACTCCGTAAAATCTCTTTCTTGGAGGCTAAGCACAGTTAGTTTGAGTTAAACTTGGCCACTTAACCAAATGAAACTAATAGTTGGCCAAACTAATTAGTTCCTAAAGTAGTAGAGAGAATGATTTAGAACAATAGAGAGAGTTAAAGAGCAAGTTTCTTTTTCAGAGTTAGATGTGAAAGTTAGAGAATAGAGAGGGAAATAGGATTAAAATGAAAGGGAATTCCAATTCATTGTTTTGTACTTGAGAATTGAACACTTAGGTGAGTTACAAAACGTCAATGAGGCGATTAAACTAATATCGTTAAATTCTCTTTCTTGGAGGATAAGCAATATTAGTTTGAGTGAAACTAGGCCACGTAAGCTAATGAAATAATAATTCCATGAGGTAATTTAGTTCCTATAACAAAAGAGAAAAAGGATGGAGATGGACGGACAGAGTTCGAGAGTATCTTTCTTCTTGTGCACAAGAAGAGAAATTGGAGAAAAGAAAGAGAAATAGGTTAAAAATTAAAGGGGATTCAAATTCAACATTTTGGACATGAGAATTGAACACTTAGGTGACTAGTAAACATTAAATGAGGTGCTAAAGTTCAACTAATATCGTTATTCCACAATTACTCCGTAAATTCTCTTTCTTGGAGACTATGCAAAATTAGTTTGAGTTAAACTTGGTCACCTAACCTAATGAAACTATTAGTTGCCTAAGCTAATAAGTTCCTGGGGCAGAAGAGAGAATGATTTTGAAAGGTGAAGAGAGTTAGAGAATATCTTTTTCTTCTTGAGAACTAGAAGAGAAAGTTAGAGAAAAGAAACGGAAATAGGATAAAAATTAAAGGGAATTCAAATTCTACATTTTGGCCATGATGATTGAACAATTAGGTGATTTAGAAAACATTAAATGAGGTACTTAAATTAAACTAATATCTTTAAGCCACAATCGCTCCGTAAATTCTCTTTCTTGGAGGCTAAGCACGATTAGTTTGAGTTAAACTTGGCCACTTAACCTAATGAAACAATTAGTTGCGGAAGCTAATTAGTTCCTAGAGCAATAGAGAGAATGATTTAGAACGATAGAGAGAGTTAAAGAGCAACTTTCTTCTTCAGAGTTAGAAGTGAAAGTTAGAGAATAGAAAGGGAAAATAGGATGAAAATTAAAGGGAATTCTAACTCATCCTTTTGTACTTTAGAATTGAACACTTAGGTGATTTACAAAACCTTAATGAGGTGATTAAACTAATATCGTTAAGCTATAACTACTTAGTAGTTTCCCTTTCTTGGAAGCTAAGCAACATTAGTTTAAGTGAAACTAGGCCACGTAAGCAAATGAAACAATTAGTTGCATAAGCTAATTAGTTCCTAGTAGGTCACTGTTACTGTATTAAATAATAGTAGATTGTATGATATTTGCTGGAGGTACTTACTCACGGCTGTTCTTACAGGGTCTACTATAATGTATGAGCAGGTCTTGGGTTGCATGGGTCGGCAGTGGTGTCAAGTTTTTGGGGGTTGATGTTCTGCTGCTTCGAAGGCTCCTGGCACTTTGGATGTTGGGTTTGGCAGCTCGTGTGATAGAGGTTACTGGTTTGTGTTGATGGCTGCTTGTAACGCCTTTGTGGACACTTGTCTTTTAATTTATACTTTTGTGTTGAATTTCCGTGTTTGGATGACAAACAGTTTTGATGTGATGTTATCTTTTGGCCTAGCCATGCGGGTTGTGCATGATTTTTTAGACATGTATTTGCTTCTGGTAGTGTTGTGTGTGCGGACTGGTTTTGTTTTAGCTTTGGGCTATTGCTTGGATGTGTTCATGGACCTCATTCGCATGTATGCGGCTTATGCACATATCCTTTTGGGTTTACTTTATTTCATATAATGTAATTTCTTTCTTTCTGTTATTCTGGGAAGCTGGTTTTGATCCCTGTTAGTTGGGCTGGTTTTTCGGCTTTCTTCTTTGTTTTTGTATAGTTTTCTGTTAGGTCTTGGGGTATGCCCCTTGTAGCTGTGTAGTTCTCTGTTTTTTTATTTTTATTTTTATGTCTTATTCATCAAAAAAAAAAAAAAAAATAGTTCCTAGAACAAAAGAGAGAAAGATGGAGAAGGATGAGAGAGTTAGAGAGAATCTTTCTTCTTGTGAACAAGAAGAGCAAGTTAGAGAAAAGAAAGGAAAATTGGATAGAACTTAAAGGGAATTGAAATTCAACATTCTGGACATGAGAATTGAACACTTAGGTGATTTAGAAAACATTTAATGAGGTGCTAAACTTAAACTAATATCGCTGTCCCACAATTACTCCTTAAATACTCTTTCTTGGAGGCTAAGCAAAATTAGTTTGACTTAAACTTGGCCACTTAACCAAATGAAACTACTGGTTGCCTAAGATAATTAGTTCCTAGAGCAAAAGGGAGAATGATTTTTGAAGGGCGAAGAGACTTAGAGAATATCATTCTTCTTGAGAACTAGAAGAGAAAGTTAGAGAAAAGAAAGGGGAATAGGATAAAAAAAAATTAAAGGAAATTCAAATTCAACATTTTGGACATGATAATTGAACACTTATGTGATTTAGAAAACATTAAATGAGATGTTTAAGTTAAACTAATATCTCTAAGCCACAATTACTCTATAAATTCTCTTTCTTGGAGGCCAAGCACAATTAGTTTGAGTGAAACGTGGCCACTTAACCTAATGAAACTATTTGTTGCGGAAGCTAATTAGTTCCTAGTGCAACAAAGAGAGTGATTTAGAATGAGAGAGAGAGAGAGAGAGAGAGAGAGAGAGGGAAATGAGAATTGAACACTTAGGTGATTTACAAAACCTTAATGAGGTGATTAAACTAATATCGTTAAGCTACAACTACTTAGTAGATTCCCCTTCTTGGAAGCGAAGCAACATTAGTTTGAGTGAAACTAGGCTACGTAAGCAAATGAAACAATTAGTTGCATAAGCTAATTAGTTTCTAGAACAAAAGAGAGAAGAATGGAGAAGGAAGGAAAAAAAACAAGTTAAGCCAAAATTACTCAGTACTAAACAAGTTAAGCCAAAATTACTCAGTAATTCTGGATTCTAGCTCTGAGTAATTGGCTTAACTAATTAGCTTATTCAACTAATTGTTTCATTTGCCTACGTGGCCTAGTTTCACTCAAACTAATGTTGCTTAGTTTCCAAGAAAGGGAATCTACTGAGTAGTTGTAGCTTAACCATATTAGTTTAATCACCCCATTACGGTTTGGTAAATCACCTAAGTGTTCAATTCTCAAGTACAGAAGGATGAGTTAGAATTCCCTTTAATTTTCATCCTATTTTCCTTTTCTATTCTCTAACTTTCACTTCTAATTCTGAAGAAGAAAGTTGTTCTATAACTCTCTCTATCGTTCTAAATCATTCTCTCTATTGCTCTAAGAACTAATTAGCTTCCGCAACTAATAGTTTCATTAGGTTAAGTGGCCAAGTTTAACTCAAACTAACCGTGCTTAGCCTCCAAGAAAGAGAATTTACGGAGCGATCGTGGCTTAAAGATATTAGTTTAATTTAAGCACCTCATTTAATGTTTTCTAAATCACCTAACTGTTCAATTATCATGCCCAAAATGTTGAATTTGAATTCCCTTTAATTTTTACCCTATTTCCTTTTCTTTTCTCTAACTTTCTCTTCTAGTTCTCAAGAAGAAAAAGATATTCTCTAACTCTCTCCACCTTTCAAAATCATTCCCCCTTCTGCCCCAGGAACTGATTAGCTTAGGTGACTAGTAGTTTCATTAGGTTAGGTTACCAAGTTTAACTCAAAATTTTTTTGCTTAGTCTCCAAGAAAGAGAATTTACGGAGTAATTGCGGAATATAGATATTAGGTTAACTTTAGCACCTCATTTAATGTTTACTAAGTCACCTAAGTGTTCAATTCTCAGGTCCAAAATGTTGAAACCCCTTAAATTTTTAACTTATTTCTCTTTCTTTTCTCCAATTTCTCTTCTTGTGCACAAGAAGAAAGATTCTCTCTAACTCAGTCTGTCTATCCCCATCCTTTTTCTCTTTTGTTATAGGAACTAAATTAGCTCATGGAATTATTGTTTCATTAGCTTATGTGGCCTAGTATTCACCCAAAAAAAAGCTTATGTGGCCTAGTTTCACTCAAACTAATATTGCTTATCCTCCAAGAAAGAGAATTTAACGATATTAGTTTAATCACCGCATTGAGGTTTTGTAACTCACCTAAGTGTTCAATTCTCAAGTACAAAACGATAAATTGGAATTCCCTTTAATTTTAATCCTATTTCCCTCTCTATTCTCTAACTCTCACTTCCAACTCTGAAAAAGAAACTTGCTCTTTAACTCTCTCTATCGTTCTAAATCCTTCTCTCTACTGCTTTAGGAACTAATTAGTTTGGCCAACTAATAGTTTCATTCGGTTAAGTGGCCAAGTTTAACTCAAACTAACTGTGCTTAGCCTCCAAGAAAGAGATTTTATGGAGTAATTGTCGCTTAACGATATTAGTTTAACTTAAGCACCTCATTTAATGTTTTCTAAATCACCTAATTGTTCGATTCTCATGTCCAAAATGTTGAATTTGAATTCCCTTTAATTTTGATCCATTTTCGCTTTCTTTTCTCAAACTTTCTCTTCTAGTTCACAAGAAGAAATATTCTCTCCAACTCTCTCCGTCCTTGTCCATCATTCTATCTTTTGTTCTAGGAACTAATTAGCTTATGCAACTAATTGTTTCATTAGCTTACGTGGCCTAGTTTCACACAAACTAATATTGCTTAGCCTCCAATAAAGAGAATTTACCGAGTAATTGTAGCTTACCTATATTAGTTTAATCACCTCATTAAGGTTTTGTAAATCACCCAAGTGTTCAATTCTCAAGTATAGAAGGATGAAATAAAATTCCCTTTAATTTTCAACCTATTTCCCTTTCTTTTCTTTAACTTTGAAGAAGAAAGTTTCTCTATAAGTCTCTCCATCCTTCTAAATCATTCTCTCTTTTGCTCTAGGAACGAATTAGCTTGGGCAACTAATAGTTTCATTAGGTTAAGTGGCCATGTTTAACTCAAACTAATCTTCCTTAGCCTCCAAGAAAGAGAATTTAAGGGGCAATTGTGGCTTAACGATATTAGTTTAACTTAAGCACCTCGTTTAATGTTTTCAAAATCATCTAAGTATTCAATTCTGATGTCCAAAATGTTGAATTTGAATTCGCTTCCATTTTTATCCAATTTCTCTTTCTTTTCTCTAACTTTCTCTTCTAGTTCACAAGAAGAAAGATTCTCTCTAACTCTCTCCGTCCTTCTCCATCCTTCTCTCTTTTGTTCTAGAAACTAATTAGCTTGTGCAACTGATTGTTTCATTAGCTTACGTGGCCTAGTTTCACTCAAACTAATATTGCTTAGCTTCGAAGAAGGAGAATGCACTGAGTAATTGTAGCTTAACGATATTAGTTTAATCTCCTCAATAAGGTTTTGTAAATCACCTAAGTTTTCAATTCTCAAACAAAAAGATGAATTAGAATTCCCTTTAATTTTAATCCCATTTCCCTTTCTTTTATCTAACTTTCACTTCTAACTCTGAAGAAGAAAGTAGCTCTTTCACTGTCTCTCTCTATCGTTCTAAATCACTTTCTCTATTGCTCTAGGAACTAATTAGCTTCCGCAACTAATAGTTTCATTAGGTTAAGTGGCCACGTTTAACTTAAACTAACTGTTCTTGGCCTCCAAGAAAGAGAATTTACGAAGTAATTGTGGATTAGAGATATTAGTTTAACTTAAACATCTCATTTAATGTTTTCTAAATCACATAAGTGTTCAATTATCATGTCCAAAATGTTGAATTTGAATTCCCTTTAATTTTTTTTATCCTATTACCCTTTCTTTTCTCTAACTTTCTCTTCTAAGTCTCAAAAAGAATGATATTCTCTAAGTCTTTCTGCCCTTCAAAAGTCATTCTTCCTTTTGCTCTGGGAACTAATTAGCTTAGGCAGCCAGTAGTTTCATTTGGTCAAGTCGCCAAGTTTAAGTCAAACTAATTTTGCTTAGCCTCCAAGAAAGAGTATTTAAGGAGTAATTGTGGGACAGCGATATTAGTTTAAGTTTAGCACCTCATTAAATGTTTTCTAAATCACCTAAGTGTTCAATTGTCTTGTCCAGAATGTTGAATTTGAATACCCTTTAATTTTTATCCAATTTCACTTTCTTTTCTTTAACTTGCTCTTCTTGTTCACAAGAAGAAAGATTCTCTCAAACTCTATCCGTCCTTCTCCATCCTTCTCTCTTTTCTTCTAGGAACTAATTAGCTTATGCAACTAATTGTTTTATTTGCTTACGTGACCTAGTTTCACTCAAACTAATATTGCTTAGCTTCCAAGAAAGGGAATCTACTGAGCAGTTGTAACTTAACGATATTAGTTAAATCACCTCATTAAGGTTATGTAAATCACCTAAGTGTTCAATTCTCTAGTACAGAAGGATGAGTTAAAATTCCCTTCAATTTTCATCCTATTTTCCCTTTCTATTCTCTAACTTTCGCTTCTAACTCTGAAGAAGAAAGTTGCTCTTTAACTCTCTCTATCATTCTAAATCATTCTCTCTATTGCTCTAAGAACTAATTAACTTCCGCAACTAATAGTTTCATCAGGTTAAGTGGCCATGTTTAACTCAAACTAACCGTGCTTAGGCTCCAAGAAAGAGAATTTATGGAGCAATTGTGGCTTAAAGATATTAGTTTACTTTAGGCACCTCATTTAATGTTTTCAAAATCACCTAACTGTTCAATTATCATGCCCAAAATGTTGAATTTGAATTCCCTTTAATTTTTATCCTATTTCCCTTTCTTTTCTCTAACTTTCTCTTCTAGTTCTGAAGAAGAAAAAGATATTCTCTAACTCTCTCCACCTTTCAAAATCATTCTCTCTTCTGCCCCAGGAACTGATTAGCTTAGGCAACTAGTAGTTTCATTAGGTTAGGAGACCAAGTTTAACTCAAACTAATTTTGCTTAGTCTCCAAGAAAAAGAATTTACGGAGTAATTGTGGAATAACGATATTAGTTGAACTTCAGCACCTCATTTAATGTTTACTAAGTCACCTAAGTGTTCAATTCTCATGTCCAAAATGTTGAATTTGAATCCCTTTTAATTTTTAACCTATTTCGCTTTCTTTTCTCCAATTTCTCTCCTTGTGCACAAGAAGAAAGATTCTTTCTAACTCTGTCCGTCCATCTCCATCCTTTTTCTCTTTTGTTATAGGAACTAAATTAGCTCATGGAATTATTGTTTCATTAGCTTACGTGGCCTTGTTTCACTCAAACTAATATTGCTTATCCTCCAAGAAAGAGAATTTAACGATATTAGTTTAATAGCCTCATTGAGGCTTTGTAACTCACATAAGTGTTCAATCCTCAATTACGAAACGATGAATTGGAATTCCCTATAATTTTAATCCTATTTCCCTCTCTATTCTCTAACTTTCATTTCTAACTCTGAAAAAGATTATTCACCCAAAAAAGAAACTCGGAAAAAGAAACTTGCTCTTTAACTCTTTCTATCGTTCTAAATCATTCTCTCTACTGCTTTAGGAACTAATTAGTTTGGCCAACAAACAGTTTCATTAGGTTAAGTGGCCAAGTTTAACTCAAACTAACTGTGCTTAGCCTCCAATAAAGAGATTTTACGGAGTAATTGTCGCTTAACGATATTAGTTTAACTTAAGCACCTCATTTAATGTTTCCTAAATCACCTAGTTGTTCGATTCTCATGTCCAAAATGTTGAATTTGAATTCCCTTTAATTTTGATCCTTTTTCGTTTTTTTTTCTCTAACTTTCTCTTCTAGTTCACAGGAAGAAATATTCTCTCTAACTCTCTCCGTCCTTGTCCATCATTCTATCTTTTGTTCTAGGAACTAATTAGCTTTATGCAACTAATTGTTTCATTAGCTTACGTGGCCTAATTTCACTCAAACTAATATTCCTGGGCCTCCAAGAAAGGGAATTTACCGAGTAACTGTAGTTTACCTATATTAGTTTAATCCCCTCATTAAGGTTTTGTAAATCACCCAAGTGTTCAATTCTCTAGTACAGAAGGATGAAATAGAATTCCCTTTAATTTTCAACCTATTTCCCTTTCTTTTCTCTAACTCTGAAGAAGAAAGTTTCTTTATAAGTCTCTCCGTCCTTCTAAATCATTCTCTCTTTTGCTCTAGGAACGAATTAGCTTGGGCAACTAATAGTTTCATTTGGTTAAGTGGCCATGTTTAACTCAAACTAATCTTGCTTAGCCTCCAAGAAAGAGAATTTAAGGAGCAATCGTGGCTTAACGATATTAGTTTAACTTAAGCACCTCGTTCAATGTTTTCAAAATCATCTAAGTGTTCAATTCTCATGTCCAAAATGTTGAATTTGAATTCCCTTCCATTTTTATCAAATTTCTCTTTCTTTTCTCTAACTTTCTCTTCTAGTTCACAGGAAGAAAGATTCTCTCTAACTCTCTCCGTCCTTCTCCATCCTTCTCTCTTTTGTTCTAGGAACTAATTAGCTTATGCAACTGATTGTTTCATTAGCTTACGTGGTCTAGTTTCACCCAAACTAATATTGCTTAACTTCCAAGAAGGAGAACGCATTGAGTAATTGTAGCTTAACGATATTAGTTTAATCTCCTCATTAAGGTTTTTTAAATCACCTAAGTTTTCAATTCTCAAGTCCAAGAGGATGAATTGGAATTTCATTTAATTTTCATCCCATTTCCCTTTCTTTTATCTAACTTTCACTTCTAACTTTGAAGAAGAAAGTTCCTCTTTCTCTCTCTCTCTCTCTCTCTCTCGTTCTAAATCACTCTCTTCATTGCTCTAGGAACTAATTAGCTTCTGCAACTAATAGTTTCATTAGGTTAAGTGGCCACGTTTAATTCAAACTAACTGTGCTTGGCCTCCAAGAAAGAGAATTTACGGAGTAACTGTGGATTAGAGATATTAGTTTAACTTAAGCACCTCATTTAATATTTTCTAAATCACATCAGTGTTCAATTATCATGTCCAAAATGTTGAATTTGAATTCCCTTTAATTTTTTTTTATCCTATTCCCCTTTATTTTCTCTAACTTTCTCTTCTATTTCTCAAGAAAAATTATATTCTCTAAGTCTCTCCGCCCTTCAAAAGTCATTCTCTCTTTTGCTGTGGGAACTAATTAGCTTAGGCAACCAATAGTTTCATTTGGTTAAGTGGCCAAGTTTAAGTCAAACTAATTATGCTTACCTTCCAACAAAGGGTATTTAAGGAGTAATTGTGGGACAGGGATATTAGTTTAAGTTTAGCACCTCATTAAATGTTTTCTAAATCACCTAAGTGTTCAATTCTCATGTCCAGAATGTTGAATTTGAATTCCCTTTAATTTTTATCCAATTTCCCTTTCTTTTCTCTAACTTGCTCTTCTTGTTCACAAGAAGAAAGATTCTCTCTAACTCTCTCCGTCCTTCTCCATCCTTCTCTCTTTTGTTCTAGGAACTAATTAGCTTATGCAAATAATTGTTTCATTTGCTTACGTGGCCTGGTTTCACTCAAACTAATGTTGCTTAGCTTCCAAGAAAGGGAATCTACTGAGTAGTTGTAGCTTAACGATATTAGTTTAATCACCTCATTAAGGTTTTGTAAATCACCTAAGTGTTCGATTCTCAAGTACAAAAGGATGAGTTAGAATTTCCTTTAATTTTCATCCTATTTTTCCTTTCTATTCTCTAACTTTCGGTTCTAACTCTGACGAAGAAAGTTGCTCTTTAACTCTCTCTGTCGTTCTAAATCGTTCTCTCTATTGCTCTAGGAACTAATTAGCTTCCGCAACTAATAGTTTCATTAGGTTAAGTGGCCATGTTTAACTCAAACTAACCGCGCTTCGGCTCCAAGAAAGAGAATTTACGGAGCGATTGTGGCTTAAAGATATTAGTTTAATTTAGGCACCTCATTTATTATTTTCTAAATCACCTTACTGTTCAATTATCATGCCCAAAATGTTGAATTGGAATTCCCTTTAATTTTTATCCTATTTTCCTTTCTTTTCTCTGACTTTCTCTTCTAGTTCTCAAGAAGAAAAAGATATTCTCTAACTCTCTCCACCTTTGAAAATCATTCTCTCTTCTACCCTAGGAACTGATTAGCTTAGGCAACTAGTAGGTTCATTAGGTTAGGTGACGAAGTTTAACTTAAACTAATTTTGCTTAGTCTCCAAGAAAGAGAATTTACGAAGTAATTGTGGAATAACGATATTAGTTGAACTTCAGCACCTCATTTAATGTTTACTAAGTCACCTAAGTGTTCAATTCTGCTGTCCAAAATGTTGAATTTGAATCCCCTTTAATTTTTAACCTATTTCTTTTTCTTTTCTCCAATTTCTCTCCTTGTGCACCAGAAGAAAGATTCTCTTTAACTCTGTCCGTCCATCTCCATCCTTTTTCTCTTTTGTTATAGGAACTAAATTGGCTCATGGAATTATTGTTTCATTAGCTTACGTAGCCTAGTTTCACTCAAACTAATATTGCTTATCCTCCAAGAAAGAGAATTTAACGATATTAGTTTAATCGCCTCATTGAGGCTTTGTAACTCACCTAAGTGTTCAATTCTCAATTACAAAAAGTTGAATTGGAATTCCCTTTAATTTTTATCCTATTTCCCTCTCAATTCTGTAACTTTCACTTCTAACTCTGAAAAAGATTATTCACCCAAAAAAGAAACTCTGAAAAAGAAACTTGCTCATTAACTCTCTCTATCGTTTTAAATCATTCTCTCTACTGCTTTAGGAACTAATTAGTTTGGCCAACTAAGAGTTTCATTAGGTTAAGTCGCCAAGTTTAACTCAAACTAACTGTGCTTAGCCTCCAAGAAAAAGATTTTACGAAGTAATTGTCGCTTAACGATATTAGTTTAACTTAAGCACCTCATTTAATGTTTCCTAAATCACCTAATTGTTTGATTCTCATGACCAAGATGTTGAATTTCAATTCCCTCTAATTTTGATCCTTTTTCGCTTTCTTTTCTCTAACTTTCTCTTCTAGTTCACTGGAAGAAATATTCTCTCTAACTTTCTTCGTCCTTGTCTATCATTCTATCTTTTGTTCTAGAAACTAATTAGCTTATGCAACTAATTGTTTCATTAGCTTACGTGGCCTAGTTTTACTCAAACTAATATTGCTTAGCCTCCAAGAAAGGGAATTTACCGAGTAACTGTAGTTTACCTATATTAGTTTAATCCCCTCATTAAGGTTTTGTAAATCACCCAAGTGTTCAATTCTCTAGTACAGAAACATGAAATAGAATTCCCTTTAATTTTCAACCTATTTTCCTTTCTTTTCTCTAACTCTAAAGAAGAAAGTTTCTTTATAAGTCTCTCCGTCCTTCTAAATCATTCTCTCTTTTGCTCTAGGAATGAATTAGCTTGGGCAACTAACAGTTTCATTAGGTTAAGTGGCCATGTTTAACTCAAACTAATCTTGATTAGCCTCCAAGAAATAGAATTTAAGGAGCAATTGTGGCTTAACGATATTAGTTTAACTTAAGCACCTCGTTCAATGTTTTCAAAATCACCTAAGTGTTCAATTCTCATGTCCAAAGTGATGAATTTGAATTCCCTTCCATTTTTATCAAATTTCTCTTTCTTTTCTCTAACTTTCTCTTCTAGTTCATAGGAAGAAAGATTCTCTCTAACTCTCTCCGTCCTTCTCCATCCTTCCCTCTTTTGTTCTAGGAACTAATTAGCTTATGCAACTGATTGTTTCATTAGCTTACGTGGCCTAGTTTCACCCAAACTAATATTGCTTAGCTTCGAAGAAGGAGAATGCACTGAGTAATGGTAGCTTAACGATATTTGTTTAATCTCGTCAATAAGGTTTTTTAAATCACCTAAGTTTTCAATTCTCAAGTACAAAAGGATGAATCGGAATTCCCTTTAATTTTAATCCCATTTCCCTTTATTTTATCTAACTTTCACTTCTAACTCTGAAGAAGAAAGTTCCTCTTTCTCTCTCTCTCTCTCCCTCTCTCGTTATAAATCACTCTCTTCATTGCTCTAGGAACCAATTAGCTTCCGCAACTAATAGCTTCATTAGGTTAAGTGGCCACGTTTAACTCAAACTAACTGTGCTTGGCCTCTAAGAAAGAGAATTCACGGAGTAGCTGTGGATTAGAGATATTAGTTTAACTTAAGCACCTCATTTAATGTTTTCTAAATCACATAAGTGTTCAATTATCATGTCCAAAATGTTGAATTTGAATTCCCTTTAATTTTTTTTTATCCAATTCCCCTTTCTTTTCTCTAACTTTCTCTTCTAGTTCTCAAGAAGAATTATATTCTCTAAGTCTCTCCGCCCTTCAAAAGTCAATCTCCCTTTTGCTCTGGGAACTAAGTAGCTTTGGCAACCAGTAGTTTCATTTGGTTAAGTGGCCAAGTTTAAGTGAAACTAATTATGCTTAGCCTCCAAGAAAGAGTATTTAAGGAGTAATTGTGGGACAGGGATATTAGTTTAAGTTTAGCACCTCATTAAATGTTTTCTAAATCACCTAACTGTTCAATTCTCATTTCCAGAATGTTGAATTTGAATTCCCTTTAATTTTTATCCAATTTCCCTTCCTTTCCTCTAACTTGCTCTTCTTGTTCACATGAAGAAAGATTCTCTCTAACTCTCTCCGTCCATTTCCATTCTTCTCTCTTTTGTGCTAGGAACTAATTAGTTTATGCAAATAATTGTTTCATTTGCTTACGTGGCCTGGTTCCACTCAAACTAATGTTGCTTAGCTTCCAAGAAAGGGAATCTACTGAGTAGTTGTAGCTTAACGATATTAGTTTAATCACCTCATTAAGGTTTTGTAAATCACCTAACTGTTCGATTCTCAAGCACAAAAGGATGAGTTAGAATTCCCTTTAATTATCATCCTATTTTCCCTTTCTATTCTCTAACTTTCACTTCTAACTCTAAAGAAGAAAGTTTCTCTATTAGTCTCTTCATCCTTCTAAATCATTCTCTCTTTTGCTCTAGGAACGAATTAGCTTGGGCAGCTAATAGTTTCATTAGGTTAAGTGGCCATGTTTAACTGAAACTAATCTTGCTTAGCCTCCAAGAAAGAGAATTTAAGGAGCAATTGTGGTTTAACGATATTAGTTTAACTTAATCACCTCGTTCAATGTTTTCAAAATCACCTAAGTGTTCAATTATCATGTCCAAAATGTTGAGTTTGAATTCCCTTCCATTTTTATCAAATTTCTCTTTCTTTTCTCTAACTTTCTCTTCTAGTTCACAAGAAGAAAGATTCTCTCTAACTCTCTCCGTCCTTCTCCATCCTTCTCTCTTTTGTTCTAGGAACTAATTAGCTTATGCAACTGATTGTTTCATTATCTTACGTGGCCTAGTTTCACCCAAACAAATATTGCTTAGCTTCCAAGAAGGAGAATGCACTGAGTAATTGGAGCTTAACGATATTAGTTTAATCTCCTCATCAAGGTTTTTTAAATCACCTAAGTATTCAATTTTCAAGTACAAATGGATGAATTGGAATTCCCTTTAATTTTCATCCCATTTCCCTTTCTTTTATCTAACTTTCACCTCTAACTCTGAAGAAGAAAGTTCCTCTTTCTCTCTTTCTATTTCTCTCTCTCTCTCTCTCACTCTGTCGTTCTAAATCACTCTCTCCATTGCCCTAGGAACTAATTAGCTTCCGCAACTAATAGTTTCATTAGGTTAAGTGGCCACGTTTAACTCAAATTAACTGTGCTTGGCCTCCAAGAAAGAGAATTTACGGAGTAACTGTGGATTAGAGATATTAGTTTAACTTAAGCACCTCATTTAGTATTTTCTAAATCACATAAGTGTTCAATTATCATGCCCAAAATGTTGAATTTCAATTCCTTTTAATTTTTTTTTATCCTATTCCCCTTTCTTTTCTCCAACTTTCTCTTCTAGTTCTCAAGAAGAATTATATTCTCTAAGTCTCTCCGCCCTTCAAAAGTCATTCTCCCTTTTGCTCTGGGAACTAATTAGCTTAGGCAACCAGTAGTTTCATTTGGTTAAGTGGCCAATTTTAAGTCAAACTAATTATGCTTAGCCTCCAAGAAAGAGTATTTAAGGAGTAATTGTGGGACAGGGATATTAGTTTAAGTTTAGCACCTCATTAAAAGTTTTCTAAATCACCTAACTGTTCAATTCTCATGTCCAGAATGTTGAATTTGAATTCCCTTTAATTTTTATCGAATTTCCCTTTCTTTTCTCTAACTTGCTCTTCTTGTTCACAAGAAGAAAGATTCTCTCTAACTCTCTCCGTCCTTCTCCATCCTTCTCTCTTTTGTTCTAGGAACTAATTTGCTTATGCAAATAATTGTTTCATTTGCTTACGTGGCCTGGTTTCACTCAAGCTAATGTTGCTTAGCTTCCAAGAAAGGGAATCTATCGAGTAGTTGTAGCTTAACGATATTAGTTTAATCACCTCATTAAGGTTTTGTAAATCACCTATGTGTTTGATTCTCAAGTACAAAAGGATGAGTTAGAATTCCCTTTAATTTTTATCCTATTTTCCCTTTCTATTGTCTAACTTTCGCTTCTAACTCTGAAGAAGAAAGTTGCTCTTTAACTCTCTCTCTCATTCTAAATCACTCTCTCCATTGCTCTAGGAACTAATTAGCTTCCGCAACTAATAGTTTCATTAGGTTAAGTGGCCAAGTTTAACTAAAACTAACCGTGCTTGGCTCTCAGAAAGAGAATTTACGGAGCGATTGTGGCTTAAAGATATTCGTTTAATTTAGGCACCTCATTTAATGTTTTCTAAATCACCTAACTGTTCAATTATCATGCCCAAAATGTTGAATTTGAATTCCCTTTAATTTTTATCCTATTTCCCTTTCTTTTCTCTAACTTTTTCTTCGAGTTCTCAAGAAGAAAAAGATATTCTCTAACTCTCTCCACCTTTCAAAATCATTCTCTCTTCTGCACCAGGAACTGATTAGCTTAGGCAACTAGTAGTTTCATTAGGTTAGGTGACCAAGTTTAACTCAAACTAATTTTGCTTAGTCTCCAAGAAAAAGAATTTACGGAGTAATTGTGGAATAACGATATTACTTGAACTGCAGCATCTCATTTAATGTTTACTAAGTCACCTAAGTGTTCAATTCTGATGTCCAAAATGTTGAATTTGAATCCCCTTTAATATTTAACCTATTTCTCTTTCTTTTCTCCAATTTCTCTCCTTGTGCACAAGAAGAAAGATTCTCTCTAACTCTGTCCGTCCATCTCCATCCATTTTCTCTTTTGTTATGGGAACTAAATTGGCTCATGGAATTATTGTTTCATTAGCTTACGTGGCCTAGTTTCACTCAAACTAATATTGCTTATCCTCCAAGAAAGAGAATTTAACGATATTAGTTTAATCGCCTCAGTGAGGCTTTGTAACTCACCTAATTGTTCAATTCTCAATTACAAAACGATGAATTGGAATTCCCTTTAATTTTTATCCTATTTCCCTCTCTATTCTGTAACTTTCACTTCTAACTCTGAAAAAGATTATTCACCGAAAAAAGAAGCTCTGAAAAAGAAACTTGCTCTTTAACTCTCTCTATCGTTCTAAATCATTCTCTCTACTGCTTTAGGAACTAAGTAGTTTGGAAAACTAATAGTTTCATTAGGTTAAGTGGCCAAGTTTAACTCAAACTAACTATGCTTAACCTCCATGAAAGAGATTTTACGGAGTAATTGTTGCTTAACGATATTAGTTTAACTTAAGCACCTTATTTAATGTTTCCTAAATCACATAATTGTTCGATTCTCGTGTCTAAAATGTTGAATTTGAATTCGTTTTAATTTTGATCATTTTTCGCTTTCTTTTCTCTAACTTTCTCTTCTAGTTCACAGGAAGAAATATTCTCTCTAACTCTCTCCGTCCTTGTCCATCATTCTATCTTTTGTTCTAGGAACTAATTAGCTTATGCAACTAATTGTTTCATTAGCTTACGTGGCCTAGTTTCACTCAAACTAATATTGCTAGGCCTCCAAGAAAGGGAATTTACCGAGTAACTGTAGTTTACCTATATTAGTTTAATCACCTCATTAAGGTTTTGTAAATCACCCAAGTGTTCAATTCTCAAGTACAAAAGGATGAAATAGAATTCCCTTTAAGTTTCAACCTATTTCCCTTTCTTTTCTCTAACTCTGAAGAAGAAAGTTTCTCTATCAGTCTCTCCGTCCTTCTAAATCATTCTCTCTTTTGCTCTAGGAACGAATTAGCTTGGGCAGCTAATAGTTTCATTAGGTTAAGTGGCCATGTTTAGCTCAAACTAATCTTGCTTAGCCTCCAAGAAAGAGAATTTAAGGAGCAATTGTGGCTTAACGATATTAGTTTAACTTAATCACCTTGTTCAATGTTTTCAAAATCACCTAAGTGTTCAATTCTCATGTCCAAAATGTTGAATTCAAATTCCCTTCCATTTTTATCAAATTTCTCTTTCTTTTCTCTAACTTTCTCTTCTAGGGAAGAAAGATTCTCTCTAACTCTCTCCGTCCTTCTCCATCTTTCTCTCTTTTGTTCTAGGAACTAATTAGCTTATGCAACTGATTGTTTCATTAGCTTACGTGACCTGGTTTCACCCAAACTAATATTGCTTTGCTTCCAAGAAGGAGAATGTACTGAGTAATTGTAGCTTAACGATATTAGTTTAATCTCCCCATTAAGGTTTTTTAAATCACCTAAGTTTTCAATTCTCAAGTACAAAAGGATGAATTGGAATTCCCTTTAATTCTCATCCCATTTCCCTTTCTTTTATCTTACTTTCACTTCTAACTCTGAAGAAGAAAGTTCGTTTTTTTTTTTTTGGGGAATAAGAAATCAATAAAACAGAAAGATTTACAAAACTACAAGGGGCATACCCCAGGCCCTAGCAAACAACACCAAGAACTTCGGCACAGTGACATCGAAGCCCAAAAAAAAAAAAAACAAAACAACAAACCACTAAAGCAAGCCTAGGAAATTACAACTGAAAAGGGAGCATATTGGATAGCTAGCTAATCGGACTGTACAAAGGCCATATCCTATGATGGGTAGGGACTTTGTACAGGTGACAAAGCCAGCAGCCAAAACAAGCATCATCCCAACAACAAGTTTCCCTACACAACCCGTAGGGATAGGCACCTGTACCAATTAAAATCATACAAAAATAACAGCCCAAATTGACCATAGGAAGAAGCCCATCCAGGCCCAGATTTCCGAAGTTGCTCAAAAACCTATTACACGGTATACCAAATTGCACAAAAATCCTCCTACATAGCCCGTAGGGGTAGGCGAGATACACATTAAAACTATGTAAAAATAATAAAGAAGGCAACTGATTTTCTCTCACATGTAACCTAGCAAGGCGCTTGGAGCAGCCATCGCCACGATACACACACACACTGTCAACTGCCACCGGAACCTGTGCAGCAAACAGCCACCATCCCTCAACACCAAGATGTAAATACCCAAGTAGCAGCATCATGAGGCTGCGAAGCAGGAAATCAACACACCTCCGCACCATTACGTAAACACGAACCAGCCCACCATATAAATTGCCATATAAATTGCCACCACCGTAACGAAGATCATAGAGGAGAAGAAATAACAGGCACACTGTATAAGACCTCCCCACACTCGGCCCACAATAGAGCTTGACACTCCACTCCATATAGAATCTCACATCACTTGGCCCACACGTCACATGATTTCTCAAGATAGCAATATAGCCAGAATATTTGAGTGCTCCATAAACCTGCACAAAACATATATAATATGTAATAATAAATGTTAGAACAAAACACATATACTGTCTCTCATCACTCAACCCACTATGACATAAAATATTTTGCTTGCTCACAACACTCAACCCTCCATACGACCACTGCAACTTGGGAGAAGATATAGGATTCATCATAACCTGATAAGAGAGAAAACACCTACAAAAAAAAAAAAAAAAAACACCCAATTAGTGAAATCCCACAGTATATGCTCACCATCACTCGGCCCTAATTATAGGTAAACTCACAACACTCATTCTTCTGCCATCTGCACTAGCATAGGTCTGCTGCATGATTTTGTAAGGCAGGTTCCATTTCTCCAAAAACCAATTATCACCTGCAGAAGATTTGATATTATCCATAGAAAGAAGCCTACCCCTCACCATTTGGATAATAGAGTTAGTAACAACCTCTTCAGCTTTGTGGACCTTACTAAAGATTCTACTATTTCTCTCCATCCAAATGTGGTAGACAGTGCAAAGAAAAGACAACTTCAGAATCATCATTTTCAAGGAAACACCACTGGTAGATCTAGTAGCAAACTCAACAGTATCCAACCAAGGCAAAGAGGGCCAATTAGCATTATACTTGGCAAGCATGTCACCCCACACCCTAGAAGAGAACACACACCTAAAGAAGAGATGAGAGTGATTCTCCTCAGGAGCTTGACAGAAGGGGCAGCAAGGATTTGGAACAAGACCAAAAGCTTGAAGTCTATCACCAGTGTTAAGTCTCTCATTAATGGCCAACCAAACAATAAAGCTGACCCTAGGGATTAAAGGGGGCCCCCATATAAGTTTGGACCAAAAGACTTTGGGCCCCTTATCCCTCCAATCCCCAAGCAGATGGATAGAGAAAGTACCATCGTGATCAAGTTCCACACCGGAGTGTCAGAAGAGCCAGAGGAAGGTAAGAGAGATGAAGGAGTGGAAGAGATCCACTCCTTAATCTCCCAAGAGTTAGAAATAGGCCACTTCCAAGAACAATTAGAGACTATAGAGCTAACCTTAGAGCTGTCAGGAAGATTAGTATCATAAAGGATTTGCGGACCAAACCTATGCCAAAGCGAACCAAGAGGATGCCAATTATCATGCCAAAGAAACACATTTTCACCATTACCAATCTTGAATTTGATGAGAGGATATATTAAGTTCCTAAGTGACAAGATTTTCCTCCAAACCCAAGAAGGATCACTAGGAGTCTTAACGGACCAGAAACTCTTGCCTTTGAGCAAGTAAGACTTAACCCATTGGCACCACATAGAACTCTCCCCACTCGAGAATAAATACCAGACATGTTTAGCTATAGCAGCCTTGTTCCAGATTTCCAAGTCCTTAAAACCAAGACCACCTTCATTTTTATGTCTGCAGATATACTTCCAAGCAATCTTAGCACTATGTTTTTTCAGCTCAACCCCAGACCAAAGAAAGGATCTAAGAATACTCTCAATGTCTCTAATGATCTTCTTAGGGAGGATAAAAAGAGAGAACCAATAGACTTGTATTGAAAAAAGGACAGACTGGATGAGTTGGGCTCTTCCAGCATAAGAGAGCAGTTTATTGGTCCAGCTTTTAATCCTCATGGTAATTCTCTCAACCAGAATATGACAATCAAACACTTTAAGCTTAGTAGTGATTAAAGGCACACCAAGATATCTCACCGGGAGGGAGCCCTCAGTAAAATTGGCAATTTGAAGGATATCTTCTCTAAGCTCTCTACTACACCCCGAGAAAAAAATGTTACTCTTACTAGGGTTAGGAGTGAGGCCCGACAACTTCCTAAATTCCTCCAAACCCTGCATGATAAGATTAACAGTACCAGGGTCTCCTTGGCTAAAGATCATCAGCAAAACATAAATTAACAATTTTGGTTTTCTCACATCTCCAGTGGAATTTGAACAAAGGACTCCTAGCTTTCTCCGCCAAAATCCTAGCAAGGATCTCCATAGCCAGCACAAAAAGATACGGGAACATAGGGTCCCCTTGTCTTAACCCCCGAGCCCCTTTAAAATACCCCTGAAGGCTCCCATTAATACAGATCGAAAAAGAAGGGCTTGTGATACAGGCCTTTATCCAGGTAATCATGCAAGGAGGGAAAGCCATAGTTGTAAGAATAGCAATGATAAAGTCCCACCTCACAGTATCATAAGCCTTCATAATGTCCACTTTCATGGCACACTTAGGAATGAGAGAGTTTCTATGATAACCTCTTATAATCTCTTGGGACAGGAAGATATTGTCCGAGATCCTTCTACCTTGGACAAAAGCAGATTGCACAGGATCAATCAGATCAGGGAGAGCCAATTTAAGTCTATTAGCTATGATCTTAGCTATACATTTGTAGATGGTATTACAACAAGAAATGGGTCTATAGTCACCAACATGCATAGGATTAGGAACTTTTGGAATGAGAGCAATGATAGTGCTATTGACCTCAGAAAGAAGTTTACCAGTGTCAAAGAAAGACTTGATGGCTAAGATGACATCCTTACCAACTATATCCCAAGAACTTTTAAAAAAGCCAGCTGAATACCCATCAGGGCCAGGGGCTTTGTTGGCCTTTAAAGACCAAAAAACCTCCTTAATTTCAGTCTCAGAAACAGGCTTGGACATCAAAGCAGATTGAGAAGGAGAAACTTTTCTATGCCCCAAAGATTGGATTCTCTCAAAACCATTATACTGATCCACAAAAGGAGTACCAAATAAATTGGTATAAAATTTGATGAAAGAGGTGTGGATGTCAGAACTATTAGTAGACCTAGTACCATCACCCATGTCAACACTCAAGATTTTCCCTCTATTGATATTACTCTTGAGAGACCTAAAAAAGAATTTACTATTTTTGTCCCCAAGGCCAAGCCATTGCACTCTAGATTTTTGAAGAGCAAGACTTTCTTCTAATTTACTAAGCTCAATGTATTTTTTCAAATCCTCTCTCTCCTGAACTTGCAAACCATTATTTACAGGATCTTTATCCAGCTTATATTGAATAAGATCCAAATTAGCCTTAGCAATTTGAACACGAGTAGATATGTCACTAAAATCCTTCTTGTTCAAAAGCTTAAGGCTAACTTTAAGTTGCCTAAGTTTTTGACAGACCCTGAACATAGGAACACCCCGGGTATACTGGCCCCAAGTGTTAGAAACAGTACTCAGAAAATCTGGATGTTGAGACCAGAAATCAAAGTATTTGAATGGTTTCTTGAAGGAGCTCTTAGTAGCACTGATGTTGACTACAGCAGGGGAGTGGTCAGAGATACCAGAAGGAAGAAAATTAGCAGTAGCCTCCGGAAATTTGTCTAACCAGACCTCATTAACCAGGACTCTATCAATTTTAGTAGCTATATAAGCCCCTTCACTCCTTTTGTTAGCCCAGGTGAATTGGCAACCACCATAAGATAGGTCAGCCAACTCAGATGCATTTACATAAGTATTAAATTCCTCATTTTCACTAGACCAATTAGGATTCCCCCCAATTTTTTCTTGCTAGTATCTAATAGCATTAAAATCACCCAGAAAAACACATGGATCTTTGGATTTAACACGGGAGATATCATACATAGATTCAAAAAAAACCTTTCTCAGAGTGTGCTTATTTTCAGCATAGACAAAAGTTGCAAAAAAGATTTCATTAGAAGCCAATTCAACCACTTTACACAAAATATGCTGATTAGACTTTGAAAGCATTTGAACATCACAAAATCAAGATTCCAAAGACACCTGCACTCTACCAGTTTTAGTTGGTTGTGAGTTAGAGAGCATAGACCATTGACCAAAACATTTAACACATATACTGCTCTCATTAGACTGATTTAGTTTTGTTTCCAAAATCCCCATGACATGAATATTTTCTTTAATCACAAAGTTTTTTACTTCTTTTTGTTTAGAGGGATCATTCAGTCCTCTAACATTCCAAGAAGCAATTTTTACATTCATAGGGACACAAAAAGAGAGAGTGACAAAAAAAAAAACCACAACCAACTAAAACTGGTTTACCTCTTCTTCTTCCTCTGGCTGCTAGTACCTTTGCCAGAGGACTTATTTTTCACCTGCTGGGATGGAGTAGCAGTACTTGGGTGCACCTTTTCAGCCTTAGCTTCCTTTATCACTTCATCCAACACTTCAGCAAAACCTGGAACCACTAGCTTTGCAATCTCGAAAACCCTCTTTTGAAATCTATCCACATCACTGTTTTCAGAACTATGCTCTTCCCCGGATGAGCTCTTGTCAGCCGAAGTCCCCTGAGTGTCAAGAGATTGATAAGAAGATTCCACCACAGTAGTAACAGGTTCAGGACTTGGGACTGGGATTTCCACCACGGCAGTCAGAGGTACAGAAACTGGGACTGGAACTGGGTCTACATCCACTTCTGGAATAGTTTCCAACTTAGGCTCACCCACCTTCCTCTTACCCTTAGCTTGAACTGTTGTCCAGCCTTCTTCCGGGGCATTGACATTTTCCTAAGATGTCTTCTGCATTGAAATCAACTGAGCCACTTGTTTAGACACACACTTTTTAGTACTATGTCCAAGCATTTGACAGTGTTGACACCTAGATGGCAGTCCCTGATATTCAGCTCGGATTAGAACAGCTTCATCATCATGCCTGATTTGAAAGTAGGTAGGCAGTTTTGAGGTGGCCTCAATTTCCACACAGACTCTAGCAAACGCTACCCTACTTCTCCTAGCCGTAAGCTGATCCATGAAAAGAGGGTTACCAATAGCACTGGCAATCCTACTCAAACCATCAGGATCCCAATATTCCAAAGGGATGTTGAAGAATTTCACCCAGACAGGAATTTTGGTTGATTTATCTTTGGTTAATTTCATCATCCTTTTCCATTGTTTCAAAATAAGGAGATAACCACCTATATACCATGGGCCTCCTTCAAGAACTTCACTACAACAATCAGGGGAATCAAAAATGAAGAACATGAACCCATCCCCATTAGTTAGAACCTCCTTGAGGCCCTTAGCTTTCCACAACCCAAATGCACTATTACGCAGATAGTTGTAACCCATTCCCTTATCAACAAAATAACCTACAAGGCAAGAGTCCCACTTCTCTAGCGGCTCGGTTCTCGAAGGCATATTCACAACAACACTATCCTCAACAGTAGTAGGAGGAATATACCTGAGTTTGATGTTTGAACGAGTTGAGGCAGCAGCAATATTTGCCCAAGAACGTTGATCTGGGCCCACATGCTCGTTGGACCTACTCCCACCGGCACCACCCCGACCTCCTCTCCCTCCACGATAACTGCCACCCCCTCGAATGGCTTGGGAAGATGAGGAATCCCGAATCGGAATTTGTACATCAGCAACAAAAGCCCTTTCTGGATCTACTGATCCAACGATGTTCTTGTTTTCCCCTCGATTTCGCGCTACAACCACACTGTCTGGAAGATTTAAGAAGCTATTATACTCTTCCTCTACGATATCAGACCAACTCGTGCTAATAGCGTTTCCAATCGGTGTAGAAGGCTCACCACTCGCTACAGGTAGCATCGGATCTTTCAGTTTCTCAGAGATGGGTTCAGGGATCTGACTCACAACGACTGTTGGAACTATCGATGACTCTAGAACAGCATCCTTTGCTACCAGATCAACCACAGAATCCCCACGATTTGTAGCAACCTGCGTTTGGATCTCCACATCGGAAACGTTAGCCATAAAAAGAAAGTTCCTCTTTCTTTCTCTCTCTCTCTCTCTGTCGTTCTAAATCACTCTCTCCTCTCTAGGAACTAAGTAGCTTCCGCAACTAATAGTTTCATTAGGTTAAGTGGCCACGTTTAACTCAAACTAACTGTGCTTGGTCTCCAAGAAAGAGAATTTACGGAGTAACTGTGGATTAGAGATATTAGTTTAACTTAAGCACCTCATTTAATGTTTTCTAAATCAAGTAAGTGTTCAATTATCATGTCCAAAATGTTGAATTTGAATTCCCTTTAATTTTTTTTTATCCTATTCCCCTTTCTTTTCTCTAACTTTCTCTTCCAGTTCTCAAGAAGAATTATATTCTCTAAGTCTCTCCGCCCTTCAAAAGTCATTCTCCCTTTTGCTCTGGGAACTAATTAGCTTAGGCAACCAGTAGTTTCATTTGGTTAAGTGGCCAAGCTTAAGTCAAACTAATTATGCTTAGCCTCCAAGAAAGAGTATTTAAGGATTAATTGTGGGACAAGGATATTAGTTTAAGTTTAGCACCTCATTTAATGTTTTCTAAATCACCTAATTGTTCAATTCTCATGTCCAGAATGTTGAATTTGAATTCCCTTTAATTTTTATCCAATTTCCCTTTCTTTTCTCTAACTTGCTCTTCTTGTTCACAAGAAGAAAGATTCTCTCTAACTCTCTCCGTCCTTCTCCATCCTTCTCTCTTTTGTTCTAGGAACTAATTAGCTTATGCAAATAATTGTTTCATTTGAATGCTATGCTAGGGGGATTAGGTTGAGAGCTTCTCTCTCTAGAATCTAGAGAGAGAAAGCTCCCTCTGTTGTTACCCATGGAGTTTCTTTGATGTTCCTTATCAGATTCTTTGTCTGGCTTGATAAGAGAGTGATTTAGAGACTGATCTGAATTTCAGGCCAGCTCTATTGATTAAGTTATGATTTGATTTGTCTTTTTTTATTAAAGCAAGTCGTGTTTATTTTGGTTTTATGGAGGTCCGACGTGTGAGTCTCACTCCGGCTATTCTTATGGCTGGTTTGGGGTGCTGTCCAAAGCTTGGTGTTAAGCTAAGGTGACCTGTGGGTGTTCAAGCCGTTGCATCATGTTCTGGGTTGGGTTACCACCAGTGTGGTCGTCAATGGTTCGGCTCGGTGGGATGACTCACAGTTCAGCAAGGCTGAGCTCCGTTTGGTTTCCCTGCTTGTCGTCTGCGGTTTGGGTCGTCGGTGGTGTTGGGCCTTCTATGTCCGTGCTTCAAAGATCGCTTCTGCCATGGCAAGCTTGCTGTCGGTTTTTTTGGTTGTGGGTGGTGCCATGGCTGCTTTGCTTTGAAGTTTGGGTATATTGGTGCCGTTGGTGGTTTTCTGGCTGTCGGTGTGTTTTATCAATGGTGGGAGTGTTTTGTGCGTCGCTATGGCTTGTCTCATGGGAATGCTGAAACGGTATTTTTTTTCCATTCTCAGTATAGATGGTAGTGCTCAGGCATGGAGCTGATTTACAGCTAATGAAATGACGATGTTGGCCACTGTTTTTGTAAGCCATTTGTGGGTTTGGCATCACTGTTACCCGCTGGTCAACCTGTGATGGTCTGGGTTTGACCTCGGTATTCGCTGTTTTTTTTGTGGCATCTGGGTTAGTGGGCTCTGGCCGTCGGTGGCGCTATGGTCGGTACATGTTTTGTGTTCGTGATGGCAGTGATCTGGGTTGAGCCGTCATTGGAGACGATGATGTGTAGCCACGAGCTGTTTCATTTTGGCGCGTCATGTTTTGGTTGTGTATTTGTTTCAATCTTCTATCTTCAAATTCCCGCTGAACAGATTTGTTGATTGGAAGTTGAGCTGATTGATGTTGGTACATGGGGTAGTGGATTCATGTGGGTAGTAATTGGGCCCATGGTTTTGATCAAAACCAGCACATGGTTTTTGAGGTTTTTTGGTATATATAAATATTTTATATATACTTTTTGTTAGTGGAGTTCCACGTGGGGCCAGCCATTTTATTATTTCAACATCTTTTCGTGATGACTGGGGGCCACGTTTTGTTTTGTCTTTGGGCTGGTGAATGTGTTTTTGGCCGTGGGTTATTTTTGGGGCCCGCCACTACACTTGGTTTGAAATTTTTAAAGCCCATCTGATTTGGGTTTTGGGTCTCGGATTTGTAACGTGGTTTGCACGAGTATTTGGTTTCTTTCAATTTGCCCATATATTTTTTCAAATTTCCATCTATTACTAGATGGTAGGGGTTATTTGGAAAATATATGGGCAAGTTTGCTTTTTGTTGAAGTACCCTGCTGTTTTGGGTTGTGTTAAGTAGCTTTCTTTTGGTATTTATTTTATCTGTAATTGTTTCCCTCCATCTTTTGGGGGGGGGGGAGGGGCAGCTTGAGATTCTTTGTATTTTAGTCCCTCCCACGTTTGGGGCACGTGAGGTTTTAGTTGTATTACCTGGGGTATGCCCCTTGTAAATGTGTAAGTTTTCTGTCTTTAATTTATGACTTACCCACCAAAAAAAAAAAAAAAAAAAAAAATTTGTTTCATTTGCTTACGTGGCCTGGTTTCACTCAAACTAATGTTGCTTAGCTTCCAAGATAGGGAATCTACTGAGTAGTTGTAGCTTAACGATATTAGTTTAATCACCTCATTAAGGTTTTGTAAATCACCTAAGTGTTCGATTCTCAAGTACAAAAGGATGAGTTAGAATTCCCTTTAATTTTCATCCTATTTTCCCTTTCTATTCTCTAACTTTCGCTTCTAACTCTGAAGAAGAAAGTTGCTCTTTAACTCTCTCTATCGTTCTAAATCATTCTCTCTATTGCTCTAGGAACTAATTAGCTTCCGCAACTAATAGTTTCATTAGGTTAAGTGGCCAAGTTTAACTCAAACTAACCGTGCTTAGGCTCCAAGAAAGAGAATTTACGGAGCGATTGTGGCTTAAAGATATTAGTTTAATTTAGGCACCTCATTTAATGTTTTCTAAATCACCTAACTGTTCAATTATCATGCCCAAAATGTTGAATTTGAATTCCCTTTAATTTTTATCCTATTTCCCTTTCTTTTCTCTAACTTTCTCTTCGAGTTCTCAAGAAGAAAAAGATATTATCTAACTCTTTCCACCTTTCAAAATCATTCTCTCTTCTGCCCCAGGAACCGATTAGCTTAGGCAACTAGTAGTTTCATTAGGTTAGGTGACCAAGTTTAACTCAAACTAATTTTGCTTAGTCTCCAAGAAAGAGAATTTACGGAGTAATTGTGGAATAACGATATTACTTGAACTTTAGCACCTCATTTAATGTTTACTAAGTCACCTAAATCTTCAATTCTCATGTCCAAAATGTTGAATTTGAATCCCCTTTAATTTTTAACCTATTTCTCTTTCTTTTCTCCAATTTCTCTCCTTGTGCACAAGAAGAAAGATTCTCTCTAACTCTGTCCGTCCATCTCCATCATTTTTCTCTTTTGTTATGGGAACTAAATTGGCTCATGGAATTATTGTTTCATTAGCTTACGTGGCCTAGTTTCACTCAAACTAATATTGCTTATCCTCCAAGAAAGAGAATTTAACGATATTAGTTTAATCGCCTCATTGAGGCTTTGTGACTCACCTACGTGTTCAATTCTCAATTACAAAACGATGAATTGAAATTCCCTTTAATTTTAATCCTATTTCCCTCTCTATTCTCTAACTTTCACTTCTAACTCTGAAAAAGATTATTCACCCAAAAAAGAAGCTCTGAAAAAGAAACTTGCTCTTTAACTCTCTTTATCGTTCTAAATCATTCTCTCTACTGCTTTAGGAACTAAGTAGTTTGGCCAACGAATAGTTTCATTAGGTTAAGTGGCCAAGTTTAACTCAAACTAATTGTGCTTAGCCTCCAAGAAAAAGATTTTACGGAGTAATTGTTGCTTAACGATATTAGTTTAACTTAAGCACCTTATTTAATGTTTCCTAAATCACATAATTGTTCGATTCTCGTGTCTAAAATGTTGAATTTGAATTCCCTTTAATTTTGATCATTTTTCGCTTTCTTTTCTCTAACTTTCTCTTCTAGTTCACAGGAAGAAATATTCTCTCTAACTCTCTCCGTCCTTGTCCATCATTCTATCATTTGTTCTAGGAACTAATTAGCTTATGCAACTAATTGTTTCATTAGCTTACGTGGCCTAGTTTCACTCAAACTAATATTGCTAGGCCTCCAAGAAAGGGAATTTACCGAGTAACTGTAGTTTACCTATATTAGTTTAATCACCTCATTAAGGTTTTATAAATCACCCAAGTGTTCAATTCTCAAGTACAGAAGGATGAAATAGAATTCCCTTTAATTTTCAACCTATTTCCCTTTCTTTTCTCTAACTTTGAAGAAGAAAGTTTCTCTATAAGTCTCTCCGTCCTTCTAAATCATTCTCTCTTTTGCTCTAGGAAAGAATTAGCTTGGGCAGCTAATAGTTTCATTAGGTTAAGTGGCCATGTTTAACTCAAACTAATCTTGCTTAGCCTCCAAGAAAGAGAATTTAAGGAGCAATTATGGCTTAACGATATTAGTTTAACTTAATCACCTCGTTCAATGTTTTCAAAATCACCTAAGTGTTCAATTCTCATGTCCAAAATGTTGAATTCGAATTCCCTTCCATTTTTATCAAATTTCTCTTTCTTTTCTCTAACTTTCTCTTCTAGTTCACAGGAAGAAAGATTCTCTCTAACTCTCTCCGTCTTTCTCCATCCTTCTCTCTTTTGTTCTAGGAACTAATTAGCTTATGCAACTGATTGTTTCATTAGCTTACGTGGCCTGGTTTCACCCAAACTAATATTGCTTAGCTTCCAAGAAGGAGAATGCACTGAGTAATTGTAGCTTAACGATATTAGTTTAATCTCCTCATTAAGGTTTTTTAAATCACCTAAGTTTTCAATTCTCAAGTACAAAAGGATGAATTGGAATTCCCTTTAATTTTCATCTCATTTCCCTTCTTTTATCTAACTTTCACTTCTAACTCTGAAGAAGAAAGTTCCTCTTTCTCTCTCTCTCTCTCTCTCTCTCTCTCTCTCTGTCGTTCTAAATCACTCTCTCCATTGCTCTAGGAACTAATTAGCTTCCGCAACTAATAGTTTCATTAGGTTAAGTGGCCACGTTTAACTCAAACTAACTGTGCTTGGCATCCAAGAAAGATAATTTACGGAGTAACTGTGGATTAGAGATATTAGTTTTACTTAAGCACCTCATTTAATGTTTTCTATCTGTGGCTGCTTTGGGCTCATGCCCACCGTCCCATGCATAGGTGGGGAGATTGTGTCAATATTTCTGGAAGTTGCGCCTGCTTTCTTGTGTCAGACAAAGGTGGAGAGGTGGCTGCATTCTATGTCTTTATTGGCTGCAACATATTGTACAGGTGGTGGAGATGCTTATTGGCGATGGCAGCACTGTGCGCCTTGCCAAGAGTTCTCTAAAGATTCATGTTCGTTGTCTTATGTGCTAGTTCAGTTGGCCGAGAGAAGTGTGTAAGTGTAATGAGGTGATGGCAGCTCCGAGCGCCTTGCTGTCTTACAAGAAGGAGGAAATCAGTTGTAGTTTATTGTGTGTACATAATTCCTTTTTATTTTGCCTACCCCTACGGGCTGTGTAGGTGGGTTTTTTTTTTGATGTTTAAGCTGCTGTATTTCTATCTACAAACTGGGTATGGTAATCGGCTTAGTAGGTTTCCTGTTAGGTTCATGGTTTTGTTAGCTGTTGGTTCAGGTTTCCTCCCCTACGGGTTGTGTAGGAAGGATCCCAGCAGGACTGGCTCTTTGTTTTTTTTTTTGTTGGTTTAGGTTGGCTGCTTATTTATTGTACAATTTCCCTATCTTTTTCGGATATGGCACTTGTAAAATCAGTTGGCTTTTCCTCCCTTTCATTCAGTTAGGGTTTGTTCCTTTGTTTAGTGTGGCTTTGTTGTTGTTAGGTCCTGGGGAATGCCCCTTGTAATCGTGTAAATTCTTTGTCTTTATTTATTTCTTATTCACCCAAAAAAATTATCATGTCTAAAATGTTGAATTTGAATTCCCTTTAATTTTTTTTTATCCTATTCCCCTTTCTTTTCTCTAACTTTCTCTTCTAGTTCTCAAGAAGAATTATATTCTCTAAGTCTCTCCGCCCTTCAAAAGTCATTCTCCCTTTTGCTCTTGGAACTAATTAGCTTAGGCAACCAGTAGTTTCATTTGGTTAAGTGGCCAAGTTTAAGTCAAACTAATTATGCTTAGCCTCCAAGAAAGAGTATTTAAGGAGTAATTGTGGGACAGGGATATTAGTTTAAGTTTAGCACCTCGTTAAATGTTTTCTAAATCACCTAAGTGTTCAATTCTCATGTCCAGAATGTTGAATTTGAATTGCCTTTAATTTTTATCCAATTTCCCTTTCTTTTCTCTAACTTGCTCTTCTTGTTCACAAAAAGAAAGATTCTCTCTAACTCTCTCCGTCCTTCTCCATCCTTCTCTCTTTTGTTCTAGGAACTAATTAGCTGATGCAAATAATTGTTTCATTTGCTTACGTGGCCTGGTTTCACTCAAACTAATGTTGCCTAGCTTCCAAGAAAGGGAATCTACTGAGTAGTTGTAGCTTAACGATATTAGTTTAATCACCTCATTAAGGTTTTGTAAATCACCTAAGTGTTCGATTCTCAAGTACAAAAGGACGAGTTAGAATTCCCTTTAATTTTCATCATATTTTCCCTTTCTATTCTCTAACTTTCACTTCTAACTCTGAAGAAGAAAGTTAATCTTTAACTCTCTCTCTCGTTCTAAATCATTCTCTCTATTGCTCTAGGAACTAATTAGCTTCCGCAACTAATAGTTTTATTAGGTTAAGTGGCCAAGTTTAACTCAAACTAACCGTACTTAGGCTCCAAAAAAGAGAATTTACAGAGCGATTGTGGCTTAAAGATATTAGTTTAATTTAGGCACCTCATTTAATGTTTTCTAAATCACCTAACTGTTCAATTATCATGCCCAAAATGTTGAATTTGAATTTCCTTTAATTTTTATCCTATTTCCCTTTCTTTTCTCTAACTTTCTCTTCGAGTTCTCAAGAAGAAAAAGATATTCTCTAACTCTCTCCACCTTTCAAAATCATTCTCTCTTCTGCCCCAGGAACTGATTAGCTTAGGCAACTAGTAGTTTCATTAGGTTAGGTGACCAAGTTTAACTCAAACTAATTTTGCTTAGTCTCCAAGAAAGAGAATTTACGGAGTAATTGTGGAATAACAATATTGCTTGAACTTCAGCACCTCATTTAATGTTTACTAAGTCACCTAAGTGTTCAATTCTCATGTCCAAAATGTTGAATTTGAATCCCCTTTAATTTTTAACCTATTTCTCTTTCTTTTCTCCAATTTCTCTCCTTGTGCACAAGAAGAAAGATTCTCTCTAACTCTGTCCGTCCATCTCCATCCTTTTTCTCTTTTGTTATGGGAACTAAATTGGCTCATGGAATTATTGTTTCATTAGCTTACGTGGCCTAGTTTCACTCAAACTAATATTGCTTATCCTCCAAGAAAGAGAATTTAACGATATTAGTTTAATCGCCTCATTGAGGCTTTGTAACTCACCTAAGTGTTCAATTCTCAATTACAAAACGATGAATTGGAATTCCCTTTAATTTTAATCCTATTTCCCTTCCTATTCTCTAACTTTCACTTCTAACTCTGAAAAAGATTATTCACCCAAAAAAGAAGCTCTGAGAAAGAAACTTGCTCTTTAACTCTCTCTATCGTTCTAAATCACTCTCTCTACTGCTTTAGGAACTAAGTAGTTTGGCCAACTAATAGTTTTATTAGGTTAAGTGGCCAAGTTTAACTCAAACTAATTGTGCTTAGCCTCCAAGAAAGAGATTTTACGGAGTAATTGTTGCTTAACGATATTAGTTTAACTTAAGCACCTTATTTAATGTTTCCTAAATCACATAATTGTTCGATTCTCGTGTCTAAAATGTTGAATTTGAATTCCCTTTAATTTTGATCATTTTTCGCTTTCTTTTCTCTAACTTTCTCTTCTAGTTCACAGGAAGAAATATTCTCTCTAACTCTCTCCGTCCTTGTCCATCACTCTATCTTTTGTTCTAGGAACTAATTAGCTTATGCAACTAATTGTTTCATTAGCTTACGTGGCCTAGTTTCACTCAAACTAATATTGCTAGGCCTCTAAGAAAGGGAATTTACCGAGTTTCATTAGGTTAAGAGGCCATGTTTAACTTAAACTAATCTTGCTTAGCCTCCAAGAAAGAGAATTTAAGGAGCAATTGTGGCTTAACGATATTAGTTTAACTTAATCACCTCGTTGAATGTTTTCAAAATCACCAAAGCGTTAAATTCTCATGTCCAAAAGGTTGAATTAGAATTCCCTTCTATTTTTATCAAATTTCTCTTTCTTTTCTCCAACTTTCTCTTCTAGTTCACAGGAAGAAGATTCTAACTCTCTCCGTCCTTCTCCATCCTTCTCTCTTTTGTTCTAGGAACCAGTTAGCTTATGCAACAGATTGTTTCATTAGCTTACGTGGCCTGGTTTCACCCAAACTAATATTGCTTAGCTTCCAAGAAGGAGAATGCACTGAGTAATTGTAGCTAAACGATATTAGTTTAATCTCCTCATTAAGGTTTTTTAAATCGCCTAAGTTTTCAATTCTCGTGTACAAAAGGATGAATTGGAATTCCCTTTAATTTTCATCCCATTTCCCTTTCTTTATCTAACTTTCAATTCTAACTCTGAAGAAGAAAGTTCCTCTTTCTCTCTCTCTCTCTCTCTATCGTTCTAAATCACTCTCTCCATTGCTCTAGGAACTAATTAGTTTCCGCAACGAATAGTTTCATTAGGTTAAGTGGCCACGTTTAACTCAAACTAACTATTCTTGGCCTCCAAGAAAGAGAATTTACGGAGTAACTGTGGATTAGAGATATTAGTTTAACTTAAGCACCTTATTTAATGTTTTCTAAATCACATAAGTGTTCAATTATCATGTCCAAAATGTTGAATTTGAATTCCCTTTAATTTTTTTTTATCCTATTCCCCTTTCTTTTCTCTAACTTTCTCTTCTAGTTCTAAAGAAGAATTATAATCTCTAAGTCTCTCCGCCCTTCAAAAGTCATTCTCCCTTTTGCTATGGGAACTAATTGGCTTAGGCAACCAGTAGTTTCATTTGGTTAAGTGGCCAAGTTTAAGTCAAACTAATTATGCTTAGCCTCCAAGAAAGAGTATTTAAGGAGTAATTGTGGGACAGGGATATTAGTTTAAGTTTAGCACCTCATTAAATGTTTTCTAAATCACCTAACTGTTCATTTCTCATTTCCAGAATGTTGAATTTGAATCGCCTTTAATTTTTATCCAATTTCCCTTACTTTTCTCTAACTTGCTCTTCTTGTTCAAAAGAAGAAAGATTCTCTCTAACTTTCTCCGTCCTTCTCTATCCTTCTCTCTTTTGTTCTAGGAACTAATTAGCTGATGCAAATAATTGTTTCATTTGCTTACGTGGCCTGGTTTCATTCAAACTAATGTTGCTTAGCTTCCAAGAAAGGGAATCTACTGAGTAGTTGTAGCTTAACGATATTAGTTTAATCACCTCATTAAGGTTTTGTAAATCATCTAGGTGTTCGATTATCAAGTACAAAAGGATGAATTAGAATTCCTTTTAATTTTCATCCTATTTTCCCTTTCTTTTATCTAACATTCACTTGTAACTCTGAAGAAGAAAGTTCCTCTTTCTCTCTCTCTCTCTCACTCTCTCTGTCGTTCTGAATCACTCTCTCCATTGCTCTAGGAACTAATTAGCTTCTGCAACTAATAGTTTCATTAGGTTAAATGGCCACGTTTAACTCAAACTAACTGTGCTTGGCCTCGAAGAAAGAGAATTTACGGAGTAACTGTGGATTAGAGATATTAGTTTAACTTAAGTACCTCATTTAATGTTTTCTAAATCACATAAGTGTTCAATTATCATGTCCAAAATGTTGAATTTGAATTCCTTTTAATTTTTTTTTTATCCTATTCCCCTCTCTTTTCTCTAACTTTCTCTTCTAGTTCTCAAGAAGAATTATGTTCTCTAAGTCTCTCCGCCCTTCAAAAGTCATTCTGCCTCTTGCTCTGGGAACTAATTAGCTTAGGCAACCAGTAGTTTCATTTGGTTAGGTGACCAAGTTTAAGTCAAACTAATTATGCTTAGCCTCCAAGAAAGAGTATTTAAGGAGTAATTGTGGGACAGGGATATTAGTTTAAGTTTAGCACCTCATTAAATGTTTTCTAAATCACCTAAGTGTTCAATTCTCATGTCCAGAATGTTGAATTTGAATTCCATTTAATTTTTATCCAATTTCCCTTTCTTTTCTCTAACTTGCTCTTCTTGTTCAGAAGAAGAAAGATTCTCTTTAACTCTCTCCGTCCTTCTCCATCCTTCTCTCTTTTGTTCTAGGAACTAATTAGCTTATGCAAATAATTGTTTCATCAGCTTATGTGGCCTGGTTTCACTCAAACTAATGTTGCTGAGCTTCCAAGAAAGGGAATCTACTGAGTAGTTGTAGTTTAACGATATTAGTTTAATCACCTCATTGAGGTTTTGTAAATCACCTAAGTGTTCGATTCTCAAGTACAAAAGGATGAGTTATTCCCTTTAATTTTCATCCTATTTTCCCTTTCTATTCTCTAACTTTCGCTTCTAACTCTGAAGAAGAAAGTTACTCTTTAACGCTCTCTATCGTTCTAAATCATTCTCTCTATTGCTCTAGGAACTAATTAGCTTCCGCAACTAATAGTTTCATTAGGTTAAGTGGCCAAGTTTAACTCAAACTAACCGTACTTAGGCTCCAAGAAAGAGAATTTACAGAGCGATTGTGGCTTAAAGATATTAGTTTAATTTAGGCACCTCATTTAATGTTTTCTAAATCACCTAACTGTTCAGTTCTCATGCCCAAAATGTTGAATTTGAATTTCCTTTAATTTTTATCCTATTTCCCTTTCTTTTCTCTAACTTTCTCTTCGAGTTCTCAAGAAGAAAAAGATATTCTCTAACTCTCTCCACCTTTCAAAATCATTCTCTCTTCTGCCCCAGGAACTGATTAGCTTAGGGAACTAGTAGTTTCATTAGGTTTGGTGACCAAGTTTAACTCAAACTAATTTTGCTTAGGCTCAAAGAAAGAGAATTTACGGAGTAATTGTGGAATAACGATATTACTTGAACTTCAGCACCTCATTTAATGTTTGCTAAGTCACTTAAGTGTTAAATTCTCATGTCCAAAATGTTGAATTTGAATTCCCTTTAATTTTTAACCTATTTCTCTTTCTTTTCTCCAATTTCTCTCCTTGTGCACAAGAAGAAAGATTCTCTCTAACTCTGTCCGTCCATCTCCATCCTTTTTCACTTTTGTTATAGAAACTAAATTGGCTCATGGAATTATTGTTTCATTAGCTTACGTGGCCTAGTTTCACTCAAACTAATATTGCTTATCCTCCAAGAAAGAGAATTTAACGATATTAGTTTAATCGCCTCATTGAGGCTTTGTAACTCACCTAAGTGTTCAATTCTCAATTACAAAATGATGAATTGGAATTCCCATTAATTTTAATCCTATTTCCCTCTCTATTCTGTAACATTCACTTCTAACTCTGAAAAAGATTATTGACCCAAAAAAAAAAAACTCTGAAAAAGAAACTTGCTCTTTAACTCTCTCTATCGTTCTAAATCATTCTCTCTACTACTTTAGGAACTAATTAGTTTGGCCAACTAATAGTTTCATTGGGTTAAGTAGCCAAGTTTAACTCAAACTAACTGTGCTTAGCCTCCAAGAAAGAGATTTTACGGAGTAATTGTTGCTTAACGATATGAGTTTAACTTAAGCACCTCATTTAACGTTTCCTAAATCACCTAACTGTTCGATTCTCATGTCTAAAATGTTGAATTTGAATTCCCTTTAATTTTGATCCTTTTTCGCTTTCTTTTCTCTAACTTTCTCTTCTAGTTCACAGGAAGAAATATTCTCTCTAACTCTCTCCGTCCTTGTCCATCATTCTATCTTTTGTTCTAGGAACTAATTAGCTTATGCAACTAATTGTTTCATTAGTTTACGTGGCCTAGTTTCACTCAAACTAATATTGCTAAGCCTCCAAGAAAGGGAATTTACCGAGTAACTGTAGTTTACCTATATTAGTTTAATCACCTCATTAAGGTTTTATAAATCACCCAAGTGTTCAATTCTCAAGCATGTATGATGAAATAGAATTCCCTTTAATTTTCAACCTATTTCCCTTTCTTTTCTCTAACTCTGAAGAAGAAAGTTTCTCTATAAGTCTCTCTGTCCTTCTAAATCATTCTCTCTTTTGCTCTAGGAACGAATTAGCTTGGGCAGCTAATAGTTTCATTTGGTTAAGTGGCCATGTTTAACTCAAACTAATCTTGTTTAGCCTCCAAGAAAGAGAATTTAAGGAGCAATTGTGGCTTAACGATATTAGTTTAACTTAAGCACCTTGTTCAATGTTTTCAAAATCACCTAAGTGTTCAATTCTCATGTCCAAAATGTTGAATTTGAATTCCCTTCCATTTTTATCAAATTTCTCTTTCTTTTTTCTAACTTTCTCTTCTAATTCACTGGAAGAAAGATTCTCTCTAACTCTCTCCGTCCTTCTCCATCCTTCTCTCTTTTGTTCTAGGACCTAATTAGCTTATGCAACTGATTGTTTCATCAGCTTACGTGGCCTAGTTTCACCCAAACTAATATTGCTTAGCTTCCAAGAAAGAGAATGCACTGAGTAATTGTAGCTTAACGATATTAGTTTAATCTCCTCATTAAGGTTTTCTAAATCACCTAAGTTTTCAATTCTCAAGTACAAAAGGATGAATTGGAATTCCCTTTAATTTTCATCTAATTTCCCTTTGTTTTATTTAACTTTCACTTCTAACTCTGAAGAAGAAAGTTCCTCTTTCTCTCTCTCTCTCTCTCGTTCTAAATCACTCTCTCCATTGTTGTAGGAACTAATTAGCTTCCGCAACTAATAGTTTCATTAGGTTAAGTGGCCACGTTTAACTCAAACTAACAGTGCTTGGCCTCCAAGAAAGAGAATTTACGGAGTAACTGTGGATTAGAGATATTAGTTTACTTTAAGCACCTCATTTAGGATTTTCTAAATCACATAAGTGTTCAATTATCATGTCCAAAATGTTGAAGTTGAATTCCCTTTAATTTTTTTTTATCCTATTCCCATTTCTTTTCTCTAACTTTCTCTTCTAGTTCTCAAGAAGAATTATATTCTCTAATGTTGTGTTTGGTTGGGGGATTTTGAGAGGGATTTGGAAAGGGAAATGGAAAAGGTAGGTGAAATATGAATAAAACATGCCTATATTTCACCCAATTTCACACACCTTTTCCCTTTCCCTTTCCAAATCCCTCCTCAAATCCCCCAACCAAACACAACATAAGTCTCTCCGCCCTTCAAAAGTCATTCTCCCTTTTGCTCTGCGAACTAATTAGCTTAGGCAACCAGTAGTTTCATTTGGTTAAGTGGCCAAGTTTAAGTCAAACTAATTATGCTTAGCCTGCAAGAAAGAGTATTTAAGGAGTAATTGTGGGACAGGGATATTAGTTTAAGTTTAGCACCTCATTAAATGTTTTCTAAATCACCTAACTGTTCAATTCTCATGTCCAGAATGTTTTTTTTTTTGGGTGAATAAGACATAAAGAAAAACGAAAGATTTACAAGAATACAAGGGGAATACCCCAGGCCCTACAACCACTAAACAACCAAGAACCAGAACCAGCCAAACAAAAGCAAAACAGACAAAAAAGCAAAATAAAAACAATGTTCACAAACCATATCTCAAAAGATAGGGGAAATGAACACAGCGAAACCTGACCAAGAATAAAACAAAATACGCCAAACAAGCGGCAAAAATCCAAAACGATGAAGCCAAACGTTTCCAACACAAGTCTCAAAAGAAAGCCATAATCGAACCTGGCTAACACAACTGATAAGTAACCCAAACACCCAAAACAAAGCACTGCCCCTAGTACATCCCACTAGGGTAGGCAAAACATAGTATCAACAAATGACACAAGATAAAAAACACAAATTAAAACAGCTGATTTTCATTCTGAAGACCCCAGAAGGCGCTGACAGCAGCCATTCTATCAATCCAGATATCCACCAAAATTTCACTCCCACGGCCATCCACCTTAAACATTGTAATAAGACTGAATCCTGCCAGCAGGAAATAAAACGATGAGAAACAGATAGCAACATGAACCCAGCACACAATACAATGTAAATGATGCACATAATTTCTAGGCTCCCGTCACTCGACCCACAGAAACCTCACCACACTCTCTAACTGCCAAAGATAGACAATTACTGCACTCAATATAATTCCTCACCACACTCAACCCACAACTAAAAAACACACTACTGTATGGACCAGCTTCCTTACCCTGCAAATAAAAATATACCATATATATAGCCATTAGTAAAAATATATTATGAGGCTAGGTCACTCAACCCACAAACGGACAGACGGTGAACATGTAGAAGTATATACTAGCTCTCATCACTCAACCCTCAGCAATACCAAACTGCACCAAGTCCAGCTGCAACAAGTAGCAAACTAGTTAGGAAACACACATTTTCTAGCTCCCAATCACTCAACCCACTTTTAAGAAACTCCCATCACTCAGCAGCCCTCCCAATACTTGGAGCATGGGGCTTCATTATGGAGTCAGTTAAATTCCATTGTTGAAGAAACCACGCATCACCTGCAGATCTAGGCAAATTTTGCACTGACATTAGTCTGCCTCTAACCATTTGGACAATTGATTTTGTAGCAATTTCTTCAGGTTTCATTTCTTTATTAAAGATCCTGTTGTTCCTCTCTATCCAAATTTGGTATATAGTACACAGCAGAGACAATCTAATGATGACAGATTTCAAAGACTTGTTCTTGCATTCCTTAACAGCTAAAGAAACAATGTCAGGCCAAAAGATATCAGGCCAGTTCACATTACACTTAACTTTAATTGCATTCCAAACTTTATGGGAAAAGATACAATCAAAGAAAAGGTGGGAGTGATTTTCAGTGTGGTGTTGACAGAAAGAGCATTTAAAATCACCCATCATACCAAAAGATTCTAATCTATCCCCTGTGTTCAATTTACCCTTCAAAGCCAGCCAGACTATGAAACTAACTCCAGAATGTTAAAATTTGAATTCCCTTTAATTTTTATCCAATTTCCCTTTCTTTTCTCTAACTTGCTCTTCTTGTTCACAAGAAAAAAGATTCTCTCTAACTCTCTCCGTCCTTCTCCATCCTTCTCTCTTTTGTTCTAGGAACTAATTAGCTTATGCAAATAATTGTTTCATTTGCTTACGTGGCCTGGTTTCGCTCAAACTAATGTTGCTTAGCTTCCAAGAAAGGGAATCTAAAACAGAATTCCAATTCATGGGGATTAGGTTGAGAGCTTCTCTCTCTAGAATCTAGAGAGAGAAAGCTCCTTCCGTTGTTACCCGTGGAGTTTCTTTGATAGTTCCTTATCAGATTCTTTGTCTGGTTTGGTAAGAAAGTGATTTAGAGTGAGATTGAGATGGTTTGTTAAAGTGAGTAAGTGTTTTGTGAGAGTTTTGGGTTGTTTGTTGGTTGTTACGTACTATGGATATCACAATCTGGTGGCCACCATTCTTTGTGGGCTCCGGTCAGTTGGCTTAACTCCTCTACCCAAAATCTGTGGGTAAAGTGAGTATGTTTCAGTTATGTTCTTATGCTCCGTTTGGAGGCGTGGTGTTGATTTTTGTTGTCCATCCTTGGTATCAAAGTTCATCTCCATACAGTGGTGTTTTGATGCTGGAGTGTCCGTTGAGATCAATGTTAGTGGATGGTTTTGTTGGGACTGTCCAGCTGTTTCGATGGTGGCTGGTGCTTTCTCTTCCGGCGAATGTCCGGTGTGTGTCTGGTGGCTGGTATTTTCTCTTCGCTGGTGTCGTTCTACGGTCTTTGGTAGGTCTGTTCAGTCTTTCTTCTCGGTATTGGTAATCTTGTTTGATCTGCTGGTGTCGCTACATTTACTCATTTTCGCTCTCTGCCAATGACTAACATTGGTTTTCATGGCGATGTATGGTGTAGTTTGTATCTGGGCGTGTTTTCACGCTCGAGTTTGTCGCATGTTGGTGTGCTGCTTTTCTGCCGAAGAAGGTAGCTTGTGGGCGTGTGTGGTATCTACCTAGTGCAGGTATGGCTGTGGTCTATCACGTGCTGCGGGATTTTCTGAGGAATATGTCGGCTTGGTTTTGCTGTAATGGTGGGCAGGCTGTCAATTGAGTTCAAACCATGTGAGTGTTATATATATTATATATAAACATGTAAGGTAGTGGGCCAGGATGAGTTTGTGTGGCAGACATTCTCGTTGGATTCACTTAATGTGTTAGTGGGCCATGGTTTTGTTGTTAAGATTAGGCCCATGTTGGACTTATATGATTATATTTTATTGTGGGCCTAATTTTTGCAACCAGTTGACTTTTGCTGGTTCATGATGTTGATAAATTCACGTGGATCTGTGGATTTTTTTGTGAGGCTTGTGGGCCTATATATGGTTTATATGTTGTTTCAACCATGGCGCAACAGCTTTTTTTTGGCGGTGGGGCAAATCTTGGGCTGTTTGGCAGATGATGATGCTGTATTAATTCTGCTGGCTCACGAGTTTATATTTTGGGTGAATTACGTGTATTGGAAAAGTGGGCGGCTTTTTGGCCAGTGCTTATTGGGTTCTTTTTTGGAAAATTCTTTTTGTTTAGTCTGTCTGCAGCGGATCATTTATAGTTGATTATTTTATGATAATTGATTGTGTGATCCTCATGTGACTCGATATGAGGGTGGTTTTGAGCCATCTCCGCCAAGAGTGATTGGGGAGTCACTGCTATGGGGAATAGTGGTTTGATAACTAGCCGAGTTAGAGACTGGGAGATGAGCGGGAGGATAGCTACCGGTTTTCTGGTCGCTTCTTGTCTTCATGTGACCCGTCCTAATTGATCGTATTGCCGCGCCTGACATGGAGTGAAGGGCACACTGCCATGGGGTTTGAGGCTTGTGATCTACCAAGGAAGGGACTGGGGGATGTGATGATTGATTTCATGATTTTGTTGGCTATGTATTGGTTTGTTGCTGAGGGGCTATTGTTTTTTCACTTCAACTCCCTAGACCGTGGCTTATGGTTATTGATCGTGCTAGCTTCATGTGACTTTGCTGGGATTTCTCATGGGGTAGATTTTATCCTCCGTCACAGCTTTGGTTAAGTGGCTTGGATGTCACGGCTGTGAGGAGTGGGTTGCTTATTGGATTCCATGTTTTATCTGCAGTAGAGACAGGGGGCACGTGGGGTTGATTATCATCTTTGTCTCGGCTTGAGGGTTGTTGTTTTGTTAGTATGTCTGTTATGCTTATTAGCTCTGTGGTGTTTTTATGTATATCTTTGCCCATATATCCACCTCAAGTTCCTATCTATTATCTCTGATGTAGGGGTTACTTGAGGACAAAAAAGGATATATGGGCAGAGAAGGGTTATTGTGTTTTCAGTTTCTTGTTTACCACCCTTTTCTTAGGGGGCGTAGTGGTAGTTATGTTGGTTATATTTGTTTTTTTATTTGTTGTTGGGCGTGCCTGGGGTATGCCCCTTGTAAATTTGTAAATTTTCATTGTCTTTATATTATGACTTACTTACCCAAAAAAAAAGAAAAAGAAAGGGAATCTACTGAGTAGTTGTAGCTTAACGATATTAGTTTAATCACCTCATTAAGGTTTTGTAAATCACCTAAGTGTTCGATTCTCAATTACAAAAGGATGAGTTAGAATTCCCTTTAATTTTCATCCTATTTTCCCATTCTATTCTCTAACTTTCGCTTCTAACTCTGAAGAAGAAAGTTGCTCTTTAACTCTCTCTATCGTTCTAAATCATTCTCTTTATTGCTCTAGGAACTAATTGGCTTCCGCAACTAATAGTTTCATTAGGTTAAGTGGCCAAGTTTAACTCAAACTAACCGCGCTTAGGCTCCAAGAAAGAGAATTTACGGAGCGATTGTGGCTTAAAGATATTAGTTTAATTTAGGCACCTCATTTAATGTTTTCTAAATCACCTAACTGTTCAATTATCATGCCCAAAATGTTGAATTTGAATTCCCTTTAATTTTTATCCTATTTCCCTTTCTTTTCTCTGACTTTCTCTTCTAGTTCTCAAGAAGAAAAAGATATTCTCTAACTCTCTCCACCTTTCAAAATCATTCTCTCTTCTGCCCCAGGAACTGATTAGCTTAGGCAACTAGTAGTTTCATTAGGTTAGGGGTAGGCTTCTTTCATTAAGAGGTTGTTACTAACTCTATTATCCAAATGGTGTGGGGTAGGCTTCTTTCTATGGAAAATATCAAATCTTCTGCAGGTGATAATTGGTTTTTGGAGAAATGGAATCTGCCTTACAAAATCATGTAGTAGACCTATGCTAGTGCAGATGGCAGAAGAATGAGTGTTGTGAGCGTACCTACAATTAGGGCCGAGTGATGGTGAGCATATACTGTGGGGTTTCACTAATTGGGTGTTTTTTTTTGTAGGTGCTTTCTCTCTTATCAGGTTATGATGAATCTTATATCTTCTCCCAAGTTGCAGTGGTCGTATGGAGGGTTGAGTGTTGTGAGCAAGCAAAATATATCTTGTCATAGTGGGTTGAGTGATGAGAGACAGTATATATGTTTTGTTCTAACATTTATTATTACATATTATATATGTTTTGTGCAGGTTTATGGAGCACTCAAGTATTCTGGCTATATTGTTATCTTGAGAAATCATGTGAGGTGTGGGCCAAGTGATGTGAGATTCTATATGGAGTGGAGTGTCAAGCTCTATTGTGGGCCGAGTGTGGGGAGGTCCTATACAGTGTGCCTGTTATTTCTTCTCCTCTACGATCTTCGTTACGGTGGTGGCAATTTATATGGCAATTTATATGGTTGGCTGGTTCAGGTTTACGTAATGGTGCGGAGGTGTGTTGGTTTCCTGCTTCGCAACCTCATGATGTTGCTGCATGTGTATTTACATCTTGGTGTTGAGGGATGGTGGCTGTTCTTTGCCTCGACAGTGGCGATTGATGAGTGTGTGTGTGTACCGTGGTGATGGCTGCTTCAAGCGCCTTGCTAGGCTACATGAGAGAGAAAATCAGTTGTCTTCTTTATTATTTTTACATAGTTTTAATGTGTATCTCGCCTACCCCTACGAGCTGTGCAGGAGGTTTTTTGTGCATTTTGGTATACCGTGTAATAGGTTTTTGAGCAATTTCGGAAATCTGGGTCCGGATTGGCTTCTTCCTACGGTCAATTTGGGCTATTATTTTTGTATGATTTTAATTGGTACAGGTGCCTATCCCTACGGGTTGTGTAGGGAAACTTCTTGTTGGGATGATGCTTGTTTTGGCTGCTGGCTTTGTCACTTGTACAAAGTCCCTATCCATCATAGAATATGGCCTTTGTACAGTCCGATTAGCTAGCTATCCATTATGCTCCCTTTTTCAGTTGTATATTCCTAGGCTTGCCTTAGTGGTTTGTTGTTTTTTTTTTTTAGGCTTCGGTGTCTTTGTGCAGAAGTTCTTGGTGTTGCTTTGTTAGGGCCTGGGGTATGCCCCATTTAGTTTTGTAAATCTATCTGTTTTACTTATTTCTTATTCACCGAAAATTTTTTTTTGCTTAGTCTCCAAGAAAGAGAATTTAAAGAGTAATTGTGGAATAACGATATTACTTGAACTTCAGCACCTCATTTAATGTTTACTAAGTCACCTAAGTGTTCAATTCTCATGTCCAAAATGTTGAATTTGAATCCCCTTTAATTTTTAAACTATTTCTCTTTCTTTTCTCCAATTTCTCTCCTTGTGCACAAGAAGAAAGATTCTCTCTAACTCTGTCCGTCCATCTCCATCCTTTTTCTCTTTTGTTATAGGAACTAAATTGGCTCATGGAATTATTGTTTAATTAGCTTACGTGGCCTAGTTTCACTCAAACTAATATTGCTTATCCTCCAAGAAAGAGAATTTAACGATGTTAGTTTAATCACCTCATTGGGGCTTTGTAACTCACCTAAGTGTTCAATTCTCAATTACAAAACAAAGAATTGGAATTCCCTTTAATTTTAATCCTATTTCCTTCTCTATTCTGTAACTTTCACTTCTAACTCTGAAAAAGATTATTCACCCAAAAAAGAAACTCTGAAAAAGAAACTTGCTCTTTAACTCTCTCTATCGTTCTAAATCATTCTCTCTACTGCTTTAGGAACTAATTAGTTTGGCCAACTAATAGTTTCATTACGTTAAGTGGCCAAGTTTAACTCAAACTAACCGTGCTTAGCCTTCGAGAAAGAGATTTTACGGAGTAAATGTTGCTTAACGATATTAGTTTAACTTAAGAACCGCATTTAATGTTTCCTAAATCACCTAATTGTTCGATTCTCATGCCTATAATGTTGAATTTGAAATCCCTTTAATTTTGATCCTTTTTCGCTTTCTTTTCTCTGTCTTTCTCTTCTAGTTCACAGGAAGAAATATTCTCTCTAACTCTCTCCGTCCTTGTCCATCATTCTATCTTTTGTTCTAGGAACTAATTAGCTTATGCAACTAATTGTTTCATTAGCTTACGTGGCCTAGTTTCACTCAAAGCAATATTGCTAGGCCTCCAAGAAAGGGAATTTACCGAGTAACTGTAGTTTACCTATATTAGTTTAATCACCTCATTAAGGTTTTGTAAATCACCCAAGTGTTCAATTCTCAAGTACAGAAGGATGAAATGGAATTCCCTTTAATTTTCAACCTATTTCCCTTTCTTTGCTCTAAATCTGAAGAAGAAAGTTTCTCTATAAGTCTCTCCGTCCTTTTAAATCATTCTCTCTTTTGCTCTAGGAAAGAATTAGCTTGGGCAACTAATAGTTTCATTTGGTTAAGTAGCCATGTTTAACTCAAACTAATCTTGCTTAGCCTCCAAGAAAGAGAATTTAAGGAGCAATTGTGGCTTAACGATATTAGTTTAACTTAAGCACCTCGTTCAATGTTTTCAAAATCACCTAAGTGTTCAATTCTCATGTCCAAAATGTTGAATTTGAATTCCCTTCCATTTTTATCAAATTTCTCTTTCTTTTCCCTAACTTTCTCTTCTAGTTCACAGGAAGAAAGATTCTCTCTAACTTTCTCCGTCCTTCTCCATCCTTCTTTCTTTTGTTCTAGGAACTAATTAGGTTATGCAACTGATTGTTTCATTAGCTTACGTGGCCTAGTTTCACCCAAACTAATATTGCTTAGCTTCCAAGAAGGAGAATGCACTGAGTAATTGTAGCTTAACGATATTAGTTTAATCTCCTCATTAAGGTTTTTTAAATCACCTAAGTTTTCAATTCTCAAGTACAAAAGGATGAGTTGGAATTCCCTTTAATTTTCATCCCATTTCCCTTTCTTTTATCTAACTTTCACTTCTAACTTTGAAGAAGAAAGTTCCTCTTTCTCTCTCTCTCTCTCTCTCTCTCTCTCTCTCTCTCTCTCTCTCTCTCTCTCTGTCGTTCTAAATCACTCTCTCCATTGCTCTAGGAACTAATTAGCTTCCGCAACTAATAGTTTCATTAGGTTAAGTGGCCACGTTTAACTCAAACTAACTGTGCTTGGCCTCCAAGAAAGAGAATTTACGGAGTAACTGTGGATTAGAGATATTAGTTTAACTTAAGCACCTCATTTAATGTTTTCTAAATCACATAAGTGTTCAATTATCATGTCCAAAATGTTGAATTTGAATTCCCTTTAATTTTTTTTTATCCTATTCCCCTTTCTTTTCTCTAACTTTCTCTTCTAGTTCTCAAGAAGAATTATATTCTCTAAGTCTCTCCGCCCTTCAAAAGTCATTCTCCCTTTTGCTCTGGGAACTAATTAGCTTAGGCAACTTTTTTTTTGGGTTAATAAGAAATAAATAAAGACAAAGAATTTACACGATTACAAGGGGCATGCCCCAGGACCTAACAACAACTAAAGCCACACTAAACAAAGGAACAAACCCTAACCGAATGAAGGGGAGGAAAAAGCCAACTGATTGTACAAATGCCATATTCGAAAAAGATAGGGAAATTGTACAATAAATAAGCAGCCAGCCTAAACCAACAAAACAAAGAGCAAGGCCTGCTGGAATCCTTCCTACACAACCCGTAGGGGAGGGTTCCTGAACCAATAGCTAACAAAACCAAGAACCTAATAGGAAAACCTACTAAGCCCATTACCATTCCCAGTTTGTAGACAGAAATACAGCAACTTAATCATCCAAAACCCACCTACACAGCCCGTAGGGGTAGGCAAATATAAAAAGGAATTATGTACACACAATAAAAAATACAACTGATTTCCTCCTTCATGTAATATAGCAAGGCGCTTGGAGCTGCCATCACCTCATTACACTTACACACTTCTCTTAGCCAATTGAACCAGCACATATGACAACGAACATGAATCCTTAGAGAACTCTGGGCAAGGCACATTGTGCTGCCATCGCTAAGAAGCATCTCCACCACATGTACAACATGTAGCAGCCAATAAAGGCAAAGAATGCAGCCACCTCTCCATTGCCTGTACAGCACAAGAGAAACGGAATTGCAGCTTCCAGAATTATTGACACAAGCTCTCCACCTGTGCATGGGACGGAGGGCCTGAACCCAAGACAGCCACAGATAGAAACTAACACTGTTTTTGCAGTAAAATAGTAGTAGAAAAAGAATATAAAACATATAGGATCTCACAACTCTCGGCCCACAACACAAAATGTCTATCCTCTCTATGTAATGTCTCTCATCACTCAACCCACAACTCACAGATATAGACTCCATCTGGAAAAGCAGCCGAGTTATATGAGCGAACCTGACCTGCAAAATAGAGAATAGATCACAGGTATAATGAAATATTAGAAAGCCAATTTTGGTACTCCTCACACCTCTCAACCCACAGTTAGAGTGTTTCATGTACTGGCTCACGTCACTCAATCCACATAGAGACTTGACCTGTCCTTTCCTGAGATTAAGCAACATCGAGGATGTATATGTTAACTGTACCTGCAAAAGCATAACCATTTAGGAAACACTCACTATATGCTACCATCACTCAACCCTCAATATAGGTAAACTCACATCCCTCATGCCTCTTCCAGCAGTAGGCAGCTTCATGATTGTTGTTGGCAAATTCCATTGAGACTAGCTTAGGCAACTAGTAGTTTCATTTGGTTAAGTGGCCAAGTTTTAGTCAAACTAATTATGTTTAGCCTCCAAGAAAGAGTATTTAAGGAGTAATTGTGGGACACGGATATTAGTTTAAGTGTACCACCTCGTTAAATGTTTTCTAAATCACCTAAGTGTTCAATTCTCATGTCCAGAATGTTGAATTTGAATTCCCTTTAATTTTTATTCAATTTCCCTTACTTTTCTCTAACTTGCTCTTCTTGTTCACAAGAAGAAAGATTCCCTCTAACTCTCTCCGTCCTTCTCCATCCTTCTCTCTTTTGTTCTAGGAACTAATTAGCTTATGCAAATAATTGTTTCATTTGCTTACGTGGCCTGGTTTCACTCAAACTAATGTTGCTTAGCTTCCAAGAAAGGGAATCTACTGAGTAGTTGTAGCTTAACGATATTAGTTTAATCACCTCATTAAGGTCTTGTAAATCACCTAAGTGTTCGATTCTCAAGTACAAACGGATGAGTTAGAATTCCCTTTAATTTTCATCCTATTTTCCCTTTCTATTCTCTAACTTTCGCTTCTACCTTTGAAGAAGAAAGTGGCTCTTTAACTCTCTCTATCGTTCTAAATCATTCTCTCTATTGCTCTAGGAACTAATTAGCTTCCGCAACTAATAGTTTCATTAGGTTAAGTGGCCAAGTTTAACTCGAACTAACCGTGCTTAGGCTCCAAGAAAGAGAATTTACGGAGCGATTGTGGCTTAAAAATATTAGTTTAATTTAGGCACCTCATTTAATGTTTTCTAAATCACCTAACTGTTCAATTATCATGCCCAAAATGTTGAATTTGAATTCGCTTTAGTTTTTATCCTATTTCTCTTTCTTTGCTCTGACTTTCTGTTCTAGTTCTCAAGAAGAAAAAGATATTCTCTAACTCTCTCCACCTTTCAAAATCATTCTCTTTTCTGCCCCAGGAACTGATTAGCTTAGGCAACTAGTAGTTTCATTAGGTTAGGTGACCAAGTTTAACTTAAACTAATTTTGCTTAGTCTCCAAGATAGAGAATTTACGGAGTAATTGTGGAATAACGATATTACTTGAACTTCAGCACCTCATTTAATGTTTACTAAGTCACCTAAGTGTTCAATTCTCATGTCCAAAATGTTGAATTTGAATCCCCTTTAATTTTTAACCTATTTCTCTTTCTTTTCTCCAATTTCTCTCCTTGTGCACAAGAAGAAAGATTCTCTCTAACTCTGTCCGTCCATCTCCATCCTTTTTCTCTTTTGTTATGGGAACTAAATTGGCTCATGGAATTATTGTTTCATTAGCTTACGTGGCCTAGTTTCACTCAAACTAATATTGCTTATCCTCCAAGAAAGAGAATTTAACGATGTTAGTTTAATTACCTCATTGAGGCTTTGTAACTCACCTAAGTGTTCAATTCTCAATTACAAAACGATGAATTGGAATTCCCCTTAATTTTAATCATATTTCCTTCTCTATTCTGTAACTTTCACTTCTAACTCTGAAAAAGATTATTCACCCAAAAAAGAAACTCTGAAAAAGAAACTTGCTCTTTAACTCTCTCTATCGTTCTAAATCATTCTCTCTACTGCTTTAGGAACTAATTAGTTTGGCCAACTAATAGTTTCATTACGTTAAGTGGCCAAGTTTAACTCAAACTAACTGTGCTTAGCCTTCGAGAAAGAGATTTTACGGAGTAATTGTTGCTTAATGATATTAGTTTAACTTAAGCACCTCATTTAATGTTTCCTAAATCACCTAATTGTTCGATTCTCATGTCTATAATGTTGAATTTGAAATCCCTTTAATTTTGATCCTTTTTCGCTTTCTTTTCTCTGTCTTTCTCTTCTAGTTCATAGGAAGAAATATTCTCTCTAACTCTCTCCGTCCTTGTCCATCATTCTATCTTTTGTTCTAGGAACTAATTAGCTTATGCAACTAATTGTTTCATTAGCTTACGTGGCCTAGTTTCACTAAAACTAATATTGCTAGGCCTCCAAGAAAGGGAATTTACCGAGTAACTGTAGTTTACCTATATTAGTTTAATCACCCCATTAAGGTTTTGTAAATCACCCAAGTGTTCAATTATCAAGTACCGAAGGATGAAATAGAATTCCCTTTAATTTTCAACCTATTTCCCTTTCTTTTCTCTAACTCTGAAGAAGAAAGTTTCTCTATAAGTCTCTCCGTCCTTTTAAATCATTCTCTCTTTTGCTCTAGGAACGAATTAGCTTGGGCAACTAATAGTTTCATTTGGTTAAGTGGCCATGTTTAACTCAAACTAATCTTGCTTAGCCTCCAAGAAAGAGAATTTAAGGAGCAATTTTGGCTTAACAATATTAGTTTAACTTAAGCACCTCGTTCAATGTTTTCAAAATCACCTAAGTGTTCAATTCTCATGTCCAAAATGTTAAATTTGAATTCCCTTACATTTTTCTCAAATTTCTCTTTCTTTGCTCTAACTTTCTCTTCTAGTTCACAAGAAGAAAGATTCTCTCTAACTCTCTCTGTCCTTCTCATCCTTCTCTCTTTTTTTCTAGGAACTAATTAGCTTATGCAACTGATTGTTTCATTAGCTTACGTGGCCTAGTTTCACCCAAACTAATATTGCTTAGCTTCCAAGATGGAGAATGCACTGAGTAATTGTAGCTTAACGATATTAATTTAATCTCCTCATTAAGGTTTTTTAAATCACCTAAGTTTTCAATTCTCAAGTACAAAAGGATGAATTGGAATTCCCTTTAATTTTCATCTCATTTCCCTTTCTTTTATCTAACTTTCACTTCTAACTCTGAAGAAAAAAGTTCCTCTTTCTCTCTTTTTCTCTCTATCTCTCTCTCTCTGTCATTCTAAATCACTCTCTCCATTGCTGTAGGAACTAATTAGCTTCCGCAACTAATAGTTTTATTTGGTTAAGTGGCCACGTTTAACTCAAACTAACTGTGCTTGGCCTCCAAGAAAGAGAATTTACGGAGTAACTGTGGATTAGAGATATTAGTTTTACTTAAGCACCTCATTTAATGTTTTCTAAATCACACAAGTGTTCAATTATCATGTCCAAAATGTTGAATTTGAATTCCCGTTAATTTTTTTTATATCCTATTCCCCTTTCTTTTCTCTAATTTTCTCTTCTAGTTCTCAAGAAGAATTATATTCTCTAAGTCTCTCCGCCCTTCAAAAGTCATTCTCCCTTTTGCTCTGGGAACTAATTAGCTTAGGCAACTAGTAGTTTCACTTCGTTAAGTGGCCAAGTTTAAGTCAAACTAATTATGCTTAGTCTCCAAGAAAGAGTATTTAAGAAGCAATTGTGGGACAGGTCATCTGTTTATTGAGCTTGTGGGTTGTTGTTTTGTGTGTTTTGTTTGTTGTTTCTTACCTTTGTGGAGTCTGTTTATATCTTTGCCCATATATCTACCCCTAGTTTCCATCTTTTATTTCTGATGGTAGGGGTTACTTGGGGATAAATGATATATGGGCAAATTTGGGTTTCTGTTCTTTTCCATCTATTACGGGTTTGGGTTTGGTTGGTCTTGTAATCGTTTAGTTATTGTTGTTGGGCGTGCCTGGGGTATGCCCCTTGTAAACTTGTATATTTCATTGTCTTTAATTTATGACTTACTCACCCAAAAAAAAAAAAATTTGTGGGACAGGGATATTAGTTTAAGTTTACACCTCGTTAAATGCTTTCTAAATCACCTAAGTGTTCAATTCTCATGTTCAGAATGTTGAATTTGAATTCCGTTTAATTTTTATCCAATTTCCCTTTCTTTTCTCTAACTTGCTCTTCTTGTTCACAAGAAGAAACATTCCCTGTAACTCTCTCCGTCCTTCTCCATCCTTCTCTTTTTTGTTCTAGGAACTAATTAGCTTATGCAAATAATTGTTTCATTTGCTTACGTGGCCTGGTTTCACTCAAACTAATGCTGCTTAACTTCCAAGAAAGGGAATCTACTGAGTAGTTGTAGCTTAACGATATTAGTTTAATCACCTCATTAAAATTTTGTAAATCACCTAAGTGTTCGATTCTCAAGTACAAAAGGATGAGTTAGAATTCTCTTTAATTTTCCTCATATTTTCCCTTTGTATTCTCTAACTTTCGCTTCTAACTCTGAAGAAGAAAGTTGCTCTTTAACTCTCTCTATCGTTCTAAATCATTCTCTCTATTGCTCTAGGAACTAATTAGCTTCCTCAACTAATAGTTTCATTAGGTTAAGTGGCCAAGTTTAACTCAAACTAACCGCGCTTAGGCTCCAAGAAAGAGAATTTACGGAGCGATTTTTTTTTTGGGTGAATAAGAAACAAATAAAGACAAAGAATTTACACGATTACAAGGGGCATGCCCCAGGACCTAACAACAACAAAGCCACACTAAACAAAGAAACAAACCCTAACCGAATGAAAGGGATGAAAAAGCCAATTGATTGTACAAATGCCATATCCGAAAAGATAGGGAATTTGTACAATAAATAAACAGCTAGCCAAACCAACAAAACAAAGAACAAGGCCTGCTAGAATCCTTCTTACACAACCCGTAGGGAAGGGTTCCTGAACCAATAGCTAACAAAACCATGAACCTAACAGGAAAACCTACTAAGCCCATTACCATTCCCAGATTGTAGACAAAAATACAGCAACTTAATCATCCAAAAACCACCTACACAGCCCGTAGGGGTTGGCAAATATAAGAAGGAATTATGTACACACAATAAAAAAATACAACTGATTTCCTCCTTCATGTAATACAGCAAGGCGCTTGGAGCTGCCATCACCTCATTACACTTACACACTTCTCTTGGCCAACTGAGCCAGCACATAAGACAACGAACATGAATCCTTAGAGAACTCTGGGCAAGGCGCATTGTGCTGCCATCGCCAAGAAGCATCTCCACCAACTGTACAACATGTAGCAGCCAATAAAGACATAGAATGCAGCCACCTCTCCACCGCCTGTACAGCACAAGAGAAACGGAACTGCAGCTTCCAGAATTTACGGAGCGATTGTGGCTTAAAGATATTAGTTTAATTTAGGCACCTCATTTAATGTTTTCTAAATCACCTAACTGTTCAATTATCATGCCCAAAATGTTGAATTTGAATTCCCTTTAATTTTTATCCTATTTCCCTTTCTTTTCTCTAACTTTCTCTTCGAGTTCTCAAGAAGAAAAAGATATTCTCTAACTCTCTCCACCTTTCAAAATCATTCTCTCTTCTGCCCCAGGAACTGATTAGCTTAGGCAACTAGTAGTTTCATTAGGTTAGGTGACCAAGTTTAACTCAAACTAATTTTGCTTAGTCTCCAAGAGAGAGAATTTACGGAGTAATTGTGGAATACCGATATTACTTGAACTTCAGCACCTCATTTAATGTTTACTAAGTCACCTAAGTGTTCAATTCTCATGTCCAAAACGTTGAATTTGAATCCCCTTTAATTTTTAACCTATTTCTCTTTCTTTTCTCCAATTTCTCTCCTTGTGCACAAGAAGAAAGATTCTCTGTAACTCTGTCCGTCCATCTCCATCCTTTTTCTCTTTTGTTATGGGAACTAAATTGGCTCATGGAATTATTGTTTCATTAGCTTACGTGGCCTAGTTTCACCCAAACTAATATTGCTTATCCTCCAAGAAAAAGAATTTGACGATATTAGTTTAATCGCCTCATTGAGGCTTTGTAGCTCACCTAAGTGTTCAATTCTCAATTACAAAACGATGAATTGGAATTCCCTTTAATTTTAATCCTATTTCCCTCTCTATTCTGTAACTTTCACTTCTAACTCTGAAAAAGATTATTCACCCAAAAAAGAAGCTCTGAAAAAGAAACTTGCTCTTTAACTCCCTCAATCGTTCTAAATCATTCTCTCTACTGCTTTAGGAACTAAGTAGTTTGGCCAACTAATAGTTTCATTAGGTTAAGTGGCCAAGTTTAACTCAAACTAACTGTGCTTAGCCTCCAAGAAAGAGATTTTACGGAGTAATTGTCGCTTAATGATATTAGTTTAACTTAAGCACCTCATTTAATGTTTCCTAAATCACCTAATTGTTCGATTCTCATATCTAAAATGTTGACTTTGAATTCCCTTTAATTTTGATCCTTTTTCGCTTTCTTTTCTCTGACTTTCTCTTCTAGTTCACAGGAAGAAATATTCTCTCTAACTCTCTCCGTCCTTGTCCATCATTCTATCTTTTGTTCTAGGAACTAATTAGCTTATGCAACTAATTGTTTCATTAGCTTACGTGGCCTAGTTTCACTCAAACTAATATTGCTAGGCCTCCAAGAAAGGGAATTTACCGAGTAACTGTAGTTTACCTATATTAGTTTAATCACCTCATTAAGGTTTTGTAAATCACCCAAGTGTTCAATTCTCAAGTACAGAAGGATGAAATAGAATTCCCTTTAATTTTCAACCTATTTCCCTTTCTTTTCTCTAACTCTGAAGAAGAAAGTTTCTCTATAAGTCTCTCCGTCCTTCTAAATCATTCTCTCTTTTGCTCTAGGAACGAATTAGCTTGGGCAACTAATAGTTTCATTTGGTTAAGTGGCCATGTTTAACTCAAACTAATCTTGCTTAGCCTCCAAGAAAGAGAATTTAAGGAGCAATTGTGGCTTAACGATATTAGTTTAACTTAAGCACCTCGTTCAATGTTTTCAAAATCACCTAAGTGTTCAATTCTCATGTCCAAAATGTTGAATTTGAATTCCCTTCCATTTTTTTCAAATTTCTCTTTCTTTTCCCTAACTTTCTCTTCTAGTTCACAGGAAGAAAGATTCTCTCTAACTTTCTCCGTCCTTCTCCATCCTTCTTTCTTTTGTTCTAGGAACTAATTAGGTTATGCAACTGATTGTTTCATTAGCTTACGTGGCCTAGTTTCACCCAAACTAATATTGCTAAGCTTCCAAGAAGGAGAATGCACTGAGTAATTGTAGCTTAACGATATTAGTTTAATCTCCTCATTAAGGTTTTTTAAATCACCTAAGTTTTCAATTCTCAAGTACAAAAGGATGAATTGGAATTCCCTTTAATTTTCATCTCATTTCCCTTTCTTTTATCTAACTTTCACTTCTAACTCTGAAGAAGAAAGTTCCTCTTTCTCTCTCTCTCTCTCTCTCTCTCTCTCTCTCTCTCTCTCTCTGTCGTTCTAAATCACTCTCTCCATTGCTGTAGGAACTAATTAGCTTCCGCAACTAATAGTTTCATTAGGTTAAGTGGCCATGTTTAACTCAAACTAACTGTGCTTGGCCTCCAAGAAAGAGAATTTACGGAGTAACTGTGGATTAGAGATATTAGTTTAACTTAAGCACCTCATTTAATGTTTTCTAAATCACATAAGTGTTCAATTATCATGTCCAAAATGTTGAATTTGAATTCCCTTTAATTTTTTTTTTATCCTATTCCTTTTTCTTTTCTCTAACTTTCTCTTCTAGTTCTCAAGAAGAATTATATTCTCTAAGTCTCTCCGCCCTTCAAAAGTCATTCTCCCTTTTGCTCTGGGAACTAATTAGCTTAGGCAACTTTTTTTTTTGGGTGAATAAGAAATAAAAAAAGACAAAGAATTTACACGATTACAAGGGCATGCCCCAGGACCTAACAACAACTAAAGCCACACTAAACAAAGGAACAAACCCTAACCGAATGAAGGGGAGGAAAAAGCCAACTGATTGTACAAATGCCATATTCGAAAAAGATAGGGAAATTGTACAATAAATAAGCAGCCAACCTAAACCAACAAAACAAAGAGCAAGGCCTGCTGGAATCCTTCCTACACAACCCGTAGGGGAGGGTTCCTGAACCAATAGCTAACAAAACCATGAACCTAATAGGAAAACCTACTAAGCCCATTACCATTCCCAGTTTGTAGACAGGAATACAGCAACTTAATCATCCAAAACCCACTTGCACAGCCCGTAGGGGTAGGCAAATATAAAAAGGAATTATGTACACACAATAAAAAATACAACTGATTTCCTCCTTCATGTAATATAGGAAGGCGCTTGGAGCTGCCATCACCTCATTACACTTACACATTTCTCTTGGCCAACTGAACTAGCACATATGACAACGAACATGAATCCTTAGAGAACTCTGGGCAAGGCACATTGTGCTGCCATCGCTAAGAAGCATCTCCACCACATGTACAACATGTAGCAGCCAATAAAGGCAAAGAATGCAGCCACCTCTCCACTGCCTGTACAGCACAAGAGAAACGGAACTGCAGCTTCCAGAATTATTGACACAAGCTCTCCACCCGTGCATGGGACGGAGGGCCTGAACCCAAGGCAGCCACAAATAGAAACTAACACTGTTTTTGCAATCAAATAGTAGCAGAAAAAGAATATAAAACATATAGGATCTCACCACTCTCGGCCCACAACACAAAATGTCTATCCTCTCTATGTAATGTCTCTCATCACTCAACCCACAACTCACAGATATAGACTCCATCTGGAAAAGCAGCCGAGTTATATGAGCGAACCTGACCTGCAAAATAGAGAATAGATCACAGGTATAATGAAATATTAGAAAGCCAATTTTGGTACTCCTCACACCTCTCAACCCACAGTTAGAGTGTTTCATGTACTGGCTCACGTCACTCAATCCACATAGAGACTTGACCTGTCCTTTCCTGAGATTAAGCAACATCAAGGATGTATATGTTAACTGTACCTGCAAAAGCATAACCATTTAGGAAACAGTCACTATATGCTACCATCACTCAACCCTCAATATGGGTAAACTCACATCCCTCATGCCTCTTCCAGCACTAGGCAGCTTCATGATTGTTGTTGGCAAATTCCATTGAGACTAGCTTAGGCAACTAGTAGTTTCATTTGGTTAAGTGGCCAAGTTTAAGTCAAACTAATTATGCTTAGCCTCCAAGAAAGAGTATTTAAGGAGTAATTGTGGGACACTGATATTAGTTTAAGTGTACCACCTCGTTAAATGTTTTCTAAATCACCTAAGTGTTCAATTCTCATGTCCAGAATGTTGAATTTGAATTCCCTTTAATTTTTATTCAATTTCCCTTACTTTTCTCTAACTTGCTCTTCTTGTTCACAAGAAGAAAGATTCCCTCTAACTCTCTCCGTCCTTCTCCATCCCTCTCTCTTTTGTACTAGGAACTAATTAGCTTATGCAAATAATTGTTTCATTTGCTTACGTGGCCTGGTTTCACTCAAACTAATGTTGCTTAGCTTCCAAGAAAGGGAATCTACTGAGTAGTTGTAGCTTAACGATATTAGTTTAATCACCTCATTAAGATCTTGTAAATCACCTAAGTGTTCGATTCTCAAGTACAAAAGGATGAGTTAGAATTCCCATTAATTTTCATCCTATTTTCCCTTTCTATTCTCTAACTTTCACTTCTAACTCTGAAGAAGAAAGTTGCTCTTTAACTCTTTCTATCGTTCTAAATAATTCTCTCTATTGCTCTAGGAACTAATTAGCTTCCGCAACTAATAGTTTCATTAGGTTAAGTGGCCAAGTTTAACTCAAACTAACCACGCTTAGGCTCCAAGAAAGAGAATTTACGAAGCGATTGTGGCTTAATGATATTAGTTTAATTTAGGCACCTCATTTAATGTTTTCTAAATCACCTAACTGTTCAATTATCATGCCCAAAATGTTGAATTTGAATTCCCTTTAGTTTTTATCCTATTTTTCTTTCTTTACTCTGACTTTCTGTTCTAGTTCTCAAGAAGAAAAAGATATTCTCTAACTCTCTCCACCTTTCAAAATCATTCTCTCTTCTGCCCCAGGAACTGATTAGCTTAGGCAACTAGTAGTTTCATTAGGTTAGGTGACCAAGTTTAACTCAAACTAATTTTGCTTAGTCTCCAAGATAGAGAATTTACGGAGTAATTGTGGAATAACGATATTACTTGAACTTCAGCACCTCATTTAATGTTTACTAAGTCACCTAAGTGTTCAATTCTCATGTCCAAAATGTTGAATTTGAATCCCCTTTAATTTTTAACCTATTTCTCTTTCTTTTCTCCAATTTCTCTCCTTGTGCACAAGAAGAAAGATTCTCTCTAACTCTGTCCGTCCATCTCCATCCTTTTTCTCTTTTGTTATGGGAACTAAATTGGCTCATGGAATTATTGTTTCATTAGCTTACGTGGCCTAGTTTCACTCAAACTAATATTTCTTATCCTCCAAGAAAGAGAATTTAACGATGTTAGTTTAATCACCTCATTGAGGCTTTGTAACTCACCTAAGTGTTCAATTCTCAATTACAAAACGATGAATTGGAATTCCCTTTAATTTTAATCCTATTTCCCTCTCTATTCTGTAACTTTCACTTCTAACTCTAAAAAAGATTATTCACCCAAAAAAGAAACTCTGAAAAAGAAACTTGCTTTTTAACCCTCTCTATCGTTCTAAATCATTCTCTCTACTGCTTTAGGAACTAACTAGTTTGGCCAACTAATAGTTTCATTACGTTAAGTGGCCAAGTTTAACTCAAACTAACTGTGCTTAGCCTTCGAGAAAGAGATTTTAGGGAGTAATTGTTACTTAATGATATTAGTTTAACTTAAGCACCTCATTTAATGTTTCCTAAATCACCTAATTGTTCGATTCTCATGTCTATAATGTTGAATTTGAAATCCCTTTAATTTTGATCCTTTTTCGTTTTCTTTTCTCTGTCTTTCTCTTCTAGTTCACAGGAAGAAATATTCTCTCTAACTCTCTCCGTCCTTGTCCATCATTCTATCTTTTGTTCTAGGAACTAATTAGCTTATGCAACTAATTGTTTCATTAGCTTACGTGGCCTAGTTTCACTCAAACTAATATTGCTAGGCCTCCAAGAAAGGGAATTTACCGAGTAACTGTAGTTTACCTATATTAGTTTAATCACCTCATTAAGGTTTTGTAAATCACCCAAGTGTTCAATTCTCAAGTACCGAAGGATGAAATAGAATTCCCTTTAATTTTCAACCTATTTCCCTTTCTTTTCTCTAACTCTGAAGAAGAAACTTTCTCTATAAGTCTCTCCGTCCTTCTAAATCATTCTCTCTTTTGCTCTAGGAACGAATTAGCTTGGGCAACTAATAGTTTCATTTGGTTAAGTGGCCATGTTTAAGTCAAACTAATCTTGCTTAGCCTCCAAGAAAGAGAATTTAAGGAGCAATTTTGGCTTAACGATATTAGTTTAACTTAAGCACGTCGTTCAATGTTTTCAAAATCACCTAAGTGTTCAATTCTCATGTCCAAAATGTTAAATTTGAATTCCCTTACATTTTTCTCAAATTTCTCTTTCTTTGCTCTAACTTTCTCTTCTAGTACACAAGAAGAAAGATTCTCTCTAACTCTCTCCGTCCTTCTCATGCTTCTCTCTTTTTTTCTAGGAACTAATTAGCTTATGCAACTGATTGTTTCATTAGCTTACGTGGCCTAGTTTCACCCAAACTAATATTGCTTAGCTTCCAAGAAGGAGAATGCACTGAGTAATTGTAGCTTAACGATATTAGTTTAATCTCCTCATTAAGGTTTTTTAAATCACCTAAGTTTTCAATTCTCAAGTACAAAAGGATGAATTGGAATTCCCTTTAATTTTCATCCCATTTCCCTTTCTTTTATCTAACTTTCACTTCTAACTCTGAAGAAAAAAGTTCCTCTTTCTCTCTTTCTCTCTCTATCTCTCTCTCTCTGTCGTTCTAAATCACTCTCTCCATTGCTGTAGGAACTAATTAGCTTCCGCAACTAATAGTTTTATTAGGTTAAGTGGCCACGTTTAACTCAAACTAACTGTGCTTGGCCTCCAAGAAAGAGAATTTACGGAGTAACTGTGGATTAGAGATATTAGTTTTACTTAAGCACCTCATTTAATGTTTTCTAAATCACACAAGTGTTCAATTATCATGTCCAAAATGTTGAATTTGAATTCCCTTTAATTTTTTTTTATCCTATTCCCCTTTCTTTTCTTTAACTTTCTCTTCTAGTTCTCAAGAAGAATTATATTCTCCAAGTCTCTCCGCCCTTCAAAAGTCATTCTCCCTTTTGCTTTGGGAACTAATTAGCTTAGGCAACTAGTAGTTTCACTTCGTTAAGTGGCCAAGTTTAAGTCAAACTAATTATGCTTAGTCTCCAAGAAAGAGTACTTAAGGAGCAATTGTGGGACAGGTCATCTGTTTATTGAGCTTGTGGTTTGTTGTTTTGTGTGTTTTGTTTGTTGTTTCTTACCTTTGTGGAGTCTGTTTATATCTTTGCCCATATATCTACCCCTAGTTTCCATCTTTTATTTCTGATGGTAGGGGTTACTTGGGGATAAATGCTATATGGGCAAATTTGGGTTTCTGTTCTTTTCCATCTATTACGGGTTTGGGTTTGGTTGGTCTTGTAATCGTTTAGTTATTGTTGTTGGGCGTGCCTGGGGTATGCCCCTTGTAAACTTGTATATTTCATTGTCTTTAATTTATGACTTACTCACCCAAAAAAAAAAAAAATTGTGGTACAGGGATATTAGTTTAAGTTTACCACCTCGTTAAATGTTTTCTAAATCACCTAAGTGTTCAATTCTCATGTTCAGAATGTTGAATTTGAATTCCGTTTAATTTTTATCCAATTTCCCTTTCTTTTCTCTAACTTGCTCTTCTTGTTCACAAGAAGAAACATTCCCTGTAACTCTCTCCGTCCTTCTCCATCCTTCTCTTTTTTGTTCTAGGAACTAATTAGCTTATGCAAATAATTGTTTCATTTGCTTACGTGGCCTGGTTTCACTCAAACTAATGCTGCTTAACTTCCAAGAAAGGGAATCTACTGAGTAGTTGTAGCTTAACGATATTAGTTTAATCACCTCATTAAGATTTTGTAAATCACCTAAGTGTTCGATTCTCAAGTACAAAAGGATGAGTTAGAATTCTCTTTAATTTTCCTCATATTTTCCCTTTGTATTCTCTAACTTTCGCTTCTAACTCTGAAGAAGAAAGTTGCTCTTTAACTCTCTCTATCGTTCTAAATCATTCTCTCTATTGCTCTAGGAACTAATTAGCTTCCTCAACTAATAGTTTCATTAGGTTAAGTGGCCAAGTTTAACTCAAACTAACCGCGCTTAGGCTCCAAGAAAGAGAATTTACGGAGCGATTTTTTTTTTGGGTGAATAAGAAACAAATAAAGACAAAGAATTTACGATTACAAGGGGCATGCCCAGACCTAACAACAACAAAGCCACACTAAACAAAGAAACAAACCCTAACCGAATGAAAGGGATGAAAAATTAATCGATTGTACAAATGCCATATCCAAAAGATAGGAATTTGTACAATAAATAAACATTTAGCCAAACCAACAAAACAAAGAACAAGGCTGCTAGAATCCTTCTTACACAACCCGTGAAGGGTTCTGAACCAATAGCTAACAAAACCATGAACCTAACAGAAAACCTACTAAGCCCATTACCATTCCCAGTTGTAGACAAAAATACAAAGAACTTAATCATCCAAAAACCACCTACACAGCCCGTAGGGGTTGGCAAACATAATAAGGGACTATGTACACACAATAGAAAAATACAACTGATTTCCTCCTTCATGTAATACAGCAAGGCGCTTGGAGCTGCCATCACCTCATTACACTTACACACTTCTCTTGGCCAGAGCCAAGACATAAGACAACGAACATGAATCCTTAGAGAACTCGGGCAAGCGCATTGTGCCGCCATCGCCAAGAAGCATCTCCAACTGCATACAACATGTAGCGACCAATAAAGACATAGAATCTGACCACCTCTCCACCTTTGCAGCCTGAAAGCAGAGAAACTGAATCGGCTTCGAGAATTCTGAGGCGATTGTGGCTTAAAAATATTAGTTTAATTTAGGCACCTCATTTAATGTTTTCTAAATCACCTAACTGTTCAATTATCATGCCCAAAATGTTGAATTTGAATTTCCTTTAATTTTTATCCTATTTCCCTTTCTTTTCTCTAACTTTCTCTTCGAGTTCTCAAGAAGAAAAAGATATTCTCTAACTCTCTCCACCTTTCAAAATCATTCTCTCTTCTGCCCCAGGAACTGATTAGCTTAGGCAACTAGTAGTTTCATTAGGTTAGGTGACCAAGTTTAACTCAAACTAATTTTGCTTAGTCTCCAAGAAAGAGAATTTACGGAGTAATTGTGGAATAACGATATTACTTGAACTTCAGCACCTCATTTAATGTTTACTAAGTCACCTAAGTGTTCAATTCTCATGTCCAAAACGTTGAATTTGAATCCCCTTTAATTTTTAACCTATTTCTCTTTCTTTTCTCCAATTTCTCTCCTTGTGCACAAGAAGAAAGATTCTCTCTAACTCTGTCCGTCCATCTCCATCCTTTTTCTCTTTTGTTATGGGAACTAAATTGGCTCATGGAATTATTGTTTCATTAGCTTACGTGGCCTAGTTTCACCCAAACTAATATTGCTTATCCTCCAAGAAAAAGAATTTGACGATATTAGTTTAATCGCCTCATTGAGGCTTTGTAGCTCACCTAAGTGTTCAATTCTCAATTACAAAACGATGAATTGGAATTCCCTTTAATTTTAATCCTATTTCCCTCTCTATTCTGTAACTTTCACTTCTAACTCTGAAAAAGATTATTCACCCAAAAAAGAAGCTCTGAAAAAGAAACTTGCTCTTTAACACTTTCTATCGTTCTAAATCATTCTATCTACTGCTTTAGGAACTAAGTAGTTTGGCCAACTAATAGTTTCATTACGTTAAGTGGCCAAGTTTAACTCAAACTAACCGTGCTTAGCCTCAAAGAAAGAGATTTTACGGAGTAAATGTTGCTTAACGATATTAGTTTAACTTAAGCACCTCATTTAATGTTTCCTAAATCACCTAATTGTTCGATTCTCACGTCTAAAATGTTGAATTTGAATTCCCTTTAATTTTGATCCCTTTTCGCTTTCTTTTCTCTGACTTTCTCTTCTAGTTCACAGGAAGAAATATTCTCTCTAACTCTCTCCGTCCTTGTCCATCATTCTACCTTTTGTTCTAGGAACTAATTAGCTTATGCAACTAATTGTTTCATTAGCTTACGTGGCCTAGTTTCACTCAAACTAATATTGCTAGGCCTCCAAGAAAGGGAATTTACCGAGTAACTGTAGTTTACCTATATTAGTTTAATCACCTCATTAAGGTTTTGTAAATCACCCAAGTGTTCAATTCTCAAGTACAGAAGGATGAAATAGAATTCCCTTTAATTTTCAACCTATTTCCCTTTCTTTTCTCTAACCCAAGTGTTCCTTCTAAATCATTCTCTCTTTTGCTCTAGGAACGAATTAGCTTGGGCAACTAATAGTTTCATTTGGTTAAGTGGCCATGTTTAACTCAAACTAATCTTGCTTAGCCTCCAAGAAAGAGAATTTAAGGAGCAATTGTGGCTTAACGATATTAGTTTAACTTAAGCACCTCGTTCAATGTTTTCAAAATCACCTAAGTGTTCAATTCTCATGTCCAAAATGTTGAATTTGAATTCCCTTCCATTTTTATCAAATTTCTCTTTCTTTTCTCTAACTTTCTCTTCTAGTTCACAGGAAGAAAGATTCTCTCTAACTCTCTCCGTCCTTCTCCATCCTTCTCTCTTTTGTTCTAGGAACTAATTAGCTTATGCAACTGATTGTTTCATTAGCTTACGTGGCCTAGTTTCACCCAAACTAATATTGCTAAGCTTCCAAGAAGGAGAATGCACTGAGTAATTGTAGCTTAACGATATTAGTTTAATCTCCTCATTAAGTTTTTTTAAATCACCTAAGTTCTCAATTCTCAAGTACAAAAGGATGAATTGGAATTCCGTTTAATTAAAGGGAATTCAAATTCGACATTTTGGACATGAGAATCGAACAATTAGGTGATTTAGAAAACATCAAATGAGGCGCTTGGGTTAAACTAATATCGTCAAGCGAAAATTACTCCGTAAAATCTCTTTCTTGGAGGCTAAGCACAGTTAGTTTGAGTTAAACTTGGCCACTTAACCTAATGAAACTATTAATTAGTTGGCCAAACTAATTAGTTCCTGAAGCAGTAGGGAGAATGATTTAGAACGACCGAGAGAGTTAAAAAGCAACTTCTTTTTCAGAGTTAGAAGTGAAAGTTAGAGAATAGAAAGGGAAACATGATTAAAATTAAAGGGAATTCCAATTCGTCATTTTGTACTTGAGAATTGAACACATAGGTGATTTACAAAACCTCAATGGGGCGATTAAACTAATATCGTTAAATTCTCTTTCTTGGAGGATAAGCAATATTAGTTTGAGTAAAAAATGGGTTAGAGAGAGAAGCTCTGACATCTCTCTAGAAAACTTCTTGTTTTCTAGGGTTTTCAATATCTCATTGATTTACGATGACAGGAGTTATTGATGCTAACCGTGCATTTATTGGGGATACGGTAGTCCAATCGTCTAGGAAGAGTTTAGTGGTAGTTCATGACGGTCCACTTAGCGAATGTGTGAGTGAATCTAGAGTTGAAGGTCAGGGGTTGATTAAGCCGTGTGGGGAATTAGGGTTTCTCAGTAACCAGTTTGAGGCTTTGGGTGTGGCCAACATGGATCTGTCAATGGAGGCCCCGCAGGATCGTGAAATTGAAACAGAACCATCGCACGAGGCTCTGGGCTTGAGTGAATCCTTAGATCCAAAGGATCGGAGGGCTGTAGACAAGGATCTATCTGCTAAATTTCAGATCGTTGCAGATCGTCTGGAGCGCATGAAAAATCCTAAGGGCTTGAGTGTTGGTGCAGGATCGTCTTCACCTGTAACTTCGTCCAAACCTCGTTGGTCGGAATCAATGGAGGATGTGGACTCGTTGTTTCAGAACCTTCCTGACAGTGTTGAAGTTGCGCGAAATAGAAGTGATACAAGGGCTCGAGGCGAAACTGTTACATATTCTGAGATGGGGATCGATGGTAGCCAAACCCACGATTCAGATCAACAAGTGGATCCTGTAGATGCTTCGATTCGTCCAGATCCAGCAATCAACAGTGGTGTGGATGATCTCCACACTCACAGAGGAGGCCCCCCGCATGTTAGAGGGGGAAGAGGTGGGCGTGGCCATGGAGGTGGTAGAGGACAGGTTCAGGCACAGAAGTCTTGGGCTGAGGTTGCAACCCCATCCATTCGATCTACAGTCCCTCTCAGGTATTACCCCCCTACTCGGAATGATGGTTATGTTAGTGTTGAGTTACCACCTCGACCCGATCCTTTGGGGAAATGGGATTCCTGTCTAGTAGGTTATTTCTTGGACAAGAGTGTCTCGTATAATTATATGAGAAACAGTGCGCTTAGCATGTGGAAACACAAGGGTTTGAAAGAAATTTTAGCAAATGGGGAAGGGTTCTGGTTTTTTATTTTTGATGATCCAGGTTGTTGCAAATCAGTTCTTGAGGGTGGGCCATGGTACGTTGGAGGTTTCAACCTAATCCTAAAACAGTGGACAAGGATGATGAAGCTCACAAAGGAAAAAGTTACAAAAGTCCCTGTGTGGATAAGGCTGTTTAACATACCTCTGGAATATTGGGACAAAGATGGCCTCAGTCGAATTGCTAGTGCAGTGGGAGTTCCTTTCTTTATGGATCAACTCACTGAGGAGTGTAGCCGGGTGGCTTTTGCTAGAATATGTGTGGAAATTGAGGCCTCTTCTAACCTGCCAGCTATGTTCAATGTCAGTTGTGGAGGGATCTCTGTTGTAGTTAGAGTGGAGTATCAGGGCATTCCAGCTAAGTGTGACCACTGCCTGGTTTTTGGACACAAAACATCTAATTGTGTTAAAAACCAGGTAGAGCATCTGGTTAACCTTCAAAAGGCAACTGAAGATAACCCTGACCAAGGATGGAACACAGTCACTTCAAGGGGCAAGAGGAAGGTGGGGGAGCCTGAGCCTAAACTTGTAGAGCAGGGTGAGGAAGCAGTGGTGCAAGAGGAAGGACCTTCAGAGAACCCCGGAGTGGACCTTGATAGCAATCCAGTCTCTATTGGTAAGCCAGCTGGAGTGGAGGAGCACTGCAGCAGTGATAACAGTGAACCTAGCAGAGGTGGGGATTTCGATGCAAATCTGGTGGGATTTCAGAAGAATCTGATGGAGCTCACTAAGCTTGCCCTTCCCCATGACACTGAAATGATATCCAAAGTGGAAAATCTGGTGACAACAACTCAAGCACAACTTACTCCAGCAAAGAAGCAGACACAACAAAAATCTGGATCTAAAGGTAGCTCCTCTGGCAAGGGTAAAAGCCAGAGGAAAAAACAGAGGTAATCTCTGAGGTCTTTAGTGGGTTTTGGTTACTATTTTTGCTTGTCCAAATGACTTTTAAAATTGCATCTTGGAATGTTAGAGGTTTCAATGAATCCTCTAGACATAGGGAAGTCCAAAGTTTTTTGCAAAAAAGTGATATTAAAGTTATGGGCATTTTGGAGACCAAAATAAAAGCTGTAAATGAAGCGGCTATCTTCTCGTGTTTTAGAAATTGGTCCTTTTTGACTAACTCTCTACCCACTGAGACTGGGCGTATTTGTGTGTGCTGGGATCCAACTTTTTGCAATGTTACCATGATCGGATTCTCAGCCCAATTCATTTTTTGTGAAATCTTTGTTTTGGAGGAGAAGTCTACTTTTAAAGCTTGTTTTGTGTATGCTGGAAATAAACATGTTATTAGGAAAGAGTTTTTTGAGTACATGGTTAAAACCTCCCAGTCTCAGTCCAATTCCCCCCTTATTTTCTTGGGGGACTTTAATGCTACTAGATACCAATTTGAGAAGTTTGGGGGATCTCCTTCTTGGTCTGCTGAGAAGGAGGAATTTAACTCACATATTCTCCAATCTGACTTGGTGGATTTATCTTATGGTGGGTGCCAGTTTACTTGGGCTAATAAGAGAGTGAGTGGGGAGTATATTGCTACAAAAATAGATAGGGTTTTGGTTAATGAGGTGTGGCTTGACTCTTACCCTAATTCAACAGCCCTGTTCCTTCCGTCCTCTATTTCTGACCACTCTCCTGCGGTGGTCACTGTATCGAATGTGGTTTCCTCTTTTAAGAAACCTTTCAAGTTCTTTGATTTCTGGTCGGATCATGAGGAATTCATCCCTGCTGTGTCTCTGATCTGGAACCAATACATTAGGGGTGTTCCCATGTTCAGAGTTTGCCAAAAACTCCGTCAACTGAAACCTGTCTTTAAATCTTTGAATAAAAAGAATTTCAGTGACATCTGCACGAGAGTTATGGCTACTAGATCAGAGCTGCAGTCTGTCCAATGGAAATTGGATAAGGATCCTAGTAGTCATGAGTTGCAGAGTCTTGAGAGGTGTCTCTATAAGCAGTATGTTGATCTCTCTGGTGTTGAGGAGAGTTTAGCTCACCAGAAATCGAGGGTTCAGTGGTTGAAATTGGGGGATAGTAACAGTAAGTTCTTCTTTAAATCTGTTAAGAGTAACATTAATAGGGGCAAAATTCTCAATATTGAGATGCAGGATGGGTGCTGGTCTAATAAGTCTGAGGATATCCAAAATGCTTTTATCTCCTTTTACTCTGACTTATTTGGGACTCCTATAAATGACCACTATGATGGTCTTGAAAGGATCAATTCCCTTGTTAAGTCTAAGGTTTCCACTGAGCAAGCTTTACTTCTAGCTAGACCTGTGACTGACTTGGAAATCAAGGATGTTTTTTGGTCCTTGAAACCCAATAAGGCCCCTGGCCCTGATGGGTATCCGGTTGGTTTCTTTAAAAAATCTTGGGCCATTGTTGGGAGAGAGGTTACCCAAGCTATCAGAACATTCTTTGAATCTGGTAAACTTCTCTCTGAAGTGAACAGCACCATTATTGCTCTCATTCCTAAAATCCCTAATCCGGCAAGGGTTGGGGATTATAGGCCCATATCATGCTGTAACACTATCTATAAGTGTATTGCGAAAATCATTGCTAATAGAATCAAAGTGGTCCTTCCTGACCTCATTGATCCTGTGCAGTCTGCCTTTGTCCAAGGCAGGAGGATTTCAGATAATATCTTCTTGTCTCAAGAGCTTATGAGGGGGTATCACAGGAGTTCTCCGACCCCCAAATGTGCTATGAAGGTGGATATCATGAAAGCCTATGATAGTGTGAGATGGGAATTCATTCTTGACATCCTTAAAGTCATGGCTTTTCCTCCCATTATGATCTCTTGGATCAAGGCCTGTATTACTAGCCCCTCCTTCTCGGTTTGTATCAATGGGAGCTTACATGGTTACTTTAAGGGTGCTAGAGGCCTTCGACAGGGAGATCCAATGTCTCCCTATCTATTTGTTTTGGCCATGGAAATTCTGGCTAGAATTTTTGCTGAGAAATCTAGTAACCCTCTTTTTAAGTTTCATTGGCGGTGTGAGAAAACTAAGATTGTGAATCTTTGCTTTGCTGATGATCTCATGATTTTCAGCAAAGGGGATGTCCCGACTGTTAATCTTATCATGCAAGGTCTGGATGAGTTCTCTTCTCTATCTGGACTTACCCCCAGTTTTAATAAGAGTAACATCTATTTCTCTGGGTGTAATAAGGACTTGAGAGAGGGTATACTTAGGATTGCTAAGTTCACTGAAGGTGCTCTCCCAGTTAGATACCTTGGTGTTCCTTTGATTACTACCAAGCTGAGGGCTTCTGATTGTCAGCAGCTTACGGATAGGATCACTGCTAGAATCAAAAGTTGGACTAACAAAGCCCTTTCCTATGCTGGGAGAGGCCAACTCATTCAGACTATTCTCTTTTCTATGCAAGTTTATTGGTCCTCCATGTTCATCCTTCCTAAAAAGGTTATCAGAGAAATTGAGAGTATTCTTCGTGCTTTCTTTTGGTCTGGTACTGCTCTTAAGAAGCATAGTGCAAAAATTGCTTGGGAGAGGATTTGTGTGCCTAAAAATGAAGGTGGCCTTGGTTTTAAATCTCTTGAGGTCTGGAATAAGGCTGCTATCACCAAGCATATTTGGTTCCTCTTTTCTGGAGGAGAGATGTCTATGTGGTGTCAATGGGTTAAATCATATTTACTCAAAGGCAAGAGTTTCTGGAAAGTGAGGGTCCCCAATGATTCTTCCTGGGTTTGGAGGAAGCTCCTGGCTCTGAGGGATCTTGTATCCCCTCTTATCACCCACAAAATTGGTAGGGGTGACTCTACCTTTTTATGGTATGATAATTGGCACCATCTTGGTCCATTATGGAATAGATTCGGGGATCGTATTCTTTACGACTCGTGCCTTAACAGTGAGGCTAAAGTTTGTCAGATTGTGAATGAGAATTCTTGGAATTGGCCTGTGCCTAATTCTTGGGAGATTAGGGAGTTGATATCTTCTACCCCTACTAGTTGTAGGCCTAACTCCTCCTTGCCTGATCAACCTATTTGGCAGCTCAACCCTAATGGTGAGTTCACTATCCATTCAGCTTGGAATCACTGGAGGAGTAAGTTTGATAAGGTGGTTTGGCACAAACTCATTTGGGGGCCTAATTCTATACCTAGGGTTAGCTTCATTGTTTGGATGGCCATTCATGAGAAGTTAAATACTGGGGATAGGCTTCAGATATTTGGTCTTGTCCCTAGCTCAGTGTGTCCCTTTTGCCAACAGTCAAATGAGAATCACTCTCATCTCTTTTTTGATTGTTTATTCACTGCTAAAATCTGGCATGCAATTAAGACCAAATGCAATGTGAACTGGCCTGATCTAAAATGGCCTCATATCATTCCTTTTGCTACCAATGAGACTAAGAGGAAGTCTTTGAGGTCGACTATTATTAAGTTGGCCATGTTGTGCTCTGTTTACCTAATTTGGATTGAGAGGAACAATAGGATTTTCAATCAGGAACTCAAGCCTGAGGAAGTGATTGTTAAATCTATTGTTCAAATGGTTAGGGGTAGATTATTGTCTATAACATCTCTACCTAGAAGTGCAGGTGATGAATGGTTTCTTACCCAGTGGAATCTGCCTGCTACAGTTTTGAAGCCCCATACACCCAGAATGGGAGGGCTGCTGAGAGATGTGAGTTCACTAAATGAGGGTTGAGTGTTTGTGAGCAAAATGAGTGTTCTAATTGTTTGCTCTTTGTGCAGCGCTTGTATGGATAGCTGTATTCTGAGGGTTGAGTGATGGGAGTTTCATAATTATTCTGAAATGACTGTGGGTTGAGTGAAATAGTCCTCAAAATTTTTTACTAATGACTATATATATGGTACTTTTTATTTGCAGGCTATGGCTGATTATAGGTTGCTGTTGGTATTGGTGTGGGTTGAGTGATGTGAGCCCAAAATATTGTGTTGTACTTATTGTTAGATATTACATGTGCTGTGAGATGAGGTGTGGGTTGAGTGATGTGAGTCCATATATCAGTGTATGTATTGGTTACTTTGTAATCTGTATATCATTGCTAATGATCTCTATATCCCGATCTATAATGGCAGGTCCTTCTATTATGTATAATGGTGTTTGCTGGTCGTCAAGTCAATTTGGTAATTCAAGGTCTGGTCATTTGGATGCTTCATTCTTTGCGTCAGTGGAATTTGATGGAGGTTTGGTTGATGGAATGGTCTGTTAGCATATCCGGAGTCTTCTTGCCGTGACTATAAGCTGTCTTTATTTGGATTTGTTTATGTTATTTATTCTACAGTTTTGCCTACCCTAGTGGGATGTACTAGGGGTAGTATTACTGTTGGACTTTTGCTGGATTTTGCTGTGTTCTTTGCTACACACATTGTGGCATGCACCACACTGCCGTTTTGCTGCACAGTTGGAACGTGTGATGCTGGGTCATCGATGGCAGTACTGTTTTGTGTATCTTGGACTGCTTGGACTATTTATTTTGTTCTAGGTATAGTTTTATCGTGGTCTAATTCGTGGTGTTCACATCCTCTATCTTCTTTGATATGGTTTTTGAACATTATGTTAGGTTGTTTCTCATGTTTTCTTTGTTATTTATTCTGAGTTTGGGTTTCTTTGTATAGGTGTGTGAGGGCTTGGGGTCTGCCCCTTGTAATCTTGTATATTTTCTTGTTTTATTTATGTCTTATTCACCCAAAAAAAAAAAAATAAATATTAGTTTGAGTGAAACTAGGCCACGTAAGCTAACGAAACAACAATTCCACGAGCTAATTTAGTTCCTATAACAACAGACAAAAAGGATGGAGATGGACGGACAGAGTTAGGGAGAATCTTTCTTCTTGTGCACAAGAAGAGGAATTGGAGAAAAGAAAGAGAAATAGGCTAAAAATTAAAGGGGATTCAAATTCAACGTTTTGGACGTCAGAATTGAACACTTAGGTGACTTAGTAAACAATAAATGAGGTGCTAAAGTTAAACTAATATCGTTATTCCACAATTACTCCGTAAATTCTCTTTCTTGGAGACTAAGCAAAATCGGTTTGAGTTGAACTTGGTCGCCTAACCTAATGAAACTGCGGGTTGCCTAAGCTAATCAGTTCCTGGGGCAGAGGAGAGAATGATTTTGAAACGTGGAGAGAGTTAGAGACTATCTTTCTCTTCCTGAGAACCAGAAGACAAAGTCAGAGAAAAGAAAGGGAAACCGGGTGAAAATCAAAGGGAATTCCTATTCAACATTTTGGGCGTGATAATTGAACACTTAGGTGATTTAGAAAACGTTAAATGAGGTGCTTAAATTAAACTAATATATCTTTAAGCCACAATCGCTCCGTAAATTCTCTTTCTTGGAGGCTAAGCACAGTTAGCTTGAGTTAAAACTTGGCCACTTAACCTAATGAAACTATTTGTTGCGGAAGCTAATTAGTTCCTAGAGCAATAGAGAATGATTTAGGACGATAGAGAGAGTTAAAGAGCAACTTTCTTCTTCGGAGTTAGAAGTGAAAGTTAGAGAATAGAAAGGGAAAATAGGATGAAAATTAAAGGGAATTCTAACTCATCCTTTTGTACTTGACAATTGAACACTTAGGTGATTTACAAAACCCTGACGAGGTGATTAAACTAATATCGCTAAGCTACAACTACTCAGTAGATTCCCTTTCTTGGAAGCTAAGAAACATTAGTTTGAGCGAAACTGGGCCACGTAGGCAACTGAAACAATTAGTTGCATTAAGCTAATTAGTTCCTAGAACAAAAGAGAGAAGGATGGAGAGGGACGGAGAGAGTTGGAGAGAATCTTTCTTCTGGTGAACAAGAAGAGCGAGTTAGAGAAAAGAAAGGGAAATTGGATAAAAATTAAAGGGAATTCAAATTCAACATTCTGGACATGAGAATTGAACACTTAGGTGATTTACAAAACACTAAACGAGGTGCTTAAGTTAAACTAATATCGTTAAGCCACAGTTGCTCCTTAAATTCCCTTTCCTGGGGGCCAAGCAAGATCAGTTTGAGTTAAACATGGCCACTTAACCTAATGAAACTATTAGTTGCCCAAGCTAATTCGTTCCTAGAGCAAAAGAGAGAACGACTTAGAAGGACGGAGAGACTTATAGAGAAACTTTCTTCTTCAGAGCTACAGAAAAGAAAGGGAAATAGGTTGAAAATTAAAGGGAATTCTATTTCATCCTTCTGTACTTGAAAATTGAACACGTGGGTGATTTACAAAACCTTAATGAGGTGGTTAAACTAATATAGTTAAGCTACAATTACTCAATAAATTCTCTTTCTGGAAGGCTAAGCAATATTAGTTTGAGTGAAACTAGGCCACGTAAGCTAATGAAACAATTAGTTGCATAAGCTAATTAGTTCCTAGAACAAAAGAGAGAAGGATGGACAAGGACGGAGAGAGTCAGAGAGAATATTTCTTCCTGTGAACTAGAAGAGAAAGTTTGAGAAAAGAAAGAGAAAAAGGATCAAAATTAAAGGGAATTCAAATTCGACATTTTGGACATGAGAATCGAACAATTAGGTGATTTAGAAAACATCAAATGAGGCGCTTGGGTTAAACTAATATCGCTGTTTAAAATTACTCAGAAAATTCTCTTTCTTGGAGGCTAAGCACAGTTAGTTTGAGTTAAACTTGGCCACTTAACCTAATGAAACTATTAATTAGTTGGCCAAACTAATTAGTTCCTGAAGCAGTAGGGAGAATGATTTAGAACGACCGAGAGAGTTAAAAAGCAACTTCTTTTTCAGAGTTAGAAGTGAAAGTTAGAGAATAGAAAGGGAAACATGATTAAAATTAAAGGGAATTCCAATTCGTCATTTTGTACTTGAGAATTGAACACATAGGTGATTTACAAAACCTCAATGGGGCGATTAAACTAATATCGTTAAATTCTCTTTCTTGGAGGATAAGCAATATTAGTTTGAGTGAAACTAGGCCACGTAAGCTAACGAAACAACAATTCCACGAGCTAATTTAGTTCCTATAACAACAGACAAAAAGGATGGAGATGGACGGACAGAGTTAGGGAGAATCTTTCTTCTTGTGCACAAGAAGAGGAATTGGAGAAAAGAAAGAGAAATAGGCTAAAAATTAAAGGGGATTCAAATTCAACGTTTTGGACGTCAGAATTGAACACTTAGGTGACTTAGTAAACAATAAATGAGGTGCTAAAGTTAAACTAATATCGTTATTCCACAATTACTCCGTAAATTCTCTTTCTTGGAGACTAAGCAAAATCGGTTTGAGTTGAACTTGGTCGCCTAACCTAATGAAATCAAGGGTTGCCTAAGCTAATCGGGCCTCGGGGAAGAGAGAATGATTTTGAAACGTGGAGAGAGTTAGAGACTATCTTTCTCTTCCTGAGAACCAGAAGACAAAGTTAGAGAAAAGAAAGGGAAACCGGGTGAAAATCAAAGGGAATTCCTATTCAACATTTTGGGCGTGATAATTGAACACTTAGGTGATTTAGAAAACGTTAAATGAGGTGCTTAAATTAAACTAATATATCTTTAAGCCACAATCGCTCCGTAAATTCTCTTTCTTGGAGGCTACACGCTTAGCTTGAGTTAAAACTTGGCCACTTAACCTAATGAAACTATTTGTTGGAAGCTAATTAGTTCCTAGAGCAATAGAGAATGATTTAGGACGATAGAGAGAGTTAAAGAGCAACTTTCTTCTTCGGAGTTAGAAGTGAAAGTTAGAGAATAGAAAGGGAAAATAGGATGAAAATTAAAGGGAATTCTAACTCATCCTTTTGTACTTGACAATTGAACACTTAGGTGATTTACAAAACCCTGACGAGGTGATTAAACTAATATCGCTAAGCTACAACTACTCAGTAGATTCCCTTTCTTGGAAGCTAAGAAACATTAGTTTGAGCGAAATGGCCACGAGGCAATGAAACAATTAGTTGCATTAAGCTAATTAGTTCCTAGAACAAAAGAGAGAAGGATGGAGAGGGACGAGAGAGTTGAGAGAATCTTTCTTCCGTGAACAAGAAGAGCGAGTTAGAGAAAAGAAAGGAAATTGATAAAAATTAAAGGAATTCAAATTCAACATTCTCGACATGAGAATTGAACACTTAGGTGATTTACAAAACACTAAACGAGGTGCTTAAGTTAAACTAATATCGTTAAGCCACGCTGTTCTTTAAATTCCCTTCTCGGGGCCAAGCAAGATCGGTTTGAGTTAAACATGGCCACTTAACCTAATGAAACTATTAGTTGCCCAAGCTAATTCGTTCCTAGAGCAAAAGAGAGAATGACTTAGAAGGACGGAGAGACTTATAGAGAAACTTTCTTCTTGAGTTAGAGAAAAGAAAGGGAAATAGGTTGAAAATCAGAGGGTATTCTATTTCATCCTTCAGACTTGAAAATTGAACACTGGTGATTTACAAAACCTTAATGAGGTGGTTAAACTAATATAGTTAAGCTACAATTACTCAATAAATTCTCTTTCCGGAAGGCTAAGCAATATTAGTTTGAGTGAAACTAGGCCACGAAGCTAATGAAACAATTAGTTGCATAAGCTAATTAGTTCCTAGAACAAAAGAGAGAAGGATGGACAAGGACGAGAGAGTCGAGAGAATATTTCTTCTTGTGAACTAGAAGAGAAAGTTTGAGAAAAGAAAGAGAAAAAGGATCAAAATTAAAGGGAATTCAAATTCACATTTTGGACATGAGAATCGAACAATTAGGTGATTTAGAAAACATCAAATGAGGCGCTTAAGTTAAACTAATATCGCTGTTTAAAATTACTCCGTAAAATCTCTTTCTTGGAGGCTAAGCACAGTTAGTTTGAGTTAAACTTGGCCACTTAACCTAATGAAACTATTAATTAGTTGGCCAAACTAATTAGTTCCTGAAGCAGTAGGGAGAATGATTTAGAACGACCGAGAGAGTTAAAAAGCAACTTCTTTTTCAGAGTTAGAAGTGAAAGTTAGAGAATAGAAAGGGAAACATGATTAAAATTAAAGGGAATTCCAATTCGTCATTTTGTACTTGAGAATTGAACACATAGGTGATTTACAAAACCTCAATGGGGCGATTAAACTAATATCGTTAAATTCTCTTTCTTGGAGGATAAGCAATATTAGTTTGAGTGAAACTAGGCCACGTAAGCTAACGAAACAACAATTCCACGAGCTAATTTAGTTCCTATAACAACAGACAAAAAGGATGGAGATGGACGGACAGAGTTAGGGAGAATCTTTCTTCTTGTGCACAAGAAGAGGAATTGGAGAAAAGAAAGAGAAATAGGCTAAAAATTAAAGGGGATTCAAATTCAACGTTTTGGACGTCAGAATTGAACACTTAGGTGACTTAGTAAACAATAAATGAGGTGCTAAAGTTAAACTAATATCGTTATTCCACAATTACTCAGAAATTCTTTCTTGGAGACTAAGCAAAATTAGTTTGAGTTGAACTTGGTCGCCTAACCTAATGAAATCAAGGTTGCCTAAGCTAATCGGGCCTCAAGAGGAGAGAATGATTTTGAAACGTGGAGAGAGTTAGAGAATATCTTTCTCTTCCTGAGAACCAGAAGACAAAGTTAGAGAAAAGAAAGGGAAACCGGGTGAAAATCAAAGGGAATTCCTATTCAACATTTTGGGCGTGATAATTGAACACTTAGGTGATTTAGAAAACGTTAAATGAGGTGCTTAAATTAAACTAATATATCTTTAAGCCACAATCGCTCCGTAAATTCTCTTTCTTGGAGGCTAAGCACAGTTAGCTTGAGTTAAAACTTGGCCACTTAACCTAATGAAACTATTAGTTGGCGAAGCTAATATATTCCTAGAGCAATAGAGAATGATTTAAGACGATAGAGAGAGTTAAAGAGCAACTATCTTCTTCGGAGTTAGAAGTGAAAGTTAGAGAATAGAAAGGGAAATAGGATGAAAATTAAAGCGGAATTCTAACTCATCCTTTTGTACTTGACAATTGAACACTTAGGTGATTTACAAAACCTCGACGAGGTGATTAAACTAATATCGCTAAGCTACAACTACTCAAGAGATTCCCTTTCTTGGAAGCTAAGAAACATTAGTTTGAGCGAAAGCCACTAGGCCACGAAGCAAATGAAACAATTAGTTGCATTAAGCTAATTAGTTCCTAGAACAAAAGAGAGAAGGATGGAGAGGGACGGAGAGAGTTGGAGAGAATCTTTCTTCCGTGAACAAGAAGAGCGAAGTTAGAGAAAAGAAAGGGAAATTGGATAAAAATTAAAGGGAATTCAAATTCAACATTCTGGACGTGAGAATTGAACACTTAGGTGATTTAGAAAACATTAAACGAGGTGCTTAAGTTAAACTAATATCGTTAAGCCACAATTGCTTCTTAAATTCCCTTTCTTGGAGGCTAAGCAAGACCAGTTTGAGTTAAACATGGCCACTTAACCTAATGAAACTATTAGTTGCCCAAGCTAATTCGTTCCTAAAGCAAAAGAGAGAATGATTTAGAAGGACAGAGAGACTTATAGAGAAACTTTCTTCTTCAGAGTTAGACAAAAGAAAGGGAAATAGGTTGAAAATTGAAGGGAATTCTATTTCATCCTTCTGTACTTGAAAATTGAACACTTGGGTGATTTACAAAATCTTAATGAGGTGATTAAACTAATGTAGTTAAGCTACAATTACTCAATAAATTCTCTATCTTGGACGCCAAGCAATATTAGTTTTAGTGAAACTAGGCCACGTAAGCTAATGAAACAATTAGTTGCATAAGCTAATTAGTTCCTAGAACAAAAGAGAGAAGGATGGACAAGGACGGAGAGAGTTAGAGAGAATATTTCTTCTTGTGAACTAGAAGAGAAAGTTAGAGTAAAGAAAGAGAAAAAGGACCAAAATTAAAGGGAATTCAAATTCAACATTTTGGACATGAGAATCGGACAATTAGGTGATTTAGAAAACATTAAATAAGGTGCTTTGGTTAAACTAATATCGCTGTTTAAACAATTACTCAGAAAAATCTCTTTCTTGGAGGCTAAGCACGCTTAGTTTGAGTTAAACTTGGCCACTTAACCTAATGAAACTATTAGTTGGCCAAACTAATTAGTTCCCAAAGCAAGAGAGAATGATTTAGAAACGATAGAGAGAGTTAAAAAGCAACTTCTTTTTCAGAGTTAGAAGTGAAAGTTAGAGAATAGAAAGGGAAACATGATTAAAATTAAAGGAATTCCAATTCATCTTTTGTACTTGAGAATTGAACACATAGGTGATTTACAAACCTCAATGGGCGATTAAACTAATATCGTTAAATTCTCTTTCTTGGAGGATAAGCAATATTAGTTTGAGTGAAACTAGGCCACGAAGCTAATGAAACAATAATTCCATGAGCTAATTTAGTTCCTATAACAATGCATAAAAAGGATGGAGATGGACTTGACAGAGTTAGAGAGAATCTTTCTTGTGCACAAGAAGAGAAATTGGAGAAAAGAAAGAGAAATAGGTTAAAATTAAAGGATTCAAATTCAACGCTTTTGGACATGAGAATTGAACACTTAGGTGACTTAGTAAACAATAAATGAGGTGCTAAAGTTAAACTAATATCGTTATTCCACAATTACTCAGAATTCTCTTTCTTGGGGACTAAGGCAAATCGGTTTGAGTTGAACTTGGTCGCCTAACCTAATGAAACTGCGGGTTGCCTAAGCTAATCAGTTCCTGGGGCAGAGGAGAGAATGATTTTGAAACGTGGAGAGCGTTAGAGAATATCTTTCTCTTCCTGAGAACCAGAAGACAAAGTTAGAGAAAAGAAAGGGAAACCGGGTGAAAATCAAAGGGAATTCCTATTCAACATTTTGGGCGTGATAATTGAACACTTAGGTGATTTAGAAAACGTTAAATGAGGTGCTTAAATTAAACTAATATATCTTTAAGCCACAATCGCTCCGTAAATTCTCTTTCTTGGAGGCTAAGCACAGTTAGCTTGAGTTAAAACTTGGCCACTTAACCTAATGAAACTATTAGTTGCGGAAGCTAATTAGTTCCTAGAGCAATAGAGAATGATTTAGGACGATAGAGAGAGTTAAAGAGCAACTTTCTTCTTCGGAGTTAGAAGTGAAAGTTAGAGAATAGAAAGGGAAAATAGGATGAAAATTAAAGGGAATTCTAACTCATCCTTTTGTACTTGACAATTGAACACTTAGGTGATTTACAAAACCCTAATAAGGTGATTAAACTAATATCGCTAAGCTACAACTACTCAGTAGATTCCCTTTCTTGGAAGCTAAGAAACATTAATTTGAGTGAAACTAGGCCACGGAAGCAAATGAAACAATTAGTTGCATAAGCTAGTTAGTTCCTAGAACAAAAAAGAGAAGGATGTAGAAGGACGGCGAGGGTTAGAGAAAATCTTTCTTCTGGTGAACAAGAAGAGCAAATTAGAGAAAAGGAAGGGAAATTGGATAAAAATGAAAGGGAATTCAAATTCAACATTCTGGACGTGAGAATTGAACACTTAGGTGATTTAGAAAACATTAAACGAGCTGCTTAAGTTAAACTAATATCGTGAAGCCACAGTTGCTCCTTAAATTCTCTTTCTTGGAGGCTAAGCAAGATCAGTTTGAGTTAAACATGGCCACTTAACCTAATGAAACTATTAGTTGCCCAAGCTAATTCGTTCTTAGAGCAAAAGAGAGAATGATTTAGAAGGACAGACAGACTTATAGAGAAACTTTCTTCTTCAGAGTTAGAGAAAAGAAAGGGAAATAGGTTTAAAATTAAAGGGAATTCTATTTCATCCTTCTGTACTTGAAAATTGAACACTTGGGTGACTTGTAAAAACGTAATGAGGTGATTAAACTAATATAGTTAAGCTACAATTACTCAATAAATTCTCTTTCTTGGAGGCTAATCAATATTAGTTTGAGTGAAACTAGGTCACGTAAGCTAACGAAACAATTAGTTGCATAAGCTAATTAGTTCCTAGAACAAAAGAGAGAAGGATGGACAAGGACGGAGAGAGTTAGAGAGAATATTTCTTCTTGTGAACTAGAAGAGAAAGTTAGAGAAAAGAAAGAGAAAGAGGATCAAAATTAAAGGGAATTCAAATTCAACATTTTGGACATGAGAATCGGACAATTTGGTGATTTAGAAAACATTAAATGAGGTGCTTAAATTAAACTAATATCGTTAAGCGACAATTACTCCGTAAAATCTCTTTCTTGGAGGCTAAGCACAGTTAGTTTGAGTTAAACTTGGCCACTTAACCTAATGAAACTATTAATTAGTTGGCCAAACTAATTAGTTCCTGAAGCAGTAGGGAGAATGATTTAGAACGACCGAGAGAGTTAAAAAGCAACTTCTTTTTCAGAGTTAGAAGTGAAAGTTAGAGAATAGAAAGGGAAACATGATTAAAATTAAAGGGAATTCCAATTCGTCGTTTTGTACTTGAGAATTGAACACATAGGTGATTTACAAAACCTCAATGGGGCGATTAAACTAATATCGTTAAATTCTCTTTCTTGGAGGATAAGCAATATTAGTTTGAGTGAAACTAGGCCACGTAAGCTAATGAAACAATAATTCCATGAGCTAATTTAGTTCCTATAACAAAAGAGAAAAAGGATGGAGATGGACGGACAGAGTTAGAGAGAATCTTTCTTCTTGTGCAGAAGAAGAGAAATTGGAGAAAAGAAAGAGAAATAGGTTAAAAATTAAGGGGGATTCAAATTCAACGTTTTGGAGATGGGAATTGAACACTTAGGTGACTTAGTAAACATTAAATGAGGTGCTAAAGTTAAACTAATATCGTTATTCCACAATTATTCCGTAAATTCTCTTTCTTGGACACAAAGCAAAATTAGTTTGAGTTGAACTTGGTCACCTAACCTAATGAAACTACGGGTTACCTTCGCCAATCAGAGAATGATTTTGAAAGGTGGAGAGAGTTAGAGAATATCTTTTTCTTCCTGAGAACTAGAAGACAAAGTTAGAGAAAAGAAAGGGAAGCAGGATAAAAATTAAAAGGAATTCGAATTCAACATTTTGGGCATGATAATTGAACACTTAGGTGATTTAGAAAACGTTAAATGAGGTGCTTAAATGAAACTAATATCTTTAAGGCACAATTGCTCCGTAAATTCTCTTTTTTGGAGGCTAAGCACAGTTAACTTGAGTTAAACTTGGCCACTTAACCTAATGAAACTATTAGTTGCGGAAGCTAATTAGTTCGTAGAGCAATAGGGAATGATTTAGGACGATAGAGAGAGTTAAAGAGCAACAACTTTCTTCTTCAGAGTTAGAAGTGAAAGTTAGAGAATAGAAAGGGAAATAGGATTAAAATTATAGGGAATTCTAATTAATCGTTTTGTACATGAGAATTGAACACATAAGTGATTTACAAAACCTCAATGGGGCGATTAAAGTAATATCGTTAAATTCTCTTTCTTGGAGGATAAACAATATTAGTTTGAGTGAAACTAGGCCACGTAAGCTAATGAAACAATAATTCCATGAGGTAATTTAGTTCCTATAACAAAAGAGAAAAAGGATGGAGATGGACGGACAGAGTTAGAGAGAATCTTTCTTCTTGTGCACAAGAAGAGAAATTGGAGAAAAGAAAGAGAAATAGGTTAAAAATTAAAGGGGATTCAAATTCAACGTTTTGGACATGAGAATTGCACACTTAGGTGACGTAGTAAGCCTTAAATGAGGTGCTAAAGTTAAACTAATATCGTTATTCCAGTATTACTCCGTAAATTCTCCTTCTTGGAGACTAAGCAAAATTAGTTTGAGTGAAACTTGGTTGCCTATGCTAATCAGTTCCTGGGGTAGAAGAGAGAATGATTTTGAAACGTGGAGAGAGTTAAAGAATATCTTTTTCTTCCTGGGAACTAGAAGACAAAGTTAGAGAAAAGAAAGGGAAACAGGATAAAAATTGAAGGGAATTCAAATTCAACATTTTGGGCATGATAATTGAACACTTAGGTGATTTAGAAAACGTTAAATGAGGTGCTTAAATTAAACAAATATCTTTAAGCCATAGTCGCTCCGTAAATTCTCTTTCTTGGAGGCTAAGCACAGTTAGCTTGAGTTAGACTTGGCCACCTAACCTAATGAAACTATTAGTTGCGGAAGCTAATTAGTTCCTAGAGCAATAGAGAATGATTTAGCACGATAGAGTGAGTCAAAGAGCAACTTTCTTCTTCAGAGTTAGAAGTGAAAGTTAGAGAATAGAAAGGGAAAATAGGATGAAAATTAAAGGGAATTCTAACTCATCATTTTGTACTTGAGAATTGAACACTTAGGTGATTTACAAAACCATAATGAGGTAATTAAACTAATATCGCTAAGCTACAACTACTCAGTAGATTCCCTTTCTTGGAAGCTAACAAACATTAGTTTTAGTGAAACTAGGCCACGTAAGCAAATGAAACAATTAGTTGCATAAGCTAATTAGTTCCTAGAACAAAAGAGAGAAGGATGGAGAAGGACAGAGAGAGTTAGAGAGAATCTTTCTTCTGGTGAACAAGAAGAGCAAGTTAGAGAAAAGAAAGGGAAATTGGATAAAAATTAAAGGGAATTCAAATTCAACATTCTGGACGTGAGAATTGAACACTTAGGTGATTTAGAAAACATTAAACGAGGTGCTTAAGTTAAACTAATATCGTTAAGCCACAATTGCTCTTTAAATTCCCTTTCTTAGAGGCTAAGCAAGACCGGTTTGAGTTAAACATGGCCACTTAACCTAATGAAACAAATTGTTTCCCAAGCTAATTCGTTCTTAGAGCAAAAGAGAGAATGATTTAGAAGGACAGAGAGACTTATAGAGAAACTTTCTTCTTCAGAGTTAGAGAAAAGAAAGGGAAATAGGTTGAAAATTAAAGGAATTCTATTTCATCCTTCTCAGACTTGAAAATTGAACACGGGTGATTTACAAAACCTTAATGAGGTGGTTAAACTAATATAGTTAAGCTACAATTACTCAATAAATTCTCTTTCTGGGAGGCTAAGCAATATTAGTTTGAGTGAAACTAGGCCACGTAAGCTAATGAAACAATTAGTTGCATAAGCTAATTAGTTCCTAGAACAAAAGAGAGAAGGATGGACAAGGACGGAGAGAGTCAGAGAGAATATTTCTTCCTGTGAACTAGAAGAGAAAGTTTGAGAAAAGAAAGAGAAAAAGGATCAAAATTAAAGGGAATTCAAATTCGACATTTTGGACATGAGAATCGAACAATTAGGTGATTTAGAAAACATCAAATGAGGCGCTTGGGTTAAACTAATATCGCTGTTTACAATTACTCCAGAAAATCTCTTTCTTGGAGGCTAAGCACGCTTAGTTTGAGTTAAACTTGGCCACTTAACCTAATGAAACTATTAATTAGTTGGCCAAACTAATTAGTTCTCAAGCAAGAGGAGAATGATTTAGAACGAGAGAGTTAAAAAGCAACTTCTTTTCGTGAGTTAGAAGTGAAAGTTAGAGAATAGAAAGGAAACATGATTAAAATTAAAGGAATTCCAATTCATCGCTTTGTACTTGAGAATTGAACACATAGGTGATTTACAAAACCTCAATGGGGTATTAAACTAATATCGTTAAATTCTTTTCTTGGAGGATAAGCAATATTAGTTTGAGTGAAACTAGGCCACGAAGCTAATGAAACAATAATTCCATGAGCTAATTTAGTTCCTATAACAACAGACAAAAAGGATGGAGATGGACGGACAGAGTTAGGGAGAATCTTTCTTCTTGTGCACAAGAAGAGGAATTGGAGAAAAGAAAGAGAAATAGGCTAAAAATTAAAGGGGATTCAAATTCAACGTTTTGGACGTCAGAATTGAACACTTAGGTGACTTAGTAAACAATAAATGCGGTGCCAAAGTTAAACTAATACCGTTACTCCACAATTACTCAGAAATTCTCTTTCTTGGAGACTAAGCAAATCGGTGTGAGTTGAACTTGGACGCCTAACCTAATGAAATCAAGGGTTGCCTAAGCTAATCGGGCTCAAGAGGAGAGAATGATTTTGAAACGTGGAGAGAGTTAGAGAATATCTTTCTCTTCCTGAGAACCAGAAGACAAAGTTAGAGAAAAGAAAGGGAAACCGGGTGAAAATCAAAGGGAATTCCTATTCAACATTTTGGGCGTGATAATTGAACACTTAGGTGATTTAGAAAACGTTAAATGAGGTGCTTAAATTAAACTAATATATCTTTAAGCCACAATCGCCAGCTAAATTCTCTTTCTTGGAGGCTAACCAGACCTAACTTGCGTTAAAACTTGGCCACTTAACGTAATGAAACTATTAGTTGCGGAAGCTAATTAGTTCCTAGAGCAATAGAGAATGATTTAGACGATAGAGAGAGTTAAAGAGCAACTTTCTTCTTCGGAGTTAGAAGTGAAAGTTAGAGAATAGAAAGGGAAAATAGGATGAAAATTAAAGGGAATTCTAACTCATCCTTTTGTACTTGACAATTGAACACTTAGGTGATTTACAAAACCCTGACGAGGTGATTAAACTAATATCGCTAAGCTACAACTACTCAGTAGATTCCCTTTCTTGGAAGCTAAGAAACATTAGTTTGAGCGAAACTGGGCCACGAAGGCAATCAAAACAATTAGTTGCATTAAGCTAATTAGTTCCTAGAACAAAAGAGAGAAGGATGGAGAGGGACGGAGAGAGTTGGAGAGAATCTTTCTTCTGGTGAACAAGAAGAGCGAGTTAGAGAAAAGAAAGGGAAATTGGATAAAAATTAAAGGGAATTCAAATTCAACATTCTGGACATGAGAATTGAACGCTTAGGTGATTTACAAAACATTAAACGAGGTGCTTAAGTTAAACTAATATCGTTAAGCCACAGTTGCTCCTTAAATTCCCTTTCTTGGGGGCCAAGCAAGATCAGTTTGAGTTAAACATGGCCACTTAACCTAATGAAACTATTAGTTGCCCAAGCTAATTCGTTCCTAGAGCAAAAGAGAGAATGACTTAGAAGGACGGAGAGACTTATAGAGAAACTTTCTTCTTCAGAGTTAGAGAAAAGAAAGGGAAATAGGTTGAAAATTAAAGGGAATTCTATTTCATCCTTCTGTACTTGAAAATTGAACACGTGGGTGATTTACAAAACCTTAATGAGGTGGTTAAACTAATATAGTTAAGCTACAATTACTCAATAAATTCTCTTCCTGGGAGGCTAAGCAATATTAGTTTGAGTGAAACTAGGCCACGTAAGCTAATGAAACAATTAGTTGCATAAGCTAATTAGTTCCTAGAACAAAAGAGAGAAGGATGGACAAGGACGGAGAGAGTCAGAGAGAATATTTCTTCCTGTGAACTAGAAGAGAAAGTTTGAGAAAAGAAAGAGAAAAAGGATCAAAATTAAAGGGAATTCAAATTCGACATTTTGGACATGAGAATCGAACAATTAGGTGATTTAGAAAACATCAAATGAGGCGCTGGTTAAACTAATATCGCTGTTTAAAATTACTCCGTAAAATCTCTTTCTTGGAGGCTAAGCACAGTTAGTTTGAGTTAAACTTGGCCACTTAACCTAATGAAACTATTAATTAGTTGGCCAAACTAATTAGTTCCTGAAGCAGTAGGGAGAATGATTTAGAACGACCGAGAGAGTTAAAAAGCAACTTCTTCTTCAGAGCCAGAAGTGAAAGTTAGAGAAAAGAGAAGGAAACATGATTAAAATTAAAGGGAATTCCAATTCCGCTTTTGTACTTGAGAATTGAACACATAGGTGAGTTACAAAACCACAATGGGGCGATAAAACTAATATCGTTAAATTCTTTCTTGGAGGATAAGCAATATTAGTTTGAGTGAAACTAGGCCACGAAGCTAATGAAACAATAATTCCATGAGCTAATTTAGTTCCTATAACAATGCACAAAAAGGATGGAGATGGACGGACAGAGTTAGGGAGAATCTTTCTTCTTGTGCACAAGAAGAGGAATTGGAGAAAAGAAAGAGAAATAGGCTAAAAATTAAAGGGGATTCAAATTCAACTTTTTGGACGTCGGAATTGAACACTTAGGTGACTTAGTAAACAATAAATGAGGTGCTAAAGTTAAACTAATATCGTTATTCCACAATTACTTCGTAAATTCTCTTTCTTGGAGACTAAGCAAAATCGGTTTGAGTTGAACTTGGTCGCCTAACCTAATGAAATCAAGGGTTGCCTAAGCTAATCGGCCTCGCAGAGGAGAGAATGATTTTGAAACGTGGAGAGAGTTAGAGTCTATCTTTCTCTTCCTGAGAACCAGAAGACAAAGTCAGAGAAAAGAAAGGGAAACCGGGTGAAAATCAAAGGGAATTCCTATTCAACATTTTGGGCGTGATAATTGAACACTTAGGTGATTTAGAAAACGTTAAATGAGGTGCTTAAATTAAACTAATATATCTTTAAGCCACAATCGCCTCAGAGAATTCTCTTTCTTGGAGGCTAAGCACGCTTAGCTTGAGTTAAAACTTGGCCACTTAACCTAATGAAACTATTAGTTGCGAAGCTAATTAGTTCCTAGAGCAATAGAGAATGATTTAGGACGATAGAGAGAGTTAATGAGCAACTTTCTTCTTCTTAGTTAGAAGTGTATGTTAGAGAATAGAAAGGAAAATAGGATGAAAATTAAAGGGAATTCAATCTCACCCTTTTGTACTTGTCAATTGAACACTTAGGTGATTTACAAAACCCTGACGAGGTGATTAAACTAATATCGCTAAGCTACAACTACTCAGTAGATTCCCTTTCTTGGAAGCTAAGAAACATTAGTTTGAGCGAAATCGGCCACGAGGCAATCAAACAATTAGTTGCATTAAGCTAATTAGTTCCTAGAACAAAAGAGAGAAGGATGGAGAGGGACGGAGAGAGTTGGAGAGAATCTTTCTTCCGTGAACAAGAAGAGCGAAGTTAGAGAAAAGAAAGGAAATTGATAAAAATTAAAGGAATTCAAATTCAACATTCTCGACATGAGAATTGAACGCTTAGGTGATTTACAAAACATTAAACGAGGTGCTTAAGTTAAACTAATATCGTTAAGCCACGCTGTTCTTAAATTCCTTTCTTTGGAGGCCAAGCAAGATTAGTTTGAGTTAAAGTTGGCCACTTAACCTAATGAAACTATTAGTTGCCCAAGCTAATTCGTTCCTAGAGCAAAAGAGAGAATGACTTAGAAGGACGGAGAGACTTATAGAGAAACTTTCTTCTTCAGAGTTAGAGAAAAGAAAGGAAATAGGTTGAAAATTAAAGGAATTCTATTTCATCCTTCTCAGACTTGAAAATTGAACACGGGTGATTTACAAAACCTTAATGAGGTGGTTAAACTAATATAGTTAAGCTACAATTACTCAATAAATTCTCTTTCTGGGAGGCTAAGCAATATTAGTTTGAGTGAAACTAGGCCACGTAAGCTAATGAAACAATTAGTTGCATAAGCCAATTAGTGCCTAGAACAAAAGAGAGAAGGATGGACAAGGACGGAGAGAGTCAGAGAGAATATTTCTTCCTGTGAACTAGAAGAGAAAGTTTGAGAAAAGAAAGAGAAAAAGGATCAAAATTAAAGGGAATTCAAATTCGACATTTTGGACATGAGAATCGAACAATTAGGTGATTCAGAAACATCAAATGAGGCGCTAAGTTAAACTAATATCGCTGTTTACAATTACTCCGTAAAAATCTCTTTCTTGGAGGCTAAGCACGCTTAGTTTGAGTTAAACTTGGCCACTTAACCTAATGAAACTATTAATTAGTTGGCCAAACTAATTAGTTCTCAAGCAAAGAGGGAGAATGATTTAGAACTAATCGAGAGAGTTAAAAAGCAACTTCTTTTTCAGAGTTAGAAGTGAAAGTTAGAGAATAGAAAGGAAACATGATTAAAATTAAAGGGAATTCCAATTGCCGCTTTGTACTTGAGAATTGAACACATAGGTGATTTACGTAAAACCTCAATGGGGCGTATTAAACTAATATCGTTAAATTCTCTTTCTTGGAGGATAAGCAATATTAGTTTGAGTGAAACTAGGCCAATGAAGCTAATGAAACAATAATTCCATGAGCTAATTTAGTTCCTATAACAAAAGACAAAAAGGATGGAGATGGACGGACAGAAGTTAGGGAGAATCTTTCTTCTTGTGCACAAGAAGAGGAATTGGAGAAAAGAAAGAGAAATAGGCTAAAAATTAAAGGATTCAAATTCAACGCTTTTGGACGCCGAATTGAACACTTAGGTGACTTAGTAAACAATAAATGAGGTGCTAAAGTTAAACTAATATCGTTATTCCACAATTACTCCGTAAATTCTCTTACTTGGAGACTAAGCAACATCGGTTTGAGTTGACCTTGGTCGCGTAACCTAATGAAATCTGGGTTGCCTAAGCTAATCGGGCCTCGCAGAGGAGAGAATGATTTTGAAACGTGGAGAGAGTTAGAGAATATCTTTCTCTTCCTGAGAACCAGAAGACAAAGTTAGAGAAAAGAAAGGGAAACCGGGTGAAAATCAAAGGGAATTCCTATTCAACATTTTGGGCGTGATAATTGAACACTTAGGTGATTTAGAAAACGTTAAATGAGGTGCTTAAATTAAACTAATATATCTTTAAGCCACAATCGCCTCCAGAATTCTCTTTCTTGGAGGCTAAGCACGCTTAGCTTGAGTTAAAACTTGGCCACTTAACCTAATGAAACTATTAGTTGCGAAGCTAATTAGTTCCTAGAGCAATAGAGAATGATTTAGGACGATAGAGAGAGTTAAAGAGCAACTTTCTTCTTCGGAGTTAGAAGTGAAAGTTAGAGAATAGAAAGGAAAATAGGATGAAAATTAAAGGAATTCTAACTCATCCTTTTGTACTTGACAATTGAACACTTAGGTGATTTACAAAACCCCGACGAGGTGATTAAACTAATATCGCTAAGCTACAACTACTCAAGAGATTCCCTTTCTTGGAAGCTAAGAAACATTAGTTTGAGCTTAAACGGGCCACGAGGCAATCAAAACAATTAGTTGCATTAAGCTAATTAGTTCCTAGAACAAAAGAGAGAAGGATGGAGAGGACGGAGAGAGTTGAGAGAATCTTTCTTCCGTGAACAAGAAGAGCGAAGTTAGAGAAAAGAAAGGAAATTGATAAAAATTAAAGGAATTCAAATTAAACATTCTAGACATGAGAATTGAACGCTTAGGTGATTTACAAAACATTAAACGAGGTGCTTAAGTTAAACTAATATCGTTAAGCCACGCTGTTCTTAAATTCCCTTTCTTGGGGCCAAGCAAGATCGCTTTGAGTTAAACATGGCCACTTAACCTAATGAAACTATTAGTTGCCCAAGCTAATTCGCTCCTAGAGCAAAAGAGAGAATGACTTAGAAGGACTGAGAGACTTATTGACAAACTTACTTCTTCAGAGTTAGAGAAAAGAAAGGAAATAGGTTGAAAATTAAAGGAATTCTATTTCATCCTTCTCAGATTTGAAAATTGAACACGTGGGTGATTTACAAAACCTTAATGAGGTGGTTAAACTAATATAGTTAAGCTACAATTACTCAATAAATTCTCTTCCGGGAGGCTAAGCAATATTAGTTTGAGTGAAACTAGGCCACGAAGCTAATGAAACAATTAGTTGCATAAGCCAATTAGTGCCTAGAACAAAAGAGAGAAGGATGGACAAGGACGGAGAGAGTCGAGAGAATATTTCTTCCTCGTGAACTAGAAGAGAAAGTTTGAGAAAAGAAAGAGAAAAAGGATCAAAATTAAAGGGAATTCAAATTCGACATTTTGGACATGAGAATCTAACAATTAGGTGATTTAGAAAAACATCAAATGAGGCGCTTAAGTTAAACTAATATCGCTGTTTACACAATTACTCAGAAAATCTCTTTCTTGGAGGCTAAGCACAGTTAGTTTGAGTTAAACTTGGCCACTTAACCTAATGAAACTATTAATTAGTTGGCCAAACTAATTAGTTCCTCAAGCAGTAGGGAGGATGATTTAGGACGACCGAGAGAGTTAAAAAGCAACTTTTTCGTGAGTTAGAAGTGAAAGTTAGAGAATAGAAAGGAAACATGATTAAAATTAAAGGAATTCCAATTCATCGCTTTTGTACTTGAGAATTGAACACATAGGTGATTTACAGAACCACAATGGGGCGATTAAACTAATATCGTTAAATTCTCTTTCTTGGAGGATAAGCAATATTAGTTTGAGTGAAACTAGGCCACGTAAGCTAATGAAACAATAATTCCATGAGCTAATTTAGTTCCTATAACAATGCATAAAAAGGATGGAGATGGACGGACAGAGTTAGGAGAATCTTTCTTCTTGTGCACAAGAAGAGGAATTGGAGAAAAGAAAGAGAAATAGGCTAAAAATTAAAGGGGATTCAAATTCAACGCTTTTGGACGCCGTAATTGAACACTTAGGTGACTTAGTAAACAATAAATGAGGTGCTAAAGTTAAACTAATATCGTTATTCCACAATTACTCAGAAATTCTCTTTCTTGGAGACTAAGCAAAATCGGTTTGAGTTGAACTTGGTCGCCTAACCTAATGAAATCAAGGGTTGCCTAAGCTAATCGGGCCTCAAGCAGAGGAGAATGATTTTGAAACGTGGAGAGAGTTAGAGAATATCTTTCTTCCGAGAACCGTAAGACAAAGTTAGAGAAAAGAAAGGAAACCGTGAAAATCAAAGGAATTCCTATTCAACATTTTGGGCGTGATAATTGAACACTTAGGTGATTTAGAAAACGTTAAATGAGGTGCTTAAATTAAACTAATATATCTTTAAGCCACAATCGCCTCCAGAATTCTCTTTCTTGGAGGCTAAGCACAGTTAGCTTGAGTTAAAACTTGGCCACTTAACCTAATGAAACTATTAGTTGCGGAAGCTAATTAGTTCCTAGAGCAATAGAGAATGATTTAGGACGATAGAGAGAGTTAAAGAGCAACTTTCTTCTTCGGAGTTAGAAGTGAAAGTTAGAGAATAGAAAGGGAAATAGGATTAAAATTAAAGGGAATTCCAATTTATCGTTTTGTACTTGAGAATTGAACACTTAGGTGATTTACAAAACCCCGACGAGGTGATTAAACTAATATCGCTAAGCTACAACTACTCAAGAGATTCCCTTTCTTGGAAGCTAAGAAACATTAGTTTGAGCGAAATCGGCCACGAGGCAATCAAACAATTAGTTGCATTAAGCTAATTAGTTCCTAGAACAAAAGAGAGAAGGATGGAGAGGGACGAGAGAGTTGGAGAGAATCTTTCTTCCGTGAACAAGAAGAGCGAAGTTAGAGAAAAGAAAGGAAATTGATAAAATTAAAGGGAATTCAAATTCAACATTCTGGACATGAGAATTGAACGCTTAGGTGATTTACAAAACATTAAACGAGGTGCTTAAGTTAAACTAATATCGTTAAGCCACGCTGTTCCTTAAATTCCTTTCTTGGGGGCCAAGCAAGATAACTTTGAGTTAAACATGGCCACTTAACCTAATGAAACTATTAGTTGCCCAAGCTAATTCGTTCCTAGAGCAAAAGAGAGAATGACTTAGAAGGACGGAGAGACTTATAGAGAAACTTTCTTCTTCAGAGTTAGAGAAAAGAAAGGGAAATAGGTTGAAAATTAAAGGGAATTCTATTTCATCCTTCTGTACTTGAAAATTGAACACGTGGGTGATTTACAAAACCTTAATGAGGTGGTTAAACTAATATAGTTAAGCTACAATTACTCAATAAATTCTCATTCCGGGAGGCTACAATATTAGTTTGAGTGAAACTAGGCCACGAAGCTCATGAACCAATTAGTTGCATAAGCCAATTAGTGCCTAGAACAAAAGAGAGAAGGATGGACAAGGACGGAGAGAGTCAGAGAGAATATTTCTTCCTGTGAACTAGAAGAGAAAGTTTGAGAAAAGAAAGAGAAAAAGGATCAAAATTAAAGGGAATTCAAATTCGACATTTTGGACATGAGAATCTAACAATTAGGTGATTTAGAAAACATCAAATGAGGCGCTAAGTTAAACTAATATCGCTGTTTACAATTACTCCAGAAAATCTCTTTCTTGGAGGCTAAGCACGCTTAGTTTGAGTTAAACTTGGCCACTTAACCTAATGAAACTATTAATTAGTTGGCCAAACTAATTAGTTCCTCAAGCAAAGAGGGAGAATGATTTAGAACCACCGAGAGAGTTAAAAAGCAACTTTTTTCAGAGTTAGAAGTGAAAGTTAGAGAATAGAAAGGGAAACATGATTAAAATTAAAGGAATTCCAATTCTCGCTTTGTACTTGAGAATTGAACACATAGGTGATTTACGTAACCTCAATGGGGCGTATTAAACTAATATCGCTAAATTCTCTTTCTTGGAGGATAAGCAATATTAGTTTGAGTGAAACTAGGCCACGAAGCTAATGAAACAATAATTCCATGAGCTAATTTAGTTCCTATAACAATGACAAAAAAGGATGGAGATGGACGGACAGAGTTAGGGAGAATCTTTCTTCTTGTGCACAAGAAGAGGAATTGGAGAAAAGAAAAGGAAATAGGTTGAAAATTAAAGGGATTCAAATTCAACGCTTTTGGACGCCGAATTGAACACTTAGGTGACTTAGTAAACAATAAATGAGGTGCTAAAGTTAAACTAATATCGTTATTCCACAATTACTCAGAATTCTCTTTCTTGGAGACTAAGCTTAAATCGGTTTGAGTTGAACTTGGTCGCCTAACCTAATGAAATCAAGGGTTGCCTAAGCTAATCGGCCTCAAGCAGAGGAGAGAATGATTTTGAAACGTGGAGAGTTAGAGAATATCTTTCTTCCCGAGAACCGTAAGACAAAGTTAGAGAAAAGAAAGGGAAACCGGTGAAAATCAAAGGAATTTTATTCAACATTTTGGGCGTGATAATTGAACACTTAGGTGATTTAGAAAACGTTAAATGAGGTGCTTAAATTAAACTAATATATCTTTAAGCCACAATCGCCTCAGAATTCTCTTTCTTGGAGGCTAAGCACAGTTAGCTTGAGTTAAAACTTGGCCACTTAACCTAATGAAACTATTAGTTGCGGAAGCTAATTAGTTCCTAGAGCAATAGAGAATGATTTAGGACGATAGAGAGAGTTAAAGAGCAACTTTCTTCTTCGGAGTTAGAAGTGAAAGTTAGAGAATAGAAAGGGAAAATAGGATGAAAATTAAAGGGAATTCTAACTCATCCTTTTGTACTTGACAATTGAACACTTAGGTGATTTACAAAACCCTGACGAGGTGATTAAACTAATATCGCTAAGCTACAACTACTCAGTAGATTCCCTTTCTTGGAAGCTAAGAAACATTAGTTTGAGCGAAATTGGGCCACGTAGGCAACTGAAACAATTAGTTGCATTAAGCTAATTAGTTCCTGGAACAAAAGAGAAAAGGATGGAGAGGACGGAGAGAGTTGGAGAGAATCTTTCTTCCGTGAACAAGAAGAGCGAAGTTAGAGAAAAGAAAGGAAATTGATAAAATTAAAGGGAATTCAAATTCAACATTCTCGACATGAGAATTGAACGCTTAGGTGATTTACAAAACATTAAACGAGGTGCTTAAGTTAAACTAATATCGTTAAGCCACGCTGTTCCTTAAATTCCTTTCTTGGGGGCCAAGCAAGATCATTTTGAGTTAAACATGGCCACTTAACCTAATGAAACTATTAGTTCACCAAGCTAATTCGTTCCTAGAGCAAAATAGAGAATGACTTAGAAGGACTGAGAGACTTATAGAGAAACTTTCTTCTTCAGAGTTAGAGAAAAGAAAGGGAAATAGGTTGAAAATTAAAGGAATTCTATTTCATCCTTCTCAGACTTTGAAAATTAAACACATAAGTGATTTACAAAACCTTAATGAGGTGGTTAAACTAATATAGTTAAGCTACAATTACTCAATAAATTCTCTTTCTGGGAGGCTAAGCAATATTAGTTTGAGTGAAACTAGGCCACGTAAGCTAATGAAACAATTAGTTGCATAAGCCAATTAGTGCCTAGAACAAAAGAGAGAAGGATGGACAAGGACCGAGAGAGTCAGAGAATATTTCTTCCTCGTGAACTAGAAGAGAAAGTTTGAGAAAAGAAAGAGAAAAAGGATCAAAATTAAAGGGAATTCAAATTCGACATTTTGGACATGAGAATCGAACAATTAGGTGATTTAGAAACATCAAATGAGGCGCTTAAGTTAAACTAATATCGCTGTTTACAATTACTCAGAAAATCTCTTTCTTGGAGGCTAAGCACGCTTAGTTTGAGTTAAACTTGGCCACTTAACCTAATGAAACTATTAATTAGTTGGCCAAACTAATTAGTTCCTCAAGAGGGGAGAATGATTTAGAAAATCGAGAGAGTTAAAAAGCAACTTTTTTCAGAGTTAGAAGTGAAAGTTAGAGAATAGAAAGGGAAACATGATTAAAATTAAAGGGAATTCCAATTGCCGCTTTTGTACTTGAGAATTGAACACATAGGTGATTTACGTAACCTCAATGGGGCGTATTAAACTAATATCGTTAAATTCTCTTTCTTGGAGGATAAGCAATTTTAGTTTGAGTGAAACTAGGCCACGAAAGCTAATGAAACAATAATTCCATGAGCTAATTTAGTTCCTATAACAACAGACAAAAAGGATGGAGATGGACGGACAGAGTTAGGGAGAATCTTTCTTCTTGTGCACAAGAAGAGGAATTGGAGAAAAGAAAGAGAAATAGGCTAAAAATTAAAGGGGATTCAAATTCAACGTTTTGGACGTCAGAATTGAACACTTAGGTGACTTAGTAAACAATAAATGAGGTGCTAAAGTTAAACTAATATCGTTATTCCACACCATTACTCAGAAATTCTCTTTCTTGGAGACTAAGCGAAATCGGTTTGAGTTGAACTTGGTCGCCTAACCTAATGAAACTGCGGGTTGCCTAAGCTAATCAGTTCCTGGGGCAGAGGAGAGAATGATTTTGAAACGTGGAGAGCGTTAGAGAATATCTTTCTCTTCCTGAGAACCAGAAGACAAAGTTAGAGAAAAGAAAGGGAAACCGGGTGAAAATCAAAGGGAATTCCTATTCAACATTTTGGGCGTGATAATTGAACACTTAGGTGATTTAGAAAACGTTAAATGAGGTGCTTAAATTAAACTAATATATCTTTTAAGCCACAATCGCCTCCGTAAATTCTTTCTTGGAGGCTAAGCACGCTTAGCTTGAGTTAAAACTTGGCCACTTAACCTAATGAAACTATTAGTTGCGAAGCTAATTAGTTCCTAGAGCAATAGAGAATGATTTAGGACGATAGAGAGAGTTAAAGAGAAACTTTCTTCTTCAGAGCCAGAAGTGAAAGTTAGAGAAAAGAGAAGGAAATAGGATGAAAATTAAAGGGAATTCTAACTCATCCTTTTGTACTTGACAATTGAACACTTAGGTGATTTACAAAACCCTGACGAGGTGATTAAACTAATATCGCTAAGCTACAACTACTCAGTAGATTCCCTTTCTTGGAAGCTAAGAAACATTAGTTTGAGCGAAATCGGCCACGAGGCAATCAAACAATTAGTTGCATTAAGCTAATTAGTTCCTAGAACAAAAGAGAGAAGGACGGGGAGAGTTAGAGAGAAACTTTCTCCTTGAACAAGAAGAGCGAGTTAGAGAAAAGAAAGGGAAATTGGATAAAAATTAAAGGGAATTCAAATTCAACATTCTGGACATGAGAATTGAACGCTTAGGTGATTTACAAAACATTAAACGAGGTGCTTAAGTTAAACTAATATCGTTAAGCCACAGTTGCTCCTTAAATTCCCCTTCTCTGGGGCCAAGCAAGATCAGTTTGAGTTAAACATGGCCACTTAACCTAATGAAACTATTAGTTGCCCAAGCTAATTCGTTCCTAGAGCAAAAGAGAGAATGACTTAGAAGGACGGAGAGACTTATAGAGAAACTTTCTTCTTCAGAGTTAGAGAAAAGAAAGGGAAATAGGTTGAAAATTAAAGGGAATTCTATTTCATCCTTCTGTACTTGAAAATTGAACACGTGGGTGATTTACAAAACCTTAATGAGGTGGTTAAACTAATATAGTTAAGCTACAATTACTCAATAAATTCTCTTTCTGGGAGGCTAAGCAATATTAGTTTGAGTGAAACTAGGCCACGTAAGCTAATGAAACAATTAGTTGCATAAGCCAATTAGTGCCTAGAACAAAAGAGAGAAGGATGGACAAGGACGGAGAGAGTCAGAGAGAATATTTCTTCCTGTGAACTAGAAGAGAAAGTTTGAGAAAAGAAAGAGAAAAAGGATCAAAATTAAAGGGAATTCAAATTCGACATTTTGGACATGAGAATCGAACAATTAGGTGATTTAGAAAACATCAAATGAGGCGCTTGGGTTAAACTAATATCGCTGTTTACAATTACTCAGAAAATCTCTTTCTTGGAGGCTAAGCACAGTTAGTTTGAGTTAAACTTGGCCACTTAACCTAATGAAACTATTAATTAGTTGGCCAAACTAATTAGTTCCTGAAGCAGTAGGGAGAATGATTTAGAACGACCGAGAGAGTTAAAAAGCAACTTCTTTTTCAGAGTTAGAAGTGAAAGTTAGAGAATAGAAAGGGAAACATGATTAAAATTAAAGGGAATTCCAATTGCCGCTTTGTACTTGAGAATTGAACACATAGGTGATTTACCGAACCTCAATGGGGCGATTAAACTAATATCGTTAAATTCTCTTTCTTGGAGGATAAGCAATATTAGTTTGAGTGAAACTAGGCCACGTAAGCTAATGAAACAATAATTCCATGAGCTAATTTAGTTCCTATAACAACAGACAAAAAGGATGGAGATGGACGGACAGAGTTAGGGAGAATCTTTCTTCTTGTGCACAAGAAGAGGAATTGGAGAAAAGAAAGAGAAATAGGCTAAAAATTAAAGGATTCAAATTCAACGCTTTTGGACGCCGTAATTGAACACTTAGGTGACTTAGTAAACAATAAATGAGGTGCTAAAGTTAAACTAATATCGTTATTCCACAATTACTGTGAAATTCTCTTTCTTGGAGACTAAGCAAAATCGGCTTGAGTTGAACTTGGTCGCCTAACCTAATGAAATCAAGGGTTGCCTAAGCTAATCGGCCTCGGCAGAGGAGAGAATGATTTTGAAACGTGGAGAGCGTTAGAGAATATCTTTCTTCCCGAGAACCGTAAGACAAAGTTAGAGAAAAGAAAGGAAACCGGTGAAAATCAAAGGAATTCCTATTCAACATTTTGGGCGTGATAATTGAACACTTAGGTGATTTAGAAAACGTTAAATGAGGTGCTTAAATTAAACTAATATCTTTAAGCCACAATCGCTCCGTGAATTCTCTTTCTTGGAGGCTAAGCACGGTTAGCTTGTGTTAAAACTTGGCCACTTAACCTAATGAAACTATTAGTTGCGGAAGCTAATTAGTTCCTAGAGCAATAGAGAATGATTTAGGACGATAGAGAGCGTCAAAGAGCAACTTTCTTCTTCAGAGTTAGAAGTGAAAGTTATAGAATAGAAAGGGAAAATAGGATGAAAATTAAAAGGAATTCTAACTCATCCTTTTGTACTTGAGAACTGAACACTTAGGTGATTTACAAAACCCGACGAGGTGATTAAACTAATATCGCTAAGCTACAACTACTCAAGAGATTCCTTTCTTGGAAGCTAAGAAACATTAGTTTGAGCGAAATGGCCACGAGGCAATCAAAACAATTAGTTGCATTAAGCTAATTAGTTCCTAGAACAAAAGAGAGAAGGATGGAGAGGGACGAGAGAGTTGAGAGAATCTTTCTTCCGTGAACAAGAAGAGCGAAGTTAGAGAAAAGAAAGGAAATTGATAAAATTAAAGGAATTCAAATTCAACATTCTCGACATGAGAATTGAACGCTTAGGTGATTTACAAAACATTAAACGAGGTGCTTAAGTTAAACTAATATCGTTAAGCCACGCTGTTCTTAAATTCCCTTTCTTGGGGGCCAAGCAAGATCAGCTTTGAGTTAAACATGGCCACTTAACCTAATGAAACTATTAGTTGCCCAAGCTAATTCGCTCCTAGAGCAAAAGAGAGAATGACTTAGAAGGACGGAGAGACTTATAGAGAAACTTTCTTCTTCGTGAGTTAGAGAAAAGAAAGGGAAATAGGTTGAAAATTAAAGGAATTCTATTTCATCCTTCTCAGACTTGAAAATTGAACACGTAAGTGATTTACAAAACCTTAATGAGGTGGTTAAACTAATATAGTTAAGCCACAATTACTCAATAAATTCTTCTTTCGGAGGCTACAATATTAGTTTGAGTGAAACTAGGCCACGAAGCTAATGAAACAATTAGTTGCATAAGCCAATTAGTGCCTAGAACAAAAGAGAGAAGGATGGACAAGGACGGAGAGAGTCGAGAGAATATTTCTTCCTCGTGAACTAGAAGAGAAAGTTTGAGAAAAGAAAGAGAAAAGGATCAAAATTAAAGGAATTCAAATTCGACATTTTGGACATGAGAATCGAACAATTAGGTGATTTAGAAACATCAAATGAGGCGCTTGGGTTAAACTAATATCGCTGTTTACAATTACTCCCAGAAAATCTCTTTCTTGGAGGCTAAGCACGCTTAGTTTGAGTTAAACTTGGCCACTTAACCTAATGAAACTATTAATTAGTTGGCCAAACTAATTAGTTCCTCGGCAAAGAGGGAGAATGATTTAGAACCACCGAGAGAGTTAAAAAGCAACTTTTTTCAGAGTTAGAAGTGAAAGTTAGAGAATAGAAAGGAAACATGAGTAAAATTAAAGGGAATTCCAATTCGTCGTTTTGTACTTGAGAATTGAACACATAGGTGATTTACAGAACCTCAATGGGGCGATTAAACTAATATCGTTAAATTCTCTTTCTTGGAGGATAAGCAATATTAGTTTGAGTGAAACTAGGCCACGTAAGCTAATGAAACAATAATTCCATGAGCTAATTTAGTTCCTATAACAACGGACAAAAAGGATGGAGATGGACGGACAGAGTTAGGGAGAATCTTTCTTCTTGTGCACAAGAAGAGGAATTGGAGAAAAGAAAGAGAAATAGGCTAAAAATTAAAGGGGATTCAAATTCAACGTTTTGGACGTCAGAATTGAACACTTAGGTGACTTAGTAAACAATAAATGAGGTGCTAAAGTTAAACTAATATCGTTATTCCACAATTACTCCGTGAAATTCTTCTTGGAGACTAAGCAAAATCGGTTTGAGTTGAACTTGGTCGCCTAACCTAATGAAATCAAGGGTTGCCTAAGCTAATCGGGCCTCGCAGAGGAGAGAATGATTTTGAAACGTGAGAGAGTTAGAGAATATCTTTCTTCCGAGAACCGTAAGACAAAGTTAGAGAAAAGAAAGGGAAACCGGGTGAAAATCAAAGGGAATTGCTATTCAACATTTTGGGCGTGATAATTGAACACTTAGGTGATTTAGAAAACGTTAAATGAGGTGCTTAAATTAAACTAATATATCTTTAAGCCACAATCGCTCCAGAAATTCTCTTTCTTGGAGGCTAAGCACGCTTAGCTTGAGTTAAAACTTGGCCACTTAACCTAATGAAACTATTAGTTGCGAAGCTAATTAGTTCCTAGAGCAATAGAGAATGATTTAGGACGATAGAGAGAGTTAAAGAGCAACTTTCTTCTTCCGAGTTAGAGGAGAAAGTTGTGGAAAAGAAAGAGAAATAGGAAGAAATTCAAAAGGAATTCAAATTCATCCTTTTGGACTTGACAATTGAACACTTAGGTGATTTACAAAACCCTGACGAGGTGATTAAACTAATATCGCTAAGCTACAACTACTCAAGAGATTCCTTTCTTGGAAGCTAAGAAACATTAGTTTGAGCGAAATCGGCCACGAGGCAAATCAAACAATTAGTTGCATTAAGCTAATTAGTTCCTAGAACAAAAGAGAGAAGGATGGAGAGGGACTTGAGAGAGTTGGAGAGAATCTTTCTTCCGTGAACAAGAAGAGCGAAGTTAGAGAAAAGAAAGGAAATTGATAAAATTAAAAGGAATTCAAATTCAAAATTCTGGACATGAGAATTGAACGCTTAGGTGATTTACAAAACATTAAACGAGGTGCTTAAGTTAAACTAATATTAATAAGCCACAGTTGCTCCTTATATTCCCTATCTTGGGGCCAAGCAAGATCGCTTTGAGTTAAACATGGCCACTTAACCTAATGAAACTATTAGTTGCCCAAGCTAATTCGCTCCTAGAGCAAAAGAGAGAATGACTTAGAAGGACCTGAGAGACTTATAGAGAAACTTTCTTCAGAAAGTTAGAGAAAAGAAAGGAAATAGGTTGAAAATTAAAGGAATTCTATTTCATCCTTCTCAGATTTGAAAATTGAACACGTGGGTGATTTACAAAACCTTAATGAGGTGGTTAAACTAATATAGTTAAGCTACAATTACTCAATAAATTCTTCTCGGGAGGCTAAGCAATATTAGTTTGAGGAAACTAGGCCACGCAAGCTAATGAAACAATTAGTTGCATAAGCCAATTAGTGCCTAGAACAAAAGAGAGAAGGATGGACAAGGACGGAGAGAGTCGAGAGAATATTTCTTCCTCGTGAACTAGAAGAGAAAGTTTGAGAAAAGAAAGAGAAAAAGGATCAAAATTAAAGGGAATTCAAATTCGACATTTTGGACATGAGAATCTAACAATTAGGTGATTTAGAAACATCAAATGAGGCGCTGGTTAAACTAATATCGCTGTTTACAATTACTCCGTGAAAATCTCTTTCTTGGAGGCTAAGCACGCTTAGTTTGAGTTAAACTTGGCCACCTAACCTAATGAAACTATTAGTTGGCCAAACTAATTAGTTCCTAAAGCAGTAAGGAGAATGATTTAGAACGATAGAGAGAGTTAAAAAGCAACTTTCTTTTTCAGAGTTAGAAGTGAAAGGAAGAGAATAGAAAGGGAAATAGGATTAAAATTAAATGGAATTCCAATTGATCGTTTTGTACTTGAGAATTGAACACATAGGTGATTGACAAAACCTCAACGAGGCGATTAAACTAATATCGGTAAATTCTCTTTCTTGGAGGATAAGCAATATTAGTTTGAGTGAAACTAGGCCACGAAGCTAATGAAACAATAATTCCATGAGCTAATTTAGTTCCTATAACAATGACAAAAAGGATGGAGATGGACGGACAGAGTTAGGAGAATCTTTCTTCTTGTGCACAAGAAGAGGAATTGGAGAAAAGAAAGAGAAATAGGCTAAAAATTAAAGGATTCAAATTCAACGCTTTTGGACGCCGTAATTGAACACTTAGGTGACTTAGTAAACAATAAATGAGGTGCTAAAGTTAAACTAATATCGTTATTCCACAATTACTCAGTAAATTCTCTTTCTTGGAGACTAAGCAAAATCGGTTTGAGTTGAACTTGGTCGCCTAACCTAATGAAATCAAGGGTTGCCTAAGCTAATCGGCCTCAAGAGGAGAGAATGATTTTGAAACGTGGAGAGAGTTAGAGAATATCTTTCTTCCCGAGAACCGTAAGACAAAGTTAGAGAAAAGAAAGGGAAACCGTGAAAATCAAAGGGAATTTTATTCAACATTTTGGGCGTGATAATTGAACACTTAGGTGATTTAGAAAACGTTAAATGAGGTGCTTAAATTAAACTAATATATCTTTAAGCCACAATCGCCTCAGAAATTCTCTTTCTTGGAGGCTAAGCACGCTTAGCTTGAGTTAAAACTTGGCCACTTAACCTAATGAAACTATTAGTTGCGAAGCTAATTAGTTCCTAGAGCAATAGAGAATGATTTAGACGATAGAGAGAGTTAAAGAGCAACTTTCTTCTTCGGAGTTAGAAGTGAAAGTTAGAGAATAGAAAGGAAAATAGGATGAAAATTAAAGGAATTCTAACTCATCCTTTTGTACTTGACAATTGAACACTTAGGTGATTTACAAAACCCCGACGAGGTGATTAAACTAATATCGCTAAGCTACAACTACTCAAGAGATTCCTTTCTTGGAAGCTAAGAAACATTAGTTTGAGCGAAACTGGCCACGAGGCAACTCAAACAATTAGTTGCATTAAGCTAATTAGTTCCTAGAACAAAAGAGAGAAGGATGGAGAGGACGGAGAGAGTTGAGAGAATCTTTCTTCCGTGAACAAGAAGAGCGAAGTTAGAGAAAAGAAAGGAAATTGATAAAATTAAAGGGAATTCAAATTCAACATTCTCGACATGAGAATTGAACGCTTAGGTGATTTACAAAACATTAAACGAGGTGCTTAAGTTAAACTAATATCGTTAAGCCACAGCTGTTCTTAAATTCCTTTCTTGGGGCCAAGCAAGATCGGCTTTGAGTTAAACATGGCCACTTAACCTAATGAAACTATTAGTTGCCCAAGCTAATTCGCTCCTAGAGCAAAAGAGAGAATGACTTAGAAGGACTGAGAGACTTATAGAGAAACTTTCTTCTTCAGAGTTAGAGAAAAGAAAGGAAATAGGTTGAAAATTAAAGGAATTCTATTTCATCCTTCTCAGACTTGAAAATTGAACACGGGTGATTTACAAAACCTTAATGAGGTGGTTAAACTAATATAGTTAAGCTACAATTACTCAATAAATTCTCTTCCGGGAGGCTACAATATTAGTTTGAGTGAAACTAGGCCACGAAGCTAATGAAACAATTAGTTGCATAAGCCAATTAGTGCCTAGAACAAAAGAGAGAAGGATGGACAAGGACGGAGAGAGTCGAGAGAATATTTCTTCCTCGTGAACTAGAAGAGAAAGTTTGAGAAAAGAAAGAGAAAAAGGATCAAAATTAAAGGGAATTCAAATTCGACATTTTGGACATGAGAATCTAACAATTAGGTGATTTAGAAAACATCAAATGAGGCGCTTGGTTAAACTAATATCGCTGTTTACAATTACTCCAGAAAATCTCTTTCATGGAGGCTAACCACTGTTTGTTTGACTTACTCTTGGCCACCTAACCTAATGAAACTATAAATTAGTGGGCCAAACTATTTAGTTCCTGAAGCAGTGGGGAGAGTGATTTAGAACGACCGAGAGAGTTAAAAAGCAACTTCTTGTTCAGAGGTAGAAGTGAAAGTCAGAGAATAGAAAGGGAAACATGATTAAAATTAAAGGGAATTCCAATTCGCTTTTGTACTTGAGAATTGAACACATAGGTGATTTACGTAACCTCAATGGGGCGTATTAAACTAATATCGTTAAATTCTCTTTCTTGGAGGATAAGCAATATTAGTTTGAGTGAAACTAGGCCACGAAGCTAATGAAACAATAATTCCATGAGCTAATTTAGTTCCTATAACAAAAGACAAAAAGGATGGAGATGGACGGACAGAGTTAGAGAATCTTTCTTCTTGTGCACAAGAAGAGGAATTGGAGAAAAGAAAGAGAAATAGGCTAAAATTAAAGGATTCAAATTCAACGCTTTGGACGCCGAATTGAACACTTAGGTGACTTAGTAAACAATAAATGAGGTGCTAAAGTTAAACTAATATCGTTATTCCACAATTACTCGTGAAATTCTCTTTCTTGAGACTAAGCAAAATCGGTTTGAGTTGAACTTGGTCGCCTAACCTAATGAAATCAAGGGTTGCCTAAGCTAATCGGCCTCAAGAGGAGAGAATGATTTTGAAACGTGGAGAGCGTTAGAGAATATCTTTCTTCCCGAGAACCGTAAGACAAAGTTAGAGAAAAGAAAGGAAACCGGTGAAAATCAAAGGAATTCCTATTCAACATTTTGGGCGTGATAATTGAACACTTAGGTGATTTAGAAAACGTTAAATGAGGTGCTTAAATTAAACTAATATATCTTTAAGCCACAATCGCCTCAGAATTCTCTTTCTTGGAGGCTAAGCACGCTTAGCTTGAGTTAAAACTTGGCCACTTAACCTAATGAAACTATTAGTTGCGAAGCTAATTAGTTCCTAGAGCAATAGAGAATGATTTAGGACGATAGAGAGAGTTAAAGAGCAACTTTCTTCTTCGGAGTTAGAAGTGAAAGTTAGAGAATAGAAAGGGAAATAGGATGAAAATTAAAGCGACTTCAAATTCATCCTTCTGGACTTGAGAATTGAACACTTAAGTGATTTACAAAACCCCGACGAGGTGATTAAACTAATATCGCTAAGCTACAACTACTCAAGAGATTCCTTTCTTGGAAGCTAAGAAACATTAGTTTGAGCTTAAACGGGCCACGAGGCAATCAAACAATTAGTTGCATTAAGCTAATTAGTTCCTAGAACAAAAGAGAGAGAAGGATGGAGAGGACGGAGAGAGTTGAGAGAATCTTTCTTCCGTGAACAAGAAGAGCATGTTAGAGAAAAGAAAGGGAAATTGGATAAAAATTAAAGGGAATTCAAATTCAACATTCTGGACATGAGAATTGAACACTTAGGTGATTTACAAAACATTAAACGAGGTGCTTAAGTAAAACTGATCTTGGGGGCCAAGCAAGATCAGTTTGAGTTAAACATGGCCACTTAACCTAATGAAACTATTAGTTGCCCAAGCTAATTCGTTCCTAGAGCAAAAGAGAGAATGACTTAGAAGGACGGAGAGACTTATAGAGAAACTTTCTTCTTCAGAGTTAGAGAAAAGAAAGGGAAATAGGTTGAAAATTAAAGGGAATTCTATTTCATCCTTCTGTACTTGAAAATTGAACACGTGGGTGATTTACAAAACCTTAATGAGGTGGTTAAACTAATATAGTTAAGCTACAATTACTCAATAAATTCTCTTTCTGGGAGGCTAAGCAATATTAGTTTGAGTGAAACTAGGCCACGTAAGCTAATGAAACAATTAGTTGCATAAGCCAATTAGTGCCTAGAACAAAAGAGAGAAGGATGGACAAGGACGGAGAGAGTCAGAGAGAATATTTCTTCCTGTGAACTAGAAGAGAAAGTTTGAGAAAAGAAAGAGAAAAAGGATCAAAATTAAAGGGAATTCAAATTCGACATTTTGGACATGAGAATCGAACAATTAGGTGATTTGGAAAACATGAAATGAGTTGCTTAAGTTGAACCAATATCGCTGCTTACAATTACTCAGAAAATCTCTTTCTTGGAGGCTAAGCACGCTTAGTTTGAGTTAAACTTGGCCACTTAACCTAATGAAACTATTAATTAGTTGGCCAAACTAATTAGTTCTCAAGCAAAGAGGGAGAATGATTTAGAACTAATCGAGAGAGTTAAAAAGCAACTTCTTTTCAGAGTTAGAAGTGAAAGTTAGAGAATAGAAAGGAAACATGATTAAAATTAAAGGAATTCCAATTCGCCGCTTTGTACTTGAGAATTGAACACATAGGTGATTTACAAACCTCAATGGGGCGATTAAACTAATATCGTTAAATTCTCTTTCTTGGAGTATAAGCAATATTAGTTTGGGGGAAACTAGGCCACGTAAGCTAATGAAACAATAATTCCATGAGCTAATTTAGTTCCTATAACAAAAGACAAAAAGGATGGAGATGGACGGACAGAGTTAGGGAGAATCTTTCTTCTTGTGCACAAGAAGAGGAATTGGAGAAAAGAAAGAGAAATAGGCTAAAAATTAAAGGGGATTCAAATTCAACGTTTTGGACGTCAGAATTGAACACTTAGGTGACTTAGTAAACAATAAATGAGGTGCTAAAGTTAAACTAATATCGTTATTCCACAATTACTCCGTAAATTCTCTTTCTTGGAGACTAAGCAAAATCGGTTTGAGTTGAACTTGGTCGCCTAACCTAATGAAACTGCGGGTTGCCTAAGCTAATCTGTTCCTGGGGCAGAGGAGAGAATGATTTTGAAACGTGGAGAGAGTTAGAGAATATCTTTCTCTTCTAAGGGAAACCGGGTGAAAATCAAAGGGAATTCCTATTTAACATTTTGGGCGTGATAATTGAACACTTAGGTGATTTAGAAAACGTTAAATGAGGTGCTTAAATTAAACTAATATATCTTTAAGCCACAATCGCCTCAGAATTCTCTTTCTTGGAGGCTAAGCACAGTTAGCTTGAGTTAAAACTTGGCCACTTAACCTAATGAAACTATTAGTTGCGGAAGCTAATTAGTTCCTAGAGCAATAGAGAATGATTTAGGACGATAGAGAGAGTTAAAGAGCAACTTTCTTCTTCGGAGTTAGAAGTGAAAGTTAGAGAATAGAAAGGGAAAATAGGATGAAAATTAAAGGGAATCGTAACTCATCCTTTTGTACTTGACAATTGAACACTTAGGTGATTTACAAAACCCTGACGAGGTGATTAAACTAATATCGCTAAGCTACAACTACTCAGTAGATTCCCTTTCTTGGAAGCTAAGAAACATTAGTTTGAGCGAAATTGGGCCACGTAGGCAACTGAAACAATTAGTTGCATTAAGCTAATTAGTTCCTAGAACAAAAGAGAGAAGGATGGAGAGGGACGGAGAGAGTTGGAGAGAATCTTTCTTCCGTGAACAAGAAGAGCGAAGTTAGAGAAAAGAAAGGAAATTGATAAAATTAAAGGAATTCAAATTCAACATTCTCGACATGAGAATTGAACGCTTAGGTGATTTACAAAACATTAAACGAGGTGCTTAAGTTAAACTAATATCGCAAGTCACAGCTGTTCTTAAATTCCCTTTCTTGGGGCCAAGCAAGATGGCTTTGAGTTAAACATGGCCACTTAACCTAATGAAACTATTAGTTGCCCAAGCTAATTCGCTCCTAGAGCAAAAGAGAGAATGACTTAGAAGGACCTGAGAGACTTATAGAGAAACTTTCTTCTTCAGAGTTAGAGAAAAGAAAGGGAAATAGGTTGAAAATTAAAGGAATTCTATTTCATCCTTCAGACTTGAAAATTGAACACGTAAGTGATTTACAAAACCTTAATGAGGTGGTTAAACTAATATAGTTAAGCTACAATTACTCAATAAATTCTTCTTGGGAGGCTAAGCAATATTAGTTTGAGTGAAACTAGGCCACGTAAGCTAATGAAACAATTAGTTGCATAAGCTAATTAGTGCCTAGAACAAAAGAGAGAAGGATGGACAAGGACGGAGAGAGTCAGAGAGAATATTTCTTCCTGTGAACTAGAAGAGAAAGTTTGAGAAAAGAAAGAGAAAAAGGATCAAAATTAAAGGGAATTCAAATTCGACATTTTGGACATGAGAATCGAACAATTAGGTGATTTAGAAAACATCAAATGAGGCGCTTGGGTTAAACTAATATCGCTGCTTACAATTACTCCGTAAAATCTCTTTCTTGGAGGCTAAGCACAGTTAGTTTGAGTTAAACTTGGCCACTTAACCTAATGAAACTATTAATTAGTTGGCCAAACTAATTAGTTCCTGAAGCAGTAGGGAGAATGATTTAGAACGACCGAGAGAGTTAAAAAGCAACTTCTTTTTCAGAGTTAGAAGTGAAAGTTAGAGAACAGAAAGGGAAACATGATTAAAATTAAAGGGAATTCCAATTCGTCGTTTTGTACTTGAGAATTGAACACATAGGTGATTTACAGAACCTCAATGGGGCGATTAAACTAATATCGTTAAATTCTCTTTCTTGGAGGATAAGCAATATTAGTTTGAGTGAAACTAGGCCACGTAAGCTAATGAAACAATAATTCCATGAGCTAATTTAGTTCCTATAACAACAGACAAAAAGGATGGAGATGGACGGACAGAGTTAGGGAGAATCTTTCTTCTTGTGCACAAGAAGAGGAATTGGAGAAAAGAAAGAGAAATAGGCTAAAAATTAAAGGGGATTCAAATTCAACGTTTTGGACGTCAGAATTGAACACTTAGGTGACTTAGTAAACAATAAATGAGGTGCTAAAGTTAAACTAATATCGTTATTCCACAATTACTCAGAATTCTTTCTTGGAGACTAAGCAAAATCGGTTTGAGTTGAACTTGGTCGCCTAACCTAATGAAATCAAGGGTTGCCTAAGCTAATCGGGCCTCGGGCAAGAGGAGAGAATGATTTTGAAACGTGGAGAGCGTTAGAGAATATCTTTCTCTTCCTGAGAACCAGAAGACAAAGTTAGAGAAAAGAAAGGGAAACCGGGTGAAAATCAAAGGGAATTCCTATTCAACATTTTGGGCGTGATAATTGAACACTTAGGTGATTTAGAAAACGTTAAATGAGGTGCTTAAATTAAACTAATATATCTTTAAGCCACAATCGCCTCCGTAAATTCTCTTTTCTTGGAGGCTAAGCACGCTTAGCTTGAGTTAAAACTTGGCCACTTAACCTAATGAAACTATTAGTTGCGAAGCTAATTAGTTCCTAGAGCAATAGAGAATGATTTAGGACGATAGAGAGAGTTAAAGAGCAACTTTCTTCTTCGGAGTTAGAAATGAAAGTTAGAGAATAGAAAGGAAAATAGGATGAAAATTAAAGGAATTCTAACTCATCCTTTTGTACTTGACAATTGAACACTTAGGTGATTTACAAAACCCTGACGAGGTGATTAAACTAATATCGCTAAGCTACAACTACTCAAGAGATTCCCTTTCTTGGAAGCTAAGAAACATTAGTTTGAGCGAAATGGCGCCACGAGGCAATCAAACAATTAGTTGCATTAAGCTAATTAGTTCCTAGAACAAAAGAGAGAAGGATGGAGAGGGACGAGAGAGTTGGAGAGAATCTTTCTTCCGTGAACAAGAAGAGCGAAGTTAGAGAAAAGAAAGGAAATTGATAAAATTAAAGGGAATTCAAATTCAACATTCTCGACATGAGAATTGAACGCTTAGGTGATTTACAAAACATTAAACGAGGTGCTTAAGTTAAACTAATATCGTTAAGCTGTTCTTAAATTCCCTTTCCTGGGGGCCAAGCAAGATCAGTTTGAGTTAAACATGGCCACTTACTTAACCTAATGAAACTATTAGTTGCCCAAGCTAATTCGTTCCTAGAGCAAAAGAGAGAATGACTTAGAAGGACGGAGAGACTTATAGAGAAACTTTCTTCTTCAGAGTTAGAGAAAAGAAAGGGAAATAGGTTGAAAATTAAAGGGAATTCTATTTCATCCTTCTGTACTTGAAAATTGAACACGTGGGTGATTTACAAAACCTTAATGAGGTGGTTAAACTAATATAGTTAAGCTACAATTACTCAATAAATTCTCTTTCTGGGAGGCTAAGCAATATTAGTTTGAGTGAAACTAGGCCACGCAAGCTAATGAAACAATTAGTTGCATAAGCTAATTAGTGCCTAGAACAAAAGAGAGAAGGATGGACAAGGACGGAGAGAGTCAGAGAGAATATTTCTTCCTGTGAACTAGAAGAGAAAGTTTGAGAAAAGAAAGAGAAAAAGGATCAAAATTAAAGGGAATTCAAATTCGACATTTTGGACATGAGAATCGAACAATTAGGTGATTCAGAAAACATCAAATGAGGCGCTTGGGTTAAACTAATATCGTCAAGCGACAATTACTCCGTAAAATCTCTTTCTTGGAGGCTACACGCTTAGTTTGAGTTAAACTTGGCCACTTAACCTAATGAAACTATTAATTAGTTGGCCAAACTAATTAGTTCCTCAAGCAAGGGGAGAATGATTTAGAACCACCGAGAGAGTTAAAAGCAACTTCTTTTCAGAGTTAGAAGTGAAAGTTAGAGAATAGAAAGGAAAACATGATTAAAATTAAAGGGAATTCCAATTATCGCTTTTGTACTTGAGAATTGAACACATAGGTGATTTACGTAACCTCAATGGGCGTATTAAACTAATATCGTTAAATTCTCTTTCTTGGAGGATAAGCAATATTAGTTTGAGTGAAACTAGGCCACGAAGCTAATGAAACAATAATTCCATGAGCTAATTTAGTTCCTATAACAATGCATAAAAAAGGATGGAGATGGACTGACAGAGTTAGGGAGAATCTTTCTTCTTGTGCACAAGAAGAGGAATTGGAGAAAAGAAAGAGAAATAGGCTAAAATTAAAGGATTCAAATTCAACGCTTTTGGACGCCGAATTGAACACTTAGGTGACTTAGTAAACAATAAATGAGGTGCTAAAGTTAAACTAATATCGTTATTCCACAATTACTCCGTAAATTCTCTTTCTTGGAGACTAAGCGAAATCGGTTTGAGTTGAACTTGGTCGCCTAACCTAATGAAACTGCGGGTTGCCTAGGCTAATCAGTTCCTGGGGCAGAGGAGAGAATGATTTTGAAACGTGGAGAGCGTTAGAGAATATCTTTCTCTTCCTGAGAACCAGAAGACAAAGTTAGAGAAAAGAAAGGGAAACCGGGTGAAAATCAAAGGGAATTCCTATTCAACATTTTGGGCGTGATAATTGAACACTTAGGTGATTTAGAAAACGTTAAATGAGGTGCTTAAATTAAACTAATATATCTTTAAGCCACAATCGCTCCGTAAATTCTCTTTCTTGGAGGCTAAGCACAGTTAGCTTGAGTTAAAACTTGGCCACTTAACCTAATGAAACTATTAGTTGCGGAAGCTAATTAGTTCCTAGAGCAATAGAGAATGATTTAGGACGATAGAGAGAGTTAAAGAGCAACTTTCTTCTTCGGAGTTAGAAGTGAAAGTTAGAGAATAGAAAGGGAAAATAGGATGAAAATTAAAGGGAATTCTAACTCATCCTTTTGTACTTGACAATTGAACACTTAGGTGATTTACAAAACCCTGACGAGGTGATTAAACTAATATCGCTAAGCTACAACTACTCAGTAGATTCCCTTTCTTGGAAGCTAAGAAACATTAGTTTGAGCGAAACTGGGCCACGTAGGCAGCTGAAACAATTAGTTGCATTAAGCTAATTAGTTCCTAGAACAAAAGAGAGAAGGATGGAGAGGGACGGAGAGAGTTGGAGAGAATCTTTCTTCTGGTGAACAAGAAGAGCGAGTTGGAGAAAAGAAAGGGAAATTGGATAAAAATTAAAGGGAATTCAAATTCAACATTCTGGACATGAGAATTGAACACTTAGGTGATTTACAAAACATTAAACGAGGTGCTTAAGTTAAACTAATATCGTTAAGCCACGCTGTTCTTAAATTCCCTTTCTTGGGGGCCAAGCAAGATCAGTTTGAGTTAAACATGGCCACTTAACCTAATGAAACTATTAGTTGCCCAAGCTAATTCGTTCCTAGAGCAAAAGAGAGAATGACTTAGAAGGACGGAGAGACTTATAGAGAAACTTTCTTCTTCAGAGTTAGAGAAAAGAAGGGAAAGTAGGTTGAAAATTAAAGGGAATTCTATTTCATCCTTCTGTACTTGAAAATTGAACACGTGGGTGATTTACAAAACCTTAATGAGGTGGTTAAACTAATATAGTTAAGCTACAATTACTCAATAAATTCTCTTTCTGGGAGGCTAAGCAATATTAGTTTGAGTGAAACTAGGCCACGCAAGCTAATGAAACAATTAGTTGCATAAGCTAATTAGTGCCTAGAACAAAAGAGAGAAGGATGGACAAGGACGGAGAGAGTCAGAGAGAATATTTCTTCCTGTGAACTAGAAGAGAAAGTTTGAGAAAAGAAAGAGAAAAAGGATCAAAATTAAAGGGAATTCAAATTCGACATTTTGGACATGAGAATCGAACAATTAGGTGATTCAGGAAACATCAAATGAGGCGCTTGGTTAAACTAATATCGCTGTTTACAATTACTCAGAAAATCTCTTTCTTGGAGGCTAAGCACGCTTAGTTTGAGTTAAACTTGGCCACTTAACCTAATGAAACTATTAATTAGTAGGCCAAACTTATTAGTTCCTCAAGCAAGAGGGGAGAATGATTTAGAACCACCGAGAGAGTTAAAAAGCAACTTTTTCGTGAGTTAGAAGTGAAAGTCAGAGAATAGAAAGGGAAACATGATTAAAATTAAAGGGAATTCCAATTCGTCGTTTTGTACTTGAGAATTGAACACATAGGTGATTTACAGAACCTCAATGGGGCGATTAAACTAATATCGTTAAATTCTCTTTCTTGGAGGATAAGCAATATTAGTTTGAGTGAAACTAGGCCACGTAAGCTAATGAAACAATAATTCCATGAGCTAATTTAGTTCCTATAACAACAGACAAAAAGGATGGAGATGGACGGACAGAGTTAGGGAGAATCTTTCTTCTTGTGCACAAGAAGAGGAATTGGAGAAAAGAAAGAGAAATAGGCTAAAAATTAAAGGGGATTCAAATTCAACGTTTTGGACGTCAGAATTGAACACTTAGGTGACTTAGTAAACAATAAATGAGGTGCTAAAGTTAAACTAATATCGTTATTCCACAATTACTCCGTAAATTCTCTTTCTTGGAGACTAAGCGAAATCGGTTTGAGTTGAACTTGGTCGCCTAACCTAATGAAATCAAGGGTTGCCTAAGCTAATCGGCCTCAAGAGGAGAGAATGATTTTGAAACGTGGAGAGCGTTAGAGAATATCTTTCTTCCGAGAACCGTAAGACAAAGTTAGGGAAAAGAAGGGGAACCCGGGTGAAAATCAAAGGGAATTCCTATTCAACATTTTGGGCGTGATAATTGAACACTTAGGTGATTTAGAAAACGTTAAATGAGGTGCTTAAATTAAACTAATATATCTTTAAGCCACAATCGCCTCAGAATTCTCTTTCTTGGAGGCTAAGCACGCTTAGCTTGAGTTAAAACTTGGCCACTTAACCTAATGAAACTATTAGTTATGAAGCTAATTAGTTCCTAGAGCAATAGAGAATGATTTAGGACGATAGAGAGAGTTAAAGAGCAACTTTCTTCGGAGTTAGAAGTGAAAGTTAGAGAATAGAAAGGGAAAATAGGATGAAAATTAAAGGGAATTCTAACTCATCCTTTTGTACTTGACAATTGAACACTTAGGTGATTTACAAAACCCTGACGAGGTGATTAAACTAATATCGCTAAGCTACAACTACTCAGTAGATTCCCTTTCTTGGAAGCTAAGAAACATTAGTTTGAGCGAAATCGGCCACGAGGCAATCAAACAATTAGTTGCATTAAGCTAATTAGTTCCTAGAACAAAAGAGAGAAGGATGGAGAGGGACGGAGAGAGTTGGAGAGAATCTTTCTTCTGGTGAACAAGAAGAGCGAGTTAGAGAAAAGAAAGGGAAATTGGATAAAAATTAAAGGGAATTCAAATTCAACATTCTGGACATGAGAATTGAACGCTTAGGTGATTTACAAAACATTAAACGAGGTGCTTAAGTTAAACTAATATCGTTAAGCCACGCTGTTCTTAAATTCCCTTTCTTGGGGGCCAAGCAAGATCAGTTTGAGTTAAACATGGCCACTTAACCTAATGAAACTATTAGTTGCCCAAGCTAATTCGTTCCTAGAGCAAAAGAGAGAATGTCTTAGAAGGACAGAGAGACATATACAGAAACTTTCTTCTTCAGAGTTAGAGAAAAGAAAGGAAATAGGTTGAAAATTAAAGGAATTCTATTTCATCCTTCTGTACTTTGAAAATTGAACACGTGGGTGATTTACAAAACCTTAATGAGGTGGTTAAACTAATATAGTTAAGCTACAATTACTCAATAAATTCTCTTTCTGGGAGGCTAAGCAATATTAGTTTGAGTGAAACTAGGCCACGTAAGCTAATGAAACAATTAGTTGCATAAGCCAATTAGTGCCTAGAACAAAAGAGAGAAGGATGGACAAGGACGGAGAGAGTCAGAGAGAATATTTCTTCCTGTGAACTAGAAGAGAAAGTTTGAGAAAAGAAAGAGAAAAAGGATCAAAATTAAAGGGAATTCAAATTCGACATTTTGGACATGAGAATCGAACAATTAGGTGATTCAGAAAACATCAAATGAGGCGCTTGGGTTAAACTAATATCGTCAAGCGACAATTACTCCGTAAAATCTCTTTCTTGGAGGCTAAGCACAGTTAGTTTGAGTTAAACTTGGCCACTTAACCTAATGAAACTATTAATTAGTTGGCCAAACTAATTAGTTCCTGAAGCAGTAGGGAGAATGATTTAGAACGACCGAGAGAGTTAAAAAGCAACTTCTTTTTCAGAGTTAGAAGTGAAAGTTAGAGAATAGAAAGGGAAACATGATTAAAATTAAAGGGAATTCCAATTGCTGCTTTGTACTTGAGAATTGAACACATAGGTGATTTACGTAACCTCAATGGGGCGATTAAACTAATATCGTTAAATTCTCTTTCTTGGAGGATAAGCAATATTAGTTTGAGTGAAACTAGGCCACGTAAGCTAACGAAACAACAATTCCACGAGCTAATTTAGTTCCTATAACAACAGACAAAAAGGATGGAGATGGACGGACAGAGTTAGGGAGAATCTTTCTTCTTGTGCACAAGAAGAGGAATTGGAGAAAAGAAAGAGAAATAGGAAGAAAATCAAAGGGAATTCAAATTCAACGCTTTTGGACGCTAATTGAACACTTAGGTGACTTAGTAAACAATAAATGAGGTGCTAAAGTTAAACTAATATCGTTATTCCACAATTACTCCGTAAATTCTCTTTCTTGGAGACTAAGCAAAATCGGTTTGAGTTGAACTTGGTCGCCTAACCTAATGAAATCAAGGGGTTGCCTAAGCTAATCGGGCCTCGGGCAGGAGAGAATGATTTTGAAACGTGGAGAGTTAGAGAATATCTTTCTCTTCCTGAGAACCAGAAGACAAAGTTAGAGAAAAGAAAGGGAAACCGGGTGAAAATCAAAGGGAATTCCTATTCAACATTTTGGGCGTGATAATTGAACACTTAGGTGATTTAGAAAACGTTAAATGAGGTGCTTAAATTAAACTAATATATCTTTAAGCCACAATCGCTCCGTAAATTCTCTTTCTTGGAGGCTACGCACAGTTAGCTTGAGTTAAAACTTGGCCACTTAACCTAATGAAACTATTAGTTGCGGAAGCTAATTAGTTCCTAGAGCAATAGAGAATGATTTAGGACGATAGAGAGAGTTAAAGAGCAACTTTCTTCTTCGGAGTTAGAAGTGAAAGTTAGAGAATAGAAAGGGAAAATAGGATGAAAATTAAAGGGAATTCTAACTCATCCTTTTGTACTTGACAATTGAACACTTAGGTGATTTACAAAACCCTGACGAGGTGATTAAACTAATATCGCTAAGCTACAACTACTCAGTAGATTCCCTTTCTTGGAAGCTAAGAAACATTAGTTTGAGCGAAACTGGGCCACGTAGGCAACTGAAACAATTAGTTGCATTAAGCTAATTAGTTCCTAGAACAAAAGAGAGAAGGATGGAGAGGGACGGAGAGAGTTGGAGAGAATCTTTCTTCTGGTGAACAAGAAGAGCGAGTTAGAGAAAAGAAAGGGAAATTGGATAAAAATTAAAGGGAATTCAAATTCAACATTCTGGACATGAGAATTGAACGCTTAGGTGATTTACAAAACATTAAACGAGGTGCTTAAGTTAAACTAATATCGTTAAGCCACGCTGTTCTTAAATTCCCTCTTGGGGGCCAAGCAAGATCGGGCTTGAGTTAAACATGGCCACTTAACCTAATGAAACTATTAGTTGCCCAAGCTAATTCGTTCCTAGAGCAAAAGAGAGAATGACTTAGAAGGACGGAGAGACTTATAGAGAAACTTTCTTCTTCAGAGTTAGAGAAAAGAAAGGGAAATAGGTTGAAAATTAAAGGGAATTCTATTTCATCCTTCTGTACTTGAAAATTGAACACGTGGGTGATTTACAAAACCTTAATGAGGTGGTTAAACTAATATAGTTAAGCTACAATTACTCAATAAATTCTCTTTCTGGGAGGCTAAGCAATATTAGTTTGAGTGAAACTAGGCCACGCAAGCTAATGAAACAATTAGTTGCATAAGCTAATTAGTGCCTAGAACAAAAGAGAGAAGGATGGACAAGGACGGAGAGAGTCAGAGAGAATATTTCTTCCTGTGAACTAGAAGAGAAAGTTTGAGAAAAGAAAGAGAAAAAGGATCAAAATTAAAGGGAATTCAAATTCGACATTTTGGACATGAGAATCGAACAATTAGGTGATTCAGAAAACATCAAATGAGGCGCTTGGGTTAAACTAATATCGCTGTTTACAATTACTCAGAAAATCTCTTTCTTGGAGACTAAGAAAGATTAGTTTGAGTTAAACTTGGCCACTTAACCTAATGAAACTATTAATTAGTTGGCCAAACTAATTAGTTCCTGAAGCAGTAGGGAGAATGATTTAGAACGACCGAGAGAGTTAAAAAGCAACTTCTTTTTCAGAGTTAGAAGTGAAAGTTAGAGAACAGAAAGGGAAACATGATTAAAATTAAAGGGAATTCCAATTCGTCGTTTTGTACTTGAGAATTGAACACATAGATGATTTACGTAACCTCAATGGGCGTATTAAACTAATATCGTTAAATTCTCTTTCTTGGAGGATAAGCAATATTAGTTTGAGTGAAACTAGGCCACGAAGCTAATGAAACAATAATTCCATGAGCTAATTTAGTTCCTATAACAATGCATAAAAAAGGATGGAGATGGACGGACAGAAGTTAGGGAGAATCTTTCTTCTTGTGCACAAGAAGAGGAATTGGAGAAAAGAAAGAGAAATAGGCTAAAATTAAAGGATTCAAATTCAACGCTTTTGGACGCCGTAATTGAACACTTAGGTGACTTAGTAAACAATAAATGAGGTGCTAAAGTTAAACTAATATCGTTATTCCACAATTACTCAGAATTCTCTTTCTTGGAGACTAAGCTTAAATCGGTTTGAGTTGAACTTGGTCGCCTAACCTAATGAAATCAAGGGTTGCCTAAGCTAATCGGCCTCGCAGAGGAGAGAATGATTTTGAAACGTGGAGAGCGTTAGAGAATATCTTTCTCTTCCTGAGAACCAGAAGACAAAGTTAGAGAAAAGAAAGGGAAACCGGGTGAAAATCAAAGGGAATTCCTATTCAACATTTTGGGCGTGATAATTGAACACTTAGGTGATTTAGAAAACGTTAAATGAGGTGCTTAAATTAAACTAATATATCTTTAAGCCACAATCGCCTCAGAATTCTCTTTCTTGGAGGCTACACGCTTAGCTTGAGTTAAAACTTGGCCACTTAACCTAATGAAACTATTAGTTGCGAAGCTAATTAGTTCCTAGAGCAATAGAGAATGATTTAGGACGATAGAGAGAGTTAAAGAGCAACTTTCTTCTTGGAGTTAGAAGTGAAAGTTAGAGAATAGAAAGGAAAATAGGATGAAAATTAAAGGAATTCTAACTCATCCTTTTGTACTTGACAATTGAACACTTAGGTGATTTACAAAACCCCGACGAGGTGATTAAACTAATATCGCTAAGCTACAACTACTCAAGAGATTCCTTTCTTGGAAGCTAAGAAACATTAGTTTGAGCGAAATCGGCCACGAGGCAATCGAAACAATTAGTTGCATTAAGCTAATTAGTTCCTAGAACAAAAGAGAGAAGGATGGAGAGGACGAGAGAGTTGGAGAGAATCTTTCTTCCGTGAACAAGAAGAGCGAAGTTAGAGAAAAGAAAGGAAATTGATAAAAATTAAAGGGAATTCAAATTCAACATTCTGGACATGAGAATTGAACGCTTAGGTGATTTACAAAACATTAAACGAGGTGCTTAAGTTAAACTAATATCGTTAAGCCACGCTGTTCCTTAAATTCCCTTCGGGGGCCAAGCAAGATCAGTTTGAGTTAAACATGGCCACTTAACCTAATGAAACTATTAGTTGCCCAAGCTAATTCGTTCCTAGAGCAAAAGAGAGAATGACTTAGAAGGACGGAGAGACTTATAGAGAAACTTTCTTCTTCAGAGTTAGAGAAAAGAAAGGGAAATAGGTTGAAAATTAAAGGGAATTCTATTTCATCCTTCTGTACTTGAAAATTGAACACGTGGGTGATTTACAAAACCTTAATGAGGTGGTTAAACTAATATAGTTAAGCTACAATTACTCAATAAATTCTCTTTCTGGGAGGCTAAGCAATATTAGTTTGAGTGAAACTAGGCCACGCAAGCTAATGAAACAATTAGTTGCATAAGCTAATTAGTGCCTAGAACAAAAGAGAGAAGGATGGACAAGGACGGAGAGAGTCAGAGAGAATATTTCTTCCTGTGAACTAGAAGAGAAAGTTTGAGAAAAGAAAGAGAAAAAGGATCAAAATTAAAGGGAATTCAAATTCGACATTTTGGACATGAGAATCGAACAATTAGGTGATTCAGAAAACATCAAATGAGGCGCTTGGGTTAAACTAATATCGCTGTTTACAATTACTCCGTAAAATCTCTTTCTTGGAGGCTAAGCACAGTTAGTTTGAGTTAAACTTGGCCACTTAACCTAACGAAACTATTAATTAGTTGGCCAAACTAATTAGTTCCTGAAGCAGTAGGGAGAATGATTTAGAACGACCGAGAGAGTTAAAAAGCAACTTCTTTTTCAGAGTTAGAAGTGAAAGTCAGAGAACAGAAAGGGAAACATGATTAAAATTAAAGGGAATTCCAATTGTCGTTTTGTACTTGAGAATTGAACACATAGGTGATTTACAGAACCTCAATGGGGCGATTAAACTAATATCGTTAAATTCTCTTTCTTGGAGGATAAGCAATATTAGTTTGAGTGAAACTAGGCCACGTAAGCTAATGAAACAATAATTCCATGAGCTAATTTAGTTCCTATAACAACAGACAAAAAGGATGGAGATGGACGGACAGAGTTAGGGAGAATCTTTCTTCTTGTGCACAAGAAGAGGAATTGGAGAAAAGAAAGAGAAATAGGCTAAAAATTAAAGGCTACTCAAATTCAACGTTTTGGACGTCAGAATTGAACACTTAGGTGACTTAGTAAACAATAAATGAGGTGCTAAAGTTAAACTAATATCGTTATTCCACAATTACTCCGTAAATTCTCTTTCTTGGAGACTAAGCGAAATCGGTTTGAGTTGAACTTGGTCGCCTAACCTAATGAAACTGCGGGTTGCCTAGGCTAATCAGTTCCTGGGGCAGAGGAGAGAATGATTTTGAAACGTGGAGAGCGTTAGAGAATATCTTTCTCTTCCTGAGAACCAGAAGACAAAGTTAGAGAAAAGAAAGGGAAACCGGGTGAAAATCAAAGGGAATTCCTATTCAACATTTTGGGCGTGATAATTGAACACTTAGGTGATTTAGAAAACGTTAAATGAGGTGCTTAAATTAAGAGGTTGTCGTGAAAGATGACAATGATGCCTGGTTATAGGCAAAGAAGTGAAGAACGAGAAGCCAAGTCCTTGGCTCTGATTAAATTCTCATCATTGGACGTAAAAGCAATAGTCCAGAAAATACAGAAGCAAGAGAGAGAGTCCATGATAATTGGTCAGAACAAGAGCAAAGAACAGTCGAAGTTTGACCTTTGGGAAATCTGCATTGGACATTGAAACAAAAGTCCAGGAGATACAGGAAGAAGACGCCTTATGGACAGATTTTGTCTATGAGGAAGAGGGCAGAGATGTCGAATTAAAGAACCTAGGAGCAGAACAAGGCGAAAAGGTTGCTTCGAAGGTTGAAGAAACCAAAGAAGAAGCTTCAACGAGTTCTCAGACGCAAGACCCCTTAGAAGAAGTGAATTTAGGGGAAGGTTCTGTGCAGCAGCCCACCTATATAAGTACTTGCTTGAATGTTCTGGACAGAGACCAGTTATTGGTTGTTCTAAAGAAATACAAAGATTGCTTTGCATGGTCCTATAATGAACTACCAGGATTGGATAGATCATTGGTGGAACATAGGCTCCCTATGAAGCCTAATTTCAAGCCATACAAGCAGAAACCAAGAAGGATGAGTCCAGAAGTAATTCAGAAGGTCAAGGAAGAAATTCTTAGACTACTCAAGGCAGACTTTATTAGGATAGCCAGGTATGTTGAATGGCTATCTAATATTGTGCCTGTAGTTAAGAAGAATAGCAAAATGAGGGTATGCATCGATTTCAGAAACTTAAATCTAGCAACTCCTAAAGATGAGTACCCTATGCCTATAGTGGATTTCTTTGGTAGACAGCTCAAATAGGCATCAAGTTTTATCGATGATGGATGGCCACTCTGGTTATAACCAAATATGCATTGCAGAGGAAGATATCCACAAGACAGCATTCAGATGTCCTGGGAATATTGGCACCTTCAAATGGGTTAAAATGCCATTTGGTCTGAAGAATGCTGGGGCTACATATCAGAGGGCTATGAACACTATCTTTCATGATCTCATTGGAGGGTATCTAGAATGTTATATTGATGATATTGTGGTGAAATCCCAGTCCATGGAGGAGCATTTGTTTCATTTAGAAGCAACTTTCAAAAGAATGAGGAAGTTCAAGTTGAAACTTAATCCTCTTAAGTGTGCTTTTGGTGTATCATCTGGAAACTTCTTGGGTTATGTAGTGCACAAGAAAGGAATACAGATTGATCAGAATAAAGCTAAAGCCATCATTGAAGCTAGGCCTCCATCAAGTAAGAAAGAATTACAAAGGTTCCTGGGGCAGGTTAACTTTCTTCGAAGGTTCGTTTCTAACACTGCAGGGAAAACTAAAGTATTTTCTTCCTTGTTAAGGCTGAAAGATTAAAAGGAATTTGTGTGGACAGCAGAGCATCAAAGTGCTTTCGAAGGTATCAAAGCCTACTTGGCCAACCCTCCAAAGGTCGATGCCACCAAAGGAACAAGCCTTTGAAGTTGTGCATAGTCATAGAGAAGATTCATTGGGAGCTTTCTTAGACCAAGACAACGAAGAAGGCAAAGAGCAAGCTATTTATTACCTTAGTAGGTTTTTAAATCCTTGTGAATGTAAATATTCAGCTGTTGAAAAGCTGTGTCTTGCTTTGTATTTTGCTACAATGAAATTAAGATATTATCTTTTACCTACAACTGTCTTGGTAATTGCAACCACAGATTTGGTTAAATACATGTTATCTAGACCTATGTTGAGGGGAAGAATTGGCAAGTGAATACTAGCCTTATCGGAATTTCATTTAGAATATGTCCCTCAAAGAGCAGTAAAAGGGCAAGTTTTAGCCAATTTTCTGGCAGATCATCCATCTCAAACAGAAAGCCAAGAGATAATGGAGCTTGGTATGGTTAATGTTGACCCATGGCAGATGTAGTTTGATGGATCGAAAGCCAATGGCTTAATTGGAATTGGTGTTGTGATTAAATCTCCACAAGGGGTAGAAACCACACATGGTTTCAGAGTGGATGAAGCCACTTGTTCCAATAACTAGGCCGAATATGAAGCCTTAATAGTAGGACTAGAAATCCTCATTGGATTACAAGTACATGCAGTTGACATATTTGGGGACTCTCAATTGGTGGTTAACCAAGTGAAAGGGATTTTCAAGTGTCAAAGCATAAGCATCCTACCATATTATGTTGTTGCATTACATCTGCTTTCTCAGTTTCAAATAGCAAATGTAACCCATGTTTCAAGATTCTTGAATAGTAGAGCTAATGATGTGGCTCAAAAAGCTTCGAACTTCAAGAGAAGGGATAATACCCAAAGGGACATAAGCCAAACAACATATCAGAGATTAATACAACCTTTGAATAAAAGGAATGTGATCTTGGAAGTCAATCATAATGACTTACAAGAACAAGATTGGAGACATCCAATAATGCAGTATTTGGCTGGTCCATCTTCGAAGGCCAGCAGAAGGATCAAATTGCAATCCATGCAATATATGGTATATGGTAATGCTCTCTATAAAAGGGGGGGAGATGGCTTATTGCTGGAATGTTTAGGACCAAAAGAAGCATTAACAGCTATGGCTGAGGTTCATGAAGGCATTTGTGGTGCTCATCAACCTGGTGTGAAGATGAGATGGTTGCTTCGAAGGCATTCCTACTATTGGCCAACTATCCTTAAAGACTGCATAGAATATGCAAAGGGTTGCCAGGCATGTCAAAATCATGGTACAATAAGGCATGTGCCCATAACTGACCTACATGCAGTAGTGAAACCTTGGCCATTCAGAGGGTGGGCCATGGATATGATGGGAAAAATACACCCACCTTCTTCGAAGCATCATTGTTTCATTCTAGTGGCCACTGACTACTTCACTAAGTGGGTCGAAGCCAAACCATATAAGGCTGTAGACCAAACAAAGGTCATTGGGTTCATTAAAGACTTGATCCATAGATTTGGCATCCCACAAACCATTATCAGAGATAATGGGACCGTGTTCGATGGGAGAATAGTGAAGTCCTTTATGGCGTAATTTGGAATTAGCCTTGTTAATTCCACACCCTGTTATGCACACCCCAATGGTCAAGTGAATCATCCGAAAAATCCTTCGAAAAAGGTATACAAAAGGTTGTGGAGGATAATCCTAGGGATTGGCATAACTTTTTGTTGGATGTTTTGTGGGCTTACAGAACCTCCCCAAGGTCAAGCATAGGAGTTACTCCTTATGCCTTAGTATATGGGCATGATGCAGTTCTACCTGTGGAAATTAATGTTAAATCTTTGAGGGTAAGATGCCAAGATCAGTTAGATTCTGAGCAATACCATCAAAGTATGTGCTTGGAGTTAGAAGGCATAGATGAAGCCAGGATATTGGCATTAAATAGCATTCTTCTCCAAAAGAAGAAAGCAGCTAAGAATTACAACAAGAAGGTCAAACACATTGGCTTTGATGAAGGTGATTTGGTATGGAAGACAATACTCCCAATAGGAATTAAAAGTCATAAGTTTGGCAAATGGTCACCTAACTGGGAAGGACCATATCAAATTCATAGAGTTCTGCCTTTTGGAGCATACCATTTGAAAATTTTGAATGGGTATGTACATCCCAAAAAGATTAATGGCAGATATTTAAAGCCTTATTTTCCAACCATTTGGGAAACACAAGGAGTAAAATAAACATTAAGCACAAAACATAAGACTGCTCAAATGATAGACAAAATTTGTTCTTTTATAAAGAATTAAATACATTGTGCCACAGATTGGCCCAAAAATTATTACAATGTCTTAATTGCTTTTGTATAGTGGATTTCCTATTACTAAGTGATGGAAACAATTGAATAGCTGTAGCCGTGTCTTCTTTTCGATCAGCCAGCTCTTGGTTGGTGATGTGTAATTTGGTATCAGTTCTAACCAAGGCTTGGTTTGCTGCCTCCTCTTCAAGTGAGCTTTCTTCTCCAAATAGCTTGACTCGAAAGTGAGAGGCGTAAGAGTGTTGTTCCTTGCTGATACCTCGGTGTGCACTTGGGAAACAAAACTCGTCCCTAGCTAGTCTCTCATCCGCAGCCTTAGCAAAGATGACAAATGTTGAGATAGAAATCAATAGTAGTCATGACTGATAGATGACTTGAGACATTCATGCCGCATCGCCAAAGAATGTTACAAAGATTGAAGGAACCCATTCGATGATAGGCCTTTGTAGAGCCTCAAGGATCCTCGAAAAAGAAGTCGCCAGCCTGTGCATACGTCTAGATCTATTGAAGGTGCAGAAGGCTTGCTACTGGAGGAAGGAAGACTCTCAAAAATTTCCAGTAAGGAGTCAGCCAAAACTAATGGCTCAGCTTCAGTACTAAATGTCGGAGAGTTAGAAGGTATGTCGAAGAGACTAGCTAGTCTTCCTTCGAAGATGTCTACCTCATCCCTGGAAATGAAGGGCATAGAGAGTGTTATGGTGGAGGACACAGAGGACTGCATGGGGATGGGAGAAATGGATGGAGCATCTTTGGCAGCCTCTATGGTCTTAGCCACCAACGAATCAAGTGAAGAGGGGCTGGAAGTAGGCATAGGTGATGAACTATGAATTGGAGAACTATCAGCACCCTCTGTGGAAGAATCAACTGCCATTGGGAATGGAGTAGCAGTTGGAGTTTCTGTGAAGGAAGGAGGAAGAGCAAGGCTCGAAGGAAAAGTGGACTGAGGTAGGTCAAGGGCCAAAAAAGGGAGATATGGCTCTAAGCCAAGGAAAAGAGACGCAGGGATACTTGGACTCAAAGAAGGTGTATCAAATATAGGCTTGGAGAGTGGGAGCATGATTTGGATGGTTTTCACATGTTGCATCCGTCAACTTCAACCTAAACCGAATAGGCCTCATGGGGAAGATAATTGTTGCCGAAAAGGAAGAAATGCAGAGCAATGTCAAACTTCAATACAAAAGTCGATTTAAGGAAAAACAAAGAAACATGAAAGAAATTACTTGTTTGAAGTGTTGACACCGATGGGAGAACTGCGAAGGAATAATGCTCGATAGTTTGTTGTCTTCGCGCCTTCTTTGTAATGCATCGCCAGCAAGAACTTCATCTCTCGAAACCGTTGTTGCCATCTCTTCAAATTTCTCTCAAAAACAATTATTGCCTTGAATGTTCTGTTTCATTGCTTGGACAAATTGCTTCATGAAGCAGTCCCCATCCACGCCAAGAATGTAAATACCACCTCCTTCCTCTTCCTCCTTGATGGTGATACTACTGGTTCCTTTTCGATCTCCCTCTCTTCAATTTGGGGTTCAGATTTTTCAGAAGTTAGTTCTTTCTCCATTACTATAATGTTTGCCTCGAGAGAAGGATGCTCAATTGTATCAGAAGGGGAGGCAGCCACTTTTTGTCTCTTTGTTCTTTGTAAGGGTACTTCTTGCTCTTGTTCAACCGCTTCTTCTCCCAAAGATTCAGATTCTTCAGAAGGGAGGATCAGCTTCCTTTTTTGTTTCTGTTGTTGTTTCTTTTTAAGAATAGCTAAAGTTTCAGCTCTCTTAGGAGATTCTTCTTATAGGGACCCTGTACCAAAGAACATAAGTATAAAGGAAACAAAAAAAGATTCAAGAGAAAAAAAGAGGGAATTTGAAAGTATATACCTTTCTTTGAAGCAGCCCGAGTGGCTCTCGAAGGAGTTGAGGTAGCAGGAATGGACTGAGCTATAGGAGGTACAGTGGAGGAAGGGACAGTTTCAACTCTTTTGGGCTTGGACACATCTAACACCCCCAGTAGGTTTTTAGGTGAAATGGCTAAATAGAATTCCATATTACTTTCCCACCACTGTTGGTATCTCTTCAATGCAGTTCCTTCAGGAATGAAAGGAGTGTACACAAAACTAGCCAAGTCATCCATGAATTTGAAGGTTGCCTCCTCCAGCCTTGATTTCCTAACCTTCAGATCTCTCCTGGTAAGGCTCAGATTGGTGTTGCTGCAGAGAGGTATTGGGACCCCTTGTGTGAAACCAAATTGTCTAGCAAATTGAGCAGGACAATAAGGTTCAGCTATACATTTATAAGCTCTGGGGCTTGTGGTCCCAATAAACAGCTCCCTATGAAGCAGAAGAGAGGCCCATATATCTTTGTGAATAGGCGAAGCACAGAGCCTGTCACTTAAAAAGTGACTCAACCAAGTTGGACCTATGTTGGTCTCGAAGGGACGGAAGCGGTGAATAGGAAGGGCGGCTGGTAGTTGATGGAAGAAAAAGAAATAAAAGGCAAAAGAAGAAGGATAGAGGGAAGCATTGGCTTGTCTTATGCCATGGGTAAGAGAGTGTAACCCAGAAAATTTAAGGCATTTGGATTGTAATTCAGTAAAATAGGCGAAAAGCCAAAGTCGAAGGATCTGAATGGCCCCTTGATTAGCATCTAAGGGCTTCTCACAAAAGAGGAACAAACTCAGATACATGACCTAGAATATATGGGGCTAAGGCTACCCTTTTGTGCAAAACAAAGGCTTTGGCAAGAGGAGCAAATTCAGGCATAATTCTTTGAGAGGAGGTGCAGACGAGGAATTTGCAAAGCCAGTATAACAAGAAGGAAAAGAATTCCCTATCAGTTACTGGGCCCTCTTTTTTATTTTCAGCTTTAACAAAATCGCTGTAAGATAAGTTAAGAGAGGGAGGAGAAAGAGATCTAAATCAGGGAAATCTAGTGTAATAATGGTACCAATAGGGGATACTCCTAATAGATGGAAAATATCAAGAACAGTAGGAGCCATCATCCCACATCTAAATTGAAAGAAATTGAAGATAGGGTTCCAAAAACATAAAGCAGTAGGGACTAAGAAAGGGTCCTCCGAGATAGTTACCCTAGATAGTCGGAGAGCATCGAGAAGGCAGAGCTCTCAAGGTCCAAAGGTCCTCGCAGGAATGACCCGATCATACCACTCTTGCCACTCCGGTCTCATTGTGGGCCAACATCGGTGGGGGCGATTGATTCTCCAGTTCCTCCAATCAAGACCACCTTCATAAAGGAGACATTAGTTTTCCAGACGAGGATATAGAGCTGGGAGCTCAATAGGGATCTCCTTAAAGATTGGCCCAAGCACGTAGTCTTGTCGCTCATGACGACGAGGGACAAAGATACGCCCGTCAATGGCGCTTTTCCTCCCAGCCTTGTACTTCTCACACTCCACGTCAATGAGCCTTTTCAAGGCTACGGATGAGCTCACACGTTCTACGATTGGCACTTCTGGTGAAGAAGAAGCCATGGATGGTACGATTTTCGAAAAAGAAAGGGGGAAGTAAAGAGAAGTGAAAGATATGAGGGTTTGAACGTTAAAAGAGCAAGTGATTTCAGAAACACGAAGCAAGAGGGTTTTAAAGAAAAGCTTTTTGTGTCTGGAAATATATTGCATAAGTCGTTAAGTACTAAAAGTACGAATACGAGGAGTCTCTTCCAATATTGATAGTTTTGGAGGGAAAAAGCACATTCCGGATATTGACACTAGCTTCGAAGCAAGATATTTGGCTTCGAAATGAGATTTTGGCACCAAAAAATCAAATAACAACGGCTTTGAAATACATAAGTCGGCTTCGAAGCGTACTACATGCTTAAAAATGCTAGAATGCTCGAATATTGGTCTACTTCAAAAGGTTTAAAGACATGTTTGAGGATTATTAATCAAAGTAACGACCTTTGGAGCAATTCCTTGGATCCTCTAAGGATGAGCACTGTTCGAAGCATTAAAACCAATCGTTGGTTTTTATATATATATAAGAAGGAATTGCTTTTTGAACCAAAACAGTGTGGATTACTCTTCGAAGCAAAATAGTCAATTTGAAATTGATTGGCTATATTAACCATGACCATATATTGGTTATAGTTAGTTTTGAGGAGTAATGTTGTTAAAATTCAAAGCATTAATTCCAGATGATATCAGCCAGAATTGCCAACTATACTCCATAAATTGGAAAAAGACATGTTGGTTCTTTTAGCGTTTCATTAAACAATTGAGTCCAGATTCGAAGGATGAGATTGTTCAATTCGAAGCTATGAGTTGGCTTTTAAAGACAAAAGGAAACAGAGTCAAACAATGTCAAATACAGAAAGACTTTGTTTGTATTGAAGCCAAGACAATTACATTAAGTAACCCTATTTGGGTACAAATTCAAACTCATAAAAATAAGGAATAGAATAAATAACAAGATCATGAAACTTTGTCCAACAATGATCAATGAATGTTTGTTCTTTCTTTATTATATCTTCTATCTCCTCTAATGTTGGCTGCATGAGTTGGTGTGCTCTCACTTCATAGTAGAGCTCCTCAGCCTTTATTTCGAAAGCCTCTTCCTCAATTTTGTTCCAACTCATCTATAACCAAATCATCCCAATACGCAGAATCTTTATTTTTGAAGTCATCGAAATCTTCGAAGAAGTTTTCTGCTTCATACTGGGCATGAATTCGGAGAGATGAAAGTTGATCCAAAGATTGGATGGTGACCTTGGAATTCGATGCCAAGGAGGAGTACCGAAGTTGGTCCAAGAACATGTGAAGTTCTCGCTTGGGCAATGGGATTAAGGACATGGCCCCTAGTCGACATCGCAAGCCCATCGAAAGTTCTTGAGAGGGATGTCATCCTCAAGAACATTGAAGGGCAAGTGAGAGAAAGCCGCAAGCAGAAGTTGAGCTTGTTTCCGCTCAGCTGGAGTTGGGGATGATGGAGGTTTGTAAGGTGGAAAAATTTTGTCCATGGGAAGGGCAAGCCTTAATTTCTCTGTCCAGGAAAGAGTGGGAGGAGAAGAAGGAGTAGATGGTTCTGCATCAGAAGATGGAGAAGGTGTGGATGCTTCTATTCCAGAAGGTGGAGAAGGAGGTGTGGATGCTTCAATTTCAGAAGATGGAGAAGAAGAAGTGGATGCTTCTGTTAGGGGAGATGGCACGGGAGCAGAAGGAACAAAGGCATTAATGTAGTCAAGCCAGTCAGAAGAGCAAATTTTCGCCTTCTTGGCTAAAAATGAAGGGGTATACCCTTGTGATTCTTCCAGACGCCGGGCAGTGTGCATTGTCCTTATGGGCATAGAGGATGTGTACCAGGCCACAAGCAGATTCTCCTCCAAACTACGTCGAAGGTCAATGGGCACATAAGGATAGACCACCGAGCTTCGAGCGTAAGAAGGAAAATCCAAAGGGTCAGTGAACTCAACAAAATGGTGATTAATTGCTCCTCAAGTCCTGTGACTCGTGTGTCGACCAGCTTTGTCCATCCTGAAACCCCAAGATGAAGAAGTTGTAGCTTCATCCCAAGCAGGTTCATGAAGAAGAACTTCCTAACTCGATATTTGCAACTTGTTGAAGCAAACGCTTGAGAGTAGTTCGCTCAAAGTACAAGGAGTTTAGAGGAAGAACTTCTTGTATCTCAGAATTTGTAAATCAAAGGATTAAGGGCAATGTGTTCAGAGTCCAAAGGTTGATAATCTGCAAAAGCCTCCATGACCTGAATATAGAAGGGCGGGTAAAGGTGGGTAATGAATGCGTGGTGGTTCTTTCGAGGAAACAAGATTACTCAATGGCTCTTCGTATACTTGATCAATAGAGTGAGAAGTTGATTGAGCCATAGTCCGTTCAAATGCTAAAGGTATTGGGATGTTCGATAAATTGAGAGTTAATGCAAATGATCATCAAATAGGTGACGGTTGTGTTTCCTGAAGATGGATTCCATGCACGCCCAAAAGCGCTGAAAAGCTTTTGATCCACTAATATCTCCAAGTATTGGGTGTATTAGTGCGGGGGGTAATGTTGGCTACATATTTTGTAAAAGCCAAATCACAGTTTGACACGTGGCAGAATAAGGGTATTATGGGAAGATAATTCAAGTCCTCGATCTTGATCGAACACGTGGCAATGAACATTGGTTCTCACGTGATCTGAGTAGCACTAGATCAGTAAAGAGATACAAGGTGACGTGGCTTCAACGGTTACTCATATTCAAATTCAAATACAGGAGGGAAGCTCAACTGCAAGAGATGGCGTAGTGGGACTACTTCTAAGGCAGCATGATCAGCGATCATGGAGGAGTAGTTCGACGGTTTGAAGTACAGTTCGAAGGTCATCTTTGACAAGTATAAATAGCAGAGAAGCCCTTAGAAAAGACCCCTAGACTCAGATCATACAAACCAGTCTTTACTTCATATTTTCCTTTCTAGTTTTACATTTCTTATACTTTAAATACCTGCACTTTAAATACTCGCACTGCACTTCGATTCATAGGAGTAGTTTCAAGTAGATTTAAGTAGACTATCGCTGTAAACCTCTTCGAGGCTGAGTTTGGACTATTGTAAGTGTTCATTTTAATGAAATACTTCGATTGTTCTTCATATTAAATGTTATTTTTCTTAATTTCTCCAAAGTCAAGCCACCAGTAAAAGTCCTCTTCATTGAGGGTGAAAGAACTAAAACACAATCGTCTAATAATTGGTTGGCAATTATAATTTCTGTCAGGACTAATTGATCTTTGTCGCACGCCAAGATTTATAAAAATACCCTTCGAAAAGCCAAAAAGCCAAAAGGTTTAAGCTTCCTCAAAAAGCCAAAACAAGGGTACAAAAGGTTCAAGCTCCCTCAAGAAGCTAAAACGAAGGTTCAAAAGGTTCAAGCTCCCTCAGGAAACTAAAACGAAGGTTCAGAAGGTTCAACTTCCTCAAGAAGCTAAAACTAGGGTTCAAAAGGTTCAAGCTTCCTCGGAGAAGCTAGAGCAAAGGTTCAAAAGGTTCAAGCTTCCTCAAAAAGGTTCAAGCTTCCTCAAAAAGGTTCAAGCTTCCTTTAGAAGCTAAAACGAAGGTTGAAAAGTTCAAAATTTCAAGCTTCCTCAAGAAGCCAAAACAGGGGTTCAAAAGGTTCAAGCTCCCTCAAAAGGCTAAAACAAAGGTTCAAAAGGTTCAAGCTCCCTCAAGAAGCTAAAACGAAGGTTCAAAAGGTTCAGTTCTCAGAAGCTAAAACGAAGGTTCAAGGTTCAACTTCACAAGAAGCTAAAACCAGGGTTCAAAAGGTTCAAGCTGTCTCAAGAAGCTAAAACGAAGGTTCAAAAGGTCCAAGCGCCCTCAAAAAGCTAAAACCAAGGTTCAAAAGGTTCAAGCTCCCTCAAGAAGCTAAACGAAGGTTCAGAAGGTTTAACTTCCTCACGAAGCTAAAATAAGTGTTCAAAAGGTTCAAGCTTCCTCAAAAAGCTAAAACGAAGGTTCAAAAGGTTCAAGCTGTCCAAAAACCGTGCCAAACGGAGAAAGTTAAGCAGTCCCGAACCGAGGAGCACGACCAACGGCTCCGAAAATCGGAAAATGGTCTCCAAACGAGAACAATGGTCTACAACCACGAAAAGTAGCCTACGGCCACTGAGAGATGGTCTACGAAACCTCTCCCTCCCTTCGGGGAGAGAAAACAGAACCTGGTTCGCAAATCGAGACAAAGCACAAAAGAGCCCCGAGGTCCGGAGGTCGCTCACCAAACTCAGAACCTCGTAAACGAGCACAACATGCGCAATCACCGGCGGTGTCAAACGCCAAGAACAAACACCCTCTCTAAGCCTAGAATGTAAAGATATAGGGAGATATATGTGCTTTTCCTTAAACAAATTTTTTTCAACCTCTCTAAAAGAGAGGGAGACCCTCTCTTATAGAGAAACAAGAGGGTTCAACCTTCTTGGAGAAGCAAGAGCAAAAGGTTCAAGCTTCTTAGAGAAGCTAGTGCAAAGGTTCAAAAGTTTCAACATTCTTGGCAAAGCTAGAGCAAAGGGTTCAAGCTTCTTGGAGAGGCTAGAGCAAAGGTTCAAAAGGTTCAAGCTTCCTCAAGAAGCTAAAACGAAGGTTCAAAAGGTTCAACTTCCTCAAGAAGCTAAAACGAAGGTTCAAACGGTTCAAGCTTCCTCAAGAAGCCAAAACAAGGGTTCAAAAGGTCCAAGCTCCCTCAAAAAACTAAAACGAAGGTTCAAAAGGTTCAAGCTCCCTCAAGAAGCTAAAACGAAGGTTCAAAAGGTTCAAGCTCCCTCAGGAAACTAAAACGAAGGTTGAGAACGTTTAACTTCCTCAAGAAGCTAAAACCAGGGTTCAAAAGGTTCATGCTTCCTCGGAGAAGCTAGAGCAAAGGTTCAAAAGGTTCATGCTTCCTCAAGAAGCCAAAACAAGGGTTCACAACGTTCAAGCTCCCTCAAGAAGCAAAAACGAAGGTTCAAAAGGTTCAAGCTCCCTCAAGAAGCTAAAACGAAGGTTCAAAAGGTTCAAGCCCCCTCAGGAAACTAAAACGAAAGTTCAGAAGGTTCAACTTCCTCGTGAAGCTAAAACCAGGGTTCAAAAGGTTCAAGCTTCCTCGAAGAAGCTAGGGCAAAGGTTCAAAAGGTTCAAGCTTCCTCAAGAAGCTAAAACGAAGGTTCAAAAGGTTCAAGCTTCCTCAAGAAGCTAAATCGAAGGTTGAACAGTTCAACATTTCAAGCTTCCTCAAGAAGCCAAAACAGGGGTTCAAAAGGTTCAAGCTCCCTCAAGAGGCTAAAACGAAGGTTCAAAACGTTCAAGCTCCCTCAAGAAGCTAAAACGAAAGTTCAAAAGGTTCAGGCTCCCTCAGGAAGCTAAAACGAAGGTTCAGAAGGTTCAACTTCGTAAAGAAGCTAAAACGAAGGTTCAAAAGGTCCAAGCGCCCTCAAGAAGCTAAAATCAAGGTTCAAAAGTTTCAAGCTCCCTCAAGAAGCTAAAACAAAGGTTCATAAGGTTTAACTTCCTCAAGAAGCTAAAATAAGGGTTCAAAAGGTTCAAGCTTCCTCAAGAAGCTAAAACGAAGGTTCAAAAGGTTCAAGCTATCAAAAAATCGTGCCAAACGGAGAAAGTTAAGCGGTCCCGAACCGAGGCGCACGACCGACGGTTCAAAACCTAAAAATGCTCTAAATGGGAACAAAGGGTTCATTTACCACGAAAAGTAGCATACGGCCACTGCGAGATGGTCTACGAAACCTCTCCCTCCCTTCGGGGAGAGAAAACAGAACCTGGCTTGCAAATCGAGGCAAAGAACAAAAGAGTCCCGAAGTCCGGAGGTAAGGCTCTCAACTGAAGCTCCGTAACCTCAGAACGAGCACAACATGCGCACTCCCCGGTGGTGTTAAAGGCCAAAAAAAACACCCTCTCTAAGCCTAGAATGCAGAGATATAAGAGATATATGTGCTTTTCCTTAGACAAATTTTTTTCAACCTCTCTAAAGGAGAAGGAGGCCCTCTCTTATAGAGAAACAAGAGGGTTCAAGCTTCTTGCAGAAGCTAGAGCAAAAGGTTCAAACTTCTTAGAGAAGCTAGAGCAAAGGTTCAAAAGTCTCAAGCTTCTTGGAGAAGCTAGAGCAAAGGGTTCAAGCTTCTTGGAGAAGCTGGAGGAAAGGTTCAAAAGGTTCAAGCTTCCTCAAGAAGCTAAAACGAAGGTTCAAAAGGTTTAAGCTTCCTCAAGAAGCCAAAACAAGGATTGAAAAGGTTCAAGCTCCCTCAAGAAGCTAAAACGAAGGTTCAAAAGATTCAAGCTCCCGCAGAAAAATAAAACGAAGGTTCAGAAGGTTCAACTTCCTCAAGAAGCTAAAACCAAGGTTCAAAAGGTTCAAGCTTCCTCGGAGAAGCTGGAGCAAGGGTTCAAAAGGTTCAAGCTCCCTCAAGAAGCTAAAACGAATTTCAAAAGGTTCAAGCTTCCTCTAGAAGCTAAAACGAAGGTTGAAAAGTTCAAAATTTCAAGCTTCCACAAGAAGCCAAAATAGGGGTTCAAAAGGTTCAAGCTCCCACAAGAGGCTAAAATGAAGGTTCAAAAGGTTCAAGCTTCCTCAAGAAGCTAAAACGAAGGTTTAAAAGGTTTCAGGCTCCCTAAGGAAGCTAAAACGAAGGTTCAGAAGGTTCAACTTCGTCAAGAAGCTAAAACCAGGGTTCAAAAGGTTCAAGCTCCCTCAAGAAGCTAAAACGAAGGTTCAAAAGGTCCAAGAGCGCTCAAGAAGCTAAAACCAAGGTTCAAAAGATTCAAGCTCCCTCAAGAAGCTGAAACGAAGGTTCAGAAGGTTTAACTTTCTCACGAAGCTAAAATAAGGGTTCAAAAGGTTCAAGCTTCCTCAAGAAGCTAAAACAAAGGTTCAAAAGGTTCAAGCTGTCAAAAACCGTGCCAAACAGGGAAAGTTAAGCGGTCCCGAACCGAGGCACACGAATCGACGGCTCAAAACCGAAAAATGGTCTCCAAACGGGAACAAGGGTTCATTTACCACGAAAAAGTAGCTCACGGCCATCGCGAGATGGTTCATTTAAACCTCTCCTCCCTTCGAGAGAGAAATGTAACTGTTCGCAAATCGAGGCAAAGCACAAAAGAGTCCCGAGGTCCGGAGGTAAGGTTTCACCGAAACTCAGAATCTCGTAACGAGCACAACATGCGCAATCACCGGTGGTGTTAAAGGCAAATAACAAACACCCTCTTTAAGCCTAGAATGCAGAGATATAGAGAGATATATGTGCTTTTAATTAGACAAATTTTTTTCAACCTCTCTAAAGGAGAGGGAGGCCCTCTCTTATAGAGAAACAAGAGGGTTCAAGCTTCTTGGAGAAGCCAGAGCAAAGGTTCAAAAGGTTCAAGATTCCTCAAGAACCTAAAACGAAGGTTCAAAAGGATTAAGCTTCCTCAGGAAACTAAAACGAAGGTTCAAAAGGTTCAAGCTTCCTTAAGAAGCTAAAACAAAGGTTCAAAAGGTTCAAGCTTCCTCAAGAAGCCAAAACAAGGGTTCAAAAGGTTCAAGCTCCCTCAAAAAGCTAAAACGAAGGTTCAAAAGGTTCGAGCTCCCTCAAGAAGAAAAAACGAAGGTTCAAAAGGTTCAAGCTCCCTCAGGAAACTAAAACGAAGGTTCAGAAGGTTCAACTTCCTCAAGAAGCTAAAACCAGGGTTTAAAAGGTTCAAGCTTCCTCGGAGAAGCTAGAGCAAAGGTTCAAAAGGTTCAAGCTTCCTCAAGAAGCCAAAAACAGCGGTTCAAAACGTTCAAGCTCCCTCAAGAAGCTAAAACGAAGGTTCAAAAGGTCCAAGGGCCCTCAAGAAGCTAAAACCAAGGTTCAACAGGTTCAAGCATCCTCAAGAAGCTAAAACGAAGGTTCAAAAGGTTCAAGCATCCTCAAGAAGCCAAAACGAAGGTTCAAAAAGTTCAAGCTTCCTCAAGAAGCCAAAACAAGGGTTCGAAATGTTCAAGCTTCCTCAAGAAGCTAAAATGAAGGTTCAAAAGGTTAAAGCTCCCTCAAGAAGCTAAAACGATGGTTCAAAAGATTCAAGCTCCCACAGGAAACTAAAACGAAGGTTCAGAAGGTTCAACTTCCTCAAGAAGCTAAAACTAGGGTTCAAAAGGTTCAAGCTTCCTCGGAGAAGCTAGAGCAAAGGTTCAAAAGGTTCAAGCTTCCTCAAGAAGCTAAAACGAAGATTCAAAAGGTTCAAGCTTCCTTTAGAAGCTAAAACGAAGGTTGAAAAGTTCAAAATTTCAAGCTTCCTCAAGAAGCCAAAACAGGGGTTCAAAAGGTTCAAGCTCCCTCAAAAGGCTAAAACAAAGGTTCAAAAGGTTCAAGCTCCCTCAAGAAGCTAAAACGAAGGTTCAAAAGGTTCAGGCTCCCTCAGGAAGCTAAAACGAAGGTTCAGAAGGTTCAACTTCGTCAAGAAGCTAAAACCAGGGTTCAAAAGGTTCAAGCTGTCTCAAGAAGCTAAAACGAAGGTTCAAAAGGTCCAAGCGCCCTCAAAAAGCTAAAACCAAGGTTCAAAAGGTTCAAGCTCCCTCAAGAAGCTAAACGAAGGTTCAGAAGGTTTAACTTCCTCACGAAGCTAAAATAAGTGTTCAAAAGGTTCAAGCTTCCTCAAAAAGCTAAAACGAAGGTTCAAAAGGTTCAAGCTGTCCAAAAACCGTGCCAAACGGAGAAAGTTAAGGCCCCAACCGAGGAGCACGACCGATGCTTCAAAAACCGAAAATGGTCTCCAACGGAACAAAGGGTCCACGACCATTTAAAAAGTAGCCAACGGCCACTGAGAGATGGTCTACGAAACCTCTCCCTCCCTTCATGGAGAGAAAACAAAACTTGGTTCGCAAATCGAGGCAAAGCACAAAAGAGTCCCGAGGTCCGGAGGTAAGGCTCTCATCCGAAACTCCGTAACCTCAGAACGAGCACAACATGCACAATCACCAATGGTGTTAAAGGCCAAGAACAAACACCCTCTCTAAGCCTAGAATGTAGAGACATAGAGAGATATTGGTGCTTTTCCTTAGAAATTTTTTTTTCAACCTCTCTAAAGGAGAGGGAGGCCCTCTCTTATAGAGAAACAAGAGGGTTCAAGCTTCTTGGAGAAGCTAGAGCAAAAGGTTCAAGCTTCTTAGAGAAGCTGGAGCAAAGGTTCAAAAGTTTCAAGCTTCTTGGAGAAGCTAGAGCAAAGGGTTCAAGCTTCTGGGAGAAACTAGAGCAAAGGTTCAAAAGGTTCAAGCGTCCTCAAGAAGCTAAAACGAAGGTTCAAAAGGTTCAAGCTTCCTCAAGAAGCTAAAACGAAGGTTCAAAAGGTTCAAGCTCCCTCAAGAAGCTAAAACGAAGGTTCAAAAGGTGCAACATCCTCAAAAAGCTAAAACCAGGGTTCAAAAGGTTCAAGCTTCCTCGAAAAAGCTAGAGCAAAGGTTCAAAAGGGTCAACCTTCCTCAAGAAACTAAAACAAAGGTTCAAAAGGTTCAAGCCTCCTCAAGAAGCCAAAACAGGGGTTCAAAAGGTTCAAGCTCCCTCAAGAGGCTAAAACGAAGGTTGAAAAGGTTTAAGCTCCCTCAAGAAGCTAAAACGAAGGGACAAAAGGTTCAGGCTCCCTCAGGAAGCTAAAACGAAGGTTTAGATGGTTCAACTTCGTCAAGAAGCTTAAACCGGGGTTCAAAAGCTTCAAGCTCCCTCAAGAAGCTAAAACAATGGTTCAAAAGGTCCAAGTGCCCTCAAGAAGCTAAAACCAAGGTTCAAAAGGTTCAAGCTCCCTCAAGAAGCTAAAACGAAGGTTCAGAAGGTTTAACTTCCTCAAGAAGCTAAAATAAGGGTTCAAAAGGTTGAAGCTTCCTCAAGAAGCTAAAACGAATGTTCAAAAGGTTCAAGCTGTCCAAAAACCATGCCAAACAGAGAAAGTTAAGCGGTCCTGGACCGAGGCGCACGACCGACGGCTCTGAAAACTGGAAATTGGTCTCCAAACGGGAACAGTGGTCCACGACTATGAAAAGTAGCCTACGGCCACTGAGAGATGGTTCATTTAAACCTCTCCTCTTCGGGAGAGAAAATGTAACCTTGTTCGCAAATCGAGGCAAAGCACAAAAAGTCCCGAGGTCCGGAGGTAAGGCTCTCACGAAACTCAGAACCTCGTAATCTAGCACAACATGCACAATCACCGGTGGTGTTAAAGGCCAAGAACAAACACCCTCTTTAAGCCAAGACTGTAGAGATATAGAGAGATATATGTGCTTTTCCTTAGACAAATTTTTTTCAACCTCTCCAAAGGACCGGGAGGCCCTCTCTTATAGAGAAACAATCGTTCAAGCTTCTTGGAGAAGCTAGAGCGAAAGGTTCAAGTTTCTTAGAGAAGCTAGAGCAAAGATTCAAGAGTTTTGAGTTTCTTGGAGAAGCTAGAGCAAAGGGTTCAAGCTTCTTGGAGAAGCTAGAGCAAAGGTTCAAAAGGTTCAAGCTTCCTCAAGAAGCTAAAACGAAGGTTCAAAAGGTTCAAGGTTCCTCAAGAAGCCAAAACGAAGGTTCAAAAGGTTCAAGCATACTCAAGAAGCCAAAACAAAGGTTCAAAAGGTTTAAGCTCCCTCAAGAAGCTAAAACGAAGGTTCAAAAGGTTCAAACTCCCTTGAGAACCAAAAATGAAGGTTCAAAAGGTTCAAGCTCCCTCAGGAAACTAAAACGAAGGTTCAGAAGGTTCAACTTCCTCAAGAAGCTAAAACCAAGGTTCAAAAGGTTCAAGCTTCCTCGGAGAAGCAGAGCAAACGTTCAAAAGTTTGAAGCTTTCTCAAGAAGCTAAAACGAAGGTTCAAAACTTTCAAGCTTCCTCAAGAAGCTAAAACGAAGGTTGAAAAGTTCAAAATTTAAAACTTCCTGAAGAAGCCAAAATAGGGGTTCAAAAGGTTCAATCTCCCTCAAAAGGCTAAAACGAAGGTTCAAAAGGTTCAAGCTCCCTCAAGAAGCTAAAACGATGGTTCAAAAGGTTCAGGTTCCCTCAAGAAGCTAAAACGAAGGTTCAGAAGATTCAACTTCGTCAAGAAGCTAAAACCAAGGTTCAAAAGGTTCAAGCTCCCTCAAGAAGCTACAACGAAGGTTCAAAAGGTCCAAGCGCCCTCAAGAAGCTAAAACCAAGGTTCAAAAGGTTCAAGCTCCCTCAAGAAGCTAAAACGAAGGTTCAGAAGTTTTATCATCCTGAAGAAGCTAAAATAAGGGTTCAAAAGGTTCAAGCTTCCTCAAGAAGCTAAAACGAAGGTTCAAAAGGTTCAAGCTGTCCCAAAATCGTGCCAAACGGAGAAAGTTAAGCGGTCCCGAACCGAGGCGCACGACTGACGGCTCTGAAAATCGGAAAATGGTCTCCAAACGGAAACAGTGGTGTACGACCACGAAAAGTAGCCAACGGCCACTGAGAGGCGGTCTACGAAACCTCTCCCTCCCATCGGGGAGAGAAAACAGAACATGGTTCGCAAATCGAGGCAAAGCACAAAAGAGTCCCGAGGTCCGGAGGAAAGGCTCACCAAACTCAGAATCCTCGTAACGAGCACAACATGCGCAATCACCAGTGGTGTTAAAGGCCAAGAACAAACACCCTCTCTAAGCCTAGACTGTAGAGATATGGAGAGATATACATGCTTTTCCTTAGACAAATTTTTTTCAACCACCCTAAAGGAGAGGGAGGCCCTCTCTTATAGAGAAACAAGAGGGTTCAAGTTTCTTAGAGAAGCTAGGGCAAAAGGTTCAAGCTTCTTAGAGAAGCTAGAGCGAAGGTTCAAAAGTTTCAAGCTTCTTGGAGAAGCTAGAGCAAAGGGTTCAAGTTTCTTGGAGAAGCTAGAGCAAAGGTTCAAAAGGTTCAAGCTTCCTCAGGAAGCTAAAACGAAGGTTCAACAGGTTCAAGCTTCCTCAAGAAGCTAAAACGAAGGTTCAAAAGGTTCAACCTTCCTCAAGAAGCCAAAACAGGGGTTCAAAAGGCTCAAGCTCCCTCAAGAAGCTAAAACGAAGGTTCAAAAGGTTCAAGCTCCCTCAAGAAGCGAAAACGAAGGTTCAAAAGGTTCAAACTCCCTCAGGAAACTAAAACAAAGATTCAGAAGGTTTAATTTCCTTAAGAAGGTAAAACCAGGGTTCAAAAGGTTAAAACTTCCTCGAAGAAGCTAGAGCAAAGGTTCAAATGGTTCAAGCTTCCTCAAGAAGCTAAAACGAAGGTTCAAAAGGTTCAAGCTTCCTCAAGAAGCTAAAACGAAGGTTGAAAAGTTCAAAATTTCAAGCTTCCTCAAGATGCCAAAAGAGGGGTTCAAAAGGTTCAATCTCCCTCAAGAGGCTAAAACGAAGGTTCAAAAGGTTCAAGCTCCCTGAAGATGCTAAAACGAAGGTTCAAAAGGTTCAGGCTCCCTCAGGAAGCTAAAACGAAGGTTCAGAAGGTTCAACTTCGTCAAGAAGCTAAAACCAGTCTTCAAAAGGTTTAAGCCCCCTCAAGATCCTAAAACGAAGGTTCAAAAGGACCAAGCGCACTCAAGAAGCTAAAACCAAGGTTCAAACGGTTCAAGCTCTCTCAAAAAGCTAAAACGAAGGTTCAGAAGGTTTAACTTCCTCAAGAAGCTAAAATAAGGGTTCAAAAAGTTCAAGCTTCCTCAAGAAGCTAAAACGAAGGTTCAAACGGTTCAAGCTGTCCAAAAACCGTGCCAAACGGAGAAAGTTAACCGGTCCCGAACCGAGGCGCACGACCGACGGCTCCGAAAATCAGAAAATGGCCTCCAAACGGGAACAATGGTCTACGACCACGAAAAGTAGCCTACAGCCAATGAGAGATGGTTCATTTAAACCTCTCCTCTTCGGGAGAGAAATGTAACTGGTTCGCAAATCGTGGCAAAGCACAAAAGAGTCCCGAGGTCCTGAGGTAAGGCTCTCACCAAACTCAGAATCTCGTAACGAGCACAACATGCGCAGTCACCGGTGGTGTTAAAGGCCAAGAACAAACACCCTCTCTAAGCCTAGATTGTAGAGATATAGAGAGATATATGTGCTTTTCGTCAAACAAATTTTTTTCAACCTCTCTAAAGGAGAGAGAGGCCCTCTCTTATAGAGAAACAAGAGGGTTCAAGCTTCTTGGAGAAGTTAGAGCAAAAGGTTCAAGCTTCTTAGAGAAGCTAGAGCAAAGGTTCAAAAGTTTCAAGCTTCTTGGAGAAGCTAGAGCAAAGGGTTCAAGCTTCTTGGAGAAGCTAGAGCAAAGGTTCAAAAGGTTCAACCTTCCTCAAGAAGCTAAGACGAAGGTTTAAAAGGTTGAAGCCTCCTCAAGAAGCCAAAACGAAGGTTCAAAAGGTTCAAGCTTCCTCAAGAAGCCAAAACAAGGGTTCAAAAGGTTCAAGCTCCCTCAAGAAGCTAAAATAAAGCTTCAAAAGGTTCAAGCTCCCTTAGGAAACTAAAACGAAGGTTCAGAAGGTTCAACTTCCTCAAGAAGCTAAAACTAGTGTTCAAAAGGTTCAAGCTTCCTCGGAGAAGCTAGAGCAAATATTCAAAAGGTTCAAACTTCCTCAAGAAGCTAAAACGAAGGTTCAAAAGGTTCAAGCTTCCTCAAGAAGCTAAAACAAAGGTTGCAAAGTTCAAAATTTCAAGCTTTCTCAAGAAGCCAAAACAGGAGTTCAAAAGGTTCAAGCTCCCTCAAGAGACTAAAACGAAGGTTTAAAAGGTTCAAGCTCCCTCAAGAAGGTAAAACGAAGGTTCAAAAGGTTTAGGCTCCCTTAGGAAGCTAAAACGAAGGTTCTGAAGGTTCAACTTCGTCAAGAAGCTAAAACGAAGGTTCAAAAGGTCCAAGCGCCCTCAAGAAGCTAAAACCAAGGTTCAAAAGGTTCAAGGTCCCTCAAGAAGCTAAAACGGTTGTTCAAGGTTTAACTTCCTCAGAAGCTAAAATAAGGGTTCAAAGGTTCAAGCTTCTCAAGAAGCTAAAACGAAGGTTCAAAAGGTTCAATCTGGCCCAAACACCGTACTAAACGGAGAAAGTTAAGCTGTCCTAACGAGGCGCATTTACCAACGGTTCAAAACCGAAAATGGTCTCCAACGGAACCGTGGTTCACGGCCACTTAAAAAGTCACCTACGAGCACCGAGAGATGGTTCATTTAAACCTCTCCTCTTCGGGAGAGAAAACAGAACTTGGTTCGCTAATCGAGGCAAAGCACAGAAGAGCCCCGTGGTCCGGCGGTAAGGCTCTTAGCCGAAGCCCCGTCACCTCAGTACGAACAGAAAATGCGCGATCACCGGTGGTGTTAATGGCCAAGAACAAACAAATTTCTAAGCCTAGAATGTAGAGATATAGAGAGATATTTGTGCTTTTCCTTAGACAAATTTTTTTCAACCGCTCTAAAGGAAAGGGAGGCCCTCTTATAGAGAAACAAGAGGGTTCAAGCTTCTTAGAGAAGCTAGAGTAAAGGTTGAAAAGTTTCAAGCTTCTTGGCGAAGCTAGAGCAAACGGTTCAAGCATCTTGAAGAAGCTAGAGCAAAGGTTCAAAAGGTTCAAGCTACCTCAAGAAGCTAAAACGAAGGTTCAAAAGGTTCAAGCTTCCTCAAGAAGCTAAAACGAAGGTTCAAAAGGTTCAAGCTTCCTCAAGAAGCCAAAACAAGGGTTGAAAAGGTTCAAGCTCCCTCAAGAAGCTAAAACGAAGGTTCAAAAAGGTTCAAGCTCCCTCAAGAGGCTAAAACGAAGGTTCAAAAGGTTCAAGCTCCCTCAGGAAACTAAAACGAAGGTTCAGACAGTTCAACTTCCTCAAGAAGCTAAAACCAGGGTTCAAAAGGTTCGAGCTTCCTCGGAGAAGCTAGAGCAAACGTTCAAAAGGTTCAAGCTTCCTCAAGAAGCTAAAACGACGGTTCAAAAGGTTCAAGCTTCCTCCAGAAGCTAAAACGAAGGATGAAAAGTTGAAAATTTAAATCTTCTTCAAGAAGCCAAAATAAGGGTTCAAAAGGTTCAAGCTCCCTCAAGAGGCTTAAACGAAGGGTCAAAACGTTCAAGCTCCCTCAAGAAGCTAAAACGATGGTTCAGAAGGTTCAGGCTCCCTCAAGAAGCTAAAACGAAGGTTCAGAAGGTTCAACTTCATCAAGAAGCTAAAACCAGGGTTCAAAAGGTTCAAGCTCCGTCAAGAAGCTACAACGAAGGTTCAAAAGGTCCAAGCGCCCTCATGAAGCTAAAGCCAAGGTTCAAAAGGTTCAAGCTCCCTCAAGAAGCTAAAACGAAGGTTCAGTAATTTTAACTTCCTCAAGAAGCTAAAATATGGTTTCAAAATGTTCAAGCTTCCTCAAGAAGCTAAACCTCTCTAAGCCTAGAATGTGCAGAGATGAGAGATATTTCTTTTATTTTTAGACACATTTTTTTTTCAACCTCAAAAGGAGAGAGAGGCCTCTTAGGTTCAAGCTTTGTTAAAAAAAAAGAGCAAAGGTTCAAGAGAAGCTAAGCAAAGAGCAAAGTTTCAAGCTTCTTGGAGAAGTTAGGGCAAAGGTTCAAAAGGTTCAAGCTTCCTCAAGAAACTAAAACGAAGGTTCAAATGGTTCACGCTTCCCCAAGAAGCTAAAACGAAGGTTCAAAAGCTTCAAGCTTCCTCAAGAAGCCAAAACAATGGTTCAAATGGTTCAAGCTCCCTCAAGAAGCTAAAACGAAGGTTCAAAAGGTTCAAGCTCCCTAAAGAAGCTAAAACGAAGGTTCAAAAGGTTCAAGCTCCCTCAGGAAACTAAAACGAAAGTTCAGAAGGTTCAACTTCCTCAAGAAGCCAAAACCCAGGTTCAAGCTTCCTCGGAGAAGCTAGAGGAAAGGTTTAAATGGTTCAAGCTTCCTCAAGAAGCTAAAACGAAGGTTCAAAAGGTTCAAGCTTCCTCAAGAAGCTAAGACGAAGGTTGAAAAGTTCAAAATTTCAAGCTTCATCAAGAAGCCAAAACCGGGGTTCAAAAGGTTCAAGCTCCTCAAGTTGTTAAAACGAAGGTTCAAAAGGTTCAACCTCCCTCAAGAAGCTAAAACGAAGGTTCAGGCTCCCTCAGGAAGCTAAAACGAAGGTTCAGAAGGTTCAACTTCGTCAAGAAGCTAAAACCAGGGTTCAAAAGGTTCAAGCTCTCTGAAGAAGCTAAAACGAAAGTTCAAATGGTCCAAGCGCGCTCAAGAAGCTAAAACCAAGGTTCAGAAGGTTTAACTTCCTCAATAAGCTAAAATAAGGGTTCAAAAGGTTCAAGCTTGCTCAAGAAGCTAAAACGAAGGTTCAAAAGGTTCAAGCTGTCCAAAAACCGTGCAAAACGGAGAAAGTTAAGTTGTCCCAACCAAGGCGCACGACCGACGGTTCAAAATCGTAAAATGGTCTCCAACGGGAACAACGGTTCACGACCATTTAAAATGTCGCCACGGCCATCAAGGATGGTTCATTTAAACCTCTCCTCCCTACGAGGCGAGAAAATAGAACCCGTTCGCAAATCGAGGCAAAGCACAAAAGAGTCCTGATGTCCGGAGGTAAAGCACAAAAGAAGCTAAAACGAAGGTTCAAAAGGTTCAAGCATCCTCAAAATGCTAAAACAAAGGTTCAAAAGGTTCAAGCTCCCTCAAGAAGCTAAAACGAAGGTTCAAAAGGTTCAAGCTTCCTCAAGAAGCTAAAACAGGGGTTCAAAAGGTTCAAGCTCCCTCAATAGGCTAAAACGAAGGTTCGAAAGGTTCAAGCTCCTCGAAACTAAAACGAATGTTCTGAAGGTTCAACTTCCTCAAGAAGCTAAAACCAGGGTTCAAAAGGTTCAAGCTTCCTCGGAGAAGCTAGAGCAGAGGTTCAAAAAGTTCAAGCTTCCTCAAGAAGCTAAAACGAAAGCTCAAAACGTTCAAGCTTCCTCAAGAAGCTAAAACGAAGGTTGAAAAGTTCAAAATTTCAAACTTCCTCAAGCAGCCAAAACAAGGGTTCAAAAGGTTCACACTCTCTCAAGAGGCTAAAACGAAGGTTCGAAAGGTTCAAGCTCCCTCAAGAAGCTAAAATGAAGGTTCAAAAGGTTCAGTTCAGAAGCTAAAACGAAGGTTCAGAAGGTTCAACTTCGTCAAGAAGCTAAAACCAGGGTTCAAAAGGTTCAAGGTCCCTCAAGAAGCTAAAGCGAAGGTTCAAAAGGTCCAAGCGCCCTCAAGAAGCTAAAACCAAGGTTCAAAAGGTTCAAGCTCCCCCAAGAAGCTAAAACGAAGGTTCAGAAGGTTTAACTTCCTCAAGAAGCTAAAATGAGGGTTCAAAGGGTTCAAGCTTCCTCAAGAAGCTAAAACAATGGTTCAAAAGGTTCAAGTCTGCCTAAAAACCGTGCTAAACGGAGAAAGTTAAGCGGTCTCAACCGAGGCGCACGAATCGACGGTTCAAAAATTGGAAAATGGTCTCCAACGAGAACAAAGGGTTCACGACACCTAAAAAGTAGCCTACGCCCACCGAGAGATGGTTCATTTAAACATCTCCTCCTTCGAGAGAGAAAACAAGACTGTTCGCAAATCGTGGCAAAACACAAAAGAGTCCCGAGGTCTGGAGGTAAGGCACTCATCCAAACTCAGAATCTCGTAACGAGCACAACATGCTAATCAATGGTGTTAAAGGCCAAGAACAAACACCCTCTCTAAGCCTAGAATGTAGAGATATAGAGAGATATATGTGCTTTTCCTTAGACAAATTTTTTTCAACCTCTCTAAAGGAGAGGAGGCTCTCTTATAGAGAAACAAGAGGGTTCAAGCTTCTTGGAGAAGCTAGAGCAAAGCTTCAAGCTTCTAGAGAAGCTAGAGCAAAGGTTCAAAAGTTTCAAGCTTTTGGAGAAGCTTGAGAAGGGTTCAAGCTTCTGGAGAAGCTAGAGCAAAGGTTCAAAAGGTTCAAGCTTCCTCAAGAAGCTAAACGAAGGTTCAAAAGGTTGAAGCCTCCACAATAAGCCAAAACGAAGGTTCAAAAGGTTCAAACTTCCTCAAGAAGCCAAAACAAGGGTTCAAAAGGTTCAAGCTCCCTCAAGAAGCTAAAACGAAGGTTCAAAAGGTTCAAGCTCCCTTAGGAAACTAAAACGAAGGTTCAGAAGTTTCAACTTCCTCAAGAAGCTAAAACCAGGGTTCAAAAGGTTCAAGCTTCCTCGGAGAAGCTAGAGCAAAGGTTCAAAAGGTTCAAGCTTCCTCAAGAAGCCAAAACAAGGGTTCAAAACGTTCAAGCTCCCTCAAGAAGCTAAAATGAAGGTTCAAAAGGTTCAAGCTCCCTCAAGAAGCTAAACGAAAGTTCAACCGGTTAAAACTCCCTCAGGAAACTAAAACGAAGGTTCAGAAGGTTCAACTTCCACAAGAAGCTAAAACCAGGGTTCAAAAGGTTCAAGCTTCCTCGGAGAAGCTACGGCAAAGGTTCAAAAGGTTCAAGCTTCCTCAAGAAGCTAAAGCGAAGGTTGAATAGTTCAAAATTTCAAGCTTCCTCAAGAAGCCAAAATAGGGGTTCAAAAGGTTCAAGCTCCCTCAAGAGGCTAAAACGAATGTTCAAAAGGTTCAAGCTCCCTCAAGAAGCTAAAACGAAGGTTCAGGATCCCTTAGGAAGCTAAAACGAAGGTTCAAGGTTCAACTGGCCAAGAAGCTAAAACCGTGGTTCAAAAGGTTCAAGCTCCCTCAAGAAGCTGAAAGGAAGGTTCAAAAGGTCCAAGCGCCCTCAAGAAGCTAAAACCAAGGTTCAAATGGTCCAAGCTCCCTCAAGAAGCTAAAACCAAGGTTCAGAAGGTTTAACTTCCTCAAGAAGCTAAAATAAGGGTTCAAAAGGTTCAAGTTTCCCAAGAAGCTAAAACGAAGGTTCAAAAGTTTCAAGTCGCCCAAAAATCGTACCAAAACGGAGAAAGTTAAGCTGTCCCAACCAAGGCGCATTTAATCGACGGTTCAAAATCGTAAAATGGTCTCCAACGGGAACAACGGCTTCACGACCATTTAAATGTCGCCACGGCCATCGCAAGGATGGTTCATTTAAACCTCTCCTCCCTACGAGGCGAGAAAATAGAACCTGGTTCGCAAATCCAGGGAAAGCACAAAAGAGTCCTCGATGTCCTGAGGTAAAGCACAAAAGAAGCTAAAACGAAGGTTCAAAAGGTTCAAGCATCCTCAAAATGCTAAAACAAAGGTTCAAAGGTTCAAGCTTCCTCAAGAAGCCAAAACGAAGGTTTAAAAGGTTCAAGCTCCTCAAGAAGCTAAAACGAAGGTTCAAAAGGTTCAAGCTCCTCAAGAAGCTAAAACGAAGGTTCAAAAGGTTCAAGCTCCTGAAACTAAAACGAATGTTCAAGGTTCAACTTCCTCAAGAAGCTAAAACCGTGGTTCAAAGGTTCAAGCTTCCTGAGAAGCTAGAGCAGAGGTTCATAGTTCAAGCTTCCTCAAGAAGCTAAAACGAAGCTCAAAACGCTCAAGCTTCCTCAAGAAGCTAAAACGAAGGTTGAAAAGTTCAAAATTTCAAACTTCCTCAAGCAACCAAAACAAGGGTTCAAAAGGTTCACACTCTCTCAAGAGGCTAAAACGAAGGTTCGAAGGTTCAAGCTCCTCAAGAAGCTAAAATGAAGGTTCAAAAGGTTCAGTTCGTCAGAAGCTAAAACGAAGGTTCAAGGTTCAACTTCACAAGAAGCTAAAACCAGGTTCAAAAGGTTCAAGGTCCTCAAGAAGCTAAAGCGAAGGTTCAAAAGGTCCAAGCGCCTCAAGAAGCTAAAACCAAGGTTCAAAAGGTTCAAGCTCCCCAAGAAGCTAAAACGGTTGTTCAAGGTTTAACTTCCTCAAGAAGCTAAAATGAGGGTTCAAGGGTTCAAGCTTCCTCAAGAAGCTAAAACAATGGTTCAAAAGGTTCAAGTTGCCTAAAAACCGTACAAACGGAGAAAGTTAAGTTGTCTCAACCGAGGCGCACGAATCGACGGTTCAAAAAATTGGAAAATGGTCTCCAACGAGAACAAAGGGTTCACGACCACTAAAAGTAGCCTACGCCCACCGAGAGATGGTTCATTTAAACATCTCCTCTTCGAGAGAGAAAACAAGACTGGTTCGTAAATCGTGGCAAAACACAAAAGGGTCCCCCGGTCCGGAGGTAAGGCACTCATCCAAACTCAGAATCTCGTAACGAGCACAACATGCGAATCACCGGTGTTAAAGGCCAAGAACAAACACCCTCTAAGCCTAGAATGTAGAGATATAGAGAGATATATGCGCTTTTCCTTAGACAAATTTTTTTTCAACCTCTCTAAAGGAGAGGGAGGCTCTCTTATAGAGAAACAAGAGGGTTCAAGCTTCTTGGAGAAGCTAGAGCAAAGCTTCAAGCTTCTAGAGAAGCTAGAGCAAAGGTTCAAAAGTTTCAAGCTTTTGGAGAAGCTTGAGCAAGGGTTCAAGCTTCGGAGAAGCTAAAGCGAAGGTTCAAAAGGTCCAAGCGCCCTCAAGAAGCTAAAACGAAGGTTCAAAAGGTTGAAGCCTCCACAATAAGCCAAAACGAAGGTTCAAAAGGTTCAAACTTCCTCAAGAAGCCAAAACAAGGGTTCAAAAGGTTCAAGCTCCCTCAAGTAGCTAAAACGAAGGTTCAAAAGGTTCAAGCCCCTTAGGAAACTAAAACGAAGGTTCAAGTTTCAACTTCCTCAAGAAGCTAAAACCAGGGTTCCAAAGGTTCAAGCTTCCTCGGAGAAGCTAGAGCAAAGGTTCAAAAGGTTCAAGCTTCCTCAAGAAGCCAAAACAAGGGTTCAAAACGTTCAAGCTCCCTCAAGAAGCTAAAATGAAGGTTCAAAAGGTTCAAGCTCCCTCAAGAAGCTAAAACGAAAGTTCAACCGTTAAAACTCCTCAGGAAACTAAAACGAAGGTTCAGAAGGTTCAACTTCCACAAGAAGCTAAAACCAGGGTTCAAAAGGTTCAAGCTTCCTCGGAGAAGCTACGGCAAAGGTTCAAAAGGTTCAAGCTTCCTCAAGAAGCTAAAGCGAAGGTTGAATAGTTCAAAATTTCAAGCTTCCTCAAGAAGCCAAAATAGGGGTTCAAAAGGTTCAAGCTCCTCAAGAGGCTAAAACGAATGTTCAAAAGGTTCAAGCTCCTCAAGAAGCTAAAACGAAGGTCTGTGATCCCTTAGGAAGCTAAAACGAAGGTTCGAAGGTTCAACTTCGCCAAGAAGCTAAAACCAGGTTCAAAAGGTTCAAGCTCCTCAAGAAGTCAAACGAAGGTTCAAAAGGTCCAAGCGCCTCAAGAAGCTAAAACCAAGGTTCAAATGGTCCAAGCTCCTCAAGAAGCTAAAACCAAGGTTCAAGGTTTAACTTCCTCAAGAAGCTAAAATAAGGGTTCAAAAGGTTCAAGTTTCCCAAGAAGCTAAAACGAAGGTTCAAAAGTTTCAAGTCGCCCAAAAATCGTACAAACGGAGAAAGTTAAGCTGTCCCAACCAAGGCGCATTTAATCGACGGTTCAAAAATCGTAAAATGGTCTCCAAACGGAACAACGGTTCACGACCATTTAAATGTCGCCACGGCCATCAAGTGATGGTTCACTTAAACCTCTCCTCCCTACGAGGCGAGAATATAGAACCCGGCTCGAAAAACGAGGCAAAGCACAAAAGAGTTGTGATCTGTTGAGGTAAAGCACATAAGAACCTAAAAGGAAGGTTCAAAAGGTTCAAGCATCCTGAAAATGCTAAAAGAAAGGTTCAAAGGTTCAAGCTTCCTCAAGAAGCCAAACGAAGGTTTAAAAGGTTCAAGCTCCCTCAAGAAGCTAAACGAAGGTTCAAAAGGTTCAAGCTCCTCAAGAAGCTAAAACGAAGGTTCAAAGGTTCAAGCTCCTGAAACTAAAACGAATGTTCAAGGTTCAACTTCTCAAGAAGCTAAAACCAGGTTCAAAGGTTCAAGCTTCCTGAGAAGCTAGAGCAGAGGTTCATAGTTCAAGCTTCCTCAAGAAGCTAAAACGAAGCTCAAAACGCTCAAGCTTCCTCAAGAAGCTAAAACGAAGGTTGAAAAGTTCAAAATTTCAAACTTCCTCAAGCAACCAAAACAAGGGTTCAAAAGGTTCACACTCTCTCAAGAGGCTAAAACGAAGGTTCGAAGGTTCAAGCTCCTCAAGAAGCTAAAATGAAGGTTCAAAAGGTTCAGTTCAGCCAGAAGCTAAAACGAAGGTTCAAGGTTCAACTTCACAAGAAGCTAAAACCAGGTTCAAAAGGTTCAAGGTCCTCAAGAAGCTAAAGCGAAGGTTCAAAAGGTCCAAGCGCCTCAAGAAGCTAAGACCAAGGCTCAAAAGGTTCAAGCCCCCCCAAGAAGCTAAAACGAAGGTTCAGAAGGTTTAACTTCCTCAAGAAGCTAAAATGAGGGTTCAAAGGGTTCAAGCTTCCTCAAGAAGCTAAAACAATGGTTCAAAAGGTTCAAGTTGCCTAAAACCGTGCTAAACGGAGAAAGTTAAGCTGTCTCAACCGAGGCGCACGTAATCGACGGGTTCAAAATTGGAAAATGGTCTCCAACGAGAACAAGGGTTCACGAATCACTTAAAAGTAGCCTACGCCCACCGAGAGATGGTTCATTTAAACATCTCCTCCCTTCGGAGAGAGAAAACAGTACCTGGTTCGCAAATCGTGGCAAAACACAAAAGAGTCCCGAGGTCTGAGGTAAGGCACTCATCCGAAACTCAGAATCCTCGTAACGAGCACAACATGCTAATCATCGGTGGTGTTAAAGGCCAAGAACAAACACCCTCTAAGCCTAGAATGTAGAGATATAGAGAGATATATGTGCTTTTCCTTAGTCAAATTTTTTTCGACCTCTAAAGGAGAGGGAGGCTCTCTTATAGAGAAACAAGAGGGTTCAAGCTTCTGGAGAAGCTAGAGCAAAAGCTTCAAGCTTCTTAGAGAAGCTAGAGCAAAGGTTCAAAAGTTTCAAGCTTTTGGAGAAGCTTGAGCAAAGGGTTCAAGCTTCTTGGAGAAGCTAGAGCAAAGGTTCAAAAGGTTCAAGCTTCCTCAAGAAGCTAAAACGAAGGTTCAAAAGGTTGAAGCCTCCACAATAAGCCAAAACGAAGGTTCAAAAGGTTCAAACTTCCTCAAGAAGCCAAAACAAGGGTTCAAAAGGTTCAAGCTCCCTCAAGAAGCTAAAACGAAGGTTCAAAAGGTTCAAGCTCCCTTAGGAAACTAAAACGAAGGTTCAGAAGTTTCAACTTCCTCAAGAAGCTAAAACCAGGGTTCAAAAGGTTCAAGCTTCCTCGGAGAAGCTAGAGCAAAGGTTCAAAAGGTTCAAGCTTCCTCAAGAAGCCAAAACAAGGGTTCAAAACGTTCAAGCTCCCTCAAGAAGCTAAAATGAAGGTTCAAAAGGTTCAAGCTCCCACAAGAAGCTAAAACGAAAGTTCAACCGGTTAAAACTCCCTCAGGAAACTAAAACGAAGGTTCAGAAGGTTCAACTTCCACAAGAAGCTAAAACCAGGGTTCAAAAGGTTCAAGCTTCCTGAGAAGCTACCAAAGGTTCAAAAGGTTCAAGCTTCCTCAAGAAGCTAAAGCGAAGGTTGAATAGTTCAAAATTTCAAGCTTCCTCAAGAAGCCAAAATAGGGGTTCAAAAGGTTCAAGCTCCTCAAGAGGCTAAAACGAATGTTCAAAGGTTCAAGCTCCTCAAGAAGCTAAAACGAAGGTTCAGATCCCTTAGGAAGCTAAAACGAAGGTTCAAGGTTCAACTTCACAAGAAGCTAAAACCGTGGTTCAAAAGGTTCAAGCTCCTCAAGAAGTCAAACGAAGGTTCAAAAGGTCCAAGCGCCTCAAGAAGCTAAAACCAAGGTTCAAATGGTCCAAGCTCCTCAAGAAGCTAAAACCAAGGTTCAAGGTTTAACTTCCTCAAGAAGCTAAAATAAGGGTTCAAAAGGTTCAAGTTTCCCAAGAAGCTAAAACGAAGGTTCAAAAGTTTCAAGTCATCCAAAAATCGTACAAACGGAGAAAGTTAAGCGTCCCGAACCAAGGCGCATTTAATCGACGGTTCAAAAATCGAAAATGGTCTCCAAACGGAACAACGGTTCACGATCATTTAAATGTCGCCACGGCCATCAAGGATGGTTCATTTAAACCTCTCCTCCCTACGAGGCGAGAAAATAGAACCCGGTTCGCAAATCGAGGCAAAGCACAAAAGAGTCCCGATGTCCGGAGGTAAAGCACAAAAGAAGCTAAACGAAGGTTCAAAAGGTTCAAGCATCCTCAAAATGCTAAAACAAAGGTTCAAAGGTTCAAGCTTCTCAAGAAGCCAAAACGAAGGTTTAAAAGGTTCAGGCTCCCTCAAGAAGCTAAAACGAAGGTTCAAAAGGTTCAAGCTCCCTCAAGAAGCTAAAACGAAGGTTCAAAAGGTTCAAGCTCCCTTGGGAAACTAAAACGAATGTTCAGAAGGTTCAACTTCCTCAAGAAGCTAAAACCAGGTTCAAAGGTTCAAGCTTCCTGAGAAGCTAGAGCAGAGGTTCATAGTTCAAGCTTCCTCACGAAGCTAAAACGTTAGCTCAAACCGTCCAAGCTTCCTCAAGAAGCTAGAACGAACCTTGCAGAGATCAAAATTTCAAACTTCCTCAAGCCGTCAAAACAAGGCAGCAAAAGGTTCACACTTTTCCAAGAGGCTAAATCGAATGTTCGAAAGGTTCAAGCTCCCTCAAGAAGCTAAAACGAAGGTCCGGAAGGTTCAGGCTCCGACAGGAAGCTAAAACGAAGGTTCAGAAGGTACAACTTCGCCAAGAAGCTAAAACCAGGGATCAAAAGGTTCAAGGTCCCTCAAGAAGCTAAAGCGAAGGTTCAAAAGGTCCAAGCGCCTCAAGAAGCTAAAACCAAGGTTCAAAAGGTTCAAGCTCCCCAAGAAGCTAAAACGGTTCAAGGTTTAACTTCCTCAAGAAGCTAAAATGAGGGTTCAAAGGGTTCAAGCTTTTTCAAGAAGCTTAAACAATGGTTCAAAAGGTTCAAGCTGCCTAAAACCGTACAAACGGAGAAAGTTAAGCGGTCTCAACCGAGGCGCACGAATCGACGGGTTCAAAATTGGAAAATGGTCTCCAAACGAGAACAAAGGGTCTACGAATCACTTAAAAGTAGCCTACGCCCACCGAGAGATGGTTCATTTAAACATCTCCTCCTTCGAGAGAGAAAACAAGACTGGTTCGCAAATCGTGGCAAAACACAAAAGAGTCCCGAGGTCTGGTGGTAAGGCACTCATCCGAAACTCAGAATCCTCGTAACGAGCACAACATGCAATCACCGGTGGTGTTAAAGGCCAAGAACAAACACCCTCTAAGCCTAGAATGTAGAGATATAGAGAGATATATGTGCTTTTCCTTAGACAAATTTTTTTTCAACCTCTCTAAAGGAGAGGGAGGCTCTCTTATAGAGAAACAAGAGGGTTCAAGCTTCTTGGAGAAGCTAGAGCAAAGCTTCAAGCTTCTAGAGAAGCTAGAGCAAAGGTTCAAAAGTTTCAAGCTTTTGGAGAAGCTTGAGCAAGGGTTCAAGCTTCTTGGAGAAGCTAGAGCAAAGGTTCAAAAGGTTCAAGCTTCCTCAAGAAGCTAAAACGAAGGTTCAAAAGGTTGAAGCCTCCACAATAAGCCAAAACGAAGGTTCAAAAGGTTCAAACTTCCTCAAGAAGCCAAAACAAGGGTTCAAAAGGTTCAAGCTCCCTCAAGAAGCTAAAACGAAGGTTCAAAAGGTTCAAGCTCCCTTAGGAAACTAAAACGAAGGTTCAGAAGTTTCAACTTCCTCAAGAAGCTAAAACCAGGGTTCAAAAGGTTCAAGCTTCCTCGGAGAAGCTAGAGCAAAGGTTCAAAAGGTTCAAGCTTCCTCAAGAAGCCAAAACAAGGGTTCAAAACGTTCAAGCTCCCTCAAGAAGCTAAAATGAAGGTTCAAAAGGTTCAAGCTCCCTCAAGAAGCTAAAACGAAAGTTCAACCGGTTAAAACTCCCTCAGGAAACTAAAACGAAGGTTCAGAAGGTTCAACTTCCACAAGAAGCTAAAACCAGGGTTCAAAAGGTTCAAGCTTCCCCAAGAAGCTAAAACGAAGGTTCAAAAGGTTCAAGCTCCCTCAAGAAGCTAAAGCGAAGGTTGAATAGTTCAAAATTTCAAGCTTCCTCAAGAAGCCAAAATAGGGGTTCAAAAGGTTCAAGCTCCCTCAAGAGGCTAAAACGAATGTTCAAAAGGTTCAAGCTCCCTCAAGAAGCTAAAACGAAGGTTCAGGATCCCTTAGGAAGCTAAAACGAAGGTTCGGAAGGTTCAACTTCCAAGAAGCTAAACCAGGTTCAAAAGGTTCAAGCTCCTCAAGAAGTCAAACGAAGGTTCAAAAGGTCCTAGCGCCCTCAAGAAGCTAAACCCAAGGTTCAAATGGTCCAAGCTCCCTCAAGAAGCTAAAACCAAGGTTCAGAAGGTTTAACTTCCTCAAGAAGCTAAAATAAGGGTTCAAAAGGTTCAAGTTTCCCCAAGAAGCTAAAACGAAGGTTCAAAAGTTTCAAGTCATTCCAAAAATCGTACAAACGGAGAAAGTTAAGCTGTCCCAACCAAGGCGCATTTAATCGACGGTTCAAAATCGAAAAATGGTCTCCAAACGGAACAACGGTTCACGACCATTTAAATGTCGCCACGGCCATCAAGTGATGGTTCATTTAAACCTCTCCTCCCTACGAGGCGAGAAAATAGAACCCGTTCGCAAATCGAGGCAAAGCACAAAAGAGTCCCGATGTCCGGAGGTAAAGCACAAAAGAAGCTAAACGAAGGTTCAAAAGGTTCAAGCATCCTCAAAATGCTAAAACAAAGGTTCAAAGGTTCAAGCTTCTCAAGAAGCCAAAACGAAGGTTTAAAAGGTTCAGGCTCCCTCAAGAAGCTAAAACGAAGGTTCAAAAGGTTCAAGCTCCCTCAAGAAGCTAAAACGAAGGTTCAAAAGGTTCAAGCTCCCTGGAACTAAAACGAATGTTCAGAAGGTTCAACTTCTCAAGAAGCTAAAACCAGGTTCAAAAGGTTCAAGCTTCCTGAGAAGCTAGAGCAGAGGTTCATAGTTCAAGCTTCCTCAAGAAGCTAAAACGAAGCTCAAAACGCTCAAGCTTCCTCAAGAAGCTAAAACGAAGGTTGAAAAGTTCAAAATTTCAAACTTCCTCAAGCAACCAAAACAAGGGTTCAAAAGGTTCACACTCTCTTAAGAGGCTAAAACGAAGGTTCGAAGGTTCAAGCTCCTCAAGAAGCTAAAATGAAGGTTCAAAAGGTTCAGTTCGTCAGAAGCTAAAACGAAGGTTCGTAAGGTTCAACTTCACAAGAAGCTAAAACCAGGTTCAAAAGGTTCAAGGTCCTCAAGAAGCTAAAGCGAAGGTTCAAAAGGTCCAAGCGCCTCAAGAAGCTAAAACCAAGGTTCAAAAGGTCCAAGCTCCCCCAAGAAGCTAAAACGAAGGTTCAGAAGGTTTAACTTCCTCAAGAAGCTAAAATGAGGGTTCAAAGGGTTCAAGCTTCTCAAGAAGCTAAAACAATGGTTCAAAAGGTTCAAGCTGCCTAAAACCGTACTAAACGGAGAAAGTTAAGTTGTCTCAACCGAGGCGCATTTAATCGACGGGTTCAAAATTGGAAAATGGTCTCCAACGAGAACAAAGGGTTCACGACCACTTAAAAGTAGCCTACGCCCACCGAGAGATGGTTCATTTAAACATCTCCTCCTTCGGAGAGAGAAAAACAAGACTGTTCACAAATCAAGGCAAAGCACAAAAGAGTCCCGAGGTCCGGAGGTAAGGCTCTCAACCGACACTCCGTAAACTCAGAACGAGCACAACATGCGCAATCACCGGTGGTGTTAAAGGCCAAGAAAAAAAACACTCTCTAAGCCTAGAATGTAGAGATATAAACAGATATATGTGCTTTTCCTTAGAAATTTTTTTTTCAACCTCTGTAACGGAGAGGGAGGTCCTCTCTTATAGAGAAACAAGAGGGTTCAAGCTTCTTGGAGAAGCTAGAGCAAAAGGTTCAAGCTTCTTAGAGAAGCTAGAGCAAAGGTTCAAAAGTTTCAAGCTTCTTGGAGAAGCTAGAGCAAAGGGTTCAAGCTTCTTAAGAAGCTAAAGCGAAGGTTCAAAAGGTCCAAGCGCCCTCAAGAAGCTAAAACGAAGGTTCAAAAGGTTGAAGCCTCCACAATAAGCCAAAACGAAGGTTCAAAAGGTTCAAACTTCCTCAAGAAGCCAAAACAAGGGTTCAAAAGGTTCAAGCTCCTCAAGAAGCTAAACGAAGGTTCAAAAGGTTCAAGCTCCCTTAGGAAACTAAAACGAAGGTTCAAGTTTCAACTTCCTCAAGAAGCTAAAACCAGGTTCAAAGGTTCAAGCTTCCTCGGAGAAGCTAGAGCAAAGGTTCAAAAGGTTCAAGCTTCCTCAAGAAGCCAAAACAAGGGTTCAAAACGTTCAAGCTCCCTCAAGAAGCTAAAATGAAGGTTCAAAAGGTTCAAGCTCCTCAAGAAGCTAAAACGAAAGTTCAACCGTTAAAACTCCTCAGAAACTAAAACGAAGGTTCAAGGTTCAACTTCCACAAGAAGCTAAAACCAGGTTCAAAAGGTTCAAGCTTCCTGAGAAGCTACTAAAAGGTTCAAAAGGTTCAAGCTTCCTCAAGAAGCTAAAGCGAAGGTTGAATAGTTCAAAATTTCAAGCTTCCTCAAGAAGCCAAAATAGGGGTTCAAAAGGTTCAAGCTCCCTCAAGAGGCTAAAACGAATGTTCAAAAGGTTCAAGCTCCCTCAAGAAGCTAAAACGAAGGTTCAGGATCCCTTAGGAAGCTAAAACGAAGGTTCAGAAGGTTCAACTTCGACAAGAAGCAAAAACCAGGTTCAAAAGGTTCAAGCTCCTCAAGAAGTCAAACGAAGGTTCAAAAGGTCCAAGCGCCTCAAGAAGCTAAAACCAAGGTTCAAATGGTCCAAGCTCCTCAAGAAGCTAAAACCAAGGTTCAAGGTTTAACTTCCTCAAGAAGCTAAAATAAGGGTTCAAAAGGTTCAAGTTTCCCAAGAAGCTAAAACGAAGGTTCAAAAGTTTCAAGTCATTCCAAAAATCGTACCAAACGGAGAAAGTTAAGCTGTCCCAACCAAGGCGCATTTAATCGACGGTTCAAAAATCGTAAAATGGTCTCCAAACGGAACAACGGTTCACGATCATTTAAATGTCGCCACGGCCATCAAGTGATGGTTCATTTAAACCTCTCTCCCTACGAGGCGCAGAAAATAGAACCCGTTCGCAAATCGAGGCAAAGCACAAAAGAGTCCTCGATGTCCGGAGGTAAAGCACAAAAGAAGCTAAAACGAAGGTTCAAAAGGTTCAAGCATCCTCAAAATGCTAAAACAAAGGTTCAAAGGTTCAAGCTTCCTCAAGAAGCCAAAACGAAGGTTTAAAAGGTTCAGGCCCCCTCAAGAAGCTAAAACGAAGGTTCAAAAGGTTCAAGCTCCCTCAAGAAGCTAAAACGAAGGTTCCAAAGGTTCAAGCTCCCTCGGGAAACTAAAACGAATGTTCAAGGTTCAACTTCCTCAAGAAGCTAAAACCAGGTTCAAAGGTTCAAGCTTCCTGAGAAGCTAGAGCAGAGGTTCATAGTTCAAGCTTCCTCAAGAAGCTAAAACGAAGCTCAAAACGCTCAAGCTTCCTCAAGAAGCTAAAACGAAGGTTGAAAAGTTCAAAATTTCAAACTTCCTCAAGCAACCAAAACAAGGGTTCAAAAGGTTCACACTCTCTCAAGAGGCTAAAACGAAGGTTCGAAGGTTCAAGCTCCTCAAGAAGCTAAAATGAAGGTTCAAAAGGTTCAGTTCACAGAAGCTAAAACGAAGGTTCGTAAGGTTCAACTTCACAAGAAGCTAAAACCAGGTTCAAAAGGTTCAAGGTCCTCAAGAAGCTAAAGCGAAGGTTCAAAAGGTCCAAGCGCCTCAAGAAGCTAAAACCAAGGTTCAAAAGGTTCAAGCTCCCCAAGAAGCTAAAACGGTTCAAGGTTTAACTTCCTCAAGAAGCTAAAATGAGGGTTCAAAGGGTTCAAGCTTCCTCAAGAAGCTAAAACAATGGTTCAAAAGGTTCAAGTTGCCTAAAAACCGTACAAACGGAGAAAGTTAAGTTGTCTCGAACCGAGGCGCACGTAATCGACGGTTCAAAATTGGAAAATGGTCTCCAACGAGAACAAAGGGTTCACGACCACTTAAAAGTAGCCTACGCCCACCGAGAGATGGTTCATTTAAACATCTCCTCCTTCGGAGAGAGAAAAAGACTGGTTCGCAAATCGTGGCAAAACACAAAAGAGTCCCGAGGTTCGGAGGTAAGGCACTCATCCGAAACTCAGAATCCTCGTAACGAGCACAACATGCAATCAATGGTGGTGTTAAAGGCCAAGAACAAACACCTCTCTAAGCCTAGAATGTAGAGATATAGAGAGATATATGTGCTTTTCCTTAGACAAATTTTTTTTCAACCTCTAAAGGAGAGGGAGGCCTTCTTATAGAGAAACAAGAGGGTTCAAGCTTCTTGGAGAAGCTAGAGCAAAGCTTCAAGCTTCTTAGAGAAGCTAGAGCAAAGGTTCAAAAGTTTCAAGCTTTTGGAGAAGCTTGAGAAGGGTTCAAGCTTCGGAGAAGCTAGAGCAAAGGTTCAAAGGTTCAAGCTTCCTCAAGAAGCTAAAACCAGGGTTCAAAAGGTTGAAGCCTCCACAATAAGCCAAAACGAAGGTTCAAAAGGTTCAAACTTCCTCAAGAAGCCAAAACAAGGGTTCAAAAGGTTCAAGCTCCCTCAAGAAGCTAAAACGAAGGTTCAAAAGGTTCAAGCTCCTTAGGAAACTAAAACGAAGGTTCAAGTTTCAACTTCTCAAGAAGCTAAAACCAGGTTCAAAGGTTCAAGCTTCCTCGGAGAAGCTAGAGCAAAGGTTCAAAAGGTTCAAGCTTCCTCAAGAAGCCAAAACAAGGGTTCAAAACGTTCAAGCTCCCTCAAGAAGCTAAAATGAAGGTTCAAAAGGTTCAAGCTCCCTCAAGAAGCTAAAACGAAAGTTCAACCGTTAAAACTCCTCAGAAACTAAAACGAAGGTTCAAGGTTCAACTTCCACAAGAAGCTAAAACCAGGTTCAAAGGTTCAAGCTTCCTGAGAAGCTACAAGAAGGTTCAAAGGTTCAAGCTTCCTCAAGAAGCTAAAGCGAAGGTTGAATAGTTCAAAATATCAAGCTTCCTGCAGAAGCCAAAAAAGGGGTTCAAGAGGTTCAAGCTCCTCAAGAGGCTAAAACGAATGTTCAAAAGGTTCAAGCTCCTCAAGAAGCTAAAACGAAGGTTCAGATCCCTTAGGAAGCTAAAACGAAGGTTCGAAGGTTCAACTTCACAAGAAGCTAAAACCAGTGGTTCAAAAGGTTCAAGCTCCTCAAGAAGTCAAACGAAGGTTCAAAAGGTCCAAGCGCCTCAAGAAGCTAAAACCAAGGTTCAAATGGTCCAAGCTCCTCAAGAAGCTAAAACCAAGGTTCAAGGTTTAACTTCCTCAAGAAGCTAAAATAAGGGTTCAAAAGGTTCAAGTTTCCCAAGAAGCTAAAACGAAGGTTCAAAAGTTTCAAGTCGCCCAAAAATCGTACAAACGGAGAAAGTTAAGCTGTCCCAACCAAGGCGCATTTAATCGACGGTTCAAAATCGTAAAATGGTCTCCAACGGAACAACGGCTTCACTTATCATTTAAATGTCGCCACGGCCATCAAGGATGGTTCATTTAAACCTCTCCCTCCCTACGAGGCGCAGAAAATAGAACCCGGTTCGCAAATCGAGGCAAAGCACAAAAGAGTCCCGATGTCCTGAGGTAAAGCACAAAAGAAGCTAAAACGAAGGTTCAAAAGGTTCAAGCATCCTCAAAATGCTAAAACAAAGGTTCAAAGGTTCAAGCTTCCTCAAGAAGCCAAAACGAAGGTTTAAAAGGTTCAGCTCCTCAAGAAGCTAAAACGAAGGTTCAAAAGGTTCAAGCTCCTCAAGAAGCTAAAACGAAGGTTCAAAAGGTTCAAGCTCCTGAAACTAAAACGAATGTTCAAGGTTCAACTTCCTCAAGAAGCTAAAACCAGGGTTCAAAAGCTTCAAGCTTCCTCGGAGAAGCTAGAGCAGAGGTTCATCGAGTTCAAGCTTCCTCAAGAAGATAAAACCAAAGCTTAATACGCTGACGCCCACTCAAGCAGCTAAAACGAAGGTTGAAAAGTTCAAAATTTCAAACTACCTCAAGCAGCCAAATCAAGGGTTCAAAAGGTTCACACTCTCTCAAGAGGCTAAAACGAAGGTTCGAAAGGTTCAAGCTCCCTCAAGAAGCTAAAATGAAGGTACAAAAGGTTCAGTTCACAGAAGCTAAAACGAAGGTTCAAGGTTCAACTTCACAAGAAGCTAAAACCAGGTTCAAAAGGTTCAAGGTCCTCAAGAAGCTAAAGCGAAGGTTCAAAAGGTCCAAGCGCCTCAAGAAGCTAAAACCAAGGTTCAAAAGGTTCAAGCTCCCCAAGAAGCTAAAACGGTTGTTCAAGGTTTAACTTCCTCAAGAAGCTAAAATGAGGGTTCAAGGGTTCAAGCTTCCTCAAGAAGCTAAAACAATGGTTCAAAAGGTTCAAGTTGCCTAAAACCGTACAAACGGAGAAAGTTAAGTTGTCTCAACCGAGGCGCACGAATCGACGGTTCAAAATTGGAAAATGGTCTCCAACGAGAACAAAGGGTCTACGATCACTAAAAGTAGCCTACGCCCACCGAGAGATGGTTCATTTAAACATCTCCTCTTCGGAGAGAGAAAACAAGACTGTTCGCAAATCGTGGCAAAACACAAAAGAGTCCCGAGGTCTGGAGGTAAGGCACTCATCCGAAACTCAGAATCTCGTAACGAGCACAACATGCGCAATCACTGGTGTTAAAGGCCAAGAACAAACACCTCTAAGCCTAGAATGTAGAGATATAGAGAGATATATGTGCTTTTCCTTAGACAAATTTTTTTTCAACCTCTCTAAAGGAGAGGGAGGCTCTCTTATAGAGAAACAAGAGGGTTCAAGCTTCTTAGAGAAGCTAGAGCAAAAGGTTCAAGCTTCTTAGAGAAGCTAGAGCAAAGGTTCAAAAGTTTCAAGCTTCTTAGCGAAGCTAGAGCAAAGGGTTCAAGCTTCTTGGAGAAGCTAGAGCAAGGGTTCAAATGGTTCAAGTTTCCTCAAGAAGCTAAATCGAAGGTTCAAAAGCTTTAAGCTTCCTCAAGAAGCTAAAACGAAGGTTCAAAAGGTTCAAACTTCCTCAAGAAGCCAAAACAAGGGTTCAAAAGGTTCAAGCTCCCTCAAGAAGCTAAAACGAAGGTTCAAAAGGTTCAAGCTCCCTTAGGAAACTAAAACGAAGGTTCAGAAGTTTCAACTTCCTCAAGAAGCTAAAACCAGGGTTCAAAAGGTTCAAGCTTCCTCGGAGAAGCTAGAGCAAAGGTTCAAAAGGTTCAAGCTTCCTCAAGAAGCCAAAACAAGGGTTCAAAACGTTCAAGCTCCCTCAAGAAGCTAAAATGAAGGTTCAAAAGGTTCAAGCTCCCTCAAGAAGCTAAAACGAAAGTTCAACCGGTTAAAACTCCCTCAGGAAACTAAAACGAAGGTTCAGAAGGTTCAACTTCCACAAGAAGCTAAAACCAGGGTTCAAAAGGTTCAAGCTTCCTCGGAGAAGCTACGGCAAAGGTTCAAAAGGTTCAAGCTTCCTCAAGAAGCTAAAGCGAAGGTTGAATAGTTCAAAATTTCAAGCTTCCTCAAGAAGCCAAAATAGGGGTTCAAAAGGTTCAAGCTCCCTCAAGAGGCTAAAACGAATGTTCAAAAGGTTCAAGCTCCTCAAGAAGCTGAAACGAAGGTTCAGATCCCTTAGGAAGCTAAACGAAGGTTCGAAGGTTCAACTTCACAAGAAGCTAAAACCAGGTTCAAAAGGTTCAAGCTCCTCAAGAAGTCAAACGAAGGTTCAAAAGGTCCAAGCGCCTCAAGAAGCTAAAACCAAGGTTCAAATGGTCCAAGCTCCTCAAGAAGCTAAAACCAAGGTTCAAGGTTTAACTTCCTCAAGAAGCTAAAATAAGGGTTCAAAAGGTTCAAGTTTCCCAAGAAGCTAAAACGAAGGTTCAAAAGTTTCAAGTCATTCCAAAAATCGCGCTAAACGGAGAAAGTTAAGCTGTCCCAACCAAGGCGCATTTAATCGACGGTTCAAAATCGTAAAATGGTCTCCAAACGGAACAACGGTTCATTTATCATTTAAATGTCGCTTACGGCCATCAAGGATGGTTCATTTAAACCTCTCCTCCCTACGAGGCGAGAAAATAGAACCCGGTTCGCAAATCGAGGCAAAGCACAAAAGAGTCCCGATGTCCTGAGGTAAAGCACAAAAGAAGCTAAAACGAAGGTTCAAAAGGTTCAAGCATCCTCAAAATGCTAAAACAAAGGTTCAAAGGTTCAAGCTTCCTCAAGAAGCCAAAACGAAGGTTTAAAAGGTTCAAGCTCCTCAAGAAGCTAAAACGAAGGTTCAAAAGGTTCAAGCTCCTCAAGAAGCTAAAACGAAGGTTCAAAAGGTTCAAGCTCCCTGAAACTAAAACGAATGTTCAAGGTTCAACTTCCTCAAGAAGCTAAAACCAGGTTCAAAGGTTCAAGCTTCCTGAGAAGCTAGAGCAGAGGTTCATAGTTCAAGCTTCCTCAAGAAGCTAAAACGAAGCTCAAAACGCTCAAGCTTCCTCAAGAAGCTAAAACGAAGGTTGAAAAGTTCAAAATTTCAAACTTCCTCAAGCAAAACAAGGGTTCAAAAGGTTCACACTCTCTCAAGAGGCTAAAACGAAGGTTCGAAAGGTTCAAGCTCCCTCAAGAGGCTAAAATGAAGGTTCAAAAGGTTCAGTTCACAGAAGCTAAAACGAAGGTTCAAGGTTCAACTTCCAAGAAGCTAAAACCAGGTTCAAAAGGTTCAAGGTCCTCAAGAAGCTAAAGCGTAGGTTCATAGGGGCCAAGCTCTCTCAAGAAACCAAGACCAAGGTTTAAATGGTTCAAGCTCCCCCAAGAAGCTAAAACGAAGGTTCAGAAGGTTTAACTTCCTCAAGAAGCTAAAATGAGGGTTCAAAGGGTTCAAGCTTCCTCAAGAAGCTAAAACAATGGTTCAAAAGGTTCAAGCTGTCTAAAAACCGTGCCAAACGGAGAAAGTTAAGCGGTCTCGAACCGAGGCGCACGTAATCGACGGTTCAAAATTGGAAAATGGTCTCCAACGAGAACAAAGGGTTCACGACCAATTAAAAAAGTAGCCTACGTCCACTGAGAGATGGTCTACGAAACATCTCCCTCCCTTCGGAGAGAGAAAACAGTACCTGGTTCGCAAATCGTGGCAAAACACAAAAGAGTCCCGAGGTCTGGAGGTAAGGCACTCATCCGAAACTCCGTAACCTCAGAACGAGCACAACATGCGCAATCACCGAGTGTTAAAGGCCAAGAACAAACACCCTCTAAGCCTAGAATGTAGAGATATAGAGAGATATATGTGCTTTTCCTTAGACAAATTTTTTTTCAACCTCTAAAGGAGAGGGAGGCTCTCTTATAGAGAAACAAGAGGGTTCAAGCTTCTTGGAGAAGCTAGAGCAAAGCTTCAAGCTTCTTAGAGAAGCTAGAGCAAAGGTTCAAAAGTTTCAAGCTTTTGGAGAAGCTTGAAAGGGTTCAAGCTTCGGAGAAGCTAAAGCGAAGGTTCAAAAGGTCCAAGCGCCCTCAAGAAGCTAAAACGAAGGTTCAAAAGGTTGAAGCCTCCACAATAAGCCAAAACGAAGGTTCAAAAGGTTCAAACTTCCTCAAGAAGCCAAAACAAGGGTTCAAAAGGTTCAAGCTCCCTCAAGAAGCTAAAACGAAGGTTCAAAAGGTTCAAGCTCCCTTAGGAAACTAAAACGAAGGTTCAGAAGTTTCAACTTCCTCAAGAAGCTAAAACCAGGGTTCAAAAGGTTCAAGCTTCCTCGGAGAAGCTAGAGCAAAGGTTCAAAAGGTTCAAGCTTCCTCAAGAAGCCAAAACAAGGGTTCAAAACGTTCAAGCTCCCTCAAGAAGCTAAAATGAAGGTTCAAAAGGTTCAAGCTCCCTCAAGAAGCTAAAACGAAAGTTCAACCGGTTAAAACTCCTCAGAAACTAAAACGAAGGTTCAGAAGGTTCAACTTCCACAAGAAGCTAAAACCAGGGTTCAAAAGGTTCAAGCTTCCTCGGAGAAGCTACGGCAAAGGTTCAAAAGGTTCAAGCTTCCTCAAGAAGCTAAAGCGAAGGTTGAATAGTTCAAAATTTCAAGCTTCCTCAAGAAGCCAAAATAGGGGTTCAAAAGGTTCAAGCTCCCTCAAGAGGCTAAAACGAATGTTCAAAAGGTTCAAGCTCCCTCAAGAAGCTAAAACGAAGGTTCAGGATCCCTTAGGAAGCTAAAACGAAGGTTCAGAAGGTTCAACTTCGTCAAGAAGCTGAAACCAGGGTTCAAAAGGTTCAAGCTCCCTCAAGAAGCTGAAACGAAGGTTCAAAAGGTCCAAGCGCCCTCAAGAAGCTAAAACCAAGGTTCAAATGGTCCAAGCTCCCTCAAGAAGCTAAAACCAAGGTTCAGAAGGTTTAACTTCCTCAAGAAGCTAAAATAAGGGTTCAAAAGGTTCAAGTTTCCCCAAGAAGCTAAAACGAAGGTTCAAAAGTTTCAAGCTGTCCAAAAATCGTGCCAAACGGAGAAAGTTAAGCGGTCCCGAACCAAGGCGCATTTAATCGACGGTTCAAAATCGTAAAATGGTCTCCAACGGAACAACGGTTCACGACCATTTAAATGTCGCCACGGCCATCAAGTGGATGGTTCATTTAAAACCTCTCCTCCCTACGAGGCGAGAAAATAGAACCCGTTCGCAAATCGAGGCAAAGCACAAAAGAGTCCCGATGTCCGGAGGTAAAGCACAAAAGAAGCTAAAACGAAGGTTCAAAAGGTTCAAGCATCCTCAAAATGCTAAAACAAAGGTTCAAAGGTTCAAGCTTCTCAAGAAGCCAAAACGAAGGTTTAAAAGGTTCAAGCTCTCAAGAAGCTAAAACGAAGGTTCAAAAGGTTCAAGCTCCTCAAGAAGCTAAAACGAAGGTTCAAAAGGTTCAAGCTCCTGAAACTAAAACGAATGTTCAAGGTTCAACTTCCTCAAGAAGCTAAAACCAGGTTCAAAGGTTCAAGCTTCCTGAGAAGCTAGAGCAGAGGTTCAAAGTTCAAGCTTCCTCAAGAAGCTAAAACGAAGCTCAAAACGCTCAAGCTTCCTCAAGAAGCTAAAACGAAGGTTGAAAAGTTCAAAATTTCAAACTTCCTCAAGCGTACCAAAACAAGGGTTCAAAAGGTTCACACTCTCTCAAGAGGCTAAAACGAAGGTTCGAAGGTTCAAGCTCCTCAAGAAGCTAAAATGAAGGTTCAAAAGGTTCAGTTCACAGAAGCTAAAACGAAGGTTCAAGGTTCAACTTCACAAGAAGCTAAAACCAGGTTCAAAAGGTTCAAGGTCCTCAAGA